>CM051348.1:33894003-34514003 GCA_028015215.1 Gynostemma pentaphyllum
GATTCTTTTCTAAAACATTAGTATCAGGAGAATCATTAATAACATTAACATCACCATGAAGAGATTCATCAAATACTATATGCATGGATTCCTCAATAACTAAAGTTCTTTTGTTAAAAACTCTATAAGCTTTACTAGTTGAGGAATAACCAAGGAAAATACCAATATCGGTTTTAGAATCAAATTTACCAAGATTTTCCTTATTGTTTAGAATAAAACATTTGCAACCAAAAACTTTAAAATAACTTACAATAGGGCTTTTTCCATTCCATAATTCATAAGGAGTTTTATCCAAAAAATTTCTTATCAAAACTCTATTTAAAACATAGCAAGCGGTGTTTACGGCTTCCGCCCAAAAATATTTAGGAAGTCCATATTCATTTAACATAGATCTAGCTAATTCTTGCAAAGAGCGATTTTTCCGTTCAACTACACCGTTTTGTTGAGGAGTTCTAGGAGAGGAGAAATTATGAGTATAACCATTTTCATTACAAAAATTTTCAAAAGCAATATTTTCAAATTCTCCACCATGATCACTTCTTATTTGAGAAATCAAAAATCCTTTTTCATTTTGAACTCTTTTTGTAAAGTTAATAAACTTTTTCAAAGCTTCATCTTTATGTTTTAAAAACAAAACCCATGTAAAACGAGAATAATCATCAACAATTACAAAAGCATAATAATTTCCTCCAAAACTAGAAGTTCTAGAAGGACCAAATAAATCCATGTGTAAAAGTTGTAAGGGTCTAGTAGTAGAAATATCATTTTTAGATTTAAAAGAAGATTTTATTTGTTTACCCATTTGACAAGCATCACAAATTTTATCTTTTTCAAATTTTAATTTTGGCAAACCTCTTACCAAACACTTTTTAGAAATATTTGAAATTAATTTCATGCTTGTGTGACCTAATCTTCTATGCCATAACCAAGAATCATCATTTAAAACGGATAGACATTTTTCATTTAAAGAGCATGCATTTATATCAATAGTGTAAACATTTGCATCTCTATTTCCAACAAATAAGACTTTGTTATCACACACATCTTTTATAAAACAATGCTTTTTGTTAAAAGATACTTCATAACCTTTATCACACATTTGACTAATACTTAATAAATCATGTTTAAGACCATCTACTAATAAAACATTTTCTATTAAGGAAGAGGAATCGGATCGATACTTCCTTTACCAATGATTTTTCCTTTCTTGTTATCACCGAAGGTTACTAGTCCACCTTCTTTCTTGGTAAGTGTGGAGAACTTGGAATGATCACCCGTCATGTGTCTTGAGCATCCACTATCCAAGTACCACTTGTTCTTCTTTGATATTTTCGAACATTCCTACAAATATTAGGAATTCATGTTTGATCTTTTGGTACCCATACTTGTTTGGGTCCATATCGGTTAGCATTTTCATATTTTGGAATCCAAATTTTATTTATTTTCAAAACATTTGATCTCGAAGTGTTTGAACCATTAAATTTATGAAAATGACATGAATAGGATTTATGTCCATAAGTTCCACAAGAAAAGCAAATAATATCATGCAATGATGAATCTTTTACAAAGAATCTATGCACATGCTTTTTCTTAAAATTATTTTGGAACTTTGATTTATGATATGTGTTCCTCTTAGAATGTGTAGTATGACCATTTTTCAATTTAAAGCATTTTGGTCTAATATGACCTTTCATACCACAATAATGATAAGTAGGTACAAACTTTGATTTAGGAAAATCAACTTTAACATTTTTAGCACTTTGTACCATACATGTAACATTAGTCTTTTTATCTTTATGCACAAAAGATTTAGCATTTTCAAGTTTAGGCATAGTAGGCAATTTATCATTTTTCATGCAAGGGGTTTCTTTAACAAAGATGGATTTAGAAGATGAAGGAGTAGAAATTTCATCCATGTATCCAATACCCTTTTTCTCTTTATTAGGTTTACCCATATTGATCATTTTATCAAGAGTTTGAGCACCTATGGTAAACTTTTTAATATTATCATTAGCTTCATCAAGTTGTTTCAAAAGATTAGTCTCTTTTTGTTTAATGACAACAATGAGCTCATTCTTTTCAAAAATATCATGTTCAAGAAATTTAATTTTATCAAGTAAACTATTCTTTTCTTCACATGAAACTTGAATTTGATTACTAGATGCATTTTCCAAAGAATCAACTTTTTCAATTAAGGATTTATTTTCATTTGACAAATCTACATGTTTCTTTGAAAGCACACCATACTTTTTAGTAATTTTCTCAAAGCTTTGTTGCATGCATTCAAATTCATTTAATAATTCAATGTAAGAAGAAGAGTTAAGATGTACCTCATTTTCATCTTCTTCATCATTGTCACTATGTGCCATAAAGCACATATTTGCAACTTCTTCTTCTTTTTCATTTTCACTTTCATCACTATCATCCCATGTAGCTTTCATAGCTTTCTTTAATTTCTTGGATGATTTGAGAAGAGGACAATCGGTCCTAATGTGACCGGGCTTTTTGCATTCATAACAAATGATTTCATCTTTCTTGCTCTTTTCACCATTTGATTCTCTTTGATTGGTGAAATTCTTTTTGAATTGCTTCTTCTTCTTTAAGAAGCTTTTGAATCTTCTTGAGAGATAGGCCATATCTTCATCATCGATACTTTCATCATTTTCGGAATCTTCTTCGAAAGATGTTGACTTGAGAGCAATGCTTCTTTCTTTCTTCTTTTTATCATCTTCCATGTTTTTCTTGATTTTGATCTCATGAGTCATAAGAGATCCAATTAATTCATCCATGGAGAGAATTTTCAAATCTTTGGCTTCTTGGATGGCAGTGACTTTTGGTTCCCATTGCTTTGGTAGAGCCCAAAGAATTTTCTTCACCTTTTCAATGTTAGAATAAGATTTTCCATGTCCTTCCAAAGAATTCACAATGTTAGTAAATCTAATGATCATATCTGAAATTGATTCGTTATCATCAATTTTAAATAATTCATAACTATGTACTAACATGTCAATTTTAGTTTCTTTGACTTGATCGGTTCCCTCGTGAGTAATTTCAAGTTTATGCCAAATTTCCTTAGCGGTTTTACAAATAGAGACTCTATTGTATTCAATTTCATTTAAGACACAAAATAAGCAATTTATAGCTTTAGCATTCAAACCATATGCTTTCTTTTCTTCTTTAGACCATTCGGCCATAGGCTTAGGGGAACTAACATTTTCAACATTTGTAACTGGATTATTAAAACCTTGTTCTATTATATCCCATAATTCAACATCAACAGAAATTAAGAAAAATTGCATTCTATTTTTCCAATAGCTATAATTTGAACCATTAAAATAAGGAGGTTTATTAATTGATTGACTATCACCAAAGGGATTAAAATTATGTGTTGCCATAGCTCAAGCAATTAAGCTTTTTAAAACAAATTTTCAATAAAAATTTTGAGCACCTTGCTCTGATACCAATTGTTAGGATCTAAGGCAACCCTAGAGAGGGGTGAATAGAGTTTATTAAAAATTTATAAAACTTTTTCAATCAATTCAAAGTTTAAGATTAACAAAATAATTTCACTTTTTAAGTTCAATTAATATAAGGATTTATATTAACAAAATAATTGGTCTTTATAAGTTCAAGAAATTTGCACTTAAAATTATTTTTAGCAAAGTGAGTAAATATGATATGATAATAGAAAATATTGTATCACAATTAATTTCTAACCATTTAATTATGCTTTGATAAATTAGGAGAATAAATATGTAAAGTAAAAATTAAAGAGTAAGGGTTAGAGAAAGTGACACCAATATTTATAGTGGTTCGGCCAAAAATGCGGCCTAGTCCACTCCCCGAGCGCCTTTCGGGAATTTGTATTCACTTTTTGCGGGAGCAAGTGCAACCCAATCCTTTTAGCGGGATCAAGATCAAACCCGAACAATGACCCTTTCCACGGAGCAAGGACAACCGATATCTATCACTCTTTTTACTAAGGTTTAAGAATTAAACCTTTTACAATGATAAATCCTCACAAAGGATGGATATTACAAGAATTTGCTCACAATAAGAGATAAAAATCTCAACAAATTAGCCCTCAAGAATGGCTAGAGATGCACAAATTTTCGCTCACAAAAAGACCCAAAAAGATGACTGAAAATGGAGAGCTTTTGATCTTAGCAATGTGAACATTAGCTTCTGATTTTTGGTGTGTCAAATATGTCATTTTCGAGCTCTATTTATAGCCAATAAAATGTTACTATTTCATCCACCTTCATAAATTATTTTTGACTTTAATTGTGTGAAAGGAAGAAGGAAGAAGCTCCATTTTTGTCAAAAATGAGGAAAAAGAAGAAGCCATTTCGGTCTTGCATTTTTCCGAAATGAGGTTGATGAAGAAGGGCGCGAAATGACGATAATAACCTTTGAGTCTTCAAGGAAAATCAAATCTGGAAGGGCATAAGAGTAATCTCCCATAATAGTGTAATAATTGCTTCAGAAAAGTCAATAGTGAGATCCACGTGTCAAGCGGTCATTGGTTGAAGCAAATCGATTTTGAAATTAATAATAATAATATTATAAATAAGAAATCCGGCAAGGAGGGCATTCCTGGCGGATGACCTTTGTGAGAGGGATTTAAAAATCGGTCGACCAAGTGATAAAGTAATGGTCAGGACATAGAGGGCATTGACCAAAAGACCAGGGGTATAAAAGACATTTCGTATGAAACAGAAAAGCAAAACAATGGCCTTGGAAACCAGGCGCGCCACGTGTCGAAAGAAGAGAGGCCGAGAGTCGTTTAGTAGGGGATACTGGGGGCCCTGGACACAGACGACGACGTCGGCCAGGAGAGAAGAAATTCATGTGCTACGTGGCGCGATCCTGGACCGGGCCGAGCAGAGAACGATCGAATGGACAGGAATGCACGCATACGTGGACTAATGGAAGCCGTTGGATGGCGCCGATGAGTGGAGATCGAACAGTACGTGGGCGATCTTGAGTTTTCTTTTTCTTTTTTTTTTTAATTTCCAAAATTATATATATATATATAAATATATATATATATAGTTGACAAATTTCATCCAGTTGGATGATCTTCAGGATTTGATCGAACTACTGAGGAATTTTCTCATTATTTTCCTTTTTCTTTAATTCAAAATTATGAATTAATCCGGGCCTTCCATCTCAAAATAAAATCGATCCGACGGTGATAATTTGAGCGCATGAAAAGTATAATGAGCTTGCCGCATACGATCCGAATGAAATAATAAATTTAATTCCAATCTTCTAAAATCAATATCTCGCTCGTTTGAAGTCCGATTGAGTCGATTCCAATTGCATTGGACTCGTTATAATTTTCTCTACACGTAGGACTATCAAAACACAGAAAATTGATTAGTAACAAAAACACGTTTGTTATCATCAAAATAAGAATAAGATTAATTGGCTTAGAAAGTCAACAATAATATCTTCCTCCTTTCCTGAAGAGGCTACTTCTCCACTACCACCAAAACTCATAATACTGGTTCTCCTCCTGACTTGATGATGGTTTACTACAGGACCCTGATTTGAGTCGGAAAGAAAAAATTATATTGAAAAATAAAAAATGTCAAACTACACGTACTATACGTGTCAGATGCGTCAGACCAAGGACGGATTCAAGGGGGGCTAGGAGGGGCCATGGCCCCCCCAATTTTTTTAATTTATATATATGAATATATATGTGACTTTATTCTCTTATATATATATATATATATATAATTTTAAAAGAATGATTTTGATAAGATCTATTCTTTTAATCTTTATTTATAATTATGATATTATTTTAAAAAAATATTAAATGAGAGATAATTTATTTATAAAAAATAGGTTAAATTATATTGAATACCACTATACCATGATTGTTTCAATTTTTCCCTAAACGTTTTAAAAGTTTAATTCTACCCCTAACTTTTTAATTAGTTTGAAAAATATCGTTTGTTGGAAAAATCACTCTTTACATCTTCGGAAAATTATTTTTTCATTAAAACTTTCTAAAATTCGCTTAATCTCTTAATTTTCATTAAATTTAACTGAAAATGCACATGAATTATATTTTTTAAAGGTTAATTTCCTCAATAAATGGTATTTTTGAAACAAAATAAAAGGTTGGGGTATAATTGAAACTTATAAAAGATTAGGGGTAAAATTGAAACTGACACTATATTTTAGGGGTAGTTTGTATAATTTAGCCTAAAAAATAAGAATAATATTAAAATTTCTTTTATTGGTTTTAATTTAATAAATTAATGAAATTATAATTTCATAATTTGGATAAGTTCTAAAAAGTTTTAATTTTTAAATAATAATTACTCAAATTAATTATTATAAAATAAAGATTCGTATGGTCCTCAAGCGTTTTCATAGCCAATCAGATCTAATCACGTGGCAGCAGATATTTTGGAATAAAAATAAAAAATAAAAAGTGCCCAACCGATTTATTGCAAAGGTGACTATCAAGTGCGACATTTATATAATAAAAAATCGTGCACCCTTATTATCAGCCGTTGGATTGTTCTTCATTTTCTGCCACGTAGTCGAGTTATTAAGACCGTTCCATCGTATCACATCAAACAGTTATTACCTGTCCACGTCGGCGGATGGACAATGCATCTAAGCTGTATCTCTCTCCTCTGTTTGTCTTTATCCTCCAATCAGCATTTAATGTATAGAACGCTTTTCTCTCTCTCCAACACCTTCAGCTGACAATATTCTTAAATTAAGGAGAAACGGTATCAGGTTTAATGATGAGAAATTGTGACCTTGGGATTATTTTTAATCTAAAAAATTAAATTAAATAAGGCAACCTCTCATACGGTGACACGTAGCCCAACAGACACTTACCCTTCTACCCTATAAAGAATAACAAAAGTTGAGGGTGGAGTGGAACTACAATGTCTTGAGTTATGCCCCAATAAAAAATAACAAAAATTTTGAAGAAAAAAAACGAGTCTCGGACATATTTACCATCTAAAAAACACAAGGGGCATTTGAAAGGCCAAAGTTGGGGATTGCAATATAATTTGATAAGGAAAACTTTGTTAGATAGCCAAACGAAAGTGCAGCCAAAGTTAGAATTTATTCCATAGATTTTAAATAAGTATTTAATAGTTGCACTTATCCCTCATAAAATAATTAAACAATACAAAATTTAAACTAAAATCATTTACGTTTGATAATAAAACCTGATAGTAATTTTAATGTTCATTTTCTTTAAATATAAATTAACTAAACCATAAAGTTAAAAACCTCAAACTACAAAAACCAACCAAAAATTACTCCTTCTACCAAACACTCTTAAAGAGGTGAAGATGCTTTTATTTTTATTTAAAACCAAGTGTAATTTATAACTTACAACATTATTAAAAAGGTGCTACCTAATGAAATTTCTACAAATTGTATTTTTGTTTGGATCAACGTTTCAGTTCCCTCACTCCCTCTCCTAGTAGCCTCGCTGCTAATACTGTTGCCAGCGAGTGAAGCCATTTCCGGATCCTTCCAGATCTGGTGGTTAAGCGATCTATCATTTTTCGTGGAAGGTACCATTCTTCCCTGCGAGACCAAGACCACGACCACGGTGAAGAACAGCGGCTCCATTTCCTTTAGTCGTCGTTCACGCAAGAAGGAAGAGTAGTCGTCATTTTTCTTTCGTTGTTGCTGTCGTTGAAGCGTAAAGAAAGAAAGGAAGAAGGGTTTTCATTGGGTTGATTCGAACCATGATTAAACAATCCAGGTATGTATTTATCCCTATATTCCATTATGTTTTGTTTTTCTGAGATAAGTAATAAAATAAATTAGTTTGAACTGATTTCATTATTGGTTTATCGGATTAATTTTGGCTTAGGGAAAAGACAAACCAAGTACCCTGGAAACAAGGAGAACCATACAAAGGTAACCAAAGCAAAGCAATAAAAGTACATGGTACCAAGGGAAAAAGACATGGCTAAAAAAAAAGTTATCATTTATCATTTATCATCTTTCACCTACTCCTCTCTTCTCTCATCTCCCTTCTCTCTCTTTTTTTTCGTCTCGCAGCCAGCCGCCGCCGTTCGTTAGTCCTACTCCACGTCTCCACCGCCGTCTTCAGTCACCGGAAAGGCTTAGCTACTTATACATTGTTTCCGGCCAGTGAAGCCATTTCCGGATGGATCCTTCCAGATCTGGTGGTAATGCGAGCTTCGACTACTATTTTTTTCAGATCTCTCATTTTTCGTCGAAGGTACCATTCTTCCCGGCGAGACCACAAACCATGTCTCTATCTCTCTCCCCTCTCTGCCTTCCCGTTCTTCCTTTTTTTGTTTTTTTTTTCAGATCCGGCGAAATAAACTATTGGATCTCTCATTTTTTCGTCGAAGCTACCATTTTTCACGGTGAAGAAAGGAAGAAGGGTTTTGATTGGGTTGATTCCACGGTGAAGAAAGAGGGCGAACAATCCAGGTATTTATCCCTATATTCTCTACTGCTTCCAGCTCATGGTTGGTTAATTTGAGAGTTTCTTTCAACTAAGCATTTCCTATTACCCTCTCTGATTGCAAATCTTTATCATTCACTAAATTCTTCAAATCAATGTTTCTTTCTAATGGAGACTTCAAAGGGTTTGATTTCATAAATTTTTAATTCAATTTCTCTATCTCGAAACAAAAATTAATTTCAAACATTAAATCATTATTTTTGTGCTAAAAAAATAAAAAAATATTTCAATTTTTGTAAGAAGGTTAGTTTTCTTCCCCATTATTTTATGCTGACTTAAAAATTAAAAATTCAAAAGTTAAATAAGAGTTTTTATACTTGCTGAAAAAAAAATTGGTATGAAATTGTACACGTGCGACTCTGTGTTGGACTACTTGAATTTAAAGAAACACTTGATTTTTTTAAGGCAAATTTACAAATTTTTTTTAAATGTTTTTTATGTGATTGTTTTACCCATAGGACGTTTTGTTGGGCTAAATCTATAAAACCCTAGTTATAAATTTTCCACTATATTCTATATTATATTATTTTATTCTAAATTTTCCACCAAATTATTTAAATTCTTTATGGTTCAAATCTCAATATAATCCATCCAATTTTGAATTTGGTATCAATCTTGATCCTATCAGCATACATTGGCAAGCGAATGATATTATAAATCTCCTTCAACAAATTCTTTGTCTTGAATGCTGCGCATTACCTTTTCATTATAATTATTTTTTTGATAATACATTTCTATATAATTATTGATATCATTAGGTGTTGTTTTGTCTGTCGTGTCCTAATACGCATGAACACAACACCCATACTTGCTCACTCAATAATCTTTCTCGAGGTCGAGGATTGATCCTTATCATGTTTGAATTTAACTCTATTTCCTTCCATTATTTTCCTCTTTTCTCTCTCAAACAGATGAAGAATCTAAGAATATTCATCTTTACCTAATTCAAAGAGGAAGTCAACCTGAATTCATCTCAAAACTAATGGTGATGAGTTTTTTTAAATAACCTTTTAACCCATTAAATATTATATTATTAATTACTTAACTTAAATTTGATCTCACTCTCCAATCACATCCCTGACTCCAATGGTTATTTTCCCAATCAAATACTATTTCTCTTGAGGCCAAACACTAACCTTCTTCTAATTATTAACTAACAAAGGCCCAACCATCTGTCACAAAATAAACTTCATTATAATCATTTGTGTTGTTAAAATATGAACTTGATTTGGGCTAAGTAAGCTTTTGGGCTTTAGTTGTCTAAGCTCAAGTTCTAGAAAAGTTTAGAAGTTTTAAAGATACAACTTTCTAGAAACATAGTTAAGAAAAGTAGGAGCATATTCTAGAGAAGAAATCTTTAGAAGCTTAACTTATAAAAAATAGTTTATAGAAATATCTAGAACAATATGATAGGATTGTAACTATTAAGAATATTCTAGATAGTCATTGATGGCTATTAGATTAGAATTGTAGTTGCTTAATTCTTGCCGATGATTGAGCAAGCCCACTTCTCCATAATCTCTCCCACTTTCAAATAAATCCTCCACTACTAAAATTCTCTTCCACCATGTATCTACTTCTACCAATACTAAAGGAGATAATCAAATAATCGCAAATTTATCCTCTCACTGTACATACTAAATAAAAAATATATAGAGCTTCTACAAAAAAAAATTGTGGAGGGATGAACATGCAATTAACCTTTAGTTAATTTGTTTGTTTCCTCTTTATGTTTGATTTTTTTTTTAAATAATACCATGTTATCTACATCTGATTGTATTGAGAGGTTTGAAATTTTTTATTTTAATTGTCTATTTATTATTTTCTGAAATTGTTGGGAACCGTAACAATGAAAAGAGTCATTTTCATTAAATTTTTTCAGCAAAAGGTTTTTTAAACAATTACATGTCAACCTATAACGAAGAGACAAAATTTGACATTCCAATAGTATTGAAACATTCGGTCAAGGAGATAATTGAAATTTGTGCTTAGTGTAACGACGTTTTTCACATGAAACGGATAGATCAATTGTCGGTAGATAGAAGTGAAACTCTAATTGGTTTCAATAGTTTTGATGATGTTGTTGAACACGTACAAATATCTGATATCAATGTTTAGAGATGTTGTCGATGAAGGACAAAATCATAGACCTTAGGCTAGACTTGCAAATCAAAAACCAATGTACATTAGTACTTTGAACGTCATGAAAAAAGAGATGTAAGTTTGGCAGTCTAGCTCAAACAAAATGCTAAAATAGAATGGATTGATGAAGAAGAGACTCTTTTTATCATAGTGAGGTACAATATTTATATTAACTATTTTCAAAATTAATTATATTTTTATAATGATTTTTAATCAGTTTAACCCCATTTTGACTGACATATTTTGTTAGCATTAGAGTCACCATCATCAATGGGCCGAGCCGAGCCAGCTCGGCCCAAACATTAGAAGGCTCAAGCTCGACTCGGGCTCAAGCCCAACGAGCCTTTGCTTTTGGTCGAGCCGAGCCGACTCGGCCCAATCTAAAATGTTAAGGCTCGCGGCTCGGCTCATGGGCTAGGCTCATCGAGCCGAGCTTGGGCCTGGCTCTTTGAAGTGAGCCAAGCTCGGCCTATCATATAAGTTTATTTTTGTATTATATTTTCTCAACAACCAATGATGTATAACTTTCGAATCACTTTTTTAAAAAAAATCAAGTGTTAACAAAATTAACATATATATATTAAACTTATTATTTTAAACTTATAATAGAATTTTTTATCTTAAAATTTTAAAATAGGAATAATATAAAATTTTATTTAAATAATAAATAAATATTGCGAGCTTTATTCGGGCCGAGCTTGAGCCGGCTCGTTGGATGGCTCAAATGAGCCGGCCCACGAGCCAGCTCGTTCAAAAAAATGGAGGCTCATATCCAATCCAAACAATTAACGAGCCGAGCCGAGTCGGCCCGTCAAACGTTGACTTTCGAGCCGAGCCCAGGCCGAGCCCGAGTCGAGTCAGGGCCGGCCTTTAGGCCGCGAGCCATATGATGATGGTGACTTCAGTGAGATCAATTGTTTTTCTCAAAATCAAGTTTATAACTTCAAGACTATCAAATTCAACTTGGACACACGAACATCAATTTGAATCAAGTTACTTTTTATTTTTTTTTATTTTTTTTTTTTAAAAAAAAAAAAAAAAAAATTAAAAAAATATTTTTATTTTTTTTTTTTTTTTTTTTTTTTTTATTAATTTTTTTTTTTTTTTTTTTTTTTTTTTTTTTTTTTTTTTAAAAAAATTAAATTTTAAGTTTTTTTTTTTTTTGGGGGGGAGCAAAATTTTTTTTTATTATAAAATTATAAAAAAAAAAGATTCCCCATCCTTCCCCGCCCCACAGCATCACACAAAAAAAAAAAAAAAAAAAAGAAAAACAAACCGCCAATTCCCAGTGGCCCCGGGGGTTCGGACACCCAACACCCACCCCCCCCGGCAGGCCGGCCGGGGGGGGGGGGGGGCGGGGGGGGGGGGGGGGGGGGGGGGGGGGGGGGGGGACAAAGGGGGGGGGGGGGAAAAGAGAGGAAAAAAGGGAGAAGGGGTTTCCTCCTAAGAGACATAAACTCTTCTTCCCATCCCAATACTTTGTTGACAGAGTCCTGAACCGGATGTCGAATGTGATTAAAAACCCATGAGTTTCTATTATTCCAGACATGCCAAGCCGTGATGAGAATTCTTTCAACATTAACTTTTTGGCATCCAAAGAACAAGAGCAAACAGTCAGTAGGACTCCATTGATTCTAGAGTTCAAAATTTGCATCAGGGAAAAGAGATTTCCAGATATTCTTACTTGCAGAGCAGTCCCCATATGGCATGGCTTGATGTTTCAGTACTGTTCTTACAAATGGAACACCAAGGTTCAATATCTAAGCCTTTGTGTTTGAGGTTAGATGCACAAGGAATAATATCCATAAACAAGTTCCATCCAAAATTTTTAATTTTAGAGGGGACAGAAGCTCGCCAAAAAGATTTCCACCATTGATCAGAAATGGTTGAATGCGAGGAAGAAGCATCCTGAGTCTGACTAGCTTTCAATCCCATGTGATACGCCCTACGCACAGTGAATACACCATTTGTAGTTTCCTTCCAGATTATAGAGTCAGGAACTTGTCGTCCTGCTAACGGAAACTCAAGGATAAGCTGGTCATCATCAGCTGTAAAATTCTCATGGATCAGTTGCTCATTCCATTTCCCTTCGTCATTCAATAATAGCGCTACATACTGACCCTTCAAACGATTAAAAGTCGAAGATACCTCGCATGAGTCAGATTTAGGAAGCCATGGATCCGAATCAATTGTGATACTTTGCCCATTCCCTATCCTCCACCGAATGCCTTTAACAAACAAATCACGTCCCCATAGCAGACTTCTCCAAATGCAGTCTGTATGGGGACGTGATTTGTTTGTTAATTCAAAATTTATTATATTTATAAATAGTTTTAAATTAACAAAGTGATTTGTTTGTTAATTTAAAACTATTTATAAATATAATAAATTTTGAATGGGTCAATCAGCGACATTCAGTGACGGATCCAGGATTTAAGTTCAGGGGGGCACGTAGGACTGCAACTGAAAATCGTCAACTGATAAAATTGAATTGAGAACCAACCAAAACGTATAGAAATTGATCCATTTTAACCACCAATGTGTCAAAACCGATTCGACACATGTCAAGTTTTAATTTTAACACATTCAGTTCAGTTTTAGTTTAAAAAATTTTCTTCATTTTAATCGGTTTGGTGTCGATTTTATCCAAAACTGACAAAAACCGCATTGAAAAACACCTCTAATAAGCAATACATGCAATCATATAATTATTAATTATAGTATTAGAACAATAAATTTATATGTTAATCAATGATATTTAATTGGTTAGGAATTAAATCCATCAATATTAATCTAGAAATAATTGCACCCATGACCTTATTAATTCACTCAAATCCACTTTTCATGGTTGTTTTGTTTTAATTTCAAAATTACCCAATAACCACCATAATTAGAGGCTTTAATGGTTGCTGGCAAAATCCAAAGTTACATTTTTGCCCTCGTAGACTCTCTCAGCTACATGTGATCATATCAATTCTTAAATGCATTTTTTCCTTTTTTATTTATTTATTTAATTCAAATCAATCTTAATTGATTTGATCAATCTTAATTGATTTGATCAATCATTATTTAAGGAAAACCTAGATTTATTCTTCTCTTTTTCCCTCCTCAGCCGTTTCTCTTCGCCTTCTTTCTCATCTTCTCCATTTTCTCCTCACGCCGTCGGAAACCGCTTCCTTCAACGGCACCAGCGCCAGATAAACGGAGGATCTAGCTGCGGCGGCGGAGGTGGTGGTGGATGATACTGTCTTTCCTTTTCGAGCTTTGCGTAATTCAGCTTTCTTACCGATTCCGCTTCGGTATAGGAGTCGGACTTTGGATAATCGATCCTCGAAATCGTCGGTGTTTGAATCTGGTTGTCAGGGTTCTGGATTGGAAGGGAAGGTTCGGGATTTGACGATGATCGGGTTGTGAAATTGAAGGGTTTGGAATTGTGTCTATTGTGGTTGATATTAAAAAGCCAGTTTCTATTCATGTACAAGTTGACTCTATTAACAACCATCCCAATTCCCTCATCCAATCTCAGTATGTGTCTATTGTGGTTGATATTAAAAAAACCAGTTTCTATTCCTGTACAAGTTGACTCTATTAGATACGAAATCGTCGGCGTTTGATTCTGGTTGTGAGGGTTCTGGATTAGAAGGGGGAGATTCGGGATCTGACGATGATCGGGTTGTGAAATTGAAGGGTTTGAAATTGGATTTGTAGGGTTTGGAATTGTGTCTATTGTGGTTGATGTTAAAAAACCAGTTTCTATTCCTGTACAAGTTGACTCTATTAGCAACCATCCCAATTCCCCCATCCAATCTCAGCCTGTGTCTATTGTGGATTTGTAGGGTTTGGTAATTTGTAGGGTTTGAAATTGTGTCTATTGTGGTTGATATTAAAAAACCAGTTTCTATTCCTGTACAAGTTGACTCTATTAGCAACCATCCCAATTCCCTCATCCAATCTCAGCCTGTTTTTTATTTAAGTGTTTATAGCAATCCCGATGATTTTTATGTCGACGAGGCTCCTGCTGGTTTTCCGGAGAATAAAAGCAACGTCGATTCTTGGTTTTTTTGGCTTCTACTGTAGGTTTGTTTATATATAATTCACCGTTTATTTAATATAAATATGTCGATTCTTGTATTTGTTTTACTTTTGTTCTACTTTTTTTAAAGAAAATAAATACTTATTTCTTTTTTTTTTGTTTATCAATTATACACAGTGACGGTTAGAGGATGGTCGAAGAAGAAAGCAATTCGATATTTACTGGAAGAAAGTCAGAAGCTTGAAGATTTTTGTTTTCTTGTATTTTTAGATTTTTTAGATTTAATCTTTCTTTTACTTTTTGTTATAGTTTTATTTCTGTTTAGATTTGATTTTTCCATTAATTTTGTAAAATTTAAGGGATTTTAAAATTTTCCTTAAATTTTGCACAAATTAAGGAGAAATTAAATAGGGGGTATATTTTGTCTTTTCACATGTAATTTAATTTGGCTAGCGACGGTTTTTGGGTAGTTTTGATATATATATATATATATAAAAGATATGGTTTTCTTGAAATTTCTATTTATTAAATGGTTATCACTGAAATTAACCCATTAATCTATTTGGTTTTTTATATTAAAAGATTATTAGATTCATATCATAATAATATAGATGGATAGATAATAAATAATGATATTTTTTTATTATAAATATTATATAAAAAGTAAATAAGAAAAAAAAATTATTTTTATAAAATTGTAATATAAAGATTTAAAATTCTGCAAATGGGACTATGAGTTGATCTTATGGACGCCAGTTTGAGAAGCGAAGTTAAGACCAACGCGCCAACAACCATTTTAATGTAAATATATCGCTTTTTTAATATATATTTATTTTAAAGTACATGGGCACATTTTTTTTTAATTATTACTTATATATAATTATATAATATCTACAAATCGAGGGGGCATTATATTATAATAAGTGAATCACACATTAATCATTGTTAGTCAAAGTTTATAAATAATTATAAGTGAAGATATATTTACAATTTACTCAAAATCTGTTACCAATAAAAATTCCCTAAAAATATATTTGCA
This sequence comes from Gynostemma pentaphyllum, assembly GCA_028015215.1. Classification (NCBI taxonomy): domain Eukaryota; kingdom Viridiplantae; phylum Streptophyta; class Magnoliopsida; order Cucurbitales; family Cucurbitaceae; genus Gynostemma; species Gynostemma pentaphyllum. The sequence goes on from CM051348.1 coordinate 33,909,715, forward strand.
GCAATTGGTCAATGGTCATAGAAACCCAATTATTTTATATTATATTAATTTTCACAACATATTTATATTATTTTTCACGTAAATCTTGACCAGTTGATTATTTTAATTTCTTTTCACATATCCTGATTTTTGTAGAGCAAGTATTATTATTTTAATGTCAATCAAAATTGACTTCATCCTCTTTCCTATGTAAATATGAGAATTAATTTACTCAGTATCCACTAAGAAAAGGGAAAGAGCAATTCAAACCCTTCAAAGAAAACTCAATTTTCCATGGATCCAATGCTGTATGAGACTGCAATATCAATGAATACTGATAGCAATAATCTAATTCAAGATAATGATATTACACCAAATCAGAACAGCTCTTCCATTTTAATGGATCCAAAGCTGTATGAGGCTGCTATGAATGGAGACTTAAATTTCCTTCAAAACATGTCAATGACATCCCAAGAAACTAATTGGAATATTCTTCCTTCCCAAATCACAGCATGTCAAGAAACAGTTCTTCATGTTGCTACTGAATTCCATCAGATAGAGTTTGTAAAAGGTGTCCTGGTGAACTGCCCGTTGCTAGTTTCGCAGTCGAACTCATTCGGAGACACCGCCCTGCATATTGCGGCGAGAGAGACGTTTTCGGACATAGTTGAAATCTTAATTGCTCGGACCGCGGATGTTGAAGCTGGACAACATAGGGAGTTTCTTAGAATGGTGAATTTTGATGGGGATACTGCTTTACACTGTGCTGCAAGGATAGGAAGTTATGCATCTGTAAAGTTGTTGGTGGAAGCAGATCCTGAATTATGTGGTTTTGTTAATAATGCTAATGAATCTCCCCTCTCTCTCTCTATCCTTTCCGGAGTGTGTCATGTGCCGGACTTTATTATAAAAGCCGCACCAGAATCAGCATCACATACAGGATCTAATGGTCTAACAGCATTGCATTCAACAGTGTTCTTTTCCAATTATGGTAAGGAAGATTTTGTATAATCCATTGGAAAAGACTTGACTCTTGCCTTGGCAGGATTCGGGGCTTCTTACACTCGTACCGCCTATTAGCGGTAAGAAGCCATGACTTCTGCCTGTGGAGGACCCAAGTCTTTTCCTAATCCATTTTCCACATTCCGAATCTCCAAAAACTTTAATTTCATTTTACGTCTTTTTTAACTTTAATTGCTTATTTAAAACCTTTAACACTTGATAAGACTGAATCCAACAATATATAATTGTCTTTTATTTTTTTTTAGCAATTGAAAGTATTGAATTACTAGTTAAGTGGAAGGGGCAAATGATAAGAGAAAGAGACCTTATAGGATTGACTCCCCTTCACTATGCTGCATTATATGGGAGAAGTGAATACATTAAGTTGTTTCTTCAATATGATAGCTCTGCAATACAAGTTTTGGACTCTCATGGAAAATCGGCCCTGCATCTTGCTGCTCTCGGTGGTGAAATCGAAGCATTACAAGAGCTTATAAATTGCTGCCCCGATTCCTGCAATTTAACCGATCACAAGGGTCGGACAACGCTTCATGCAGCAGTCTTGGGAGACCAAAGAAAGGTGGTGGAGTTCATATTGGAAACACCAAGGCTTGCAAAGTTAATCAATAAACCAGATAAAGATGGCAACACACCTTTGCATCTCGCCGTGCTCTTCAAATTATACGTTGTCATTGAAATTCTTGCAAAAAATAAAAATGCGTCTTTGTGGATCTTGAACAAGGATTTCATGACACCCTTTGATGTTTTGATGAAACATAACGAGGTAAGCTATTTGTTATGAGGTTTTGCAATGTGTTAAAAGAGCATAAGACTAAAAAACTCTGTTTGATACATTTGTGGTAATTAGTTTTATAAATTACCCCATTTTTTGCAGAGAGGATTAAGAGCTTCAATAGCCCGATCCCTTCTTAAAAAATCATGGGGTGTAGTGGAAATGCAACGGAATATTGACGAACATTTAAAAAAGATGAACAAATCAGAACCCGAACTGATGGACACATCGAACAGTGTCGAGGCGATGATGAAAAAAGCGAACAGAGAGAATTCAGATGTAGCCAAGCAAAACGCGCTGGACGTTAATCTGTTGGTTGCAACACTAGTTGCGACAGTGACTTTTACAGCAGGATTCACAATGCCAGGAGGGTATGTTGATAACGGAACCGATGAAGGATTGGCGACTCTCACTACGAAAGCAGCTTTTCAAGTGTTTGTTGTTTTCAACACTTTAGCATTTTGTTGCTCAGTTCTTGCAGTAATTCTTCAATTGCACACTTCATTGGACAAAATCAACCGAATTAGATATATGTGGATTGCAGTAGGATTCACTAATATGGCAATTCTTGGAATGTTCTTGGCTTATTCCTCAGGCACCTACATTGTCCTTACTCAATCCATTACACTCTCCATTATTCCTTATATTTTATGTGGCATCTTCATCGTGCTATTCTTTGCTATTTTTGCCGCCGATCCTGGAGTTAACGGCTTTGGGTGTGTTAACAGCTTTGGGTGTCTAAATTGGCTGCAAGATTATGTACGAGACAAAGTAATTCGATATGTAAGTTTAAAGATGGTGTCATCATTTTATGATACTAGAGATGAATCATAATATGGAACCTTAGTTTTTTTTTTTTCTATTTCTTTGGAGTACAGGTTTTATTTTCTCATAAGCATTTGGAATTGGGGTTGTTTTTGTTAAACCTTTTATGTGTGTGTATATATATATATATATATATATATTTAATGTTTGTGAGTGTAGATGTAAGGATAGTTATTCCGTTGGATAAATTTTTCTCGTTTTATTATAGCAGCAAAATAACGCATTTTATGGTGTAAGTATAACTGGGCTATACTTTGGTTTGAACCATATTTAAAATTGGGGTACTGCCTTGTTGTTTGGGGTTTTTTTTTCCTGCAATCCATTATAATTGCTATCAGAGTTACAATGAGCTTCTAGAATATTAAACACTATATCTTCTTCAAAACTAGATCAAAGAACAAATTCTTTTCATCAGCAAGCAATATTAATTCTTTTTTTTATTTTTTTTTACTATGGAATAAAACTTTATTGATATTTAAATATTAGAATCTCTCTCAAAAGCTATATATCATGAAGCTAAGAAAGAAAAAAATAAAAACCATTTTAATTCATGGATCCAAAACTGTGTGTGACTTGAATTATTTCCAAGACAAGCCTTTGGATCTTCCTTCCCAATTAACACCAAATTACAACAGCACAGTTCTTCACTTTGCTGTTGAATTTAACTAAACAGCTTTGGTAAAGTCTATCACCCAAACTTGTCCATCACTACTCTGGCTATCAAACTCGGCCGGCGACACACCCCTTCATGTGCAGCAAGATCTGAGGCTCTTCAAGTTATACTTCAATTTTTCATCAGTTTTGCAAAAATCACAAACGCTCGACATCGAAACCGGGCAATCAGGACGACATAAGGAGTTGCTTAGGATGGCGAAATCGTATAAGGATACTTGCTTTACATTGTGCTGCAAGGATGGGAATTGAGAGATGTGTAAAGAGTTGGTGGAAGCAGATCCTGAATTGTGTTGTTTTGTTAATAATATTGATGAGTCTCCTCTTTATTTGGCTGCTGATTCAGGAAAATCAAGAACACTTCAATTGATCATAAATGTGGCATCATCTTCAACACCTTATAAAGGACCTAATGGTCTATCAGCACTCCTGTGGTTCAACTAGTTTCCAATTATGGTAAGAAATTGAGTTTCATCTTTCATCTATTACTTTATATATAAATGTATTTTTCCACATCGTCTATATGTTATACGGAAATATTCTAGTACGTTCCTCACTCATAATAAATCATGTGGAAGTCGGTAAAAAGTGATAGATCTCATTATTTATTTATAATTTATAACGATTATATATGTCATACATAAATGAGGAGAATGAAAAAAAAATTAGTAACAAAAGTACCATAAATCTCCCCCATGTTATATCATTTATATCCTAAATATGGATGTTTTGGTATAGTATAGTATGATTGTTTTTTATATAAATAATAATGTAGTTTTAAAAAGTATTTTTTATACATAGAGTAGTTTTGAAGAGATGAATACTTTTTTTAATAGTATTTTTTTATACAACTTTTTTCGCAAAAGTAAAAGAGATGATTATTTTATCTTAGCGGTATTTTAAAAATTGTATTTTTTTTAAATATAAATTTAAAAATAGGAATTTTTTTCAAAACCTTTAAAAATAACATTATTTAAACCTTAATAAATTTATCAAAATAGTAAAAACTAATGAAATTTTTTTAAAATAAATACTTAATTTAATTTAAAACATCAAGCAAGCGACACAAAAAGACACCAATGTGATTTGTCATTCTACAACAAAACCGAATTCATTATTTTATTAAAGTAAAAAAATGAATGTTTTTAAATTTAAAGTAGAAAAAAGTGTTAGTTACAATAATTTCTCTTTTCATGCTTATCTGTTCATATCTCATAAAAAATGTGTTTAAAATGAAGGAGGATCTAATAGAAAAACTAGTTTATTTTACTAAATAATTTCAAAATACTTTAATGATCATCTAGTTAATATAAATACTACCCTACTTGACAAAAAAATCTATATAGTCCTTAATACTCATTGCTTTTTTTCCCTCTTGTTTTGTATCAAATTCTTTCTTTAGGACGTGATGAGAATGAATTACTAGTGAAATGGAGAAGAGAAGCAATTAAGCTTTTAATTTCTTGAATATGATAGCTCTTTCAATATACATCTTAGATTCTCATGGAGCTTCTCCTCTACAAATGCATGCTTCTACCTTATTCGACCATATCGCGACGTTACGAGAATTTGAATATACAATTGGATGAGCTTTGCTTGTAAATCAACGACTTTGATATACCAAACCCAATAATCAAAAGTACTATAGAATGAGCATTACAGGTATGGAAATGGTTGAAAGCAGATCAATCCAGTATAATGATTTTTCTAAACAGGTGGGATTAGTTTCCCGGGGTCATCAGTGACGGATCAAGAATTTGAATTTTGACATTTTTCTGCAAAAATACAGCTCGATTTTCTCTGATCAAAAGGAATAGAAAGAACGGTTGCTATTTCGAGAACTAGATTACTTTACGCATCTTATATGTCGAATTACAATCTTTCGTACGAACTCTTGTGGCCGGCTTAGAAATGGAAACCCTTCAACTGCAGGGTCAGCAAAAGGAATGGCAAAGTAAAGAAACACAAAGCAGCCACATATGACAAAAGGAGTTATGGAGAGTCTAGTTGAGTGTGTAAGAAGGGCTATAGTCGTCGATGTCGCAGCAAACTCCACATATCTAACTCTTAGATGAAATTTGCAAGTGAAGTGTGGAATTGAAGAAGCACTGCAAAAACTGAGCAGCAAAATGCTAAAGTGTTGAAAACTACAAACACCTCGAAAGCTACTTTGGTAGTGAGAGTCGTGAACCCTACGTCGGGTTTGTCACTGACATACCCTCCTGGCATTGTAAATCCTGCTGCAAAAGTTCTTGTGGCTACCAGTGTTGAAACCAATAGATAAATTTCCATTGCACTCTGAATTCTCTTTGTTTGTGTTTTGCGTTGGTGTGGCATTGATCTCAGGTTATCTGTTCATCTTTTTTACTTGTGCATCAGCAAACCACTGTATCGACATTGTATTCTTTGAACCTTTGAGAAGGGAACGAGTTATTTCCTCTCTTAATCCTCCCTGCAAACAAAAAAATGGAGTAAGAGTAATACATTCGAATGAGTATTAATTTTCGGTATTTGCTCACCCTCCTGATTGTAATATAACACTTATTGTCATTGAACTTTGTGGTATTTCCGACGTACCTCTTTATGTTTGTTGTAGACTTCAAGGGGTTTCAAGAACTCCTTGTTGACGCTCGTCAAAGACACGTTTTTTTTTTTTTTTGCAAGAAATTCAACTACAGCATATAGTTTGAAGAGTGCTGCTAGATGCAAAGTTTCATTACCCTCTCTATCAGGTTTATTGATTAACTCTCCAAATTTTGGTGTTTCTATTATGAACTCCACAACCTTTCTTCGGTCTCTTGAGACTGCAGCATGAAGCACTGTCCGACCCTTGTTATTGATCAGATAACAAGAATCGGGACAACAGTTTATCAGCTCTTCTAATGCATTGACATGTCCACACTCGTGGACATTTTAATCGTCACAAGACACCACACTCGTGGTAATAACCACCTCCGGCGCCGCCGTCTCTTCCGCTTACTCATTTCCGGCCACATCTCATGTCGCTCATCAAGATTCTCTATAAATTTCTGTTTAATTCTGTATCTCTTTGTTCGAACTCGAGTTTGACTTCTATTTAGCGAAGCTTTCAAGTTCTCTTTGGATCTGATTTCTAACCTTTCCCAGCGTCTCCTCTGTGTTTCTAATTTTCCCGACTGTGTTCTCATCGGATTGGATTCACATCCTTCGACTCTCAATCCATGAATTCCCTCTCTGTCTTCCAAACGGTTCTCTTCTTTTTTTACTCGTGGAAAGATTTCTACAAATTCTCCATTCTCTTTCTTTCACGTCGAAATCAGAATCACCTTCATCAACTAATTGTTGGAGTTCTTCTTCAACCCGCTTCAGTTCTTCATCCGATTTCTCAACCTTTAGCACCGATGATTTCTCTGTCACGAAGTTGGAAATCCTTCAGTTTTCATGACGGATTTTGCTATTACTAATATACCCTTACACCCTTCCCTAACATATCCTTATCCAAGTTCATCATTCTAAGCAGCTCGTTCCGTTGTCCTCCCGTTTGGACATTGGCCTGCCATGCCAATAAATTGATGGACAATTCGACCATGTCGACGAGATTCTTCCTCACCGCAATGTGCAAAGCCGTGTCGTCCTAGGAGTTCGCCTGCCAAAGCAGCGATGGACAGTACTGAAGGATGATTCTTGCAAACTCTGTCTGGGAGAATTCTGTAGCAACATGAGGAACTGTGTTCTGGTTTGGTGCTTGTTGGGAAAGATGATTTGAAGTTTCTTTGAGGGTTTGAAGATAATTCAAGTCACCATTCATGGCGGCCTCATATAGCTTTGGATCCATGAAATGAAAATGGGAATCTTCTTTTTGAACACAAGTACGTGGTATTTGAATTATTATAAGCTAAATTAGGGAAATTTTATTGGGTGACAGATTTTTATGCAATATTTGTAAAAATATCAACTCAAAAAAATATTTGCAAATATAACAATTTTTATAGATTTATGTGTTTATCAGTGATAAACTTAGTGTAAAAATATGTAATTCAATGTTTATCACTGATAAACCTGATCAAAATTTACTATATTTACAAATATTTTTTTGAGCTTTTATTTTTATAAATATTAATAAAAAATTTGCTAAATTTGCAAATTCCCCGCTAAATTATACCCATCGTCCTTATCCTAAAGTTTCAAAATTGTCACAAACGTGGATAAAAACATCACATTTCTCATTGTTTTCTCCCATTTTTTCCCATATAAACTCTTACCAACTAATTCCCCTTATTTTCTATATTTGTCTTTCACTTTCATGGAATGTGATATATTTTAGAGATTATTACTCATTAAATCAAATCAGAGACCCTAATTACAAAAATATCATGATGTATTGATTAATTACATTACTAGTCTATCTCCTCCACACACGGTGGAGAAAGGGATTTTTATTATCCAGATTTACCCTTCTTAAAATGACATTCCTTAATTTTAGGCATTCATTTATTCAAATCTCTCTCTAAAATCCTACGTACCCAATCCTCTCTCTTAATTAAAATCTGATTAAAATCTTTTTTAATTTTCATTTTTCAAATCCCTCTCTCAAACCCTAATTTTATTCACCATCAGATCCACCATTGTCTCCAACCACATCTTCTTGAGAAATCTGTGGGAGCCTTTCGTTTTATGATGAATGCACGATAAAGAACAATGAGAAAAAGAAGGAGAGAGGAAGCGGTGATAGTGAGGGAAGAGTTTTTTTTAGAGAGAATGTGGTGATGAGATTTTAGTCTTGAAGAAAAAGAAGATGAAGATGGAGAAATAAAACATGTTCTATGGAAGCTTTCCTAATTTCCATCGAATAGAGTAATTGGATCGGAGACGAATCTGAATTCTTCTAGGTTTAAGTTTCTTATTTAATTTGCAGATCAACTTGATGTTAATGTTTATGATGTTCAGGTTAGATCTATTTAATAATGTTAAACTACATATTTTGTTTAATAATGTTAAACTATAGAATTTTATTAGTTTTTAACAAATATATGCATGTTAGACTAATTATTTCTTGGATCAAGATGCTCAGGTTAGATTTTGTTTAATAATGTTAAATTATAGATTTTATTTATGTTTAACAAATATAAACATGTTAAACTAACCGATATTATTTTCTGGATCAAGATACTCTAATTAGATTTGTTTAATAATGGTAAACTATAGATTTTATTAGTTTTTAACAAATATAAATATGTTAAACTAACCACGTTTTAATCATTTTCTGGATAAGAATATCCTTGTTAGATTTTTTTTAATAATGTTAAACTAACCGACTCTTTATTTATTTTCTGGATTTTTAAATTTTTGTAGCTTAAAAAGTATCAATGGCAGATTTCTTGCATTTGGAGAAGAAAACTGATGAAGGCTGATTTTGTAGCTGGAAAGAGAGTAATTAGTTAGATAGACTAGATTTCCCTTTTGTTTAATTCTTTTAGTTTTTAATTTATCTTAAATCATGCACAATTTAAGGGATTTGATAAGTTCCTTAAATATTGCATGATTTAGGGAAAATTAAATCAATGGTTTTTTTCGTCATTTCAACTTTTTCGGTGATGATTTTGTCTAGTTTTGTAATTTTTTTTGAAACATCTAATATAATTGTAATTTGTATGCTCTATTTGATTATTAATATTAATAGCCCTATATTTTATCTACGTGGCAAATACAAAAAATATAATATATGTGGAAGATTATGTAAGGTATCATATACGATTTATATAAATTAAGCTATGAAATTTAATGGGGTAGTTGCAAAGCTAACAAATTTTTTAGTAATATTTGTAAAAAATAACAAATCTAATATATATATATATATATATATATATATATATATATATAGTGAATTTTGATCGAGTGAATTAGTGATAAATATTGAATTACATATTTTTACACTAAGTTTATCACTGATAGACATACCAATCACTGTTTATCACGGATTAACATAGTAAAAAAAAACTATATTTGTAAATAGTTTTTAGAGTTATTATTTTTATAAATATTACATCAAAATCAACCGCCCAATGAAATTTCCCACATTTAATAGTATAGATCAAAACAGATTTAAATGAAAAGTTATAAACTAAATGAAAATTTTCAAGGTTTAGACTAAAACCGAATAAATGTACATGAAATAAATATATGATTTAAAAAATGAAGTCTTTTTGTTGTTAAGTTTTTTTACAATGATCAATCATTTGTGATTTCACCAAACCTGAAGAGTATAGTTCAAGTGGTTAAACATTAGTGTTTTTTTTATGAGGTCGAAGTTTTGAGTCTGGTGTTCTTTAATTTGGTTTTAAAAAAAACCTCTCTCCATTTCAATTTTATTATTTATTGTAAAAAAATTCTTGACATTTTGTCCAATACAATTACAAATACACCGTTCATGGATTTGAGTTGGAACAGATATAAAAAATTTGAAAGCTAGACAGTAAATATGTCAAACGAATCAAAATTTACAAAACACAAAAAAATATATCTTTTAATAATAAAAGAAAGCATTAAACAAGCATAGCTCAACTGATTAGATATCAATCTTTTTTCCATAAAATTGATGGTTCAAATCTCTCCTCCCCGATTTAATTTATTACCTATAAAAAAAGAAGGGCAAAATACTATTTTAGTTCCAGAACTTTCATTCAGGTTTCGTTTTCGTTCTTAAACTTTTAAAAGTGATTTCTTTCGTCCATGAACTTCACCATCGTTCCATTTTAGTCATTCCGCCTGTGTTTTTCCGTCAAGAACACTATTAAATAGCTTATGTGACATTATATAAATATACAATGAAGAAATTATGTGAAAAAGTGAATATACAGTAATATTTAAGACTGCAATTAAGAAAAAAATAATGAAATTAAGCTCAGTGTATATTTGTTTTTCAATGGCATTGAACCACAGTGCATAATTCAATATTGTCATTACATGTCATATAAACCCTCAATTAGTGTTGTTGTTGCGTAAAAATGGATATCTTCCACGTAGGCAACGAACTTAATTTATGGGACGAGTCGGAGGTAATGCGCTGCTTCGACGGCGTGCTACCTAGGTACCTGCACAGGAAAGGAAAAGAGCACCGGTGTGGTGCCGGCCTAACACCCTCCGATGCTTAAGTCAGAGCTAGTGTGCCAGAGAGTAGTAGTAGTAGAGATTAGTTACCTAATGAATGAATTTCTTCTCCTATTTATAGGAGATTATGTTGATGACATCATCGCGCCACGTGTCGCGTCGGGATTGGGTCATGTGTTGCTTCTCAATTACGTGTCGCTTTCGGGTCACGCCACGTGTCATTTTCTGATTGGGCACTTGTAATCGGTTTAGATATGTAGGTCTGTGTTGGAGACTGCGTAGCCAGTTCTTTTCAGGTGCATGGACTTTATGCCTAGGTACCACGGTCAGACGAGGTGCTTTGGACCAGGTGCTTTACACTAGGTGCTTCGGACCAGGTGCTTTACACCAGGTGCTTCGGACCAGGTGCTTTGGACCAAGTGCTTTGGACCGGGTGCTTTACACCAGGTGCCTAAGTACCACGGTAGACCAGGTGCCTAAGTACCACGGTAGACTAGGTGCTCTGGTACTGCGGTCAGACGAGGTGCGTAGACAAATTTTATCAAGTTGTAAAATTCCCCGTGTAATCCAATTTCACCCCACAACAAGTGTCTTAGACGGAAAAACACAGACAGAATGATTAAAACATAACGAATCGTAAAATTCAACGACGGAAATTTTAACTTTTAAAAATTTAGGCATGTAAATAAAAGCGAAATGAAGGTTCAGAAATTAAAATGATACCTTACCCTAAAAAGAAATTACAAACATTATTTCTATAATATATCTCACCGGATCCACGATCATGGAATGTGGTAAGAAATTTAATGCAGATGACCGACAAGTTTGAAAATCGACCGTTGTGATCTGGAGTTTAAATTTCAAATGTCACGTGGTGTGGCTGACAAATTCATTTATGAATCAAATAATTGGTTTTTAAATTATAATAATTTAGAATATCGATGACAAATGATCACAATTGACGAAAACAATTTTTTTCTCCGTACATTATATTAAATTAGAGAAGATTAGACTCAAAACTTCAACCTCAAATTAAAAAAGTAATTACTTAACAAGTTGAGTTATAATTAGGTTGGCCAATTGATGAGTCTTTCAATGTGTTATATATATTATAATATAAACAAGGAAGGCGAATCTATAATTAAGTGAGAAAGATTATTAATGCCCGACCACTTAAAGTACGCTGGCCATATATTTAAAAAAAATCCCAAGTAATATAATTTTCTATAATATTGACAGAAAAAATTACAGCTAATTGATTTGAAAAAAAAAAAATACAGCTAATTGTATTTTTAAAAAAATCTTATTTTAAAAAATAGAAAAAAGTTTGAAGTATTTTTAAAAACAAAACTTTTTTGTTATCAATAATTAATGACTTGGTTACATGAAATTAATGAATTTATTTTTATTATAAAATAAATGATATTTTAATTAAATGATCTCCTGAACTAAAAGAACAGAGTAATAAAAGATAGATATAAAATAAGACTAGAAATAATTAAATTTCTATGACCTCTTTCTTTTTCTCAAGTAAAATCCTCCACGAAAAGATAACGAGTGTATTCATGATACATATATATATGGCAAAAGGAAACTCTTTTCATTGATTGAGTGAAAAGAAACAAAAGCCAAGGCTAAAAAACTTTTATTTGGTTTGCAGGAATTGATCATGGGAATGAGTTTTTAATGTCCATTCCATTATTTGGTTTAACCTCTAATTATCATTTGCATTGACATTCAATTCTCATCCAAATCTCCCCTATACTTAGCATTGACATTAGCTTTGACATTGGCATTGACATTGGCATCGACATCGGCATTGACATTGACATTTAATTAAATCCTCTCGAATTTTGTGCTCTTTGCTATTTTTAATAGAAAAAAATAAATATTTGGAGTATTTTAGTAGGTTACAGTGAACAATATAAAATTTTAAAAAAAAAATAATTAAAAAAAAATATACATTTTTTAAAATAAAAAAATATATACATTTTTTTTAAATCAAAAAATATTTTTTTTAAAAATCTCAATATATTATACATAATTAAATTAAAAAAATATGTTCAAAATAATACATTCAGTAATTTAGATAAACTTTACTTTATAGTACTTTTTTCAAGCTTAATTTCAAATACAACAATTTTTTTTTAAACAACACTTTTTCATTTTTTTTAATTAATAAATTTGTTTTATTATTAAACCCCAAATATTTAATGACAACAATCATTCATTTTTTACCGTCAATTAATATCAAATATTTTATATAATAACACATGATTGTAAGAAATTGATTCATATATGTTTCACCAATTTTATTTTATTTTATGAAATAATATTTAAAAGGAAATTAAAAAATCCAAACTTATAAATAGATATAGTTGATAATTTTAATTTAATATAATTTATTAATTTTTCAAATTTTAATTAAATTTTAGATAATAATTAAATTAAAAAAATCAAATCATATTTTTTTTTTGCAAAAGAACAAAAAAATCAAATCATATTCCTTCCTACAAAAACAATAATCATATTCCTATAAATCTAAATTCCAGCACACTCCAAACACAGACATCATAATCTCAGGCATTGGAATCCTATTCCAGCACACTCCAAACACAGGCATCAAATTCCCATATTACTTATTCCCAGACATCAAATTCCCAGGCATTCAATTTCGACTCTTGCATACCAAACGCCCCCTTAATAATTTTGAGTAGGCCACAAAGTGACCCCCAAACTAGGTCATATATGCTATATTATCCCTAAATTTTGATAGTTTTTTTTAGTAGTTAGATATTCATAAATTCAATTAACAAACGAAAAATGTCATTGGGTGGGAGATTTTTATCCAATATTTGTAAAAATATCAACTCAAAAAAGTATTTGCAAATATAGTAATTTTTATCATATTTATCAGTGATTAACAATGATTTATGTGTTTATCAGTGATAACTTAATGTAAAAAATATGTAATTCAATGTTTACCACTGATAAACCTTATCAAAATTTGTTATATTTACAAATATTTTTTGAGTTTTTATTTTTACAAATATTACTAAAAAAATTGCTAGATTTGCAATTAACAAGCCAATAAAGTTAAAAAAAATCAAAACAAAACCAAACAAAAAGAAATCTCAAAATTAATTGCATCATCATCTTTTTCTTCTTTATCATATAACATCATGTTTAAAAATATTTTTAAATATGGTAAATTTTGAGCTCGTCAATCAGCGACACGACATTATATTACTTTTTACAATAAATGAATTACTGATTCATATATTAATCATTACTAATTAAAAGTTAATGCAGTAAAATCTACTATATTTATAAATAGTTTTAAGTCATATTATATTTATAAGTATTGTATCAAAATCTCTTTCCCACCTTAATTTCTCGATACAAATATTGGGGTAGTTGGGGGCAGTTGGTCAATGGGCTTAGAATTTAGAAACACTCCCTTCACAACATATTTATATTATTTTCACGTGAATCTAGACTAGTTTGATTATTTTATTTCATTTCACGTATCCTGATCTTCAGCAAGTATGGGGCTTCAATATCCAAACCCTTAAAAGAAAACTCCATTTTCATGGATCCAATGCTGTATGGGTCTTCCATATCAATGAATGGTGATAGCAATGATCAAATTCAAGATAATGATATGACACCAAATCAGAACAGCTCTTCCATTTTCATGGATCCAAAGCTGTATGAGGCTGCTATGAATGGTGACTTGAATTTCCTCGAAAACATGACATTGACATCCCAAGACACCAATTGGAATCTTCTTCCATCCAAAATTACAGCAACTCAAGAAACAGTTCTTCATGTTGCTACTGAATTCCATCAGACAGAGTTTGTAAAAATTGTTGTGGTGAACTGCCCGTTGCTAGTTTCGCAGGCGAACTCATTCGGCGACACCGCCCTGCATATTGCGGCAAGAGAGAGGTTTTCGGACATAGTCGAATTCTTAATTGCTCGGACCGCGGATGTTGAATCTGGACAACATAGGGAGTTTCTTAGAATGGTTAATTTTGATGGGGATACTGCTTTACACTGTGCTGCAAGGATAGGAAGTTATACATCTGTAAAGTTGTTGGTGAAAGCAGATCCGGAATTGTGTAGTTTTGTTAATAATGCCAATGAGTCTCCCCTCTATCTCTCTATCGCTTCCAGAGTGTTTGATGTGCCGGACTTTATTATAAAAGCCGCACCACCATCAGCATCACATACAGGATCTAATGGTCTAACAGCATTGCATTCAACAGTGCACTTTGAGAATTTCGGTAAGGAAGATTTTGTATATAATATAATCCATTAAAAAAGACTTGACTCTTGCCTTGGAAGGAGCCATGGCTTCTTACAGTCTTACTGCCTATTAGCGGTAAGAAGCCATGGCTACTGCCTGGGCGGAGCCAAGTCTTTTCCTAGTCCATTTTCCACGATTCGGATCTCCGAAAAAGAAAATAGAAACTTTAATTTCATTTTCTGTCTTTTTTCACTTTAATTTTAACACTTGATAAGACTGAATCCAACAATACATTTTTCTTAATTAATTACCATACCATCTTTTAGCATTCTTACTGATAACCTCCTGTTTTTTTGGATTTTTTTTTTAGAAATTGAAATTATTGAATTACTAGTTAAGTGGAAGGGGCAAATGATAAGAGAAGTTGACCTTTTAGGATTGACTCCCCTTCACTATGCTGCATTCTATGGGAGAAGTGAATACATTAAGTTGTTTCTTCAATATGATAGCTCTGCTATACAAGTTTTGGACTCTCATGGCAAATCGGCCCTGCATCTTGCTGCTCTCGGTGGTGAAATCGAAGCATTACAAGAGCTAATAAATTGCTGCCCCGATTCTTGTAATTTAACCGATAACAAGGGTAGGACCACGCTTCATGCAGCAGTCTTGGGAGACCAAAGAAAGGTTGTGGAGTTCATATTGGAAACACCAAGGCTTGCAAGGTTGATCAATAAACCAGATAAAGATGGCAACACGCCTCTGCATCTCGCTGCGCTCTTCAAATTCTACGTTGTCATTGAAATTCTTGCAAAAAATAAAAACGTGTCTTTGAAGATCTTGAACAAGGATTTCATGACACCCTTTGATGTTTTAAAGAAACATAAGGAGGTAAGCGAGGTTTTGCAATGTGTTTAAAAGAGCATAAGACTAAAAACTCTACTGAAAAAACAGAAAATTGAAAGATATAGGTGATGTATTAGTGATAATTAGTCTAATAAATTACTCCATTTTTTGGCAGGGAGGATTAAGAGCTTCCATAGCCGGATCCCTTCTAAAAAATTCATGGGGTGTAGTGGCAATGCAACGATATATTGATACAAGTTTAAAAGAGACGAACAAAACAGAACCCGAACTAGTGGACACATCAAACAGTTTAGAGACAACGATGAAAAAAGTGAACAGAGAGAATTCAAATGTTGCCAAGCAAAACGCGCTGGACGTTAATCTGTTGGTTGCAACACTAGTAGCCACCGTGACGTTTACAGCAGGATTCACAATGCCGGGAGGGTATGTCGATAATGGACCCGACGAAGGATTAGCAACTCTTACAACCAAAGCAGCCTTTCAAGTGTTTGTTGTTTCCAACACTTTAGCATTTTGTTGCTCAGTTCTTGCAGTAATTCTTCAATTGCACACTTCATTGGACAAAATCAACCGAATTAGATATATGGGAATTGCAGTAGGATTCACTAATATGGCTATTCTTGGAATGTTCATGGCTTATTCTTCAGGAACCTACATTGTCCTTACTCAATCCATTACACTCTCCATAATGCCTTATCTTTTATGTGGCTTCTTTATCGTGCTATTCTTCACCATTTTCGCCGCCGATCCTGGAGTTAGCGGCTTTGGGTGTCTAAATCGACTGCAAGTTTATGTACGAGACAAAGTAATTCGATATGTAAGTTTAAAGATGGTGTCATCACTTTATGATCCTAGAGATGAATTATAATATGGAACTTTAGTATTTTTTCCCTACTTTGGAGTACACTTGTTTTATTTCCTCCTATGCATTTGGAAGTTTTTGTCATTTTTTTTAATGTTTCTAAGTGTAGATGTAAGATAAGAATAATTATTCCATTAGTTAAGTTTTTGTTTTTCGTTACAATTTTAGGAAATTTCATTGGGTAGTATATTTTGATGCAATATTTGTAAAAATGCCAATTCTAAAAACTATTTGCAAATATAGTAATTTTTACTATGTTAATTAGTGATTAAGAGTGATTAATGAAACTTAGTGTAAAAATATGCAATTTAACGTTTATCACTAATTTACTAGATCAAAATTTTCTATTTACAAATATACCAATATCAATCCATTTTATTCTATTTATTCCAGGATCAACAATCCCTTAGTAAAAATTAAGGAACTATTCGTACGCTGTTGAATACGAATAAAGAACGCCAATCTTTGAGAATTTTGTCAGCATCTAGTTGGGATCCATTCAACGATGGAAAATCTTAGAATGTGATAAAATAATTAATTAAAAAAGATCCTAACGAATTCCTAATTCAGCTTCCGCTTCCGGGAGATCAAACGAAGATCGATTTTTTCATGATATACCAATCAGAATGGAGGGTTCCCCATACGTACATGATTGATAGAATCAATATGTAAGGGGGGTCGGTCAACTTGATGCGAGAGAGGCATGAGCACAGTCAATCTTATATTACTAAATAAATTGTTAGATTTACAAATGCTCTTTATTTTAATAATAAACGTAGGCAATTCATGGTGTAAAGTATTGGGCTATACTCTGGACTTTTTTAAACTAATAATAATTAAAATACCTAAAAAATAGGGCTATTAATACATTAATAATCAAACAGAGCATACAAATTACAATTATATTGGATGTTCCAAAAAAATTATAAAACTAGACAAAACCATTCATAGAAAAAGTTGAAATGACAAAAAAAATATTGATTTAATTTTCCTTAAATCACGCAATATTTAAGGAATTTATTAAATCTATTAAATTGTGTATATGATTTAAGATAAATTAAAAACTAAAAAAATTAAATAAAAGGGAAATCTA
The DNA here is from genome assembly GCA_028015215.1 of Gynostemma pentaphyllum. Classification (NCBI taxonomy): domain Eukaryota; kingdom Viridiplantae; phylum Streptophyta; class Magnoliopsida; order Cucurbitales; family Cucurbitaceae; genus Gynostemma; species Gynostemma pentaphyllum. The sequence goes on from CM051348.1 coordinate 33,927,143, forward strand.
ATTCTATCTAACTAATTACTCTCTTTCCCGCTACAAAATCAGCCTTTTCTTTTCCGAGTGCAAGAAATCCGTCATTGATACATTTAAGCTACAAAAATTAAAAATCCAGAAAATAAACAAAAAGTCGGTTAGTTTAACATGTTTACATTTGTTAAAAACTAATAAAATCTATAGTTTAACATTATTAAACAAATATAACTAGAGTATCTTGATCCAGAAAATGATTACAATATCAGTTAGTTTAACATGTTTAAATTTGTTAAACATAAATAAAATCTATAATTTAACATATTATTAAACAAAAGCTAACATGAGCATCTTGATCTAAAAAATGATTAAAACGTCAGTTAGTTTAAGATGTTTATATTTGTTAAAAACTAATAAAATTTATCGTTTAACATTATTAAAAAAAATCTATCCTGACCATCATGAACATTAACATCAAGATGATCAGCAAATAAGAAACTTAAACCTAGAAGAATTTAGATTCATCTTCGATCCATTACTTTATTTGACAGAAATCAGGAATGCTTCCACAGAACGTGTTTTATTTCTCCATCTTCATCTTTTTCTTCTTCAAGACTAAAATCCCACCATATTCTTTCTAAAAAATTTCTTCCCTCACTATCACCGCTTCCTCTCTCCTTCTTTTCCTCATTATTATTTACCGTACATTCACCAGAAAACGAAAGGGTTCCACAGATTCCTCAAACCCTCCTCACTATTTCTCTTTCTCTCTCCTTCGTTGATCCACTGATTCTTTCTCACCCACTCGTGGTCTTGGCCAAGGCGATTTTGGGTCAATGGTGGATCTGATGGTGATAGAATGGTTGATCAAGAAGATGTGGTTGGAGACAATGGTGGATCTGATGGTGATGGTGAATAAAATTAGGGTTTGAAAGAGAGATTTAAAAAATGAAAATTAAAAAGATTCAAATCAGGTTTTAATCGAGAGAGGGTTGAATACATAGAATTTTAGAGAGCGATTTGAATAAATGAATGCCTAAAATTAAAGAATGTCATTTTAAAAAGGAAGAGAAAATATGGATAGTAAAATCCCTCTCTCCACCATGTGTGAAGGAAATAGACCATTAATGTAATTATTCAATACATCGTGACATTTTTGTAATTAGGGTCTCCGATTTGATTTAATGAGTAATAAAAAAATAAAAATAAAAGCAAACTAGCCAAATTTGTAAAATTATAAGTAAAGCAGGTTTGTTGTCCGGTCAAACAATAAATTTTGAAAAGAAAACGTTTACTGATCTAACGGTTATAATTCCTCCGATCTCAAATCTTCTCTGCCATCATAATCCAACCAAACCTCTTTCTCTCTATCGGTCTAAATGAATCAAAGCCAACTCTCATTCCCACTCCTTTAATTTCAATTCAATTTCCTCATCAAACTTTTCCAGAAATTCAAATCTTCATTCTTCCCTATTAAAAAACAAATCGTAAAGTTAAAAATAAAAAATATCATTTTTAAAAGTTTAGGAACAAAAATGAAACTTGAATGAAATTCAAAGTCTAAAATGATATTTTACCCCATTTATTTCTCATACTAATTACTGAAATGTCAAACTTTTTAAAAATTACCCATATAGTTTTCAATAAATTTGTTGACCTTTTTTCTTAAATTTTCAACTGACATTTTTAACGATGGTTTGTTTTACCTTTTATAGTTCAATAAATTAGTGAAATATTTTTTTATTTTTTCAATGAACTTTATATATATATATATATATATATATATATATATATATATATATATATATATATATATATATATATATATATATTTTAATTACAAAGCTAAAACAAAAACACAAAACCAAAGAAAGAAAGTTATTGCTCCTTACCTCACTAAAATCAAACCACTAGGGGAATTCCTTCACTCGAGGTAGAAGAAATGCCAGAACTTCAAGCTCTGGTGGCGATGAGGTGAGCCAATTTCGAACATGCAGAAAATCAATAATGCCCATCCGATCAACTAGGCTCAAAATCCCTGAAGTGGGAAGATCAACCTCAGTAAAATCGAAACTATCTCTTTTAAGAAGCTTATTTACCTCTATGCGTTCCAAGAGCTTGGGAGGATGGTGTTCCAAACCTTTTAGGAAAATGAGCAAGACAATATAATCTGAGTAATCGATTCTTTCTGTTTTTTGCACAGCCCACACCAATCTTCAATTGTGACTCTTTTACTGTTAATCAATCGTGATAGATTTTCCATACTGTAATTTTAATTTTTTTCGGGTGCCTTCGCTTGCCAAAAAGCCTTCCACCAAAGGCCTATCAATAACATAGTTTGAATCAACATTAAGAACAACCATGCCAACTTTGAAGGCATTTTTCATAGAGAAAAAGCCTCGTTAACAAATCTCCGTATGAATGTATCCATTGAATATGTTAAATCACCAATTGAATCAAACATGCGGAATATTTAAATGGGGAGGAAAATAGAGCAAATGACATAATGGAGGTTTGATCCCAGGACCTCCTGCTCTGATACCATATTGAATATGTTAAATGACCAATTGAACCAAAAGATTAAGCTAATGGTTCAAGGTAAATCTAATCATATATCTCAACAATATCTTTATCTCTTGGAAATTTGGGTAAAATGACCTCCAAAATCTGAGATTAATGATTTTTGACCTCCATTTTCATTTTAATCTTTTTTGACCTTCTGATGATGTCATCTTTGTGTGAAAACCCCTTTTTACCCTTCAAAATTTATATATAACCCTTTCACTTTACATATGCTTTTCTCTTTCTAAAAATTCTCTCTCTAAAAATTCTCTCTAAAATTCTCAACCTAAACTCATCATTCCTTCAATCTCTTCATCATTCAAGGTATGAACATTGTTCTTTTTCTTTTTATAATAAATCCGGAATATCCTTTTTGTAAAATAAATCCGGAATCCGGAGGTACGTCCTCCGGAATCCGGAGGTACTATTTAAAAAAAATTAAATTTTTTTTTTTTTTGCCAATTCCGGAGGAGGTACCTTCGGATTCCGGAGGTACCTCCTCCGGAATTGGCATAATTTTTTTTTTTTTTTTTTTAGAGTACCTCCGGAATCCGGAGGAGATACCTCCGGATTCCGGAGGACGTACCTCCGGATTCCGGGAGGAGTACCTCCGAATCCGGAGGTACCTCCTCCGGAATTGGCATAAATTTTTTTTTTTTTTTTTTAAGAGTACCTCCGGAATCCGGAGGAGATACCTCCGGATTCCGGAGGTACTCTTAAAATAAAAAAAAAAAAATTTATGCCAATTCCGAGGAGGTACCTCCGGATTCCGGAGGTACCCTCCCCCGGAATTGAATTTTTTTTTTTTTTTTTTCATAATAAGCCTAGTTTTGAAATTTTTGCCTGAATTCATTGTTATAATTTTGTCCCGAAATTAAGACCGGTTTTTTAACTTTGTTACCGGAATTTCAAATTTCGTATTTGTTATGGTTGTTTTACAGGATGTCAATGACAAGAATATTTATTCGTTATGGTGGAGAATGGGATGCTGATGGCAGCAGGTATATAGGTGGTAACACGAAAGGAATAGCGATAAGTAAAAGTATAACGTTCAAGAATTTCGCTTTCGATTGTACACAGTTGCAGAGAATTGATCCTGAAGTGTTTGATATTAAAATCAAGTGCATTTACAATTTACTTATTGACTCACCTCCATGCGACATAAACGACGAAGAGGACCTAAATTTTTTCTTAATGGGTGAAGATGCATCCGTACTTCCCTTATATATCTCAACTGTGCCTAAAGATGTGACTAGTGGACATAATATTCAATTCAATCCGTATATTGCGTCCAGGTTCGGCGAGAACCACGTAGCCAATGACATTCAAACTCATCAACCATTCCAGGAATAGATGAGAACATTCCTCCGTGTGATTTAGGTAATGATAATGAGGCTTTCATGGAAACGCGGTTTTTACATCCTCAGTCTGATAATCTAGAAAGGAGAGATGTTAGGAAAGGAAAGTGTAAATCTCATGAAGAACCAGTTATTACGAATACATCAACTAAAAATACATCAAGTTCAATGGAAATGATGTCATATGGAAATTGTATGGGGGATGAGTTTGCAGAGGGTAGTATTTTTCTCTCAAAAAAAGATTTGTCTATGAAACTGTCCATTGCGGCGATGAGAATTAACAAAGAGTTTAGAGTGAAAAAGTCGACGAAATCTTTGTTCTCAGTGGCATGTATTGATACGAATTGTAAGTGGCGGTTAAGAGCTACTTGTTTGAAAGGGTCAGATATATTTCGAGTTTCCAAGTCTGTAGATGTTCATAGTTGTTCACCTGGATGTGTTGAATCATGACCACGCACAAGCGCAAGTTGGGTTATTGGAGACATAATAAAGGGGAGAGTTGAAGATGTTGGTCGTCGTGATTTCGGCCGAAAGATATAATCAATGACATGCGAAAAGAGTATGGTGTTAACATCGGTTATGATAAAGCGTGGCGTGCCAGGAGAGGACGCATATGAATTGGTAAGAGGATCACCAGAAGAATCCTACAATTTGCTAAGTCGATATTGTGAAGCACTGAAAATTGCTAATCCAGGAACCGTATATTACCTCCAACTTGAGGAAGAACGTCATTTCAAATACTTTTTCGTTGCTTTGGGTCCGTGTAATTAGAGGGTTCCTAAGTTGCATGCGTCCGGTTATTGCCGTTGATGGGTCATTTTTGAAGGGGAAATATAGGGGTACATTATTAGTCAGTGTTTGTTTGGACGGTAATAATCAAATTTACCCAATCGCTTTTGGAATTGTAGATAGGGAGAAGGATGAGTCATGGTCGTGGTTTATGGAAAAACTAAAAAGTGCAATTGGTGATGTTCATGATTTGGTATTTATTTCGATAGAAACAAAAGCATCATTAATTCAGTGGCGTCGTTGTATTCCCGCATGCAATACATGGGTTTTGTATACATCACTTGAGTATGAATCTCACCGCTAAATTCAAAAATGATGCAATAAATCCTATATTCTTCCTTGCAATGAAAGCATACCGTGAGTCCGATTTTGATCGGTTGTGGAATGACCTTAAAAGATATCAAGGTGTATGTGAGTATTTAGAAGAGGTTGGACTTGAAAAATGGGCTCGTGCTTTCTGTTCAAGGAGAAGGTATAATATCATGACCACGAATATTGCGGAATGTATAAATGGTGTATTGGTTCATGAAAGGGAACTACCTAGAATCGCGTTAGTGGAAAGTATTCGATCTAAGTTGCAAGAATGGTTTTGGGAGCGTCGTAATGAAGCATTGAAATGTACAACAAATTTGACGACTCATGCTGAAGACATCTTACGGAAAAACCATCAAAAATCATTAACACTTGGAGCTACGAACATTGATTGTTATCAATCCAATGTACCGGATGGAGATAGGTTTGGACGGGTTGACTTACATGCGAAAGAATGCTCTTGTCGGGTATTTGATTTAGATCGATACCTTGTGTGCATGCATTAGCTTCGCAAGAGACCGCAACATCACCCCATATGTAATGTGCTCTCGTTTCTATACGATGAATGTTGGGTAAATTCTTATGCGGAGCCTATCATGCTTGTAGGTCACTCTTCGAGTGGAAATTGCCTGAGGGTTTTGTACCTGATTGAAGTGTTACCACCAAAAGAAGTGGCTCGAATTGGGCGTCGTAAGAAGCTGAGAATTCCATCCACTGGGGAGGAGACTTCTCAAACCCGAAAATGTGGTAGGTGTGGTTCCACCGGTCATAACAGAAAGACTTGTCACAACCCTTTATCGTATAAATAAGTGTTTTTTGCTTTTAATATTTATTTATGTTTTTTCTTCAATTTCATTTTATTTAAAAAAAGTAAATTGATAAAAAACATGGAATTTGACAAAAATTAACATGAAATTGAAATTGAAAAACAATAATTTGAAAATAACAATATATATATATATATATATATATATATATATATATATCAATTGAAAAAAAAGGAAATTGAAAAAAAAAATTAAAAAAAAAGCATGCAAGTGTTAAATAATAAAAAAATTAAAAAAAATATATATATATATATATATATATATGTCCTAAATTCCGGTGGACCGGAATTGAATTCCCGATCCAACGAATTTAGGCCCCCCCCATCCTGGTCCTCCTGGCCAAATTTCCAGGAGGACCGAATTCAATTCCGGTCCTCCGGTTTTGGGAACCCCCCCAAATCCGGTCCTCCTGGATTCCCCCCCCCTCCCCTCCCCTCCTCTGGATTCAATTCCGGAGGACCGGAATTGAATTCCGGTCCTCCGGAATTTATGGCAGCAGGTATATGTTTTTTTGTTTTTTTTTTTTTTTTTTTTAAATTTCAATTTACTTAAACTTTTCAATTTATTTTTGTATTTTCAATTACATTGGGTTTTTGGGTCAATTTCAAGATGTTTGCAAATTCCATGTTCTTTTTCATACTTACCATTTTTTCAATTGCATTATTTTTTTCAATTTCTTATTTCAACCAATTAAATGTAAATTTGTTAAATCAAAATTAATAGTATGGTTACTTGAAAATGGAAAACAATTCAATATACAAACAAAAATTTATTTATGTATAAATAGGACGGTTCGACCACAATTCGATCGCCAATTGTAACCTAAACGCTTTAATGTTAGCTTGTTTCAATGAAGTAAAATCGGACCCGGTTACTAGATATTCAAAAAATTTACAACAAAACACCCCACAGTCAACACCACCCGTTTGAGTTGGCACATTGTCCATGCGTTCAATCGCCAAGGATCGGTGGAATTTATTAAACCAACTGATTCCAAAAAGAAGTGGCACGATCGTGCGAAAGGTCGCAACAAATCAGTCAATGTACCTACATCGACAAATGTTGGAAGAGAATCCCATATTACAACCCTCCGATTTTTTATATCGGCCTGAGTAAAACCCAATGACCTCCTAGCACATTAAATGCTGAGTACACCTGAAAAATTAGGGTTAATTACATAAATGGTTATAATATTAGTCAAAATTTACCAAATGCTTATAATAGTTTAGCTTCTTACATAATCCACCGAAGACCAAGGGTCACTGTAGTCTCGATTATCGCCTAAGATGTAGTCACCAATAGAGTTTTCACCGAAATGTGCTTTCGGTACCCAAAACGGACCATCCTTCAGCGCATTTTCCCGCTCCGTCATTATTTTATTGCATTCACTCTACAATTGCGTTGAAAATAAGTGTTAAATTACATGGAAACAGACAATAGCAGAAATGTACTCGTCCATACTAACCATAAAAAATGCATCCACTGTTGCAAATTGATGACACATGCATTCGGGCTTCTTTCTAACCTTCAAGCGAATGAACATGAATATTGTATCCATGTGCTGATAAAAAACCATAAATAAACATCGTAAAACATTCATTCTATCGAATTGACAATAACATAAACGAACAAGTTGAATGCTTAAGAAATAACATAATTTATCATACCTCACCATCCAGTTTTTCGAACGTTACCAGATCCTGAAAAAACTTCTTATTCGGTGACCCATAGCAAGTTTCACGTCTACTGTCCACTGACGCGTTAACTAACCATTTTTTGAAATTCGACGTCAGTTCTTTCGGTATTTTGTGTGCGGGATCATACAGACGCAATTTCGCCGGTTTCACAGTCTTCTTGGGAACCACGAATGGAGATCGTATTTGTGGAGAGGGGATTTATTTGCCTAGCCACTCGTGACGATGCTATCGGAAAATCCAAAGGTCTATCTATTTGCATAATATCTTCTGCATTAGTTTTCTCCTCGGATTGAATAGCATTATCCGCATTTCTTTCATCTTGAGATTCAATCATGATAATCCTGTTGGAATCATCATGGACTTCCTCCCCAAGTTCCTCTCCAACTCCGTCACCACAATTTTCATTCATGTCTAATGCATCCTCCCAGATTTCAGCACCGATTTCTTCCACAGGTTCCCTCGATTTCTCATTAATGTCTAATGCATCCTCCCCCAATTCAACTTTCGATGCATCACCCTACATTGTGACATATATATGAATGAAAAACGTATAGAGAATTAATGACAATATCAAAACAAAAATTCTTATGAAGTTTAATTCATACCTTACAGAAATATTTCTCTATGTTTTTTAGAGTGGCCAAAACTACTTTCATATCTGCCCTCAACTCTCGCACCTCTGCTTCTAAATGCTCAACTCGAGCATCGGTGCGTTTGATGCATGTTCTACAAGAGGATGACAATCCTTTAGATTTTTGGCTCTTTTCCCCCTCATTTTTTGGCATCACCTCTTCCTCCCCCCTTTTCTTTTTTTCCTCTTCCCCCCCCCCCTTTTATTTTTTTCCTCTTCCTCCACTCGTTTATGTTTTTTCTCTTCCTCACCACTCTTCACATGTAGTAAAATTTTCCTTTTTCTATCAACCTTCTCGGTTGTAACGGTTTTAACCAATTCGTCCATGTGAAAATCAATTTCCTCATTCACAACTATCTAAATAACGAAAAAAGAAGAATAATCAATGATAAACGTTTAAAAATATGATTAGATGCTATTTAAATCACGGGGAAGTATGTCAAACCTTATCCTTTGAAAAAATATCTCGTTCAAGCCTATCCATTTTAATGAGTTTGTTACAATTCCAACGCCTATCGGTGGCATCGATCGGTTATTAATTTTCCGCGCACACATATTCGCAATCAACGGGATTGTTTCATAAATCCATACCTATAAAAAAAGTACAATACATGTAATAAAATATAAACAATAATTGGCAATAAATAAATAAGTATAACAAAAGTACCTGAAAAGCAAATGGAAACCCATAAAGACTATAAGACTTGGCTTTCTTCCATACAACTTCACCATGTTTACACTTGCGTTCCTTAAGTGCATTGCTCAACCCAAAAAGTGTCTTATCGAAGAATAATTGCGCCCAATCATAGTTTTCGAAACTCTCATTGTCATCCAAAATAGATAACAATGATGTATCTATAAGTGTCGTTCTCTTATTCCCAATAGCACCAACTCGATAAAGCACAAAAGCGCTAACTTCACCACATCTCCATCGTCGCTCAATCCATGGTTTTTCATTTTCGTTTCTAACTCCTTTGATGGAACTTTAACTCTATCATCAAACAATAATCTTCTAAGTCTAGGATTAAATTCATGTCTTCGTAATTCCTCGTAGACTTTAACCCTTAATTTCCTCAAAGGATCTCAATGAAAAAGTAATCACTTCCCCCCCAATCAAAAATTGCATAATTTTTTGATCCCAGTTGTTTAATCTCTCTCAACAAAATTTGATGTATAAGTGGACCACAAAAGACCAAATCGGTATCAATCAACCTACCAATGCTTGACCTTTTAAATAACTCTAATTGATTAGGGGTGAGAACACTAGTAATCAAACTAACCGTATGCGATAAATGTGATAGATTACTAAGGACGGAATGAAAATATTGGTCCTAGGGATTATCAACACTACATCATCGTCAGCTCACAACATTTTTACCTGGAAAAAACACATAAACCAAATTAAACAACTAATTAAAAAAGCCCACATATAAACTAAACTATATAACTAATTAACAAAAAAAAACCACATTTATACTAAACTAAATTAAATAACTAATTTTAAACTAAATTACCTAAATAATTAAAAATACAACCATATAATCTAAATTAAATAAATAAAAAAATTAAAAAAAATATATATATATTTATATGTAAAAGGGCCATTCTGCCCAAAATTCCGGTGGACCGGAATTGAATTCCGGTCCTCCGGAAAATTGGGCAGACACAATTACAAAAAAAAAAAAAAAATTACAATTGTACCTAACTAATTAAAAATAATTAAAAATACTACCATATAATCTAAATTAAATAAATAAAAAAAATTAAAAAAAAATATATATATTTATATGTAAAAGGGCCTTTTCGGTCAAAAATTCCGGTGGATCGGGAATTGATTCCGGGGACCTAATTGAATTCGATCCTCCCGGAAAATTGGGCAGACACAATTACAAAAAAAAAAAAAAAATTACAATTGTACCTAACTAATTAAAAATAATTAAAAATACTACCATATAATCTAAATTAAATAAATAAAAAAATTAAAAAAAATATATATATATTTATATGTAAAAGGGCCTTTCTGCCCAAAATTCCGGTGGACCGGAATTGAATTCCGGTCCTCCGGAATATTGGGCAGACACAATTACAAAAAAAACAAAAAAATTACAATTGTACCTAACTAATTAAAAATAATTAAAAATACTACCATATAATCTAAATTAAATAAATAAATAAATTAAAAAAAATATATATATTTATTTATATGTAAAAGGGCCTTTCTGCCCAAAATTCCGGTGGACCGGAATTGAATTCCGGTGGACCGGAATTGAATTCCGGTCCTCCGGAAAATTGGGCAGACACAATTACAAAAAAAAAAAAAATTACAATTGAAGGAGGTCACAATAACAGAGGCCCGGAGGACCGGAATCCGGAAGTATCTCCTCCGGAATCTGGAGGAGATCACCGGATTCCGGAGATCCCTTCGATTCGAAGGACCTCTCGAAGGAGATCCTTCGAAATCGAAGGAGGTCCTTCGAAATCGAAGGACCCTCCTTCGAAATCGAAGGAGGTCCTTCGATTTCTGGAAATCGAAGGACTCCTTCAATTTCCAGCTCCTTCGATGGATCGAAGGAGCAGCTCCTTCGATCCATCGAAGGACCAGTCCCTTCATCGAAGGAGGTCCTTCGAACGAAGGACCTCCTTCGATTTGGAAATCGAAGGAGCAGGTCCTTCGATTTCCAATCGAAGGAGCAGGTCCTTCGATTTCCAATCGAAGGACCTGCTCCTTCGTTCGAAGGAGGTCCTTCGAAGGACCTCCTTCGATTTCCATGGATCTCCATTTTCGGCATTCGTTTCATTTTGAGATTTTTGAATTCTTGTGTACCTTTGAGTTCTTGGTTATGAAGAATCAATGGAAGTTTAGGTTGAAGAAGATGAAGTTGAGGTTGAAGAAGATGAAGTTGAGGTTGAAGTTTGAAGAAGAATCTCATTCATGGACTGTTCTTGGCTGGAGGAGAGGATAGTTGAAGAAGGGTAAAAGGGGGTTTTCACACACATATGACATCATCAGAAGGTTACAAAAGGTTAAATTGAAAATGGAGGTCAAAAAACATTAATCTCAGATTTTGAAGGTCATTTTACCCAAATTTCCTTATCTCTTTTTGGATTAAAGGGAATTCGAAGAATTTGACCAGCATCTCGAGGATAAAAATTGTTTCTTATGAGAGTTTCATCCCAACTACCATCAACTTGCCAATGATCTGAATCTATATTTACTTGCCTCGAAGCCAATTCATATGACTGCAAAATATTCTTTAGCACTCTACATTCCTTCTTAGATGCTTTAAAGAAGATCAAACTGTCATCTGCAAAAAAGAGGTGAGTAATAGGACAGTGAGGATTTATTTTAAAGCTAGAAATGTTGAATTTTTTTCCTCGAAGTGCAACAAAGTAGAAAAGCTTTCAGCGCAAATTAAGAAAAGATAGGGGGAAAGAGGATCGCCTTGGCGAAGACCACGACTGGGGTTGACAGTTCCTTTAGGAATTCGATTAATGAGAATAGGAAAAAAAATTGATTCCACACAATGCATAACAAGGGAGACCCAACCGATATCGAAGCCCATTTTAAGCATCACATGTCTTAGATAACTCTATTTTACTCGATCATACGCTTTACACATATCGAGTTTCATAGCCACAAAACCATCTTTACCATTTCTCTTGTTGTTTAGGGTATGAATACATTTAAAACTAATAATAGCATTGTTCGTGATAAGCCGCCCAGGAACAAAGGCACTTTGAACCGGGAAGATGATCATGTCAAGAACTTTCTTCAATCAGTTGGCTAATGTTTTAGCCACTAGCTTGTAGATAAAGTTGCAGAAACTTATGGGCCGAAATTCTGCCATAGTCTTTAGGATTATTCGTCTTGGGGATGAGAGCTATCAAGGTATTATTCAAGTCACCAATGTCTTTTCTTTCATTGAGAATTTCCAAATAGATTTTAATTGTGTCTGCACTTTCTAAATCCCATTATTTTTGGAAAAATAGGGCATGAACTCCATTAGGACCTGAAGCTTTCATAGGATGCATACCTTTTAGTGAAGTCTATATCTCCTCTTTGGTGAAAGTCTTGAGAAGCTAGGCATTCTGATCCTTAGAAGTAGAATGAGGAATACAATCAAGAACCATTTGGATGTAGCCAGAGGAGGGATTGGAAAAGGTAAATGGATTTTCAAAATAATCCACTACAACATGCTCGATATCTTCTTCCTTAGTTTGCCAAATGCCATTTTTTTCTAAGATGTGGTCAATTTGACTCTTTTTTTCCTCCAAGGCGTTTACCGATCCTATCTGGCACGGGTGCGATTATCACTACCTCCTGGTCTGAATCTTGAACCCTCTCTCTATCTCCACGAGCTGGTTACCTTTTAGTATGAGGGATGTTGTTATCCCCACCTTCATCGCCACCATCGCGGTGCTTCGTGTGACTTTTCTGACTCATTTTTGGTGATAGAGCACGTAATAATGTATACGTTCCCACAGATGACGCCAATTGTTGTTGTGTGAAATGGTAATATGTTGATGGAACGCCAACGTTGCTCTTACTTCCACATGTGCAACAAACAATAAATTTAAAGAGAACCGAAGGTGATGACCTGCGTAGGTGTTGAGTTGCATAGGTATTCACCTGCGCAGAAGAGAAAATAGCATTGGTGTGGTCTCGGCCTAACACCCTCCGATGCTTAAGTTAGAGCAGAACAGAGCTGGTGTGCCAAGCTTAGTAGAGAACGATTTTAGTTGCCTTTTGGCCATTCTCTTCTCCTATTTATAGAACTGGAAATGAGTGATGTCATGAAGACACGTGTCATGCACGAATTAGTCCACGTGTTGTCTCATGATTGGGTATAGGTGTGCAATTTGTAGGAGGCGCCACACCTACAATTCTCTAAGGTTAAGAGGTCGGTACATTTAGCGCAGTTGTAGGTGAGTATTATAACGAGTTGAGTTCGTGTCTTTATGAACTCATGAGCTCGTCACTCCATCCTTAATTGGATGGTTGTGACTCGTGGTCTTCGACAATAGAGACGACTATGGACCTTATCCGGTGGTACACTCATTCTGCGCTAGTGATGGAGGCCGGGTCCATCGGGCATGACATGCTCAAATGACCAAGCTTACACGCGTTGCCAAAAGAGTTGAATTATTTCACGTGTATCTTTGTATGCTTGACATGTGGTTTTTTATTGTCATAAAATTTTACCCATAACAATTATAATAATTTATCAAAGTTTTTTTTTGTTCCTCTAGATGTTACATCAAATTAGAGAAAATGAGACTCAAAACTTCAATGAGAAGAAAAATAATTTTGTGTGTGTCGAATCCACCAAAATTATAAGTCTACGTTCGGTTAATATGATTTGTAGTAGTGGAAAGTAGAGTCGATTTCACAAAGATTAGTGAATTAAAATGGGGGGGGGGGGGGGTTGTTGAGAAATTAAGGTAAACAATAAAAGTTTAAGATGGATTCAATGAAGGAAATGTTCCAACCAAAGATATAATCATTGTTTAATTCATATTATTTGATCATCGATTATCTAATGAAATCCTAAATCACTCTCTAAATTGGTTATGATTATTAAGAACGTCTTATTAATCTATCATTCCTTAGTTCGTCGTTAATTAAGATACGATCATTAATTACTTCCCTAATCAAAGACAACCCTAGAGTACGACAATAGGATTTAATCAATTGATAGCAATAAGATGAGAATAACCACCAATTATAGCAAATAAATGTGAAACGTTCGATTTATTTAAACTAGATCCTATATTTTTCATAGCATGGGATGAAAAGACCTACTAATCAATTATACTAATTGTCACTAAGATTAGAATTATTACGGATTTAAACACCGAATTGACAATATATCAAATGAAGAATGATCAAAGGATCCTATTTGAAAAATCAATCAACATGATAATAAATGAGACATAGATAGACTAAAAGGAATAGATAAAGAAAAAAGAATCAAAATTTGATTAACTTTTGGTTGGAAATAGAAGTTTAGCTAGACATGATGTTCATAACCACCAAAGAAAAAACCAAAAAAATGTTCTGAAACTATCTGAAAATGAGCTCTCCCAAAAAATAGGGTTCTTGTCAATAAAATAAAAGTCAGATCCTAAAATTTTGAGTTGGCGTCGCGGCCTCAACTTTTAGTCGTTGTGGCGCCAAGCAAAAAAAAAAGACATAAAATCAACGCTTTCAGTGCTGTGGCGACCAAAGGTGAGTGCCATAGCGCCGAGCTATCTGGAATTTTGACTTGGTCTCAGATTTTTCCTTGCAGCTGTAGCCACTAAATGTTGTTGCCATGGTCCTGAAGTGTCAAAAAAGCTCCAAATTACCATTTTAAGCCATTTTCCATCCTCACTTCTTCAACCGAGCACATAAACACAAATCAAAGACAATTAATTAGTTTTTAGGCTATTTAATCATCAAAATATGAACAAAAATCTTAAGTTTATGTGCTAAAATAACGACTTATCAACTCATTCTGCATTGGTGGTGGAGGTCGGGTTCATCGGGTGTGACATGTTCAAATGACCTAGCTTACACGCGTTGCCGAAATAGTTAAATGATTTCACGTGTCTCTTTGTATGCTTGAGACGTGGTTGTTTTACTGTCATAAAATTTTACCCATGACAATTATAATAATTTAAAATATCGATAAGAAATTATCACATTTGACGAAAACAATCAAAGTTTTCTTTTCGTTCCTCTAGATGTTACACCAAATTAGAGGAAATGAAACTCAAAACTTCAATGAGAAGAAAAGTAATTTCTTGAAAAGTTGGGTTATACTCAGGTTGGTTAATGGACTAATAGAGTATTTCAATATGTTATATATATATATATATATATAAAATATAAACAAGAGGCCAACCTGTATTTCAGTGAGAAAGACCATTATTACCCAAGCACTTGAGATATGCTGGTCATGTATTAAAAACAAAATTCCTGAGTAATATAATTTTCTCAAATATTGACCGGAGAAATTATAGTTAATTGTATTTTTTTTAATCTTATTTTAAAATAAAAAAAAGTGTGATCTGTTTTCAAAAGAAATTTCTTTTTTAAATATTTAATGAATTTTTAACATGAAATTAATGAATTTATTTTATTATAATATAAAATATATTTTAATTAATTGATCTCTTGAACTAAAAAAACAGAGTAATAAAATATGGATATAAAATAAAACAAGAAATAATTAAATTTTTATGATCTCTTTCTTTTTCTTGAGTCAAATCCCCCAAGAAAAGATAATGAGAAATTGATGATATCAACCATTAGAAAATGAAATAATTATATTAAATCTTAGAATAATGAAAAACTAAACACTAAAGAGATTATTTATTATTACCTAAAATGAAGGACTTTTTTGCAACTTAGCCTCTTTTTTCAATGTAATTTAGTATATGTCCAAACATTTGAAGTATTTAATAAAATGTCATTTTTTTCAAAGTCGGGGGTTGCAGACCTGTCTTTGACTATGTGACAACTTAAAATTCGGTGTTCAACAACATGCCAGATTCAAAAAGGTTGAAGTTTGGTGTTCAAAACCGGACTTCATTAAAAAATGTTAAAGTTTGATGTTCAAAACCAGACTTCATTCAAAAAGGTTGAAGTCCAGTCTTCAAGACCGAACTTTAAGGCGCAATAGTTACCCCGAACAGTAATATTAGAGCGCTAGAAAATTTAAGTGAAGTCCGAACTTCAGGTATTTAAAAACACCAATTCTCTTCTTCCTCACGCAGTCGTTCCCTTTACTTCTCCTTCTTCCTTTTGTTCTTCTTCTGGCAGACGTTGTTCCTCACAGTTTGAAGGTAAGTTTTTCCTCTTTTTTTTTTTCATTTCTAAAGTTTCCAATTCTTCACAATATTCTCAACTAATCTCATTTAGTTATTTAACGATTTCAGGCAATATTAAGCCACTTTTAAACGATTTGGGACGGTATTTTTGGCGAGGGACGGCTATTTCAGACAATATTTGGGTGGATATATATATATATATATATATATATATATATATATTTTCCAGTTTCTGCCATTGGGTTGGAATAGTTTTAATATTAATTAAGAATCAACATGGTTTTGTTCATAAAATTAGGCTTTTGTTTTTTGGGGCGATATTTTCGGTGAGGACCTTTGTTTTTAAGGCGGGTGTTTTCGAACGACATTGGTGGTTAGTTTTCTTTTCATTTTTTCATTATGTAATATGATAATATGATCAATATAGTTTTAATATTAACATATTAAGAATGAACATGGTTTTGTTTAAGAAATTAGGGCTTTTTTTATTCTTTTTATGTTTTATTATGTAATATAAAATATAATTTTTTTTGTTAATATATTAAGAATTAAAATGTTCATGAAATGAGGGTTTAAATAAAAACTTGTCTTTGCTACTGTCTTGTTTTTTTTTTTTTTTAAATATTAACGGTTGACAAGGTTCTGTTATGTTTTCTTTGATTTTTTTACTACGTTTTTTTTTTAATTTTTATTTGTTAGGGTTAGAATAAGAGTAGGACTTATTTAGGGTTAGTTTTTTTTTAAAAAAAAAATACGAAAAATATATATGCATTTAGTTTTTGTTTTAACCCTTATTTTCTGCCAGTTTTAGACGATTTGGGATGAAATTTCCGGCTAGGAGCGGCGATTTCAGGCGGCGTTTAAACGACATTGATGGTTAGTTTTCTTGTCTTTTTTTGTTTTCATTATGTAATATAAAATAGAATTTTTTAATTAATATATTAAGAATTAAAGATGTTCATGAAATCAGGGTTATAATAAAAACTTGTCTTGATACTGGCTTGTTTTTTTAAAAATAAAATAAAATAAATGTTGACATGGTTCTTTTATGTTTTCTTTGTTTTTTTACTACGTTTTTTTAATGTTTATTTGTTAGAGTTAGAATAAGAGTATGACTTATTTAGGTTTAGTTTTTTTTTTTTTAAATAATCAAGTATATGTCTAAACTTTTGAATTATTTAAGGGAATGTCCTTTTTTAAAATTGTATGTTTAAGTTTATGAAATTGTATGTTGTTTGTTCTAAATATAAATTAATTTAGGTTGTCCATTTATCCAGCTTGCCAAAATATGGAAAATACTTCTACCAATCCTTTATTAGGAGATGCCCATCCCGAATCTAGCCCTTGTAGTATATTTGATTTGATGATATTTTAGCATCCAATGAATATATCGATGTGTGCACATTGACTCATGATGAGGGTGATTATGATATGGATGTTGATGATTGTGAGTATGAGCCTCCCTCGTTTATTTTCTCTCAATTAGATATGGATATCATGAATACCATATCCCAGACAGTTCCTACTGACTATGTAGGGTTTGATGATGATGGATCTACTGAAATGAGGAAATGATCAATTTATGAGACGAAGGAGAAGCTTCAATATGCTGTCAAGTCGTATTGCGTAAAAAGGCATTAGTTGTTTGAAGTAGTTAAGTCTAACACCACTGTTTGGGTTGTTAGATGCAAGGAATACAACAATGGATGTGAGTGGAGACTCCGTGGTAGTTTAAGGAAATTTTTTGGCAAATATGAGATTACTGCTGGACCTCGTAGCTCTCTTATTCATAACGAGAATGGACTTAAGAGAGCCTGTTGTGAAACAACGATGTGGTTTTTATGGTCAGAATGGTCATAATCGGCGAACTTGTCCATCTCGTTTTTAGACTTAGATTATGTTATGCTATGAATTTCAGTTTGTTCAAAGTTATATTATGTATTTCATCTTGTTCACAATTATGTTATGTATTTCATTTTGTTTAATTTAAACTTTTTATGTGTTATGTATTTCATATATTCCTAAGTGCTATATAATTCATTGTTGTTTATACATTCTAGAGATTACAGATGATGACTTATCTTGTTTTTAGCCCATTAGATCCCACCGATTTACATTCACAGCTTACACACCGATCCTAGTTGGTTTAGGAGGATGAGTATACAGACCCCCTAACATGTGTACGGTGCGAGTCGGTGATTACCAAAACCGTGCATGACAACAAGCATGACCCTCGTATTGACTCGTACTCACGCCAGGTCAAATTTTATGGACTCACAAGTATCAGATTCATGTTACTTGACTGACATCTTATTACTGCTCTTGTGGAGCGTTGGAAGCCAGAGACTCACACATTTCACATACTATTTGCAGAGCTTACAGTCACGCTTTAGGACTATTCAGTGGGGTATACAAGTCGACGGTTTAGAAGTGTCTGGACAACTAGGCTTGAACTGGAGACAGTTATGCACTGATTTATTTGGTGTCACACTCAGTGATACAACTATGAGGGGGCAATGCTTGAAATTGACATGGTTGGCCAGAGAGTTTAATTTGTTTAGGCATCTTCCCCCCGATGCAGATGATGTAGCGATCCAGAGATATGTCTGCGTATACATTCTTTCATTGATCGGGGGTGTACTTATGCAAGATAAATCTTGCACCTTTATGCACATGATGTATCTACCTCTATTGGCGGGTTTTAAGACGGCGGGTAGACACAGTTGGGGTGGAGCGTGTCTTGCACTGATGTTTAGAGAGTTGTGCAAGGCAATCCGATGTGAGGCGATGAAGATTGTTGGCCCGTTAGAACTACTTCAGGTATGTGCTTGGATAGATTCCTGTGTATTACACCGTGTTGATTGAGTCAGGTTGCATTAGGGGATCGTCCATTGGCTTTTTAATATGTTTACATGAAATCCATTTATCAACTACTAATTTATTTAAATTTGCATACATATACTTGTTATACCTTCAATTGTAGGTGGCAGGACAACCTTCGTACCATAGATTCTTTGACACATGTACTAGCGGAATATCGTTACTTGCTAGATCAATTACAACCAGATCAGGTTAGACTATTTAACATTCATATTCATATACATATTTAGTTCATTTTAATGTTATATTAATTTTTTTCTTTTTCGATTTACAGATTGAGTGGGAGCCATATCGGGACGTTATGCCATCTTTATATTCTTATTGTCTTATTAGGTATGGACTTTGGCGGACTCAGAGTCCCCTCATTTGTTTCTTTGTAGCAGAGTGACATTTTTCGGATCGAGTCTTGAGACAGTTTGGCATGATCCAGCTGACTCTATTGCTTGTTATACCGACCCTTGATATGTTCTACGTGGAAGTCACACGAATAATTGGAGCGATGTATTGCGTGAGAAATTGGCCTATAAAGACCCGAATTTCTCTAAATTATAAATTCAAAAACACATAGTGGAAGACTGGATTTTAATATAAATTTGGCATGGAACCGTTTAAAATATTGACTACCAAAACCTATTTACAAGGTCCCAATCAGAGAATGTAAAATCATAAGAAGTGCGCACTTTAGTTTATAAACAAATCAAAGAAAAGTATACTTGAAAACATATACATCAATTCTTAGGCTCTCATGAGCCACAAAATACAAGTTTTAAGATAAACGACATGTATGGTTTTTCATCTAGCATTCATAGAATGCCCCAAAAATTTCATGTAGAGTTCATGTCCCAAAAGTCCATCTACTCTCGATCAAGCAACACCACCTCCTCAACCTCGTCCTCTCCCACGAGTATTACCTGAAAAAGTTAAAGTGTAGCAACATTAGCATAAAAATGCTAGTGAGAGTAAAATGGAAGCAATCACTTCTATGAACCGAGTTCTATATCAGAAAATGTGTCTAAAGTTCTATTTTACTTTTTACTACCCGATCTATACTCCCAAAACTATGCATAAGCAACAATCCATTCCCAACGATATCGAATTTACGAAATTAAATATTCAAGCTCATAAGTAAAATGCTAAGGCAACCATTTATTACTAAAACATAACAAAACATATATTAATATAATTTCTCACCACGCACA
The DNA here is from genome assembly GCA_028015215.1 of Gynostemma pentaphyllum. NCBI lineage: Eukaryota > Viridiplantae > Streptophyta > Magnoliopsida > Cucurbitales > Cucurbitaceae > Gynostemma > Gynostemma pentaphyllum. Next base: position 33,947,180 of record CM051348.1, read on the forward strand.
TCATACCACATGTTGTTTCCACACAATAAGTAATCAGACCACGCATGTTACTATGTTCCGCACGATATTCCATTTCACACTTACCACATCACAACATATTTCGTACCACTTTACCACGTTCCACATCACCACAACACATTTCACATCATGACCACATTGTCACATTTAACATTTCACATCGTGACCACATTGTCACATTTCATATTTCACATCGTGACAACATTGTCACATTTCACATCTCACATTGTTTCCATGTTTCACATCTCACATCGTGACTACACACAATTTCCACGCCGCGTATCACAACGCCACAATTACCACACCGCTTATCACAACGCCACAATTGTCACACCGCGTATCACAACGCCACATGTACTACACCCTTTTGGTAGTACCAAATAGCGAATCCCATCGCTATAAATGTTACAACTAACACAATTCCGCACTTTCGTTATCACACATTCCACATGTTGTATCACTATACCACGCTTGATACCTCTAAACGTATAATAAAAAAAAGGAACCGAAAGTTACTAGGTCAATATAAAAAGAAGTCTAGTTTGAGCTAAACACCACAACTTCTCTTCTCCAAGTAAATTATAGTCTAAAACCAAACATGGTGCTTTCTCTCCAAAATTTCCTTAAACTTCCTTTTAACCACCCAAACAAAAGGGAACAATTCTAACACTTACTCCAATTTCCGGAAACAAGATTCTCATTGAGAATGCAACCTAACTCACTTTCAACAACACCAAAAGTTAAATAATTCTCCTTATGCTCTTTCATTTTCTCCCAACAATATCCAATCTTGGATAAACTCTAAATCCAAGTAAACCTCTTAACCCCGATCAAACATATTAGTCATGTAATACGGAATCATAAAACTACTTGACAACCACTTTAAACTCACCTTAGATTTGAAGTCAACTCTAAATCGCTGGTTGATCGATTTCACGAACGATGTTCAAAACCTACAATTCAAATATACCTAAAGTACATTAATTTAACGAATTGAACAACGATCGTCAGGTAACTAAAATAAAAGACAAAACAGCCCTGGAAAGTGGCCCATGAAGCCCACGGCCAAGAGGGAGGAAAAGGATCTTTTGGTTTTTATGCAATTTAGAGGCGTTTCGGGTTGGTTTTTAGTACTTTGGAGGTTCGTACTATCAATGGGTAATCATAATTTAGGGTTTTGGACAATAGTTCAATCCCAAAAAATTAAGTAAAACATAAAACAATAACATTTTAAACACCCTAGCCATCACCAAGTGTGGAAAAAATAAACGGAACGGGTTTTCGGCTCAAACTCTATTCTAGGGTTAGGAAAAGTTTCTAAAATTACTTTAAACAACTTCCTCGATTGAAATCTTCTTGTTTCTCGGCAAGAAATCGAAGATTTCAATCATGGACTCCATTAAAACACTATTTAAAGCTAAAATTAGAAACTTTGTCATACCTTGAGGCTTTTAGAAAACGGAGGAAAAACTCGATTGATAGGTTGAAATTGATACTTGGACCGAGGGCTATCCAACGCAACTGAAATTACGAGGATCTGCCAAGAATCGAAGAAAAACCAAAAAAAAAGAAGAGAAAGTGAGCTATGGCCCAAGGAGAAGAAGAAGAGAAGAAAATATGATTTTTTTTTTGTCTAATTTGGCTTATTTAAGGAGATGAATGAATAGTGTTTTGATATTTTTAAGAAATCAGAAATTACGCATACGTCCCTTGTTTGCTTTTAGCTTTTAAAACGAAACCCGAAGCACTTAAACTAGCCAATTGGTGGTTAATAATTATTAATTGGCCCGTTAATAATTATTAATACTACCAAAACTAATTTAGGCTAATAAAGCAATTAAAAAAGGTTCCCAAACGAATTTAGCTACTAAACTCTAAATTACAAAATCTAAAATTAACTTTAATACTTTAATTAAATAAAAAAAATCACCTCAAAATAACGGGACGTTATAGTCTATTGGGATGCTCGCATGGATCATATTATTGACGGTCAAATGGTCGATGCGTACACCACTGTTGAACATGGATACTTCTAGTGGTACTTTGTGACGCTTCATTACTCTATACGAGGCGTCATTATACCAAATGGTAAGTGGTTAAGTTATTAATTCGATTTATTTCAATAAATGAACTTATTTGATTGATATAATATAATTACTATATTATCGTTGACTTTTAGACCAAGGCGGTTTAAACTCTAGAAGACCTTGTTTCACGCGCAAATACAATGGAGTCATTGGGGTATTTGAGGACTTATCGGGTACGACATGAGCATGGTCACAAACCAGCTCCTCACAAAGGTCTTCCACGTGCAAGAAGAAATGATGCTCCCGTCCTTGTGCAACTCGAGGATCATGATTTGGATCCTACAAATTTTGGTTTACTATCAGATGATATGTACCCTCCTTCTACCCCATCAGGTGGAGGACCGTCTATGTTTACACATTCATTAGATGCGGGTCCCTCTAGTACACCATTTACCCGACATTATCACATTCATTGGGTGCAAGTCTTTCTAGCACGCCATTTACCCTGACATATTGTATGATTCCTACGCCCAATTCATCATTCACATCCTTCTAGCAGCATGCTCGATATGAGGCAAATTCACCACATATTGAGGCAGATGAGTTGCAGACTAGTGAGCGACCATGTACTTGAGGGCGAGGAGCTCGTGGACACTACATGCCTCCACGTCCAGCACGTAACCGACAACAACCTCCATGTGGGGCTGGGGGCCATCGTTAGTTGTTCTGATTACTATTTTTTGAACTTTAATTACAGACTAGTTTTGTAGTTATTATGACATCTATCATTTTAACTTTAGTTCATATTTTAAAGTATAACAAATAAAAAAATGAGTCATTTTTAGTAATAAAATAAGTTTTTGTAATAAAAAAAATTATATAGAAGACAGGTCTTCAAAACCCATCTTCGCAACATGACAATAAAACGGGTTTGTGAAAACACTCAAGCCAAAGACGGGTCTTCAACACCCGACTTAAAAAGATGGACATATTGTCAAATACTTTAAACATTTGGACATATACTTAATTACTTAAAAAAAGAAGCTAAGTTGTAAAAAAGTTCTGAAATGAAATCTTGAGAATGCTGAGACAATGGTCTCAATAGACACAGACAGAACTTTAGAAACTCTAGAAGAAGGAAGAAAAAAAAAACAAAAACAAACTCAATTTAAATTTTGGAAATAAAATTTTAATTTTATGTAGAAGAGAAGACAACAGAATCAAGTTGCTCATTATCATTGATTAAAAAAAACAAATAAAAGTAGCTTTGGGCATTGAATTGAATTGAATTAATAATAATAATAGATCTATCTTCTGGGATATTGATTAAAGAAATAATCAAATCAAACTCTAACAAAAACCACTCTCTAGTTTTTTTTTTTTTTAAATAATATTGAAGTGCGCGATCAAACTATTCTCCTAATAGTCAAAGTAAATTTCTTTTACGATTAAATTATACCCTGGCTTGCTACGTTATTAAAGGGTTGGTAAGATCCAGCATTGACAATTACAATATAGTTGATAATAAAATTTGATAGTCTTTTTTAGTAGTTGATTTTCTTAAATTCAATTAACAAAGCAATAAAGTTAAAAAAATCAAAACAAAGCCAAACAGAAAGAAGTCCGCAAGCATCATCTTTTTATTCTTTATAGTACAATTACAACATCATGATTTAAAAATATAGTAAGTTTTGAGCTGACAAATTATATTACATATATTTAAAAAGAAAAAACTTGGCTGCACCTCTCCAATGAGTTGCAACCATGTGGATTTTTCAAAAGAGGAAAAAAAAAAATACTCCACACTTTCGCTGCACCTCATTTCTATTTAAAATAAAGCCAAGTTTCTTTCTATTTAAAATAAATGAATATTTGATTTCTACCTTAATCATTTCTAATCAATGATTAATACATTAAAAATTATTATATTACAAATAGTTTTAAGTGATGAAATATTTATAAATATTATATCAAAACCCGAAATTACCGTATAAAAATATTGGGGTAGTTGGGGAATGGACTTAGAAAAACTCCCAACATATTTATATTATTTTTCACGTAAACGACATCAAAGAAAGGGAAAGAACAATCCAAACCCATCAAAGAAAACTCAATTTTCATGGATCCAATGCTGTATGAGGCTGCAATATCAATCAATACTGATAGCAATAATCTAATTCAAGATAATGATATGATACCAAATCAGAAGAGCTCTTCCATTTTCATGGATCCAAAGCTGTATGAGGCTGCTATGAATGGTGACTTGAATTTCCTCGAAAACATGACATTGACATCCCAAGAAACTAATTGGAATCTTCTTCCTTCCCAAATCACAGCATGTCAAGAAACAGTTCTTCCTGGTGAACTGCTCGTTGCTAGTTTTGCAGGCGAACTCATTCGGTGACATCGCCCTGCATATTGTGGCGAGGGAGAGGTTTTCGGACATAGTTGAAATCTTCATTCCTCGAACCGCGGATGTTGAAGCTGGACAACATAGGGAGTTTCTTAGAATGGTGAATTTTGATGGGATACTGCTTTACACTGTGCTGCAAGGATAGGAAGTTATACATCTGTAAAGTTGTTGGTGGAAGCAGATCTGGAATTGTGTAGTTTTGTTAATAATAATAATGAGTCTCCCCTCTATCTCTCTATCGCTTCCGGAGTGTTTGATGTGCCGGACTTTATTATAAAAGTCGCACCACCATCAACATCACATACAGGATCTAATGGTCTAACAGCATTGCATTCAACAGTGCACTTTGAGAATTTCGGTAAGGAAGATTTTGTATATAATATAATCCATTCGAAAAGACTTGGCTCTTGCCTTGGCAGGAGCCGGGTCTTCTTACAGTCATACTGCCTACTAGTGGTATAAGAAGCCTTGGCGTCTGCCAAGTGCAGGAGCAAAGTCTTTTTCTAATCCATTTTCCACATTTGGATCTCGAAAAAAGAAAATAAAAATTTAATTACCTCTTCCGTCTTTTTAACTTCAATTGCTTTTATATAATTTGTATTTAACAGTTAGAATTACCATTTTCCAGCCTTTCTTACTGATTACCTCCTTTTTGTTTTGTTTATTTCTTTTAGCAATTGAAAGTATTGAATTACTAGTTAAGTGGAAGGGGCAAATGAAAAGAGTAGGAGACCTTCTAGGATTGACCACTACAACAAATAATGGAAAATTATGCGTGGTAGCCAACTTTTGAGTTTTGTTTTCACATATGCCGCACTTTCATGTTTATATTAGATTTACCCATTTTTATATATTCTATTAATTTAATGATATATCATTGATGTAATTTTACAACAATAATTTATCAGTAATGTAAATTCTAGTATTAAATTTATATCAATAATATAAATTTACAAAAATAATATATCAATTATAATCAAATTTTCATAAAAAAATTATGGGTTAATTATGTGTTGGGTAATTTTGATATTTTTCAATGTTTGTGGTTTTTTTGAAAACTGAAACTCGATATTGGGTATATGTGATAATAGCCCACAAATAATAGATACTGTAGCCTTGAATTATTGCCTTTTTACAAAAGGCTATTATTAATTAATTAATTAAAAATTGCTGAAACAGTTTCTCTCCCAAACACGAACGCAAAAGCTCTTTCCCCATCGTGCTTGTCTCGTTTTTCAATCAGCCGCAAACGACCTCTCGTTCAAACGCAAACGACCTCTCGTTCAAACGCAAACGACCTCTCGTTCAAACGCAAACGACTTCTCGCTCAAACGCAAATGCAAAACTCAATTTGAACACCATTTGACTTCGTTTTGGATTTGATTTCTCTAGCCCTCTCATAATCTCACGTTTCCTCCCTCAAAATCACTGAAATTGATTAGTATCATAACCCAATGGGGTTTGTGATTATAATCTAGGGTTTTGGCTTCGAATTGGAGAGCTCATGAAGATTCAATGGAGTTTGTGATTATAAGTTAGGGATTTCGGGTTTTTCTCACACATCAGGTTTCCTTTCACCTTCAATTACACACTTTTTTTAATTATTATTTATGAATTGGATAGAGAAATTTGTTGCTTGATGCTTGTTGCTCTAATTAAGAATCAATATTAATTTTATTGTTGATTGGTTGGGTCAAGACATGAACTCAAGAGTGGACTTAAAACAAAACATGAAAAACAAACATGCATTGCATGTAGTCTACAGAATCAAAAGACTCTGATACCAACTGTGACGACTCGACTCCTTTTAAATCATTTAAAATCGAATTGCAGCGGAAGACTTAATATTTATTAAAAAAAATTTGGCGTGGATATGTTTAAAACTTGGACTATCCACAACCTGTTTACACTTTTCACAATCAGAGAATTTAAACGACAAGAAATGCAATTCCTATGTAAAGATTAAAGGAGTTCAAGGTGATAAAAATTAAAACAAAAGCTCTTATGAGCTTATATACAAATATACAACTCAAAAGACAAAACATGAAATAAATGTGTCCATGGACTTTAAAGGTATCTCTAGTCCCTCTCGGCATCATCATCATTCAGATCAGACTGCACCAACTCCTCTCTCACGACCCTGAACATTACTTGAAAATATTTGTAATATCATGAACTAACAACAAGCCTAGTGAAAATAAACAGAAAATAAAGTAACATTAGACTCCAAACCCGCATATGGATTTGTGTCCAAGAACTTAATTACTTACTCTTTGTTATCCATCCATTCAAAGAGATTTACATCAAGTATTCCACTTTTATTTACCAAGTCTCCCAAATGATTGAGTATCTAACTTCCAAGCATTTAAAAGGATGTGTTTCATAACACACATAATATTATATTTCATTCTCTTTAATACCTTATACTATACATAAGGTTTATATTCAAGTGTTAATCTCCAATTTCAAGATCTTCCAATTAAATGAGAATCTAGTTCTCTCATATATATAACATAATAACTATACAAGGTTCAAATACATCCTTGTCATCTCTCATTTTACAATTCAATTTCATTCATTTTTCCTATAGCACTCGGCTATATATCATATTTCATTCTTTTTCTCTATAAAAATGTATGATATACATAATGTTTCGATTCTTCTCTTAATAAATAATGTCAAGCTCACTCGGTCTTAACATATTTAAACATTCATTAACTCACTAAACAAGCGTAAAGGGCACACAACCTTTACATCAATATAACCATCACATGCGAATAATGTCAGGTAATGAAGCTCCCGTAGGCTAAGTTCATTCACCTCATTATCTCGCTTTCCAAAATAAAATATACAAAATCTTTTCAATAATATCTTTCCATCTCTAGTGAGTAATGACAGGTAATGAAGCTCCCGTTGGCTAAGTTCATTCACCTCATTAAACTCACTTTCCCAAATAAAATATGCAAAGTCTTTTCAATAATATCTTCCCACCTCTAGTGAATAATGACAGGTAATGAAGCTCCCGTAGGCTAAGTTCATTCACCTCATTAACTCACCCACCAAATACAAATAATGAGCTCCCGTAGGCTAAGTCATACTCTGTATCATCGTATATGTATCATAGTAATTATGGATAATACCAGATAATGTGAACTCGCATAGTTCCATCATTATCTCATTATCCATCTCCTTCGATCATGCAAAGTCCAGCAATCCTTTAGCATTCCTCATGTACATATACGGAAAAATAAAGCGAATAATACTAGATAATGCAAGCACACTCAGTCTATCCATTGCCTTATTATTCCTCCCAATTTCAATTATGCAATATGATATGATATGAATATGCTCTCAAATGCAAGTAAACATAAATATAAACATCCAAAGTGTGCAAGTAAAAATAAATATAAACATTCAAAGTGATCGAAAGCCATAAAGATAAATGAATCACGTAATACTCTTATACATAAAATAAGAAATTAGGAACTTCTAATAAGAAAACAATAAATAAATCAAGCCAAACGGCCTTCAGTTAAACTTGAATTACTAACTTTATCATAAAGTCTCCAATTCAAATGATTCTATTGCTTTCAATAAATATCCGCCCATAATCAAATTCCTTATTCACCCCCTTCTACTTGAAACTTTCAACTTCCGATAATCATTCTTAAACTTCGGAACGAATCTAAACTTAGAACTTCCAAGAGTTATTCATTTCCTTCGAAAATCCATGAGTTTTCTCACTCAATAATAACTAACTCCAAGCCTAAGCATGTTACCTCACTTACTTTAATCCTTTCGATTTAAACCTTAATCTCAACTTCCGATTCTACAAATCGTTCAACTTATTCAGTTTCTAAATCTACTTAAATTCTATTTATTCTCACCTTAGCAAATCAAAGTATAATCCAACGGTTCAACGAAATGTCAACGTACACCCGACACCTACAATACATCAACCGAAAACATTTTATAAATCATAACTAAAATGAGAAAAAGTATGATTTTCGGGTGAATAGTGATTTTGGATGAATAGTGTTTTTCGAAAATCCGGGCTCAAAATTGTCAAATTCCTTGATAGAAATACGTGATTTCAACTTCAAAACTCATTTATAATAAAAAAAACAAAAAAAACAATATAAAAAGTTTTGAAAACTCACTTTTTAGGACTTCCCTTAGAGAACGGGAAACATCGAAAAGGTAGGTTAGATAGGTAGCCCTCATCCCGAGCAAAGCAATCCAACGCAACTGAAAACAAGTCGATCCATCGAGAATCGAAGAAAAACCAAGAACTCCTCCCATGAAGATGAGGGCCACGGCTTGGAGCAAGGAAGAAGATGAAAAATTATGACGTTTGGTCAACTTTGATGATTTTAAAGGAGAATGAATAGTGAAATGATATTTTTAAGAAATCAAAAATTACGGTTACGTCCCTTTAATGATTTTTAACTCAAAAATCGAAACCCAAAGTTCTTAAACTAGCCCAATGGTGATTAATAATTATTAATTGGCCCGTTAATACTTATTAATACAACCAAAACTAATTTAAGCTAATAAAACGATTAATAGAATTTACGAATGAAATAAACTCATAAATTCTAAGTTATAAATTCTAAATTAAATCTAAAATTTCAATTAATAAATTCTAAAATTAAATTAAGTGCTTTACATCAAATAATAATAATTAAATTAAATAATAAATAAATAAATTCCGCGTAAAATAACGGGATGTTACATAATTCCTTCTAGGTGAAGAAATATTTGAGACTTTTGTGGTCGGTGAAGATTAAGATTTTCTCACCATACAGATAATGCCTCCAAATTTTTAAGGCATGAACCACTACTGTAAGTTCTAAGTCATGAGTATGGTACTTCTTTTCATGCTCTTTCAGCTGCTTAGAAGCATAAGCTACCACTTTGACATGCTGTATTAAGACACAACCTAGCCCCTTTTTCGATGCATCACTGTAAATAGTCAAACCACCAGAACCATCTGGGGTAACTAAAATTGGGGTTGTTACTAATCTCTTCTTCAATTCTTCAAAACTGGCCCCACATTCTTCATTCCAATCAAAAGCCACTCCCTTTCTAGTTAACTTGGTCATTGGAGAAGTAATTCATGCAAAGTCTTGCATAAACCTCCTATAATATCCAGCTAGGCGAAGGGAACTCCGAATCTCAGCCACACTAGTAGGTCGTGCCCACCCATTCGAGCTTTGAAGGATCAACAGAAATACCCTGTGCCGACACTACATGTCCTAAGAAGGCTACTTTCTTCAACCAGAACTCACACTTACTAAACTTAGCAAAAAGTTTTTCTTCTCTCAGGATAGACAACACATTCCTCAAGTGCATGGCATGTTCTTCCTTATTCTTAGAGTACACTAGTATATCGTCTATAAATACTATCACGAATGTATCTAAGAACTTTTGCAAAACTGTGTGCATCAAATCCATAAAAGCTATCGGGGCATTAGTCAATCCAAAAGACATGACAATAAACTCAAAATGTCCATACCTCATTCTGAAAGCTGTCTTTGGAATATTGATCTCACGGATTCTCAATTGGTGATATCCTGATCTCAAATCTATCTTTGAAAACATGGTGGTCCCTTTCAACTGGTCAAACAAATCTTTTATCCCAGGCAAAGGATAGTTCTTGATAGTTACCTTATTAAGCTCAAGGTAATCTATAAATAACCTTGTCGATCCATCCTTCTTTTCACAAATATGACAGGTGCACCCCAAGGTGATACACTTGGGCGTATAAAACCCAAATCGAGAAGCTCTTGTAACTGGATCTTAAGCTCCTTTACCTCAGCTGGAGGCATTCTATAAGGTGCTTTCGAAATAGGGGCGGTCCCAGGTACAACTTCTATTTGGAAATCCATTTGCCTAGGTGGGGGTAATCCAAGTAATTCACCAGGAAACTGAAGGGATGATTTACTAAACTAGCGGAATTTTATTTAGTAAACTTATTAACATTTAATAACGGATCTATTAATATCATGCAATTTGTGAAAAAACATGTAGATTCATGCTTATATATTCGAAAATTAAAACCGGAACTTACATTGACTGAATAATGGAGAATCGGTTGGAGGTTTCTTTACAGCTTCAATTCCTCGGCAAGAACACCGGATCTTCTACGCTATATCTCGATCGATCAAACGAAATTCGATTGTGGGATCGAACTTTAGAAGAAATTGGGAAGAAGAAAAAAATATTTTTCTTCCCAATACTATGAGAAAATCGGCCAAGGGAGGGAGAAGGGAGGAAGAGAGATTTTTCAATTTCCAAAGAATTGAATTGTGTGATTTATGAATGACCCAACCCTCCTATTTATAGAAAAATAGGAATCCTAATCACATTAGGATTAATCTATAGAGATAAATACAAAAAGAAAAAATATTATCTCTTCTTTTTATCTTGCAATTTCGAAAATGCATAGATAAATAAGAGATTATTTTCTTTTCTTTTATTTTATTTATCTTGGGTAAATAAATCTATGTAATTATTTTAGGATATAATTCAAACAATTATCTCCTCCAAAATTACATATGGTGGCCGAAAATAGCATCATAAAATAATAAATATAATTTATTTAATTAATTACTTTGGGCCAATTCCAATTGGGTTCATTAATCCAATTGGGCTTGAAATTCTCTCTTAAATTAATAAGTCCAACTTAATTAATTTATTTATTAATTACCATTTAAATAAAATATTTTATTTAAACAATTAATAATATTAATATTTTCTCCCGACTAAACATTATCAAATTTATATTTAATTATTAATTTCCATTTAAATAATTTTCATTATTTAAATAATTAATAATAAATATTATAGTTATTAATTTCCATTAAATAAACTCATTATTTAATTAATAATTTTATTGACAATATTTTATTATTAATTAATTAATTTTAATTATTAATTTCCGTTCAAATAAAATTAATTATTTAAACAATTAATAATTGTCAATTAATTTCAAATTATTAATTACCATTTAAATATACTCAATATTTAAATAATTAATAATATCTAATTAATAATATTTCATTATTAATTTCATGTTTAAATAAACTCATTATTTAAACAATTAATAATGTTTATATTAATTACCGCTTAAATATACTCAATATTTAAACAATTAATATTGCCTATTTTAAGTAATTCACTTTACTTAAAATTTCCATTTCTTCTACTTGATTTCGCGACTACGATATTTGGGCTAGCATAGGGACCTGATGGACCTATAGATCATGGGATTAATAATTAGTCAATTAAGTGATTAACTCATAATCGGTTAATTACTTATTATCTAACTATGAATAATTCCACTATAGATTCATAGTGAACTCCCCTCACTATAGATGAGTTATGTCCATTTAGTTTATCATTTATTTATATCCGTGATATTATCCTTCACGTGGAACCCTCATAATTACAAGCGGATAAATTTACCGTTTTGCCCCTGTAATTACCGCTTTATCCTTGTGTTCCCGCTGATTCTCCAATGAACTTTATCTTTAGTCGAACCAGAGATAAGATACTTCGTGATCAATAGAAGTCGTGACGTCACTTGTTCATGTCTCAAATCGAGACATCAAGGAGTTTCCTAAAGTTCCTAAAATGTTTAGGTATCGCACTGATACCGTTAATTTATAGGAAAGTTATGAATTCCATCTCGTGAAAGTGAGTTCCCAGCTACTTATCTAGTCATATTCCCAAAACAGGAGTGTGTTGAGCGTTCTTACGGACGCTTCTCAACTATGTGAATCAAAGAACATAACTCCACAAATAGGAGTCCGCATTTCACTCGGGATTGAGATCTATCACGGTTGATAAACTTAGTTTGATATTCGATTATTTCTCGTAAACGGTACTAATGAGAAATTTGATCGAACATCGTGGTCCTGTTTTTATACAATCAACATTGCATATGATACTTCCATTTCATGTCTCCCACATGAATGATCAGGATTCGATCATTTGTCTATAAACAAAATGCGAAGCTATCAACAATGTTACCAGGATAAGGTTCCCAAACGTTATCCGTTTCTCAGAGACACGTTTAAGTTACTCATCTCGACTTTAATCCTCTTGTATGACTCACATACTAAGTCGTGATTTCATAAGAGTAACTTAGGGTTTACTATTTGAATGTTTTGATATTTATATATTTCCATATATTCCTAATATCGTCAATTGAATCAATCTAGATTATATAAAGAACTTATGTTTATTTATTTAATTTATTCAAATAAATTATTATAATTAAATAATTACAAGTTCTAGGACACCATTCCTAACAATCTCCCACTTGTCCTAGATCTTTGGAGATTTGACTTGTAATTCCAGCTCCACTGGATGACTATCAACTACTTAGCCATGGTAGTCATTTTAATGCTTTATCAGTAACGTTTTCATCTGTTTAGTATGTATTTCTTTTGTCTGATGTTAGTTTCATTAAGTTTAATAGATTCCATATTTTATCGCCATAAAATAAACTCTATTAACTATTGATTTGAAACTATCATCTTCAACCACTTTTCATTTACTAACGATTTAGTAATTACGCGAATCTAGAGTTTAGTTAGTAAAAACTCATTTTACTTATACTTAACTCATCTGATATTTAATTCGCAAAAGTATTTTGTCAAATTCTTACATGGAATTAAATTCATGTTCGAATTTGAGCCCGTGCAACTCATAAAGTCTCCCATTTTATCTATGTGCACTAACATACTATTTCTAAATTTTATTTTAGTCACATTGGTTCTAGGATTCTCGAAATTCTTAAGCTCCCACTACAAAGTTATTCTCCATTACTTTCATTTGTTTAATGATTACAATTCTATACTTCTTATTATTTCCAAAATAATGTATAAGTATAAGTGACCTTTTTCAACTCAACTATTGAAAATTCATGTCATTTTATTTCACTTATTTTGAACTTTATTCATTGATTTTGAAGTCAATGAGTTTCACTTGGACTTCGAAAGTCCTTTGGTTCGTATTATGACGCTCCCACTCAAATAAAGTTCTACAAGTAGTTTAACAATTTAAACTTTTAAATAACTACTTGTTTTTATTGTGAAATAAAATCATTGTAATTGTTTTCTATCTTAAGTAAGGTTTAAAACTTTCAGTATCACTGATTTACTGAACTTTTCTTTAATAATTTGTGAATTCAATAATTCACTAATTATTACTTTCAATTTCTATATTGTTTATTCCATATCGGTAAGTACTCCTTTAAAACATCCTTTTAAATAACTCGAATGTTTGGAATACTAGAAATTGATTCTTTGTTCATTTTTCACTTAAGTTTAACATCTAAGTGTTGAACTTTAGTGATTTTAAGTCCAGTTATCTTTGATAAATCAAAGATGCTCAATTTCACTTATTTCTTTAAGTTTGTAGATCAACATGGTTATCATCTCAAATTCTTTGAGAACCATCTTTAAGAGGTTAATCCTTTAACTTATTTAAGTGATTTTAGACTTAAACATTTAAACATTTTTAAACCTTCATAACTTGTTTAGATATTTAGTAGTTTAGAATTTGGATTTGGAATTTATTTGTTTTATTCTAAGTATTTTGAATAACCATCCAATCACACTTTGGAACGTTGTAATAAAATTGCAAAGGAATATTTAACTAAACGACTTTTATTAAAATATTCCTAATTTGATTCTTATAGGGTGAGAATCAATATTTATTACATAATTCAAAATTTAAAACAAAATTTAAAACTAAACTAAACTAGAAATATGAAAAATTAAAGACCAGAAACAAGAAATCCAATCTACTTCTATCTTGAGTCATCTTCAAACCAGAGTTGTTGAAGAATCAAGTCGCACGTAAAGTTTAAAAAAAAAACTTTGTGTTAGTGACTATTGAATCAACCATTCAAAATAAATTTCTCAAATTTTTCACTAAGTAAATCTAATTTACCTTCTTTCCCCTTTTTCTTTTCTTGAGATATTTGGGGCAATTTCTCTTCCAATGTCCATCTATGTTGCAATGAAAACATTTCCCCTTAGGCTCTTTGGTCTCAGCCTTAAATGCTTTCTTCTTAGCATTGAGCTTGGTCTTTTTAGCAGTAGAGCTCTTTTTCTTCTTAGAAGCATTGAAGACAACATTTGCTTCTCCCGACTTCTTGTTTTCCTTTTTCATTGCTTCGAAGGTTTGAAGTTCGTTTAGCAATTGAGTGAGGGAATAGCTCAGTTTGTTCATGACCAAATTGCTTTTAAAACTGAAAAAACTTCGGTGGGAGAGATTCCAATATAAAGCTTATCCTGGGACTCGTCATCAATCATGGCCCCGTTCGTTTCGGCTACGTTAAAGTAGTTCATCATTGTCAAAACATGATCACGAACAGATGTGCCTTCTTTCATTTGAGTGTTATAAACCGACTTTATAGCATCATGACGCGTGCTTGTTTTGATGGTTGGCCAAACATGCCCTGCACGGAATCGCCTATTTCCAAAGCCGTTTCCATTGGTTCATATTTCTTGGCTAAGACGTCACTCATCCCAGCCATCAAATAAACACGGGCCTTTTCATTGGCCAGGACCCGGCCCATATGCATCCTTTACGACTTTAGGTGCATTGGTAGCAGTGTGTCAGGTTTGAGTTCACTAAGAACGAATTTCAAGTCTTCTACCACGAGAATGGTGTTCATTTCATTTTTCCAGGAGGTGTAGTTATCTCCATTTAGTTTGTTCTTTCCAAGGATTGTGACTAAAGCAGATGCCATTTTACTGAAAATTTAAATAAACCTTATCTTAGTAATCTAACATGCTTTCAACATTCAAATATTCAAAGTTTCGACATATAAATATGATGCATGAATGCGAACATATTAATGAACAGAAAAGCCCTAAAACATGTTACTATGTCACGATATTTTAATGATACCGGTGAAGTGTCGTCGAATGATAGGTCAGTTACCATCATTAAAACGAGATGCCACTCGAACAATTGACAACTCCAGAATAACTCATATTCCTATGTCATTGTTTACCGTGTATTCGGTCCAGAGTTTTGATAACACAATTTATCAAATTTCTTTTAAGTGTGACCCACTAATTTAGTCTTTTAAATAAAATTGAAGAGTGTCTACGAAGTGTAGATTCAGTCTTCAATCAATCTCATTTAAAATTCTTTATCCCTTTCAGGAGACCCAACTTGATATCTTTCTAAATTTTAAAGAAACCAAACTCTCTCTCTAAAAAACCTTTAAATTTTTGTCAACCAATTTTTTCATTCAAAAAGCTCTGAAAACGGTAGAAAATGACGATCTTGTAAAAAAAAAAGTTTTGGTTTTTCTTCTTCCAAACTCATTCCTTCTTTTACTCTATTTTTTTCTTCATAAAATCTTAGATCTCACACAAATTTTGAAGATCTAAATCAGAGAAAGCATAGATTTGACAAAGGGTTTGAATTTTTTTATTGTTGTTAAATTCATTTCCCCCATTTTATGAGCGTTTTTGAATTTTTCTAGAATTTATTATACTTTTATGACCTTTTAAGTTTTTTCTTTTAATCTTGAAGATCTAATAATTTTTTTTGATTTTTTATGAGATTTTATTTCATGCACTCCATATAGAAAGATTATGCAATGTAACTCTTAGTCTATACATTTTGTTATGTACTATACGTAACAGTCTAAAGTTACATTTTGTTTTGTACTATAATTTTTAGTCTAAAATAGTTTTGATATAATGTACATAATACATATTGATTTTCAAGTTTTTTAACCCTTTTTTTTTAAAAAATGCAATAACAAAACAGATGACAAAATATACTATATATATTATATACAAAAAGCAAAGAACACAAATACTACGTACATTATGTACAACAGACAAGTATAATTTTTTGCTTTAATGCAGTAGCGAAGTAAATGACATATTACATATATTATGTACAAAAGAAATGTACCTGAAAAGTAACTAAAAGAGAAAAACATGAAAATTAAAATTAAAGATCCACAAATCATGGGATACCATGTAAAAATGAAAAAAAAAATGATATCACAGGAGACAAAAAAATTTAGTACATTACGAATATAAAACGATAAAACACAAAAATATACCATATATACTAAATAATAACTATATTAATTTAGAAGCTAAGATATAGAAGAAATGAGGTAAAAGTTAACTATAGTAAAAAAATCGTATAACTATATTTAAGTGTGCAGTATGTATATAATGAGTAGCAGAGAGGAAGATAAAAAGTGGGAGGGAGGATTTAAAAATTCATTGAAAATCGTGCCCATAATATATGTTGATTGCGTGGGAAAATGGTGAAAGAGCCCATAGGGGGCGTTTGGTATACGGGAATCGGAATTGAATCCCTGAGAATTAGATGTCTGGGAATAAGTAGTATGAGAATTTGATGCCTGTGTTTGAAGTGTGCTGGAATGAGATTTAAATGCCTGGGAATATGATGTCTGTATTTGGATTGTGTTGGAATTTGGATTTATGAGAATATGATTATTGTATTTGTAGGAAGAGATATGATGTCTGAGAATATGATGCATGGGAATATGATGTCAATGCCAATGTTAAATATATGAGAGATTTGAATGGGAATTGAATGTCAATGCCAATGCTATTAGAGGTTGAACCAAACAATGGAATGGGTATTAAAAACCCATTCCCATGGTCAATTCCTGCAAACCAAACGCCGCCTAAAAGATTTCAATGTAACAAAAAGATCCAATTAATAAAAGGTCTTATTGTCCACTGTATAAAACAATTCCAGGTATACATCTCATCGGCTACAGTGCACGTTGTACTTCACAAATTAGCTTTTAAAGGCAAAATTGAAATAAAAAAGTGTCAAAAAGCATAAATGTGGTTAAAAAGAGAGATGAAAGGAGAGGTGACTAAATTTGATAATGAAGTCTAGAAAGTGGACATTGACTTAGTTTTCTCAAAATTATATAATCTAAAAATGGCCATAAATTGAAACTTTTAATTAGGTGGCTAGTAAAAAACCTCCTAAGAATGGACTATTTACTTAATTAATCCTTGATTATTAGCTTGATGCTCTTAGCTCCAACAAGCTTTGCTCTGAGTTTTAAAATGGAGTTTGATCCAAACCAGCATGGTATCAATTGAGAGGAGGCCGTAGCACTTCTCTCACAAAAGCATCCCTACGCACATGCAAAGTTTTAAGCAGCTCTAACATGGAAATGCTTATGCGGGTGGAGCTCAGCTTATCGATGATGATGTAGTCTCTTTTCGTAGGAACTCCATAAGCTCGTCTTCCAGACTAAATAAAAGTCTGATCTCTTAGCCAAGTATATGACCCACTTCAGCCATCATCTCTCTTGTAAGATTGGAGAGAGTCTCGAGACATATTGGCAAAAATCTCAAAGCTTGCAAGAGAAGAAAGAAGTTTCAAAAATCTGTAATGATCTTCAAGTTCATTTGCAAGTTCATATTTTTTGGGACAAATTGTTGTTAATGATATTTTTTTTTTAATAGTAAATTTCAAATGTAACAAAAGTTTTAAAGAAATTTCTATTTTTAACCGAAATAATTTATTTTAAGACATACAAAATTAATAAAAAAAATTCACAAAACCAAATTCATTTTTTTTATGAAGGAAAAAAATACTATATTTAAAAATAAAATAAACTTTTACTATATTTATATTTAAAGTTGATAAATATGTAATTTATCTTATAAATTATTTATCAAGATGTGAATAAAATCTTATGGGAAATTTCATTGGGTGACAGATTTTTATGTAATATTTATAAAAATATCAACTCAAAAAAATATTTGCAAATATAGCAATTTTTATCATGTTTATCAGTGATAAAGTTAGTGTAAAAATATGTAATTAAATGTTTATCATTGATAAACTCGATCAAAATTTGCTATATTTACAAATATTTTTTTGAGCTTCTATTTTTATAAATATTACTAAAAAATTTGCTAGATTTACAAATGCCCCAAATCTTATATCGATTAAAATAGTGGATAATCCTAAGTTAGGTTAATTTTTTTTTTCTCTTATACGATCTTTTGAGTAAAATTAAAAGCCCGTTTAGACCCAAAGTAGGAAATAATAGAATTATAGAGGCTTGTTTCTTAATATTAATATTTAAATAGATTTAATTATACATGTTGTCTCTATCCTTTTGGGTTTTTGTCAATTTCGTCAATTTACTTTAAAAAATGTCACAAACATCTCTATCGTTTGACACATTGTAAATCTGAATAGTCCATGCGTGAAAGAAACTAGTTAAATGTTACCTAATCTTCTACATTGATTATATTTTTTTCGTTCTATACTGGTCACGTAGATAAAAATATCACATAATGATACGAAGTTGGAAGGCAAACAAAAAAATAAGGGTAAATGGTGTAGACAACAAAGAATAGAAACCAAGTTTGGATTAATACCATCAACTTGGGAGACAAGCTCTCAATTCAAGAAATATTCATTACAACTTGTCTTGTCTACTGTTCAATCAAAAGCTTAAATAGTAACACTAACCTTAGAAAAGGTAAGTAGCTGCTGAAAACGAGATAGAAAAGTAAATGGGCCTAGGCAGGCCCAAAGACAACATTAGCTACTACTATAAAGATATCAAAATACTAAAGCATAATAAGAGCCCCACA
The DNA here is from genome assembly GCA_028015215.1 of Gynostemma pentaphyllum. Lineage (NCBI taxonomy): Eukaryota > Viridiplantae > Streptophyta > Magnoliopsida > Cucurbitales > Cucurbitaceae > Gynostemma > Gynostemma pentaphyllum. Next base: position 33,966,298 of record CM051348.1, read on the forward strand.
GCAAGTGGCCCACATCAGTCTTCCTCTCCCATTTTAGAACTCGTCCTCGAGTTCTGTTAAACTAGATGGTGCTTCATCAGGTGGGTAGAAATCATGAATATCAGCAATGTTGAAAGTGGAGGAAATATTGAGATCAGCAGGAAGGTCAAGTACGAAAGCGTTGTCCCCAATCTTCTGAGTAATCTTGAATGGTCCCATTTTCCTTGGCTTCAGTTTGGAATAAGTTCCCGTAGGGAAGCGTTCTCGTCGAAGGTGTACCATTACCAAATCTCCCACATCAAAAAATTTCTTTCGTCGATGTGAATCAACTGATTGTTTATATTTCAAGTTGGATTCCGCTAATTTCTTCTTGATTTCAGCATGCACATCATTGATATCCTCAGCAAAGTCAGTAGCTTTTTTGCTCACTGGTTTAGAAAGAGAGAAGAGATCCACAGATTGATTAGGCATTTTGGTGTAAACTATGGAAAATGGGCATTTGCCAGTAGAGCGATTCGTCATTGAGTTGAAGGCGAATTCAGCTTAGGGAAGAGCGATGTCTCATTGCTTTGGTTTATCCCCTGCAATACTTCGAATCATGTTGCCCAAGGTGCGATTGATGACCTCTGTCTGTCCGTCTGTTTGGGGATGGTAAGCACTGCTGAATTTTAGCTTTGTGTTAAAACATCCCCAAAGCACCCTCCAAAAATGGCTCATGAATTTCACGTCTCTGTCGGAGGTGATGGATTTGGGTATGCCATGGAGACGAACAATTTCTTTGAAAAACAGGCAAGCCACAGCACTGGCATCAAACGTCTTCTTACAAGCGAGAAAATGTGCCAATCTTCGAAAATCTGTCCACCACGACAAAAACAGAGTCAACTCCCTTCTGTGTCTTTGGTAAACCGAGCACAAAATCCATTGATAAGTCCTCCCAGATAGTCTCAGGTATGGGTAAAGGAGTGTAAATCCCTGTGTTTTGGCTTGTTCCCTTGGAAGTTTGACAAATGGCGCAATGCTTCACGAAGGTCACAACATCTTTCCTCATCTGTGGCCAATAAAAACGTTCATAAAGTAGGAGAAGTGTTTTTTCTCTTCCTGTATGGGCAGCCAAACCACCGCTGTGGACCTTGTGTATCAGTTTAGTGAGCAGGGAAGTCTGGGGAATGCACAAGTTGTTGCCCTTAAATAAAAAACCAGAATGTATGTGAAAATCACCATGAGGTAAGTGATTAAAGCAGTCAGACAAAAATGGTGAAGAAATCTGGGTCCTCACAGTATAAGTCTTTCAAACAATCCAAACCGATCACCTCTGTCTGTAAAGTATCAGCAACGACGTTTAATTTCCCTGGTTTGTGTGTAAAAACAAATTGAAATCTTTGCAGATAAGTGATCCACCTTGCATAGATACCCTTTAGTGTTTTCTGTGAGTTCAAGAACTTGAGTGATTGGTGGTCACAATGGAGTATGAACTCCTTTGGAATTAAATAATGCTCCCAATGTTGGAGGGTACGGATGATAGCAAAAAGTTCCTGCTCGTAGGTGGTCCATTTATGTTTGGCTTCGTTCAACTTCTCACTAAAATACTCTATTGGTCTGTTATCCTGCATTAACACCGCACCAATACCAGTCATTGAAGCATCCATCTCAACCTCGAAAACTTTCGCAAAATCCGGCAAAGCCAAGAGATGGGCATTTGTTAACTTTTCCTTTATGAGTTCAAAATTGTTCAGTTGTTCTGTTTCCCAGCGAAATCCTCCTTTTTTGAGACAGTTTGTGAGAGGCGCATCTATGGTACTGAAATTTTTGATGAACCTCCTGTAAAAAGTTGCTAGGCCATGGAAACTTCTGATTTCAGTAACTGTCGTGGGTGGAGGCCAGTCACGAATAGCTTCCACCTTAGCTGAGTCCATCTCGATACCATTTTTTACAATGATAAAGCCTAGGAACAGCAACCTGTCAGTGCAAAAATCGCACTTTCCTTGGTTAAGGAATAGTTTGTGTGCACGAAGCGTAGAGAAGACAATGCGTAGATGCTCCATATAATCCTCCCAAGATTTGCTATGAACCAGAATATCGTCAAAGTATACCACCACAAATTTGCCCATCATAGGTTTCAAAACATGGTTCATGAGATGCATAAATGTACTTGGGGCATTGCTTAGTCCAAAAGGCATAACTTTCCACTCGTATAATCCTTCCTTAGTCTTGAAAGCCGTCTTCTCTTCATCCCCTGGTCGGATCCTGATTTGGTGGTAGCCACTTCGGAGATCCAAACGAGAGAAAATACTAGCCCCTGCCAATTGATCAAGAAGGTCATCTAATCGTGGGATTGGGAACCTGTATTTGACTGTGATTTTGTTTATCGCTCGGCTGTCCATATATATGCTCCACGAGCCATCCTTCTTAGGTACTAACAAGGCAGGGACAGCACAAGGACTCAAACTTGCCTGGATCAACTGTTTTTGCACAAGATCATCCACCTGTTTTTGAAGGATTGCGTGTTCTTGTGGACTCATTCGATAATGTGGTAAATTAGGAAGACTAGATCCAGGGACAAGATTAATACAATGTTGAATGTCACGGATTGGTGGCAATGTAGCTGGTAAATCAGCTGGAGAAAGGTCCTGAAATTCTGCTAATAGTTGTTCCACTTCAAAATGTCGTGGTTTCAAGCCATAATTCACAACAGTTAATAGAGTGAGGATGAGGGCCGGGTGGTCTGGTACGGAGTTCAATTGGCAACCTGTGGTTGTTGAAACCAACACAGGCTTTAACGAAGTAGTTGGATCTGTGACTGGCAGTAAAACGATTGTCTTGGATCCCCAAAGGAATTTATAGCTGTTTTCATGGCCATTATACTGTACATGACAGGCATCCATATCCACTACATCGCACAAAACAGTGTCCTTATAAAATTTTCTGATAGAGAAAGTGAGCTTACAAACTTCAGTCACTAGATGTTCGCCTCTTTTTTTAATCCAACCAATCCAATAGGGATGAGGGTGTTTTTCAGTAGGGAGTTTTAGAGTTTTGATCAGTGCCTTAACAACTATATTCTCTGTACTGCCATTATCTATGATGATATCACAAACCTTATTCAGAATTGTGCACTGGTCCTGAAAATTTGGCTGCGTTGAGAAGAGGTTTTTTGTTTAGGGGTAAATAGCACACGTTGCACGACACAAGTAATTCTCTCGCCTTCATAACCATAGACTTCTTCGACATCCTCATTTTCAGGGGTTTCAACACCGGAATCAATACCATCAGCTTCCTCCATATTTTCAACGAGGGCAAGGGCTTTACGCAGTGGGCATTCATTAGATTTGTGACCCTGCTCGTTGCACTTATAACAACGAAGTGGACTGGGCTTCGCATAAGGATTAGTGGGCTTTGGTGGGCCGGGTTTAAATGGTGCCTTGGATGACTCTGCAAATGGTTTAAGCGGGTTGATTATATTTTGGGGTGCTGCCGGATTCTTTCCCTTTTCAAAAAAATGATCAGCAAAGTTCCGTTTAGGGACGTAAGGGCGAGACGAGGGTTTTGGTTGGAACTCTTCAACCTTTTGAGCTAGGGTTACGGCCTTAGAGAAGGTTTTCACAGATTTGAGGGCTAAGTGTTCTTGGATTGAATGTTTAAGCCCTCCTACATATCGAGCTACCTGTATCCTTTGTGATTCATTCAAGTCAATCCAAGCGTTTAGGCGATAAAACTCATTTGTATACTCTCGCACGGATCGTTCTTTTTGTTGGCATTGGTAGTACTGATTGTATAGAACTTGGTCATGATCTTTAGGTAAGAACCTCTGGCGCAAATACATTCTCATTTTTGGCCAAGAGCGAACCTTCGACTTACTCTCTCTCTGTCCTGCGTTCACCAGCTGATCCCACCAAGCAGCAGCTCCATCTTTGAGCTTGAAAGCGACAAGAGTCACTCTAGATTCCTCAGGCACACGCATATACCCGAAAAAATGTTCAACAGTCCGTAACCATTGGAGAAACTCTTCTATCCCAAAATTTCCATCAAAAAATGGTACATCCACTTTTACTTTTTAATCCCCTGAATCTCTTCCCCGGTTTCCAAACCTTAGTGGCGCTTCTCTTCCTTGTCTGTCAGCCCTTAGTAGGATTTCTTCTACTATTTCATCTCCCTCTGAATCATCATTTTCATTTTCTGTTGAAGAGTTGTTTGTTTCATGTAACTGGTTTCGTCCCCTTCCGCATCTTCCCCCACGACGTCTTCCTCGCCCCTCAAATGCCGGAGCTCGTGCTAGTCCACGAGGTTCAGGTGCTGGATTACCTCCCTGATGAGCCAACATCCTATCGATCCCTGCTAGACTACGCTAAATGTCACGCGAGAACCGCTCCAAGCGATCCTCCAAACGTTGTTCAACGCTAGCTACGGCCAACCACAGAGCTGGGAGTCCATGCTCATCAACAGCCCCTCGTGGTTCCACGTTCTCTCCACCGATAGCTTCCATTTTCCTTTTTCCCAAAAAATGTTGTGCTCTGATACCAATTTGGTGTAGACAACAAAGAATAGAAACCAAGTTTGGATTAATACCATCAATTTGGGAGACAAGTTCTCAATTCAAGAAATATTCATTACAACTTGTCTTGTATACTGTTCAATCAAAAGCTTAAATAGTAACACTAACCCTAGAAAGGTAAGTAGTTGCTGAAAACGAGATAGAAAAGTAAATGGGCCTAGGCAGGCCCAAAGACAACATTAGCTACTACTATAAAGATATTAAAATACTAAACTATAATAAGAGCCCAATAGCAAGTGGCCCACATCAGTAAATTAGTTTGTATATAATTAACGTTTATGTGGAAAAAAAAAGGGAAAACAATTAAAAGTGATTTTTTATCTACATGGCAAATAGAAAACACAAAATGTAGTATAAAAAAAGGGGTTTTCCATTACATTTAACTTGTTTTATTCATGACAAAACAATTTAGATTTACAATATCAAATGATAGAAGCGTTTGTGAAACTAACTGAATTGATACAAACCCAAAAGAATATGAATGACAGATATAATTTAGTGATTTGAATAATTTTAAAATTACTTTTTATTATCTTTTCTGGGTTTGGTTTTTCCACTTCAATTTATTATTATCTTTCGGGGTTTGGTTTGACCACTTCAATTTTTTCACCTATACAATTGCAATTCCAACCTTTTCAATCATAGTATTAGTGTCAGTGAAATGAAAGAGTTCGACTATCTCCGTTCATTTAAGTGCCGTACGGTACGATTACTATCGGTGGAAAAAAAATTATTATGATGAAAAAAAAATAGTCTGTCTTTTATCTTCAATTGAAGAGCCGTACAATTTTTGTCGGTAGAAAAAAAAAATAATAATGGTATGGAAATTTTTTATAAATAAAAATTCATTACTTTAATAAAAAAAATTATATATAAAATTAAAAGGTAAAATACAAATAAGCCCTTGTGGTTTTTGTCAAGTGGATGAATACCTCTTGTAGTTTGAAAATGGCAAATCATACTATGTGGTTCCAAATTATTCCAATAAGTCCTCTCATCTTCAACGCCATTAATTTTCTTTTAGTTATAACTTCTTCGTTTGAACTCCGATTTTTATGATTCAATATGTTTTGGAATCCTCATTCCAGGCTCTAAGTTATTATAGGTTCAAAACTTTAAAATTATTAATAAATAAAAGAGTTTATTATCATCAAAATACTATGTATAATTTACACCATTAGCTCTTTTGGTTACTTATGATTTAGAAGTTTTGAACTGACCATAAGTTAGAACCCGGAATGAGGATTCCAAAACATCTTGAACCATCTAAATCAAAATTCAAACGAAGAAGTTATGACTAAAAGCAAATTAATGGTGTTGAAGGGAATGGGTCTCATTGAAATAATTTGGAACCACATGGGTATGGTTTATCATTTTCAAATCACAATGGGTGTTCATACATTTGGCAAAAACTACAGGGGCTTATTTTCATTTTACCCAAAATTAAAATAAATATTGATATATTTAAATTTAAGCGTAAAATGCAAATGAGATCCCTGTAGTTTGATTTGAAAATGACAGATCACACCTTTGTAGTTTCAAATTATTTCAATGAGATCTCTCTCCTTGAACACCATTAATTTTCTTTTAGTCATAACTTATTCATTTGAACTCCAATTTGAATGACTCGAGATTTTTGAAATCTTATTCTATTTCTATTTGTTCCATCTTTTTTCTAAAACATTAACAAACAAAAACTCATCTTCAATATTTCTTTTAATTAAAAACAACCCAGAAACACCAACTGCTCCAGTTCTTCAAACAACAAACCTAGAATTATATCATCATTTTCACTTCTCCTTCCTCGAATAAAAAACCCAAAAATATAATCACTTCCTCTTCTTCTTCAAACAAAAAAGTACTTGATCATATATAGTTTCCTCGTCTCAGATCCCTCCCTCTCGTCTTACTTTATCACACCGTGCTTTTCTTCAAACAAAAAAGTACTTGATCATATATAGGTAAAATACAAATAAGCCCCCGTGGTTTTTGTCAAATAGATGAATACTTTGAAAATGGTAAATCACACCGTGCGTTTTCAAATTATTCCAATAAGACCCCACTTCAATGCCATCAAATTTCTTTTAGATATAACTTATTCGTTTGAACTCCGATTTTTATGATTCAAGATGTTTTGGAATCCTCATTCCAGGCTCTAAGTTATGATAGGTTCAAAACTTTAAAATTGTTAATAAATAAAAGAGTTTATTATCATCAAAGTACTATGTATAATTTACACCATTAGTGTTTTTGGTTACTTATGATTTAGAAGTTTTGAACTGACCATAAGTTAGAACCTAGAATGAGGATTCAAAAACATCTTGAACCATCCAGATCAAAATTCAAATGAAAAAGTTATGGCAAAAAGCAAATTAATGGCGTTGAAAGAAACGAGTCTCATTGAAATAATTTGGAACCACAAAGGTATGGTTCGTTATTTTCAAATCACAAGAGGTTTTAAATTATTTCATTGAGCTCTTTCAACCTCATTAACTTTCTTTTAGTCTGACTCAAGATTTTTGAAATCTTTAATTTCTTATTCTATTTCTATTTGTTCCATCTTTTTCTAAAACATTAACAAACAAAAACTCATCTTCAATATTTCTTTTGATTAAAAAAAACCCAGAAACACCAACTATTCCAGTTTTTCAAACAACAGACCCAGAATTATATCATCATTTTCACTTCTCCTTCCTCAAATAAAAAACCCAAAAATATAATCACTTCCTCTTCTTCTTCAAACAAAAAAGTACTTGATCATATATAGTTTCCTCGTCTCAGATCCCTCCCTCTCGTCTTACTTCTAACATCATATTTTTCGTTCTAAAGGAAACCAAACATGTCTTCGTGAGATGAAATATGAAGTGCAGATCAAGAAAAAAGGGGGAATGATTTTTATTCTCGTTCTATCACTTCTCGTAAATCAAGTAAAGAATTTTTTTTGTCTCTTAATACTTAGAATCTTGGAGAGTTTAGTCTACCATTGATTTCGTCCTTATTCAATGAGATATGAGATAACCCTTTCCTGTTTTTTGCCCAACAAAAATCTATCTTGATTCGAGATGAGTGAAAAAGTGAGATGGGAGGGATAGATATGATAAATTTTGGTTTTTGGCAGATCAAACAAAGAGAGATCTACTTTTTTTATTTGCAGAGGATTAAATGTAAGTATTTTGGGTTTTTGACAGATTGAATAAAGAGGGATTTTAGATTTTTTATTGAAGAAGAAGAGTAAATGACAGTGTTTTTTTTAATGCTTCAAAAAGATTGGATAAAGATATTTTTTTTAAGGTTTTAAGAACCAGATTGAAAGTGAATAACTGAGTTTAGAAAAAGGAAATAAGAAAGAAAATATGAAATTGAAGAGGGAAATTGATAAGTTTTAATTGAACCATGTTAGCTTGAGAGAGAAAGACAAAGTCTTATGAAGAAAAGCCAATATGTTCAGGAGTCATCGATGTTTATGAAGTTGGCGGCGTTGAAAAGTCATGGACGGTGTGGGTGGAGTGGAGGGTAATGAAATGAGAGGAGATAGATAGAAATGGTGGAGTTTGAAAAAATATAATGATATAATAAATTAAATACCACATAAGCAATAATATTAATATAAAAATCATTATTTAAAAGTTGCCACACAAGCAAACACAATATAAATAAAATTAATATTTTAATGCCATGCATCTTTCTGTTAAATATTTAACAGATTCTTAATGGTAAGGATTAGATAGAAAACAAAATGAAAACTCAGGGGTATATTTGTCGAGTTTAAAACTTAGGACTAAATAGAAACAACGAATGAAAACTCAGGACCAAAAATGTTTTTTTTCCAAACGTATAGCATACTAATTATATCATATCTACACTATGTATAATATCACCTTACGATTTTAATATTATATAACTACATTACTTGTACAATATGTATAGTGATATACATAATCTCATAGTAGATAAAATGAGATGAAATTTTTTATAAACATCATTGACAAACTTACCTAAAAAGTGTATAGTAAGTATTATTTGTACAATCGGTAAAAAAAATATGTTGTATTGAAAAAGCAAAAAATACTTTTGTCAAATCAGCTACAATGACAAATGTGACAACTACAGTACCATTATGCTTTTAAAGGTAAATTTAGTATAAAAAATCAAAAAGTGGCTAAGCAATGTAATTATAAATGAGATTGATATTTTTTGATTCATGAGGTTAAAATGTGGCTATTTCTTTAATTATATCAAAGAACAAAGGGTGATGCAACTTGCAACCCACGCTGGCCGTGTTAGTCTTCGCTGCTGATATCACACTGATGATGTCAGAAGATGACACACGGAGTGCGAAGGGAAAAAAAAATAGTGAGACTGTGAGAGAGAGAAAAATAAATATACCTTTATCTTTCTGTCGATAAAGTGTGTGCTTTTTTTACTAATAATTTCTCTCATCAATTAAGCATTTACTACATCCACCTAATATCTTACCTTTTTTTTGTTTTTTCATTTTTTTTTTAAATACATATGTCTAGCTATATATTTTGAAGCTGAGTGAAATTCAAAACCATTCCCAGTTATAAAATTAGGAAAGAAAAAAAAAATCACCACCACTCTTTTCATGGATCCAAAGTTGTGTAAGGCTGCAATGAATGGTGACTTGAATTATTTTCAAAAAATCATCGAATCCCAAGAGCCTTTGGATCTTCTTTCACAATTAACACCAACAAGCAACCACACAATTCTTCACATTGCTGTTGAATTCAACCAAACAGCTTTTGTAGAGGCTATCACCCAGCATCGTCCATCACTACTCGGGCTGCCAAACTCGTTCGGCGATACGGCTCTTCATGTTGCGGCAAGATCTGAGGCTCTTCAACATATTCTTGAATTTTTAATTAATTTTGCAACATCACAAACGGATGACATCGAAACCACGCGAGGGATCGAGCTGCTTAGAATGGTGAACTCGGATAAGGATATTGCTTTGCATTGTGCTGCAAGGATGGGAAATAAGAGATGTGTAGCGTTGTTGGTGAAAGCAGATCCCGAATTGTGTAGTTTTATTAATAATGCTAATGAGTCTCCTCTTTATTTGGCTGCTGCTTCAGGAAATTCAAGAGCACTTCAATTAATTATAAATGTGGCATCACCTTCAACACCTTATAAAGGACCTAATGGTCTAACAGCACTCCATGCGGCACAACTGGTTTTCAAGTATGGTAAGAAAATTTAAGCATTCAAACTTTTTTTTTTCTTTTTCAACTGCATTATATCATATATTCTTAGTGCCTGTTTGAGATAATTTTTTAAAGTATTTTTTATAACTATTAAAAACCACTTTTAAAAATTATCTCAAACGAGCCCTTATTATTAGATATTGATAAGAGTATATGGTATTTTTTACATAGGAGAATATGACAATTTGCTTCTTCTTTTTCCCTTTTAAAAGATCATATGTTTGTATGTTAGAAGAAAATCTTTTCTCCTTGCACCTACATTACCCAAAAAAAAAATAAAAATCAATATCCTATCTTGCAGCTCATTGGCCATTTTCTTGTTTTGTATTTTAAAATCTCTCTAGGATGTGAAGAGAATGAAATGCTAGTGAAATGGAAAAAGGAGATGATAAGTGAAACTGACGATTCGGGATCAACTCCTCTTCACTATGCTGCACTTTATGGTGAAACACAAGCTGTAAAGCTATTCCTTGATTATGATTGCTCTGTAATATACTTCCCAAATACGGCACATGAGGACTCTGCTCTCCATGTTGCTGCTTTTTTCGGCCATGTCTATACGTTAAAAGAGCTTATAAATCGTTGTCCGGATTCTTGTTATTTGATCAATAACAAAGGCAGGACAGTTCTTCATGCTGCTGTCTTAGGCAATCGAGGACGTGTTGTCAAGTTTATCTTAGAAACACCGAGGCTTGCGATGGTGATAAACAAACCCGATGAAGATGGCAACACGCCGCTGCATCTCGCTACCTTGCTCAAGTTATATGACATAATTGAAACTCTTGTTAATTGTCAAAGTGTGGACTTGAGGATCAAAAACAAAGAAGGCTTTACAGCCAGTCATGGTTGTATCAAAGATTTAAAGGTACTTTTTTGGCAATGGCAGCCGTTTTGAAAGGATAAAGCTTAGTTACTCCTCCATTTTGGAATTGTTTTTTCAATTTTTTTATTTAATATTTTTATGCTCTTGAGTGGGGATGTAGGGATAGCTACCCTTTGGTAGCTAAGTGTTTTCTGATTTCAAAAAGTTTGTTTTTAAGTTTTTTAGTACAGTACTCGTCCCAAAATCATAAATTTGTGAATAAATCTTTTTCCTTCATGTCGTCTTTTGTTGAAGGTTGTTTGAACTGAAGTAAACCGAACTGAAATTCACAATGATTGTAGGAAAACAGATCACAAATGGTTTTTGTTTCAGAAGTAGTTGTAGTTCAACTACGTGAAAAGAGGATGAATAGATTTCGACACTTTAGTTATGCACAGGAATTACTGAAGCGGATGGAAAAAGAAGCCATCATCGGAAATGAAACTGAACATGTCGATGTCGATCCAAAATCGGGTTATCTAAAATCCAAAAGTGAAGTTAGTATGATAATTGGAATACTGGTAGCCACGGTGAGCTTCGCTGCCACATTCACGATGCCGGGCGGGTATATCAATGACGGAGCAGATGAGGGGTTGGCAACGTTTGCTCACAAACCAGCTTTTAAGGCATTTATAGTGACCAATGCCCTTGCATTTTGGTTTTCTACTATCGGAGTACTTTTGCTTTATTGGTCATCATTTAAGGTTAATCTTCACGTCCGACATATGTTCGTATGGGATTCATTCGCGTACATAGGATATTCTCTCTATGCAATGTTAGCAACATTTTGTACAGGAAACTATATTGTTCTCACTCAATCAAAGCCACTCTCTATAGCTCCTATTCTGATACTTGGGTTAGTTTTTACTATATGTATTTTTTCTATTCGTGTGGTTAAAAGGAGCCCGCCTTCCAAGCTTTTAGATAAGTATATAAAAAAGGTCAATAAAATGTGATGTAATTGAGCAACAAAAGTCTGTTAGGAAGGTAATTTCAGTTTTTCTGCTTTACATATTCACTCATGTATTTTTAATGAAGAATTTATTACTGTTTGAGAACTTCATTCTCTACTGTTACTCTTCTATAACTTCATATGTTTTCAGCAGTTACATAAAAAAATATGTTAAGATAGTTGATGTTAAAAGCTAGTTTTATGCTATAGCATAGTGTTTAAAGAACTAGTTTTTAACACGTGCGTTGCACACGTTGTATTTTTTTTCACTAAAAATAAATATAAATTCAAACCAATAAATCTAATACATAAAATGAGAAAACAAAAAGTCTATAGTGTGAATTCTCTATTAATCTATACGTTGGTCTCCATCAATAATGATATGAAACCAAATGGAATAAATTCTCATCATTTTTCTGTTCGACGGCCCCACCTCGTCACATGTTCGGGTAGTTTCCAACTCATTCACCTATACATTCCACACTAAAAGTAAACTTAATTTAGTAGTAAAAAACCAAACTTTTCATTGTGGTCTCTATTTTTTGTTCCTGATAAAAACCAAGAGAATAATGAGACATGCATTTTCCAGCCAAGTATAAAGTATATTGACTAAGGAATAGTTAATAAAAGATACATAAGTATTTCATACCGTATGGGTCTAGTTTTATTTCATGCTTCCCAATGATACTATTTATTAAAAAAATTGTAACTACTCTCTATTTCTCATCCATGAAAATTGGAAATTTTATTTATAATTTACGGTTCTTACCCTTTAATTTTAGTTGTGTTTTTCACATGTTCAATGAAAAGTGTCTCCTTTTACTTAAAAAAAAAAGACATAACTATATATTAATTACCTGCATTCTCACAAAGATTTGATTCCAACAAAAAGCATTCCCCAACCTCTTGAGAAATTGTGTATGAACGTGGCTTTCTTCCATATATGCTGCATGCAACTTATACAAATATTGAGTTTTTGATTTCATAATTGAGTTGTTGATTAAAAACAAAAATAAAAAAAATATTTAGGAGACTTTACCTCTTCCCGTGCCCCAATCCCATCGCTTTTGGCTATTTGATTTTAATTGTGAAAACAAAAATTATGATATATAGTAAAGCATAATGGAAACTTAAGAGTTTTATAAACTGTAAATTTAAAAATTGATTTATTCTCATTTACTCACCTCACCGGATGAAGAATACAAAAAAAAAAAAAAAAAAATGTAATTAATGGATTTGTTTTCAATTTTTATTCAATAGAGAATTTTGTTCATTTATCAGCATTGGAATTTGGAAGTTCAACAAAAAAAAATTATTATAGCATGAAAACGTGTCTAATGGAAAGAAGATAAAACCGTAATTACAAAATTTATTAATGAATAATTTTAAATTCTAAAAAAGTTTCTTTGACATAGCACCTTGTAAATTTGGAAGAATTTATCATAAAACTATATTTTTTAAAGAAATAATTATGCTATATAATCTCAAAATTAATTTTGAATAGTATTTTATTTTTTTAGAATTGATCGGTAGTTTTTCACTTTTCAAATAATTTTTATGATTATTTGACATAAAATAATATTTAATTTTTAAATTGAGGAATAATGGTAATTTAGATATTTACTAACAGTTGAAGGGTATTAGTGTTCAAATAATGGTAATTTAGATATTTACTAACATTTGAAGGGTATTAGTGTTCAAAAAAATTTCTCACATCAGCACACTTTTAAGTAGTAATATAATAATAATAATAATATAATATAATATATAATAAAATAATAATAATAATAATAGATTTGATAAATACTTATTATTTGGCATAAATTGATATTTAATTATTAAATTGAGGAATGATGGTAATTTAAATATTTACTAACAATTAAAGGGTATTAGTGTCCAAAAAAGTTTCTCCCATTAGCATACTTTTTAAGTAGTAATAGATGATAGATAATAGATAGATAATATAATATAATATATAATAAAATATATATATATATATATATATATATATATATTAATTTTAGGCAGGGACGGATCCAGGATGTTGCGTTTGCGGGGGCCGAACTAATATATATATATATATATATATTAATTTTAGGTTAAATTATACAAAATTCCACTATACTAACCTTTTATTTTATTTCCAAAATACTATTTGTTTGAAAAATTGCTCTTTTAAAATATCCATTTTTCGGGAAATAGCCTTTCATTGCAACAAAAATCTTTCAAAACTACCCTAAATATTTTAATTTTCATTAAACTTAGCCGAATTGCACGCATACTATATATTTAAAGATTGATTTCCTCATGAAACAAAATAAAAGGTTGAGGGTAGAATTGAAACTGTTAAAACGTTAGGGGCAAAAATTGAAACTAACATTATAGGTAGGGGTATTTTGTATAATTTAAGCATTAATTTTATTAATTTAACCTAAAATTGAAACTCCCATTTAATGTTATCTTTTTAAATATTATCATAATTATAAATGAAGATAAAAAAAAAAAAATAGATGTTATCAAAATCATCCTTTTAAAATTATAACTATATAAATATAAATATAAATATTATATATATTTATTTAAAAGAATAAAATAATTATTTATTCAAATATATAAAAAAAAAAATTAAAAAAAAATGCCCCCCTTGCCCACCCCTGGATCCGCCCCTGGTTATAGGAATGATTATGTTTTGCACTCTATAGAAACACTAAATTTTCTTACTGTCAAAAGATGATTATCGAAGGAGGAAGAAAAAAATATTAATAACAAAAGTCTGTCCCTTATGACCCAAAATACCGAACCAATATTTATAGGGTTGGGAAAAGCTAATTATTTTATAAGAATTATTTAGTTTGTACTAAATTATAACCGGAATAATTAGATCGAATTCAAAAAGTATCTCACGGAACCAATCCAAAGTCAAGAACACCCCTAAACTAGATGAGTAATCAATTTATAACATTTTATGTCAATCAATGATATTTAAAAAGACTAATCTTAATATATTAATGATTGACTAATCACAGATTTACCATGATTTATCACTATCATTGATATAATATTCACTGTCATTGATATAGATTATTATACATTTTTCATAAAGTATATTAGTTATTCACATACAACGAGGAGTAAAAGGGTTAATGAACATTATAGTACCATATTTTTCCCATAGTAGCTTCATATGAAATTCAACTACTCCCCCTTCTCCAGGACCAAAAAATAAGTAAGCCCATATATAGTTTAGTTTTCTTTTATGGACACTAAAATAATCAAATCTACTTCCCTATTCTTTGAATCAACTTCTAAAATTATGTAATTAAAGACAAACACCTTATTGAGATATATGATTAAATTTATCTTTTACCTATCAGTTTAAGCTTTTAAGTATAGTGGTGATTTAACATATTTAATACACGGAAACAATTAACTATTTTTCCCAAAATTCGAGCTAATGAATCCAACTCAATTAATTAGAAGGATCTGAATCCTCATTCAAGCCATCGTAAAACTGAAGTGAAAGACTAGAGAGAGAAAGACTTGAAAAGAATATTGTTCACAACTTGTAAGAAGAGAAAGTGACAGCTAGAAGAGTCTTCAATTCTTGATAGCATATTGAAATAATGAATTCTCATTAATTGTCAAGATATATATAGATAGATAATACTTACACAGTCACCTTCGATCATGTTTTTATTTAACTAAACATGAAAATATATAATAATTACATATATCCCAACAAAACTCTTAAATAATTACATTTTCGTAATATTGACCGACTCGTATAACATAACAGGTACCCAATATGATCGACTAAAAGCTTAGTCAAGCGCATAATATCCAAAGTAAAACTCAATATAATAAGAAAGACCCCAAGTATCAGCATAGGAGCTATAGAGAGTGGCAATGATTTAGCAAGAACAACATAGTTTCCCGCGCAAAATGCGACGAATATTGCATAAAGAGAACATCTTATTAACGATACCGCGATATCAAAGTATTTATGTCGATTGCGAAAACCGGCCATTGAAGAATGAAAATGAAAAAGTACTCCAAGAGTAGAGGAGCAAAATGCAATGGCGTTGCTCACTATAAATGCCTGAAAAACTGGTTTGTTAGTAAAAGTTGCCAACCCCTCATCTTCTCCGTCACTAATATACCCGCCTGGCATCGTGAATCCGGCTGCGAAGCTCACCGTGGCTACCAGTGTTCCGATTATCATATTAGCTTCAACTGATGATCTTCGCTTTTCCCATTCTGGATCGTGGGAATTTTCGTTTTGATTTCCGTTCACGTCTTTTACCATCTCAGGCAGTTTTTTCTGTGCATCACTAAAGTGACGAGATGTTTCCACCGTCATTCCACCTAGTGCAACAAAACTTTCTAAAAAAGGAGTCGTCATTTCTGATTTGTCTCCTACCTACAATTATAGTGAATGTCAGTTCGGTTCGGTTTAGTTCAATTCAAACAACCTTTTGTGAATGAAAAAAAGATTGTTCACAAATTTATGATTTTGAAACTTTTTCGCAAATTTTCAAAAAATTACTATACTAAAAAAAATTGAAAACAAACATCAAATAAGGAAAATTCCTGGCTGCAGTCAAGGCTGCCCCAGACCAATACGGTGCAACCACGTGTTTTTTTCTTTTGCTTTTTCCTCCAATGTGATTGCACTGTATTGGTCTGATGCAACCAAGCATTTTTTCCATCAAATAATTTCTAATTCATCTTGTGATCATACCTCGTCAAAAACTTGAAGCGCCGTAGAACTATTTTTGTTTTTGATCCCCAACACACTTTTACATTTAGCAAGAATTTTAATCATGTCATGAAACTTATATAAGGCAGCGAGATGCAGCGGCGTGTTGCCAGCTTTATCGGGTTTGTTTATCATCATAGCAAGCGTCGGTGTATTTAAGATGAACTTGACAACAGATCCTTGATTGCCTGAGACAGCAGCATGAAGAACTGTCCTGCCTTTTTCATTGATCAAATAACAAGAATCCGGACGACTATTTATAAGCTCTTTTAACGAATGGACATGGCCGAAAAAAGCAGCAACATGGAGAGCAGAGTCCCCAGTTGAATTTAAAAGGTATATTGCAGAGCTATCAAATTCAAGAAATAGCTTTACAGCTTGTGTTCTTCCATAAAGTGAAGCATGGTGAAGAGGGGTTGATCGTGAATCGTCAGTTTCAGTTATCATTTGCCTTCTCCAATCCACTAGCATTTTGTTCTCTTTATATCCTAAAGAGAGAGTGTTTAAAACACAAAACAAGACAAAGGCAATGAGAGCAAGTTAGATAATAGATTCTTCTTTAGAGAAAAAAAAATCATATTTTTAGCTCTAATTTTTTGTTTTTTTTAGGAATTTAATTAATTGACAGTTTTTAAAGGATAATACCAGTTGGTTTCTCACTGGTGAGTGTGAGCTCGTCGTCTCATGTTTTTATTAGATTAAATATGATAGTATGTAATAAACATGTGGATCGTACTATCATTGGTCCAATAAAAACAGGACATGTATAAAAGTAAGTATTAACTCTAAGTATGTAAGTATTAATAAGATTTTTTTAAAATGACATTTTTTTTAAGACATGTTGGTTAGACTCCATGCTTTTGAGCTAAGGAATAAAAAATTGATAATCCTTAAAGTTTTGTCGAGAGACTGATATAAGTGAACCAATTCAAGATCTTGATAAATTGGAAATCAATTAACCTTTTCTCAAGTAAAAATGAACTGTTTTATTTTTTAAAAGTTGATCACGTCTGATTGCTTGGAATTATTTTTTCTTATATCTAATGTAAAGTAATTTTAAACTATGAATTGTTATTAATTAAAAAAAAACATCTTCTTCATAATCTACTTTATTTTAGCATAAAATTATTTTAATGATATCTTTTTTTAAAAACTACCATAGACTTTATCAATATCTAATAATAATGATATTGATAAAGTTATATATATAATTACATAATGTAGTTGAAAGATTGAAAATAGCTTACCAAAATTTGAAACCAGTTGTGCTACATGGAGTGCTGTTAGACCACTAGGTCCTTTATAAGGTGTTGAAGGTGATGCCACATCTATAATGAATTGAAGTGCTCTTGATTTTCCTGAAGCAGCAGCCAAATAAAGAGGAGACTCCTTGGCATTATTTACAAAACTGCACAATTCAGGATCTGCTTTCACCAACAACTCTACACATCTCTCATTTCCCATCCTTGCAGCACAATGCAAAGCAGTATCCTTATCCGAGTTCACCATTCTAAGCACCTCGATCCATCGCCCGGATTGCACATTTTCGATGTCAACCGTTTGTGATTTTGCAAAATTAATTAAAATTTCAAGAATATCTTGATGAGCCTCTGATCTTGCTGCAACATGAAGGGGCGTGTCGCCGACCGAGTTTTGCAGCCGGAGTAGTGATGGACAATGCTGGGTGATAGCCTTTACAAAAGCTGTTTGGTTGAATTCAACAGCAATGTGAAGGACTGAGTTGTTGTTTGGTGTTAATTGGGAAAGAAGATCCAAAGGCAATTGGGATTTGATGATGATTTCTTCACCCTTCATTGCAGCCTCACACAACTTTGGATCCATTTTTTTCTTACTTATTTTATAACTGTGAATGGTTTTGAATCTCTCTCAGCTTCAAAATATATAGCTAGGCATATGTATTAAAAAAAAGGTAAAACAAATTAGGGATAAAAACTTTTTCAATACATGTGTCTAAGAATTAGATTATTATATTGATCAATTCAACAAGATTGGAATATAAACTTTTTCAGGCATCATTTGATAGATTGTAGTTAAGTTTTATTTCTCTTTGATGTATTCTTGAATATTTGCACAAAGAAGTAAATCTTTACTCTTGGAGGAACAACTTTTGTTGCATGCAAGGCACAATTACCCTTCCAAGAAACACATTTGCTTAGGATATTTGATAGTGTTGTGTGCACCAATGTGATTGATTCTAGTTAAATCACTTAAAGTTTCAAATATTTTGCACTAGATTTAATCAAGTAAAACATTATTATATACGAAGAAATACATTCTTCAATGTTATAAAGATAAAGAAGCCGTTGTTCTGCTTTTTTGGTCATTCTTCACTATTTTGGTGAATTTAGATGTTATTAATGCCGTTTTTCATCATTCTTATTGTTATGAAGATTAAGAAGTTGTCCCTACTATCTTTTTTTTTTGTCATGCATCACTGCTATGAAGGGTGTGTTTGGGAGTGTTTTTGATCAAGTTAAAAGTGTTTTTAAATGAGCAAAAGCACTTTCTAGATCCACTATTTATGTTTGGCAACATTTTACAAGCACTTTTTGTAGAAGTCAAAAGCACTTCAAAGTGCTTTTTGAAGAAGTATTAAGTGCCTTTTGAAGATGTTTTCAACTTTGTATTTCTAACTTTTTCTAACACATTTTATCTCCCTAACTTCTCTCCACACATTTTAGCTCTCTAACTTCTCTCTATATATTTTCTCTCTCTAACCTCTCTCTACATTACAATTTCTCTCTCTTCTCTCCATTTATTTTCTCTCTCTAACTTCTCTTCACGCAATTTCTCTCTTTAAATTATTTCTCAATAGTCTCTCTAACTTCTCGTTATACACTTTCTTTTTCTAACTTATTTCTACATATTTCTTTTCTACACCCATTTTCTTTAACAAAAACTCTAAACAATATTAAAAGCACTTTATAAATGTTAGATTTAAACAATAAAATAATATACTACTAAGCATGATACTATTGAGAACACTTAAGTGATCTGAGATTTTTGTACCTTCCTCCATTCGCAGTGTGAAACTGCTCCTTTAGGTACAACCGATTTGAGATGCCTTTTGCTTGATACAAGGCTTCAAGCTTCTCCCAAAGCTCTTTAGCTACCAAAATTCTGTGCACATTTGTAAGAACATTTTTAGTCAAACACAATCTTATCGCGCTTGCCGCCCTTATATCCATCTCCTCCCAATCTTTATCATTCGTATTGGACTTCTTAGAACCACCATTGGAACCACTGCCATCTGATTTCATTGAATCACCATCACCGCTCAACTGTTTGAGAGCACCACCGCTCGGTTTTCCTTTCAAAGTCTTGTGTAACCCCAATTGTATCAATACATTCTTGACTTGCACTTTCCACAAGCCAAAATTGATCATTCCATCAAATTTCTCCACATCAAACTTCACTGGACTCATAAAGTTTTGACATACTTGCTTTTCACTCTTAGCTTGAATCAGCAGACAGTTATAACCCGTTCCAAGAAATCTTTTTCTGATGTGGAAGATCAAACAAAGCTGCAACCATAGAGCATACGAAAAATTTCAAGAAACTAATAACCTAAAGCTCTGATACCATTTGTTGGGAAAAAACACCTTCTCACATTCACCGCTAGGCATAAAGAGAGATAAACGAGAAAAATAAAGAAACAAACTCAATCAAACGACACAAGGATTTATACTGGTTCACCCAAATTGGCTACGTCCAGTTGCTACCGCTGCGGATTTCACTATGATAAATCAAGAGTTACGGTGAAAAATATTCAATACACTTAACCATGTATTACACTAAAAAAAACCCTCAAGAAAGTAAACCCTTTCTTTTACAATATTTCCCACACTCTCACCAAAGCCCCTCCCGAACCCAATACAAATACACTCTCAATATTTTTTGGATACATTTGTCAACAAAGGATTGCCTCTATTTACAATACAAATAGCCTTGGTCACCAAGTAAAATCCAATAGTCATAATTCATCCTTACCCACCAAGCAAATCCTATGGCCATAATTAAGTCTTGGTCACCAAGCAAACTTGTTGAGCAAGTTTAGGGCTTTATCAATCCTTTCATATACTTTCCAAATCCTAACACAAACTAGAACCGGCAATGGGGTAAAGGAAGCCTAAGATTTAATAGATAAAATCAAGAATTAGAAATTCAAATTAACTTACTTGTTACATATATAAATGTCCTTCCTCTTATGATCTTCTCAAAGCTATTTAGAGATAAAGAAATTGGAGAAAGATGGCATCTGTATTAGGTATGGTTTATGCTAATTTTCTATGGTTTTACTCTTTTCTTTTCTTTTTACTCTACAAAAAAAAAAGTCAATTTGCGACCAAAAATTTACGACCAGATGGTCGCTTTTCTGTTAGAATGCGACCAAAAAGCGACCAACATGGTGGTGGCAAAAAAGCTGGTCGTTCCTGACTTTTGTGCGGCCGTTTAGTCACAAAAATACGACCAGAACAGTTTGGTCGCAATAAAGTAAACATTTTCAAAAACGACCAAGTGATCACTTAAAAAGGGACCATCTAGTCGTAATTTAAGTTGAAGATAAGTGACCAGGTGGTTCCACAATAAAGTGACCAAATGGTCACTTTTCAGTCAAAATATTTGCGACCAAGAGGTCGTTTTATTTATACCAAATTGCGACCAACAAGTCGTTTTATTTATATCAAATGGCGACCAAGGGGTCGTTTTATGTATAATGAAATGCGACCTCTTGGTCGCTTTATATTATATTTTTTTTAATTATTTAATTATTTATTTAAATTAAATTATTTCATTTGTAAATAGTATTTAATTTTATTTCATTTAAATTTATTTATTTTAATTAATTATTTATTTAATTAATTAAAAAATAAAAAAATGAAATTAAAATAAAACTATATATAAATAAATTTCCAAAATAATGTACTATACAGAATAAAAGAAATGTAAACTACTGCGGAGGAGCAGGGGGTGGTGGAGGCGACGCCGATGATGAAGACCCGGGATCTTGGGGCCCGAAGAACGCTGCCAATGCAGCTGCGACTTGGGCCTGAACATCCGTCTGAATCGAAGCACGCATATCCGCCATAGCAGTCTGAAGCTGCTGAACCTCCTCTTGCAACCGTTGCTCCGTCGGAGTAGGGCCGGAACTCGTGCTCGCTCCGCCGCGCTGAGTTTGAGGCACATCGGCGTACAGTCATCTACCGTACGAGCCGAGGCCTGGAACTGATCCATCAGACCTAACCCCTCCAGCAGCCTCCAAGAATGCCTCCTTACGGTCTTCTAGAGTCGGTTACGAGTCAGGTGTGGACAACCGCTGACTCAATGACTCCGTGAAACGCTCCTAAATTTTTAAAATTCAAAAGATAAAATATTTAATATATAAGTTAGAAAGAATAGTAAAAAAAATTAAATAATTGAAAAACTAATTAAATACCTGAACTTCTCTCGCCTTATCGTCGACGATCGTCCCGTCCTTTTTTGTGTGCAGAATGAGATGCAGCTCATCAGGTGGGATAGGGCGACCGTGCTTCTCTTCCTAAAAATAGTAGAGAGATTGAGAAGGAAAAAAGTATATTAATAATTAATAATTAATTAATCAAGAAAAGATAATAACAAAAAAGTACGTAAAAGAAGAAACAAAAAACATACCAATCGACGATGGTGCTCGATGTGGGTCCGGGCCCCGGCTGTGTGTTTCCTGGGATTCTTCGCACGGTTGGCCTTATTCCTGCTTGACACTGCCTTGCCCTGGGGAGTGTTCAAACTGGCAATCAGCCGTGCGTGCTCCTCCTCGCTCATCCACACGGGTCGTTTGTCTGCTTGTTTTTTGCGCTCCCGGTACATAAGGTCCTTGAATCGATCCTGGACGTGATTGTCCCACAGGGGGAACAATCTACCGTCCGTGATATCGGAATCGATAGAAGGAAACTTGCCCTGAAAAAATTCAAATAAAAATTAGTTAAAGTAATCAATTTATTATGAAAAATTTAAAAATTAAGTAATTATAAAAACAATTGATGTTAATTACCTTCCAATTATTGTACATCCGACGTTTCTCCGTCGTCGGAATCTTCTGGCAGCGAAGCTCGCTGGGTAGAGGCATGCTCTAGAGGACCTCGCGAAACCATTTTGATACGGTTGTATGCGGCTCTAATCTGCAAAAAAACATTAAACATACTGTGGTATTAGATTAAAAAAAACTATTTATATTTATCTATTTATTTACAATTAGTAAAATGATTTAAAAAATAATTAATTAGAACAATAAACAAAACTTACGTATCCCCCTCAATCCGAAGGGTAGAGGATGCGGCCCGAGGAGGCTGCGAGGAAGAAGTGGATGGGCCAGGTGCATCTGACTAGGTGGCAGTCCCTGAAGTCGTGGCCTGGGAGTCCTGCGCCAACCGTGGTGTCGCAAACGTCGAATTCTGGACCGGTGAGGGCTCTGAATGATCGGGAGTGAGATCATCTCCCGTCTCGTACTGTGCGAGGAGTATGGCCAACTCATCAGTCGTCAACTCATCAGTAGTAGGGGGTCGAGGAGTCTCGTCCTCAGGCTCGTCTGACTGGGGAGGATGTCGTCTGGCCGTCATAATCCTAAATTAAAATAAAACAAAAAAAAAGCAAATTAAATCAAGTAACTAAATTACACTAATTAATTAATTTTAATTAGTTTAATTAATTAAAGTAAAATTAGACTAATTAAAATGAATTAATTAAATAATCTTAATTAAATTAATTAAATAATTTTCAGTAAAGTTTAATACTTAAACAAAATTATTCTAATTAATTAATCTAATTGTACTTTACTTTAATCAAATTTAACTAAAATTAAGTAATTAAACAATTTTTATTTAATAATTAAACTAATTGTACTTTACTTTAATCAAATTTAACTAAAATTAAGTAATTAAAAAATTTTTATTTAATAATTAAACTAAAATTAATTAATTAAATTTGTGTAATTAATTAATTTAAACTACGTAAGTATAATTGAAGTTAAACTATTTCAATTAATTACCCTACTTAAATTAATTGATTAAATTAAAGTAAACTAAATTACATTAATTAAACTAAAATTAAAATTTAAACTAGTGTAATTATAAATTAATTTAGTTTAATTTTTTAATTTTAGTTTAATTTTATTAAATTAAAGTAAACTAGCTTAAATAAACTAAATAAGTAATTAAACTAAATTAGATTAAGCAATTAAATTAATTACTAATTAAATTGAATTAAAGTAAACTAAGTTAGATTAATTAAACTATTAGATTAATTAAACTAAAATTACTTAAAGTAACAAAATTAAACTAAACTAATTAATTAGTTAATGTAAACTAAAATGCTATGAATTAAACTAAAGTAAACTAAGTAATTGATTACACAAATTTAGATGCATTAAACTAAAATTAATTAAATTAACAAAACTAAACTAAACTAATTAATTGAAAACTAAAAACTAAAACTAAGTAAACTAAATTCTTAAACTAAACTTAAATTTTATACGAAAACTAACCTCGTAATAGAAACCGGGATTGGAGGTTGAGGGTTTTAGGTTTAGAGTAAGAACGGGAACGGGAAAAAATAACGGGGAACGGGAGAGGGGAAAGAGAGAAAAGAACAAAAAGAGAAAAAGAAAAACAGAAAGGAAGAAAAGAAGAAACGGGGGAAAGGAAAACGGATGGGCATTTAAATCAGATTTTGCGACCAACTAGTCGCAAATATGTAATCATGACTAAAAACGAAAGGTCGCGCGTGCTGAGGACATTACGACCATCTGGTCGCAATTTTCCACATATTTGCGACCAAAAGGTCGCATTTATTCCAAAAGTGACCATATGGTCGCCAATTTGCTATTATCCACAACAGCTGTCATATCACGCGTCCCATCAAACATTGCGACCATCTGGTCGTAAATGTTAAATTCACCGCCAAGTTTTGCGACCAGATGGTCGTAATAGTTAAATTCACCGCCATAAATTTCATGAAAATTTAAATTCACCGCCAAAGATTTGCGACCAGATGGTCGCACTTATGAAATAAACCACCAAAAAATTAATGAACATTTTATAATATCCCTTCATTTTTGCGACCAAATGGTCGTAATTTAACTTATATTTTTTGAAAAAACTTAATTCTATTTACACAAATGCGACCAAGTGGTCGCATTTCACTTCTAAATTACTACCATCTGGTCGCAAATCTTAATATATATATATATATATATATATATATATATATATATATATATATATATATTTTTACTTTCATTAAAGAAATAGTTTCAATAAAACATACAGTGAATCATAAAGTTACAAAATATCTTCTTCATCATCCTCAGTGTCTTCGGTCGTCGCTTCTTCTTTTTCTTCTTCTTCATAGCATTCTTCTTCATCGGATTCATCGTCTTGAATAAATTCAGCATCTATGTCACATGCGCGAGAAGTGGAAGCATTTGTATCATCATCATGCAATGTTATCGTTCCATCGTTCAAAGGACGAACAGTACTTCCATTCTGACCATCGTCGATTACACGACATCTTATCTCATCTTCTTGAAAAACACCAGCTTCCTCTGCATGTTCGTCTTGCTCGGATATGTTTTCCTCTACCTGACGTGGTTTAACTTGACAAACAACTAACCAATCTATCAGATCTCGTCTATTAATCAGATAGTTTAGATAATAAACTTGCAACGCCTGTGATGTCAGGACAAACCTATCAGCTGTGCGCATATGCTTAGACTTGTTTACCTCCACGATTTGTAAATGATCAATCTTACGGACTCGGACTCTTCTGGTTGTCTCGAACCAAGTGCAGTTGAACAGAACAATGCGTTTCAGCGTCAGACTTGCGTATTGAATCTCAAGAATTTCATTGATTACTCCGAAGTAATCGTCTTCGTTTGTGCTTAACACCTGACCTTTTATGCAAACACCATCGTTGTTTGTTGCCCAGGTTATCGAGTGCGCCTTCGTTTGAAATCAGAATCAGCACGACGTATCCAGTATACAACCTTGCAATCCGTCCCAGGTCCCTTTGCCAAAGAAATAATGCGAGGATCATCTACCTAGTATTGTAGGGGAGTTAACCTGTCATTGATCACATACAGTTAAGTTAGAAGCTCTAAGAACAAATTGATATCGTTTTTTTTTTCTTCAATTTACAATAATTAACTCACGTATGCACTGAACCATGAACGAAACTCTTTGTCAATTATGGACCCCTTCTCAGCGGCTGTAATACCAACTCGTGTCATTCGAACGTATACGTTTAGAAATAATCTGTATGCTACATAAATAGTTAGGAGATATTTGAAATAGTTAGTAATAGTTTTTAGGCGATAAAATAATGTGAAGTTACGAACTCACTCTATGTAAGGCTCGATTTCTGCGCAGTTGCATAACACATACGTCTGCATTACGTGATACTCGGAATCGGTCAACGGCCTACGACCGATCTTCCAACTGTCATTCCAGGTTCCGTAAAAATCGACAAGTCGTTTACGTCCAACACCTTCAAGTAAATTTTCGACAATGTTTCGTTTAGCTGGTCGAACGCTCCGCAATGTGTTGATCAAAGTAGTACGAACAAAATGTGGTGGTCTCTTGCGTAAGGTACGCACTACGGATAGATCCTTCTACTCTTGCTTTATTTCCGATCGTCTTTTTCAACCGACGTAAGTACTGTGGGTAAAATGTAGAAAACAATTACATTCGATCACTGTACTTTTATACGTGTACATTTACAAGTTAAATGTGATTACCTTTCAAATGGGTACATCCAGCGGTAATGTCTAGGACCACCCAAGAATGCCTCGTATAGAAGATGCACGGGCGGATGCTCCATGGAGTCAAAAAATCCAGGTGGGAACATTCGCTCCAGCTACAAATAATAACAATGATCTCCGAACTCAATGAAGCCACATTAGCTTCATTCACTCTGTACATGTCAAGTCCTTGAAAAAAACACTCAAGCGTGCAAGCGGCTCCCAATGTCTGTTCTCTAGGAACGGCCTGAACGCGACAAGGCATCAATCGTTGCATGAATACGTGACGGTCGTGGCTTTTCATCCCGAACATGATATGTTTTTTACGTGCTATACACCGACTCAAATTCAAACGTATCCGTCCTGGGAATTTGATAGATTTTGATCCATTCAAATAATGTTTTCTTTTCCTCCGTCGTCAACATGTACTTTGCTTTTGCGTAATTATCATTGTCGTCAGGCTCCAACTCAGGACGATTACATATCTCCCGTATATCATAACGTGCCTTCAGATTGTCCTTTGTTTTTCCCGGAACATTCAATATCATATTGAAAATGTTGTCGAAGAAATTCTTCTCGATATGCTTGACATCCAGATTGTGTCTAATCAGTAGATCTTCCCAATACGGTAGATCCCAAAAAATACTTCGTTTCTTCCAACCCGTGTTTTTTCCGACCGCATTGTTTGCACTATCTGCACCGGCCACTATTACCTTCTTCATCCCTAAAGCATCTATACCGTGTAGAATCTGCCTTCCACTATACATTGTCGGGGGGGGGTTTCTTTTCTTACTCGTCGACCCTTCTTCCAGTCACTACCGTTTGAACGGAACATATGATTTAACGGCAAAAATCGACGGTGACAATCAAACCAACAAGTTTTCCGACCGTTTCTGAGATAAAATGCATCTGTGTCTAGCATGCAATATGGACATGCGTATTTCCCTGCCGTACTCCATCCTTTAAGAGTATGAGATCGAGGTCCACACAATTAACTACTGATTACGCAAAACAATAACGAAAACTAAACTAAATACTAAAAAATATATATGATTAAAGCAATTTAAATGTCAACATACCTGACAACATTGAATACGCGGGGAAGTCACCGATCGTCCAGATTAACGCGACGCGCATCAAGAAATTTTGTTTCTTCAAATATCGTACGTCATAACACCATCAGTCCACAACCTTTTCAACTCGCAATAAGTGGTTGCAAATACACATCGAGTTTCGTTTTGGACTTTTCGCCGAGGTACGATCACCTGTTAGAAAAATCACCTGGTTCTCTCATGCACATCGAGGGAGGCAAGTTATACGGGGTTACCATGATCGCCAAACCGATATTGTGCCCTGGATGCCCCGAACGGGTTAAAGCCATCCGTGCATAAGCCCAATCGGCGTTTCTGGATCTTCCGCAAAATCAGGATGACAATTATTTAAATGTTGCCATGCCGCCGCATCCAGGGATGTCGCGTAACACCGCTATCATGTGAATGCTCGTGATGCCATCTCATGTGCGAAGTCGCACATCCGATGCATACAACCGGTGCGAGGCGTGGGGTCGATGGTAAATAAAACATGCGAGCGTACAGAATCAGGCTACGTTTCCCTTGTTTATATCTTGGGAGAAAACAGAATTTGCAGTGATGCAGGTCCTCATCCACGTCCCAGTAAATCATGCATCCGTTTCGACACGAATCTATTTTCTCCACGGGTAATCCTAGACACTCCACTAGATTTTTCGTGTCGTACAAACTGTGGGGCATATTATTTTCTTCTGGAGCGCATAGCCGAAACCACGATGCAATCGAATCAAATCCTTTACCGGGTATGTTGTACTACGCCTTTATATTTAAAAGTTCTGTAGCAGCAGCAAGTTGACTTACCTCACACCCGCCGTACAATGGTCGGCTGGCTGTCATTAGCATCTCATGCATCTTACGTGCTTCCAGATTCATTTCCTCTTCAACAGCTCTTTCATCTTCGTCTACGTTCAAACTTTCACGAATATTTTCATTGCCCCCATACCCTGCACCCTTAAGTATCATTTGCTGCATCTGACCACAATGTTGTTCATCATTTCGTTCTTCTACATCAACCCCGACATTCGAGCTGCTACCCTCGTATTGTCTCGATTCCTGTAATGCAGCGTCGAACATTTCCTTTGTTTCCCCCTGATACACCCAGTGATAATAGTTCTGCACAAATCCCCGACTGTAAAGATGAACCTTCACATCTGTAACCGGTATGATTCTCCTATTGTCGCATTTCCTGTAAGGGCAGCGTAGCTTTCCACCATACTTTTCATAATAGACAGTTGTCATGCAGAACTCAACAAACTATTCAACCCCTGCGACGAACTCATTGTTCAAATACCCGTCTATCAACCGAACATACATCCACTCTCTCATTTTCTTTTTTCTCAATGCTAACAAACAATGGGTGGAGGGGTTTTTATAATGGACTCCTCTGCTCATTTGTGACCAGATGGTAGTATTTTTGCTACCACCTAGTCGCAGTTGCCTGCCAAATTTTCCCGCCATTTTCCTCACTGCCTCGGGTCACATCAAGTCAGAATTTACGACCACATGGTCACTTTTTTTGTGACCACTTGGTAGCTTTTATCCCACCAAATTCTTTATCAATTATTGGTCCCATCAAATCACATAATTTGCGACCATCTGGTCACTTATAATTGTGACCATGTGGTAGCTTTCTTCCCTCCAATTATAAGCTACCACTGCTCACTTTTAGGTCACCAAAATTGCGACCATTTAGTCACTTTTAATTGTGACCATTTGGTAGCTTTTTTCCCTCCAATTATAAGCTACCACTGCTCACTTTTAGGTCACCAAAAGAGCGACCATTTAGTCACTTTTAATTGTGACCACTTGGTAGCTTTCTTCCCTCCAAAATTACGAGCCATTTTTTGCTACCAAGGCATATTTTAGTCACTAAAATGCGACCAGAGGGTCGTTTTTTTAGGTGACCATATGGTCGCTTTTTTCGCGCCATAAATTCGCGCCATTTTTTAAGACTACTTCTGCTTTTGGTCGCAATCTGGTGGCAAAAAAAGTGACCAGATGGTCACTTAGAGTCAACCTTTAAAGAAAGTGACCAGGTGGTCACCATAAAACTACCATTTTTTTTTCGTCGCAAATTTCTGGTCGCATTTTGACAGTTTTTTTGTAGTGAACTCTCTTTTGAGAGTTAATAATTTGACAGCCTTCACCCGTGTGCTTCCCTTCAAATTCCTCCTTTAATTTGTCCCAAGCTTCCTTTGCCGTCTTACAATCAATAATCCTTGCAAAATAGGATCTGATAAAGAGGCGTGAATAATAGATAAAGCCTTGGCCTTTTTAACTTCTCCTCCTCATGTTGTCTTATTTGATTCAATGTTGGATTTGCTTTTATTTGTGGAGGATCAACATCATTCAAAACATATTCCCAGACATCAAGTGCTTTGAGATAGGAATGCATTTTAACAATGCAAAATTAGTAGTTTTCACCATTAAATTGTGGAGGACTGGAAACACCAAAATTTGAAGACATGTTGTAAATGTGAAATTGAAATTCTCCTCTCTAAAATAAAATCACATCCCTTTAAATCCAAGGCTCTGATACCATTGCTGTATAATAGAAATGATAAATGTATTTGCGAAAGCAATAGTAGTAACTCAAAATTTTGTCAAACAATGAGAGATAAATTGGAAAAATAAGAGAGAGAGAGAGAGAGAGAGAGAGAGAGAGAGAGAGAGAGAGAGAGAGAGAGAGAGAGAGAGAGAGAGAGAGAGAGAGAGAGAGAGAGAGAGAGAGAGAGAGAGTTAAAAAATGATCTTCAATTACAATTGAGATATTTTTAACATTGTAGACTTACACTTATATAGGACATGAATGAAGTCCTATTAAACATTAATTAAAGTTAAAGCTTAAAAAGTAATTAAGAAACTATTAATTGAAGAGTTATTTATACCGAAATTAAACAAAGTTGAAAGTTTAACTTCAGTTGCAATGAACAACATAAATGAAAAAAAACTAAAAATTTAAAAGCAACTTAATTAAAGAAAAAAACTAATTTAATCTCAACAGACACGCTTAAAATGTCATATTTTGTGAATTAAAATTTCAAGTTCTCGTGCGCGCCTTTGATGATAATTTTCATAAAAATATGCTATCTTTTGTTAATTAAAATTTCTTTAATGTCGTGTATTGGCGCTTTTTACAAAAGTGTCATCGTAGCAAATTTTATAAAAGTGTCATCGTATAGCTATGATGAAAGTTTTTGTTTATCATTAAAAGCCGAATTTATTGTAGTGTGTAAGTTTAAAGATGGTGTCATCATTTTATGATATTAGAGATGAATTGTAATATGGAACCTAGTTTTTTTTTCTACTTCTTTGGAGTACATGTTTTATTTTCGCATCAGAATTTGGAATTGGGATAGTTTTTGTTAAACCTTTTATGTGTGCATATATATTTTTAATGTTTGTGACTTTAGATGTAAGGATAGTTATTCCGTTGGTTAAAATTTTCTCGTTTTTATTACAGTAGAAAAATAAGGTACTTCATGGTGTAAGTATAACTGGGCTATACCTTGGTTTGAACCATATTTAAAATCGGGGTACTGCCTTGTTGTTTGG
The DNA here is from genome assembly GCA_028015215.1 of Gynostemma pentaphyllum. Classification (NCBI taxonomy): domain Eukaryota; kingdom Viridiplantae; phylum Streptophyta; class Magnoliopsida; order Cucurbitales; family Cucurbitaceae; genus Gynostemma; species Gynostemma pentaphyllum. The sequence continues at coordinate 33,997,060 of CM051348.1, forward strand.
GCTTTTTTTTTCCTCCTTGTAATCCTTTCATTATAAGTGCTATCAGAGTTACACAATTAGCTTCTAGAATATTAAATAATTGTAATAGATACATTTTTCTTTTGCACAAAAATGAGAGCCATACAATCCACAAAAGTCATTTTTTCCTAAAGCAAAGAATATTTGAGAACACATCAAAGACAGATATCAATCAAAATCTATCAATAGCTTGTCTATTCAAAATGAAAACAAGAGAAAAATTAAAGGAAAAAAAAGTTGTCTGTTCTATCTTGTTGCATTTATCAATATAATATTCCTTTTATAACTCCAAAAATGATTTTCCTAGTTTTAGTAAAGAACAAAACTCCCCCCCTACCTAGTCTTAATAATTATGAGTTTCGGTCTCAAAATGAATTGATAATGAGAAGAGTGATTTATAAACTTTATAAATCTTGTTAGATGTTTTCATCTTTTGAATGTGAGATCTTAATTAACATAGGCTCTTTTTGGGCTAATAATTTTTGGGTTGGATACCACTTTTGGCTGAATGCTCATTTGAGGTTAACATTTTAATACTCATGAGCTTTCATCTTAAAACCAATTGGTAATGAGAGAGGTGATCCATCAATTTTATAAATGCTGGTAAACTTCTTTTTTTTTTTTTCGATATGAGATCCTTAACACCTCGGTTGAATTTTGGCCATCTTGATTTTTGCTTTGGTATTTTTTTCAAGCTCAATGTGAGTGTAGAAAGTGGGTTTGGATCCTAAGAAGGAAAGATTGCTTATCTTGAAACTAATAAATTAAATACAAATTATTTGAGATTAAGACGTAAAGCAAATTAATAAATAGACAGCGATAGATTGACAGATAATTGCTTAAAAGTTAAAATCCAAGTGAACCCTACTATATCTTCTTCAAAACTACATCAAAGAACAAATTCTTTTCATCAGCAAGCAATATTAATTCTTTTTTTTTTTTTTTTTTTGGAGTAACAACTTTATTGATATATAAATATTAGGATCTCTCTCAAAAGCTAAGAAAGAAAAAAAAAAACCATTTTAATTCATGGATCCAAAGCTGTGTGAGGCTGCAATGAATGGTGACTTGAATTATTTTCAAGAAATCATCGAATCCCAAGAGCCTTTGGATCTTCTTTCACAATTAACACCAAAAAGCAACCACACAATTCTTCACATTGCTGTTGAATCCAACCAAACAGACTTTTGTAGAGGCTATCACCCAAAGATTGTCCATCACTACTCGCGGCCAAACTCTGGTTGGCGACACGACCCTTCATGTTGCAGCAAGATCAGAGGCTCTTAAAGATATTCTTGAAATTTTAATTAATGTTGCAACATCACAAACGGATGACATCGAAACCACGCGAGGGATCGAGGTGCTTAGAATGGTGAACTCGGATAAGGATACTGCTTTGCATTGTGCTGCAAGGATGGGAAATAAGAGATGTGTAGAGTTGTTGGTGAAAGCAGATCCCGAATTGTGTAGTTTTGTTAATAATGCTAATGAGTCTCCTCTTTATTTGGTCGCCGCTTGGGGAAATTCAAGTGCACTTCAATTCATTTTAGATGTGGCATCAGATTCAACACCTTATAAAGGACCTAATGGTCTAACAGCACTCCATGCGGCACAACTGGTTTTCAAGAATGGTAAGAAAATTTAAGCATTCGAACTTTTTCTTTTTCTTTTTCAACTGCATTATATCATATATTCTTAGTGCCCGTTTAAGATAATTTTTTAAAGTATTTTTTATAACTATTAAAAACCACTTTTAAAAGTTATCTCAAACGAACCCTTATTATTAGATATTGATAAGAGTATATGGTATTTTTTACAAAGGAGAATACGACAATTTGCTTTTTTTTCCCCTTCTAAATGATCATATGTTTGTATATGTTAGAAGAAAATCTTTTCTCCTTGCACCTACATTACAAAAAAAATATATATATCGTGCAGCTCATTGGCCTTTTTCTTGTTTTGTATTTTAAAATCTCTCTAGGACGTAAAGAGAATGAAATGCTAGTGAATTGGAGAAAGGAGATGATAAGTGAAACTGACGATTCGGGATCAACTCCTCTTCACTATGCTGCACTTTATGGTGAAACACAAGCTGTAAAGCTATTCCTTGATTATGATTGCTCTGCAATATACGTCCCAAATATGGCACATGAGGACTCTGCTCTCCATGTTGCTGCTTTTTTAGGCCATGTCAATACGTTAAAAGAGCTTATAAATCGTTGTCCGGATTCTTGTTATTTGATCAATAACAAAGGCAGGACAGTTCTTCATGCTGCTGTCTTAGGCAATCGAGGACATGTTGTCAAGTTTATCTTAAAAACACCGAGGCTTGCGATGGTGATAAACAAACCCGATGAAGATGGCAACACGCCGCTGCATCTCGCTACCTTGCTCAAGTTATATGACATAATTAAAACTCTTCTTAATTGTCAAAGTGTGGACTTGAGGATCAAAAACAAAGAAGGCTTTACAGCCAGTCATGGTTGTATCAAGGATTTAAAGGTACTTTTTTTGGCAATGGCAGCTGTTTTGAAAGGATAAAGCTTAGTTACTCCTCCATTTTGGAATTGTTTTTTCAAATTTTTTATTTAATATTTTTATGCTCTTGAGTGGGGATGTAGGGATAGCTACCCTTTGGTAGCTAAGTGTTTTCTGATTTCAAAAAGTTTGTTTTTAAGTTTTTTAGCACAGTACTCGTCCCAAAATCATAAATTTGTGAATAAATTTTTTTTCCTTCATGTCGTCTTTTGTTGAAGGTTGTTTGAACTGAAGTAAACCGAACTGAAATTCACAATGATTGTAGGAAAACAGATCACAAATAATGGCTTTTGTTTCAGAAGAATTTCTTCAACTACATGAAAAGAAGATGAATAGATTTCGACACTTTAGTTATGCACAGGAATTACTGAAGGGGCTGGATAAAGAAGCCATCATCAGAAATCAAACTGAACATGACGTTGTCAATCCAAAATTAGGTTATCTAAAAATCACAGGTGAAGTTAATATGATAACTGGAATACTGGTAGCCACGGTGAGCTTCGCTGCCACATTCTCGATGCCGGGCGGGTATATCAATGACAGAGCAGATGAGGGGTTGGCAACGTTTGCTCACAAACCAGCTTTTAAGGCATTTATAGTGAGCAATGCCCTTGCATTTTGCTTGTCTACTACCGGAGTAATTTTGGTTTATTGGTCATCATATAAGGTTAATCTTCACCTCCGACATAAATACGTATTCCTTGCATCAACGTTCATAGTATGTTCTCTCTATGCAATGTTAGCAACATTTTGTACAGGAAACTATGTTGTTCTCACTCAATCAAAGCCACTCTCTATAATTCCTATTCTGATAGTTGGGTTATTTTTTACTATACAAAATTTTTATGTTTATGTGGTAAGTAGCCATCCTACCAAGCATTTAGATAAGTATATTAAAAAAGTTCATTAATATGTGATGTAATTGAGCAACAAAAGTCTGTTAGGAAGGTAATTTCAGTTTTTTCTGTTTTACCTATTCACTCATGTATTTTTAATGAATGAACTTCATTCTCTACTGTTACTCTTCTGTAACTTCACATGTTATCATATGTTACAACAGTTACACAAGAAAATATGTTAAGATAGTTGATGTTAAAAGCTAGTTTTATGCTATAGCTAGCATAGTGTTTAAAGAATGTTGTAGCATTGTTTCTTAGGGTCCGTTTGGCATAGCTTCTCTTAAAAACGTTTTGAGTTAGAGATTTTTAAAAGAAATACTAATTAAGTATTTCATCTAAAAACACTTGACTGAAATATTTAAGTAAAATACTAGTTTATAAACATTTTTGGAAGAATAACAAATCAAGTATTTTCTTCAAAAACACATTTTAGCATACTCAAGTGTTTTTAGAAGAAACACTTACACTACAAAAAAACTGTTAAATTGCGACCAGATATTTGCGACCAAAGTATTGGGTAGTTTTTTTGGTGACCACTCTGGTAGTAAATATGAAGTTTGACTTAAAACGACCATATGGTCACCTTTTTGCGACCAAGTAACACTATAAGAAATATGGGATTAAGTGACACTAGCTTTTTGAATGGGTGACACTTATATAAAAAATCGGTAGAATGAAGCTAAGTTTTTATATTTACCGTCACCTGATTTTTTTTCCTCTCTCTCTCGCTTTATTTCTTTAGCTTTCTCATCTCAAGTCACAGCCTCTCAACATAAACCATTCGACAGACTTCTCCTCTCCTCCCTCGCTTTCGCTTTATCTCTTTCTCGCTCTCTCTGTTCGTATCGTCTCCATTGACTCACACACAACGATGAATCCTTGTCCTTCTCTCGCTTCTTCGATTCTCCTTGCCAAAGTCCTCAAAATAACTCCAAAATCTTCTTCGATTAAGACATGGTCTTCATCTTCGCTTTGCCAGAATTATCTAGCCCTAAGTCTCCAACTCCATTGATGAACTTTATTGATGATATCGTGAAGCCCTAAGTCACCACTGTAATTTTTTTTCCAGAAATCACATAATCCATGAAGCCCTAATTCTTAATCTCGCTTATTCTTAAACAAATAGGTGTGTTTTGGATACACCACATGGAGGTATTTTCTCTCTTTAGTTTTTCAAATTAATGTTCGAAGGATTTCAATTGTGAATATTTTAAATATCAATTTGCATAATTTGGTATCTGTTTCCTTCTGTTTTTTGGTTTCAAAACTATTTTGGGAACTTCTTACATTCAATCTTAATCTTGATTCAGAACAAAAAATCTCTCTATTTGTCATATTCAGCACAACAACTTCAATCGAACTGAATCTATAAAACTGTGGAATGGTAAGCTACTAATATTCAACAAGCATCGATTGCTTCAGTTATGCTCTCAAGATTAGGTTAGAGTTTATTATTTTTTATTTCTTTTTATTTATCAATTGATTTTTTGAATAGATGATAAAAGTTTAATTCTTGGGGCTTTTAAGTGCTTGAGCTGTTTTGTATGATTACTCTGGAAAGTATCATATTTGTCTTTTTTTTTAATTATGTTTATCTTTCTTTGCTCAACTTTTTATTATTGTTGATTGGTAATGGTTCATTTCAATTCAACTCTTCATCATTATTGTTGATTGTTCTTGATTATAAATAGCCTCGTTTTCCTTTTGAGGATCATTAATGGTTACTTGTTTCTTTATATATGTATTATTCTTGTGGTTTGTGGATCTTGTTCCATATATTTGTAACTAATTGAATCCATGCATATTCACTACCTATCGAATGCTTAGTAATTTGTATTTTTCTATTTTTCATTTTAATTCACATTGGTATTTTTTCATCTATAACTTCCAAAATGAGGGAACTAGAGTGAATATTAACTTCCATTTTCGAAGACTAATCCGGGATAGGGAAATGAAAGAATTATCGCCTATTATTTCAAGTCTTGAGGGGGTGTCAGTGAGGGAGGGTTTATGTGACAATAAAATCTGGTCTCTAAATTCTTCTAACATTTTTTCATGTAAATCCTTTTTTGAGTTTATTCAACCACTTGCTGTGAATCCACCTCCCCTTTCTTTTCAAAATTATGGAAGGTGAAGATTCCGAAGAAAGTTAGGTTTTTTATTTGGTCTGTGGCACTTGGTAAAATCAACACGCTTGAGTTTCTTCAGCGATCTTCTTCATTTACCCTTAACCCTCATTGGTGTAGTTTATGTAATCACGATTCAGAGGATCTAAACCATATCATGTGGAGGTGTAAATTTTCAAAGCAAATATGGCAACATTTTTTCCAAACTTTCGGGATAGCTTGGGTGGATAATGACTCTTTCCGTCCAACCTTGGAGGAGTTACTATTATGTCCACCGTTCAAAGATAGGGGGAAAGATCTATGGATCGCTGGCTTTTGTGCTATTACTTGGGGCATTTGGTTGGAAAGGAATAGAAGGATCTTTAGGGACGAAAGTAGATCATGGGAATATGTTTGGGAGTTGGCAAATGTAAATGCATCCTTTTGGGTGTCAACCTCAAAACTTTTTTGTAATTACCCTATAGGTTTAATTATAAATAGTTGGCTCGTATACTTGTAATTAGGTGGCGGTGCGGGGTATGAATTCTTTTGGGGATACAGTATAGTTTGGTGTGTGGCTTTTGGTTTAGTTTGCCACTTTAGTGTGTTTCCTTTGTTGTTTTTTTTCTTTTTTCTTTCATCATTTTAATGAAATGGCCTTTTGAGGTGCTTTATTAAAAAAAAAAATCTATATTTTGGTTCTTATCATCTTGTAAGTTATCGAAAGTTTTACCGACATTGGAACTCCATATCATGATTTATAAAGTTTGATACATTGACATTCCATAAATTTTATAATTTACTTTTATATGAAAAAAAAACAAGTATGATTAGCGATACCTTTATCATTTGTTGTATGATTTATAAATGCGACATCCATCTGTATGTCAGGAACGGTCAATTATTTTATTCTTTCTCTGCAGCCATGTCTTTACGCACAATGAATGAAAGGTTAGGAAGGAAAATTTTGCCAATGTATTCCTCTGATGCTCTCTTACATTCACATGTCACAAGTTTTGGATTTAAAGAAATGTGTGAAGAGGAAATAAATAGACTGGTTGGTAATGTTTTCAACAATGTTGCTTAAAACTATGATCTGATGATGATGAGTGTTGTGCTGAATAGATTGTGGAAAGATAGACTTGTTTCTGAGCTAAGCCATTTCTTTGATTGAAGCATCTTGATGTGGCTGGTGGTACAAGTGATTTTGCTGCTTTCCGACTCATTTGTTCTTTCTTCATTAGTGAAAAGTGTGTGTTTTTTGCTTTGTAATTTATGGGTGGGTGTTGATTTTGAGTTTGTTTTGTGGAGTTTTTGTTCTGCCAATGCTTTAATATCTATAAACATATAATTCTTCATTGAGCATGTGAAATAGAAGAGGAATTCAAAGAGAAATAGAAGAAGAAACAAAATTCAATTTAAAATATGTTTCTCTTTGAAGTATAAGGTTTCAATATGAATTCACTTTAATTTCATTTGGGATACTAATATTGTTTCGAGCTTAATTTCTGTAAGGAATAAATGTCTCTCTCAATTCATTCCTCAATCTGTAGTCTTTTTAATTAACTTATTTAGTCATTCCCTGGCCTTACATTTGCTATTGTTGTGTGAAATTGAGTTGTGTGCTTTTATGTATTATGGATGGTTTCAATTTCAGAGTCTATATTTAGTGCTTTTAATCCATTTTTGGGTTAAATGATATGCAAGACCAATTTTCATGAAGTTGCATAAATAGGTTTTTGATCTATTCATTCCTCTATCTTAATAAGTAGGTAACTTCAAGCAAATATATTCTGTCGAACACGTTGGATAAGTGCCCATTTGTTGCCTCAGATTGGTCTATTTCAGGTTGTTCCTTTTCTTCCTTGCTCATTTAATTGATTGTGATGACTTTAAGATGATTCTTACGCAATTATTGTGGACTTGTGGACTAGAACTAGCTATTTGCCTTTTGGTTCTTAGTAATGTTAAGTAAAAGAGAGTACTGCAGAAACTCATTTATGGGTTTTAAATGAATTGCTTAAGTATGTTTGTACTGAAGTAATTCTTTACTTTTCCATTTGTCCATGAAATTTATTTGCAATGAGAATGCAGGTTTTGGAGGAAATGAGTTTTGATGTCTCAAAGCTTCTTATCAAAGAGGATTATATTGAAGTAATGTTTGGACGACAGAGAATGCAGCTCTATATTGATGTCTTAAAGCTTCTTTCTCCAGTTGCACAAGTCGTCTTAGATGGACAATTTATCCCGAGTTGTTTAATGCATCCGGATACATATCTAAATAATGTAATTACTTCTTTCTTTTCCACTTAATTTTGCACGGAAATACTTAATTTTGTAGGTAATTGGTAGCATACTAAGAGTGTTTTTTTTTAATATCATTATTCTTTGATAAAGATATTGATGTAGAATTGGATCATGGGATGCGAGAGATCAGGCAGGACAATTTCTCTTATAACCATTTACTTTCTCTGAGACTGAAATTGTCACCAATCAGAATGTGATCAGAACAGGGCGTTTAATCATCATCTACCTCAGAGAGAGAGAGAGTCTAAAAAATAAATCAAGATTACTAATTTTCCTATTACTTGGCAGACCATTGCACACAAGATTCTTACGGGAAGGCGACCTCTTATGCATACACTGCGTCAAAAGAATGGTCTTTCTGGGTCAACATCTCAGTCTGAGAGTGAATTCGATCCATTTGGTGCTGGACATGGCTGCAACAGTGTTTCTGCTGGACTTGGTAAAATTGACTTTTGATCCTTTATTTTGTTTTAAATTTCTGTTTTTTCTATTGTTTTTGTTGGTATAAAATGACTTGCAATATAAAATTTCCCATACCTTAAGCTTATTCAGGGGTAGTATAGCCTCAAGGTACCCGTGATAATTCTTGTTCAGATTCATGCTTAAAATTATTAATATATAAGTCCAGCCTTAAGCATATGAAAGCTACTATACTTTAGTTTATTCACATAACAATCTTTTGTGTCTTCCATTCTTGAGAGTCATTCGTGGAAATTTTAATATGGATTTAGTTTGCTTTGTTTCATAATGAGTTGAAATTTGTTCGGGGATCTAAAGTGTTTAAATCCTGATGGTTATTTGACATCAACGATCAACTTATGCATTCTGTTAGTAGAGTACTATATGGACCTGTTAAAGCTATTAAACACGGAACCTGATATTTGACTCATTGCACTTTCCAATATTCTCCTATTCTCTCTGAAGTAACCTCAATCATGGAGGTTTAGTTTACTTTTTTCCATTAGAAGTTTTCGTTGCTTGGTTGGGACTTGGGATTGTTTTCTTTGTTTAGTCACATCTTTTCAAGGCATCATTTAGCCCTCCTTTCTGTTTCTACGCTTGATATCATCTTTTAGTTTCAATGAAATCCTTGATATGGCTCATTTTATTTAATTAATTACTTTTATTTGAGAATTAATTTAGTATTGATGCAGCTTCTTACTTATAGTGGTGTGTTAGTCTTATATGGATGATCATTATACATAATGTGGGTTTAGGGGAGTGTGAGTTATGCAAAGTATTGTATGGTGTATTCTAAGTGATTAGAATTGGGAGAGTAAGGGGAGCCTCTCGAATTTCTCCCCGTTCCCGATTTTATTATCTTTTTATCATTTCAATATGAATACTAGTTTGAATTCCTATTATAGTTTTTTAGCTATATCCTGTGAGTGTTTAATTAGGTTTCACTCCTTTTCCAATGGCTAATTCTATTTATGTTTACTAATTTAAATTAAATTTTAGGTTGGACCTGCTGTCGGGTTTAGAGGTCCTAATCCAGGGCTAGGTAATCCGATGTCTTCTATTTCTCAACAGGTATTGCTTGTTAAATTATATCCTAGTTATTCCAAATAATCTCTATGTTTTATGAACTTTATCAGAATTTTGATTAGTCAACAATGCAACATCCACCACTTGGGCAGCAAGCATCACCAGTGCCAAAATGTGTTCAGTCTCCCAAATAAATACCCCTTTCTAGCCAATTACACCCAAGAATTAGTCTTAAAAAATGGCGCGAATTTTTGGCGGGAAGAAAGTGACCATATGGTCACTACAAAATTACTACCATATGGTCGCAATTTTGTGACACGTGGTATCATTTAGTAGCAAAAAAAGGCGCGTAAATTTGGCGGGAGAAAGGCTACCAAGTGGTCACGATTCAAAGTGAACATATGGTCGTAATTTTGGTGACCTTTAGTGACCAGTGGTAGCTTAAACATTTGGCGGGAGAGAAGCTACCATGTGGTCACATTTTGAAGTGACCACATGGTCACACTTTCCTTTAGTGACCAGTGGTAGCTTAGAAATTTGGCGGGAAATAAGCTACCAGGTGGTCACATTGTTAAGTGACCAGATGGTCAGAAATGTTGTGATTTTAAGTGACCAGTGGTAGATAAACAATTTGGTGGGAGAAAAGCTACCAAGTGGTCACCAAAATAAGTGACCATGTGGTCGTAAATGCAGTGACTTGATGTGACCCGGGGTAGTGAGGAAAATGGCGGGAAAATGCGACCAGTTGGTAGCAAAATACTACCATCTGGTCGCAAATGAGCAGAGGAGTCCATTTTAAAATCCTCTCCTCCCATTGTTTGTTATCATTAAGAAAAAAGAAAATGAGAGAGTGGATGTATGTTCGTTTGATAGACGGGTATTTGAACGATGAGTTCCTAGCCGGGGTTGAACAGTTTATTGAGTTTTGCATGACAACTGTCTATTATGAAAAGTCTGGTGGAAAGCTACGTTACCCGTGCAGGAAATGCGACAATAGGAGAATCATACCGGATACAGATTTGAAGGTTCATTTTTATAGTCGGGAATTTGTGAAGAATTATTACCACTGGGTGTTTCAGGGGGAAACAAACGAAATGTTCGACGCTGCATTACATGAATCAAGACGATACGAAGGTAGCAGCTCGAATGTAGAGGTTGTTGCCGAAGAACGGAATGATGAACAATAGTATAGTCAGATGCTGCAAATGATACTTAATGGTGCGGGGTATAGGGGCAATGAAAATTTTCGTGAAAGTTTAAACGTAGACGAAGATGAACGGGTTGTTGAAGAGGAAATGAATCCGGAAGCACGTAAGATGTACGAGATGCTAGAGACAGCCAGCTGACCATTGTACGATAGGTGTCAGGTAAGTCAACTTGCCGCTGCTACAGAACTGTTAAATATAAAGGCGCAGTACAACATACCTGCTAGAGGATTTGATTCGATTGCATCGTGGTTTCGTCGATGCGCTCCAGAAGAAAATATTATGCCCAACAGTTTGTACGACACAAAAAAGTTATTGGAGGGACTTGACTTACCCGTGGAGAAAATAGATTCGTGTCGGAACGGATGCATGATTTACCTGGGATGTGGATGAGGACCTGCATCACTGCAAATTCTGTTTTCTTTCAAGATATACACAAGGGAAATGCAACCTCATTCCGTACGCCAGCATGTTCTATTTACCGCTGACCCCACGTCTGCAACGGTTGTATGCATCGGATGTGACAGCCTCACACATGAGATGGCATCACGAGCATTCACAGGATGAAGGTGTTATGAGATATCCCTCAGATGTTGTGGCATGGAAGCATTTAAATAATTGTCATCCGGATTTTGCACAAGATCTGAGAAACGTTAGATTGGGCTTATGCACGGATGGCTTTAACCCGTTCGGGGCATCCGGGGCACAATAATCAGTTTGGCCAGTCATGGTAACCCCGTATAACTTGCCTCCCTCGATGTGCATGCGAGACCCGGTGATTTTTCTAACAGTGATCGTACCTGGGCCGAAAAGTCCAAAACAGAAACTGGATGTGTATTTGCAACCACTTATTGCAGAGTTGAAAAAGTTGTGGACTGACGGTGTTATGACATACGACATCTCGAAGAAACAAAATTTCTTGATGCTCGTCGCGTTAATCTAGACGATCAATGACTTCCCTGCGTATTCAATGTTGTCAGGTATGTTGATCTTTAATTGCTTTCATATACATTTTTGAGTATGTGTTTAGCTTTTATTATTCATTTCCTTAGTCAGTGTAGTTAATTGTGTGAACCTCAATCTCCTCCTCTTAAAGGATGGAGTACGGCGGGGAAATACGCATGTCCACATTGCATGCTAGACACAGATGCATTTTATCTCAGAAACGGTAGGAAAACTTTTGATTGTCATCGTCGATTTTTACTGTCGAATCATACTTTCCGTTCAAACGGCATTGACTAAAAGAAGGGTCAACAAGTAAGAAACGAAACCCCCCCGACAATGTATAATGGAAGGCAGATTCTTCACGGTATAGATGCTATAGGGATGCAGAAGATTACAATGGACGGTGCAGAGAGTGCAAACAATGCGGCTGGGAAAAACACGGGTTGGAAGAAACGGAGTATTTTTTGGGATCTACCGTATTGGGAAGATCTACTGATTAGACACAATCTGGATGTAATGCATATCGAGAAGAATTTCTTCGACAACATTTTCAATACAATGTTGAACGTTCCGGGAAAAATGAAGGACAATCTGAAGGCACGTTATGTTATACGGGAGATATGTAATCGTCCTGATTTGGAGCCTGACGACAATGATAATTACGCAAAAGCAAAGTACATGTTGACGACGGATGAAAAGAAAACATTATTTGAGTGGATCAAATCCATCAAATTCCCGGACGGATATGTTTCGAATTTGAGTTGGTGTATAGACAGTCAAAAGCATATCATGTTCGGGATGAAAAGCCACGACTGTCATGTATTCATGAAACGATTGATGTCTGTCGCGTTCAGACCGTTCCTAGAGAATAGACATTGGGAGCCTCTTGCACAATTGAGTGTTTTTTTTCAGAGACTTGACATGGACAGAGCTGACTGAAGCTACTGTCGTTTCAATGAGTTCAGAGATCGCTGTTATTATCTGTAAGTTGGAGCGAATGTTCCCACCTGACTTTTTTGACTCAATGGAGCATCTTCCAGTTCATCTGCCATATGAGACATTCTTAGGGGGTCCGGTACATTACCGTTGGATGTACCCATTTGAAAGGTAAGCACAGTTAATTTGTAATGTACACATATAAAGTACAGTGATATCGAATGTAAATATTTTCTACACATTCTACCTACCCACAGGTACTTATGTCGGTTGAAAAAGACGGTCGGAAATAAAGCAAGAGTAGAAGGATCTATCTGTAGTGCGTACCTGACACAAGAGACTACCATATTTTGTTCATACTACTTTGACCAACACATTGCAGAGTAGTTTCGACCAGCCAAACGAAACATTATCAAAAATTTACTTGAAAGCGTTGACATAAGCGACTTGCCAATTTTTACGAACCTGACATGACAGTTGGAAGATCAGTGCATAGGCCGTTGACCGATTCTGAGTATCACGTAATGCAGACATACGTGTTATGCAACTGCGCAGAGATCGAGCTTTATATAGAGTGAGTTCGTAAGTTAACATTATTTCATCGCATAAACAATTACAAACTATTTGCTAACTATTTTTGTAACATACATATTATTTCTAAACTTATACGTTCGAATGACACGAGTTGGTCTTACAGCCGCTGAGGAGGGGTCAATAATCGACAAAGAGTTTCGTTCTTGGTTCAAAAAAACCGTGGCAATTTGTTGAAAAAATTACTATCTTCCTAACATTACTGTATGTGAACAATGACAGGTTGACTCCCCTACATTACCGGTAGATGATCCTTGCATTATTTCTTTGGCAAAAAAACCTGGACGGATTGCAAGGTCGTATACTGGATATGTCGGTAACGGTTACAGATTTCAAATGAAGGCACATTCAGTTAACAGGGCAACAAACAACAATGGTGTTTGCATAAAAGGTCATGTGTTCGGCACAAACGAAGACGATTACTTCGGAGTAATCGATGAGATTTTTTAGATTCAATACGCAAGTTTGATGCTAAAACGCATTGTTCTGTTCAATTGCTCTTGGTTCGAGACAACCAGACGAGGCAGAGTCCGTAAGCTTGATCATTTACAAATCGTTGAGGTAAACAAGTCTAAGCATATGCGCACCGTTGATAGGTTTGTCCTGGCTTCACAGGCGAATCAAGTTTATTACCTGAACTATTCGATTAAAAGACGAGATCTGACAGATTGGTTAGTTGTTTGTAAAGTTAAACCACGCCAGGTAGAAGAAAACTTGTCCGAGAAAGACGACCATGCAGAGGGAGCTGTTGCTTTTCAAGAAGATGAGATAAGATGTCGTGCAATTGACAATGGTCAGAATGCAAGTACTGTTCGTCCTTTGAACGATGGAACGATAACATTGCATGATGATGATACAAATGCTTCCACTTCTCACACACGTGACATTGATGCTGAATTTATTCGAGACGATGAATCCGATGAAGAAACAGAAGAAGAAGAAGAAGAAGACTTTATGTGAGGGACTTCTTTGAGATGCTGAATCCGACGAAGAAATAGATGAAGAAGAAGAAGAAGCGACGACCGAAGAAACTGAGGATGATGAATGAGACATTTTGTAACTTTATTATTCACTGTGTATGTGTTTATTAAAACTATTTCTTTAACTTTATTATTAACTTTATTATTCATAGGGTCTGCAACACAGCCCGATCCAGCGGGACCCTCCACTTCAGGCACGCAGCCTCCTCAGGCCGCAGACTCTACCCTTCGGATTGAAGGGAATACGTAAGTAATTTTGTTTATTGTTTTAATTACTTAATTTTTAAATCTTTAAACATTTTTAAAAGTGTTTTTCTTTGTTGTTTTAACTAATAGTTTCTAATATCACAATAATTTTTATGTTTTTGCAGAGTAGAGCCGCATACAACCGTTTCAAAACGGTTTCGCGAGGTCCTCCAGAGCATGCCTTTACCCAGCGATCTTCGCTGGTAGAAGATTCCGACGACGGAGAAACGTCGGATGTACGACAATTGGAAGGTAGAAAACATCATTTATTTTTATAATTATTTAATTTTGAAATTTTTAAAAATAAATTTATTACTTTATTACTTTAACAAATTTTTATTTCAATTTTTTCAGGGCAAGTTTCCTGTTATCGATCCCGATATCACTGACGGTAGATTGTTCCCCCTATGGGACAATCATGTCCGGGATCGATTCAAGGACCTCATTTACCGGGCGTGCAGAAAGCAAACAGCAAACCGCCAACCGCCCAGTGTGGATGAGCGTGGAGGACCACGCGCGGCTTATCGCGAGCTTGAACACTCCCGAGGGCAAGGAAGTGTCAAGGAGGAATAAGGCCAACCGTGCAAAGAATCCCACTAAACACACAGGCGGGGCCCGGACCCACGACGACCACCATCGTCGATTAGTAAGTTTATTTTTTTTTTGTTTTTTACGTACTTTTTTCCTGTTTTCTTTTTTCAATTAGTTATTAATTTATTATTTTTTCTTCTTCAATCTCAAATATTTTTAGGAAGCGAAGCACGGTCGCCCTGTCCCGCCCGATGAGCTGCACCTCGTTCTTCACACGAAGAAGGACGGGACGATTGTCGACGAGAAGGCCAAAGAAGTTCAGGTATTTAATAATTTTTTCAATTATTATTTTTTGTTTACAATTTTTTCTAACTTATATATTAACTATTTTATTTTCTGAATTTTAAATGTTTAGGAACGTTTCAAGGAGTCGTTGAGTCAGCGGTTGCCCACACCAAACTTGCAACCGACTCAGGAAGACCGTAGAGAGGCGTTCTTGGAGGCTGCTGGAGGGGTTCGGCCTAATGGATCAGTTCCTAGGCTCGGCTCGTACGGGCGATGCCTTTACGTGGATGTGCCTCGGCCTCAGCGGAGCGGAGCGAGCACTAGCTCCGGCCCTTCTCCGGTTGAGCAGCAGCTGCGCGAGGAGGTTTAGCAGCTTTACACCGACATGGTCGCTATGTGCGACGACTTCGTTTCTCGAGTTGCTGCGATTGAGGCAGACATGCAGGCACAGGTCAAGGCCCAGGTCGCCGCATTTTTAGTTCTAGGATGATTTCTTTTGTATAGAACATTTTTTGAATATTTGATTTATATATGTTTTATTTTAATTCCAATTTTTTATTATTAAATTTTAATATTAATTAAATAAATAAATAATTATTAATAAATAAATACTAATTTTAATATTAATTAAATAAATAAATAATAATTTAATAAATAAAAAAAATTATTAAATACGACTAGATGGTCGCATTTACCCTAGAAGATAAACGACCAGATGATTGTATTTTATCCCTAAAAAAATGACCATTTGGTCGTATTTTGTCTGAGTCCAAAAGTGACCATTTAGTCGCTTATAAAAACGACCACGTGGTCACTGTTTCATGTGACCAACTGGTCACTTATCTTCAACTTAAATTACGATCAGATGGTCACTTTTTTAAGCTACCATCTGGTCGTTTTTGCAAAATGTTGACTTTTTTGCTACCAAACACGCTTGGTCGTATTTTTGTGACTATACATATGCACAAAATGCTGGAACGACCAATTTTTTTGCCACCACCATGTTGGTCGCTTTTTTGGTCGCATTCTACAATAAAAACGACCTTTTGGTCGCAAAATTGACTTTTTTTTTGTAGTGTTAATCAGTATTTCTTTTATACTATTTAACCAAAACGTTTTTATGAGAAGCTATGCCTAATAGACCCTGTGTTAGTTAGTTGTGTTTGTTAGTTTGTTACTTTCTTACATATAAATACATGTAATACTGTTGGGAAAAACAACCCTTCCCACATTCACCACTAGGAATAAAAGAAAGAACCCGAGAAAAATAAAGAATGCAACACAATCAAACGACACAAGAATTTATATGGTTTACCCAAATTGGCTACGTCTAGTTGCTACCACTGCGGATTTCACTATAATGAATCAAGAGTTACAGTGAAAAATATTCAATACACTTAACCGTTTATTACGCTAAAAAAAGCCCTCAAGAAAGTAAACTCTTTCTTTTACAATATTTCTCACACTCTCACCAAAGCCCTCCCTGAACCCAATACAAATACACTCTCAGTATTTTTGAGATGCATTTGCCATCAAAGGTTGCCTCTATTTATAATACAAATAGCCTTGGTCACCAAGTATAATCTAACGGTCATAATTCATTCTTGCCCACCAAGCAAATCCAATGGCCACAATTAAGATTTGGTCACCAAGCAAACTTGTTGAGCAAGTTTAGGGCTTTATCAATAATTTCATATATTTGCCAAATCCCAACAAATACCTCAGTCAAATACATTAATATATTCAAAATACACATCTTTCCATTTCTTGTTATCTCTTCTTCCATAAAT
This sequence comes from Gynostemma pentaphyllum, assembly GCA_028015215.1. NCBI lineage: Eukaryota > Viridiplantae > Streptophyta > Magnoliopsida > Cucurbitales > Cucurbitaceae > Gynostemma > Gynostemma pentaphyllum. The sequence continues at coordinate 34,013,924 of CM051348.1, forward strand.
TGGTATCAGAGCAAGGTCAAGAAGCAGCAAACTTCGAATTGTAGAATGGCTCACTGAAGAACATTTGAAGATCCATTTGATCTACTGAAGAACAATTCAAGGAAACTCAAAGCAAGAAGATTTCAAGAAACTGTTCCGAGTGAAGAAGATAGCTAACAAATTTGAAGTAGAATGATACAATGGAAAATGAGATTTTAAATATGGAAGATGAAAATTCACGCACTCTTAGTCTAGAATAAGTTCATCAAAACTCTTGATCCTACCACCATCCCAGCCACGATGACAACAGACAAGAAGCAAGAATTGAACGAATTAGCTTTCCACACTATTATATTGCGTCATGTAGATAATGTGCTAAGGTTAGTTGTTGAAGAAGATGATCATGTGGAGTTATGGGGAAAGTTGGAGAAGACGTATGTCAAGGAAGCACTACCCCACAAGATTTTCTTGAAAGATAAATTGTTTGCTTTCAAACTAGATTCATCGAAGATATTATAAGAGAATCTTGATGTGAGTTCTCAAAGATAATATTGAATCTGTTAAATATTAGAGAAAAGGTTGAATCTGAAACTCAAGCAATTATCCTTCTAAATTCACTACAAGAGACATATGATGATGTAAGAAGTGCCATCAAATATGTGAGGGATGATCTAGATCTTGATAATGCCTTGAAAACAAAGAGCCTTAAATTGAAGCCAGAAAGGAAGTCTGATGAAGCACTCTTTGTGAGAGGAAGAACAAAGAGACACCATCATAAGAATTAATTTCAGAAGAAAGATTACAGCCGGAAAAGGGATCAATACTGAAATTCAAGAAACAAAGATAAAGGCAGAAAAGGAACTAGAAAATGCTTCACTTGCAACAAAGTGGGACATTTAAGCAAGAATTGTTGGGAGAATATAAGAAAAAGATTCTATAATGATAGAATTGAAGTAAATATAAGTGGTAACAATGCGAATGTGACTAAAGATCAAGGACCAGAACTGTTGTCAATTTCAGAGAATGAAACTAAAGAAGAATTGGTTGTTGACTCAGGCTGTAATACCATAGGACATCAAATATAAGCTATTTGTTTGAATTCGAACCTCATAATGGCAAGAGAGTATGAATGGGAAATAACATCCATGTGAAGGCATTGGCAAAGTTGTATTAAAAGTTCAAGAAAATTCTGAGAAGATCTTAACAGAAGTAAGATATGTGCCAGATCTTACAAGAAACCTAATTTCACTAAGTATTCTAGATAATAAGGGGTATGAATTCCACTCAAGAAATGGAATACTGAAAGTGTCTAAAGATGGAGAAACTAAATTTATCGGTATCCAGAAACATGGCTCGTACATCTTGCAAGGGGTACACAAACAACAGAGGCAAATGTAGTCATAAAAAAAGAAGCTCCCTCAATTGACCTCTAGCATAGAAGGATTGGACATGTATCTAAGCAGAGACTTTTTGAACTGAACAAACAGAAACGTCTAGGGAAATTTGTGATCAGTGAACACATGTGATCACTGCATAATTGAAAAGCTGACAAGAACTAAGTTTCCACCACCCATTCATTGTACCAAAGAAGAAATTGGGATATGTTCATGCTGACTTATGGGGACCAGCACCAGTTAAGACTGATGGAGGAGAAAAATACTTTATGACCATCATAAATGACTAAACAAGAAAGGTATGGATCTATATGGTGGGATTGAGGCCTCTAAAAAAGTTCTCAAACGAAAGTCTCAAAGATTTTTTCTTGCAGTATAATATTATTCAAAAGTAAGTGCATAAAAGAAAACTAACCCTTGTAGAGAAGTGTCTCGCTCTTCCTCCTTGTTCTTGGTTACAATCTTGGGACCACCAAAAAGTTCTTCCTTACTAAGCACAGAAGAGAATCGGTGCGTGGGCACTATCCTCTTTGGAAAAAAGAAGAGGGAAGATTTTTTTTTTCCCTATACCCTTGGGGGTGGCGGTAGAAAAGAGAGAGGGAGGAGATGAATTTTTCCTGAACCTTTCTTTTGCTCTTTTAGTTGTATGTTTTGAGGTCACCCCAAGGTTCCTATTTATAGAAAAGCTAAGGCCTGAGAAAATCTTTAAATATCTTTTAATTATCAAATAATTAAATAAAAATATTATAAAATATATTTTGAATAATTAAGATATAATATCTTATTTCATAAAAAAGATATTTCGATATTAAAATTTAAATTAATCATTATCAATTTAAAATAATTATTCTGTATCTGACTCATTTAAATTACTCATATTGATTTAAATTAAGATATCCCATATATTTTAAATAAAATAAAATGTAAATAATTGGCTAAAAAATAACCAATGTGGCGTGTGACCCTATCCATGGGTCACACGCCCACATCATCATCTCCATGATATTATTGGACATTTTATTTTTCTTTTTTATTTAATAGAACAATTCCATTAAATATTTACATAAATAAAACTCTTTTTATATATTTAATTCCTCTTTAATTTGACTATCTCAAATTAAATATTTAAATAGACTCATCTATTTAAATCCCCATTAATATTGGACAACTACAAATTAATTTAATTAAATAGACTCTTCTATTTAATCTCTTTATTACAATAATTAAATAGCCTATTTTATTTAATTTCACCATTAATTAAATAGACTCTTCTATTTAATTTCATTTAATTAATCAAATAGACTATTCTATTTGTATTTGTATTAATTAATTTGACAACTTCAAATTAAATGCTTGAAACCATTTTTCCAAAGAAATTAATCCATATTAATTCATGTTCTCAATTACATGTGTTGGCTTGAGGACTTAATGGACCAATAGGACTAAGCTCCAATGATCTAGAATTACATTGATCAAACACCTTTAATCAATTAATTCTTATTCATTAACTCCTAGATAACTCCAGTAAATATCTAGAGTTGCACTCTTAGTACTATAGACATAGTTGTGTCCATTGGTTAATATATGTTGTGTGAAATTGTGTTACGCAAGTGCACGTAGTCTAACAAGTAATAAATGATAAGTAAGATATCGTTCCCACGAGGATTAGTAGATTAAGTAGGTGTTTAACAATTAATTTAAAGAAAATAAAAACAATGATAATTTGGGGTGATATGGTTTATGAAGCTAAACAAATAAAACTGTGAAATTATGCAAAACTAAATAGATAAATTCTAAATTAATTATGGAAAATAAGTACGATGGTCTAAAGCGGCTTAAATTACTCATAAAATATGCAAGAATATTAAAGTGATTAAACTATGTAGAGAAAAATAGTTGGAAAATCAAGAATCCCCCTAAAGAGCCTTAGAATTCACAATACTGCAGCAGTGTTGTGGCTATGCTGCAGCAATCTGCAATAATAAATACACTTTTTATGCAAGTAAACCCAATTGTTCAAGTGACTTTGTCAAGCCTAACATGATTCTAATTCTTAATCCAATTTAAATCCTATGTCTAGGTAAAATTAGATTAAGAAATATGTTGTAGTGTTCCGGTTTAGGCTTTAGGGTGTAAATACATATGTCTATGCATTACTAAAAACAACTTCAAGAATCGTTAACCCCCATCAATCAATATTTTTCCATTCAATTTTAATCTTTTCAGAATTAAAACTAAACTAAACAATTCACTTAGGTTGATCAAGCATAAGCAAAGAGACAAAAATATCGAAACTATTGATTGAGCATAAAAACTGAATTCATTCAAGCCATGAAAATTAATCCCCCTTAGGGTTCATCTATCAATTCCCACCTAAGAAATTTAGTTCATAATAAAATCTAAAATAACAAAGAAAAGCATAAATAATAAATCTACTCTAAGCATATTTGAAGGTTCAACAATGGAGTTTGGAAACTAAGAAGAAGAAGAACAAGAGAGTATAAAAGAAAGCATAAAGAGAAAAGAATTGTGACTACCCAACTTATTTAAAAAGCCGGTCGCGGTTACGCAAGCAAAACCAAATAAAAAATTTTAACCCAAAAATAATTACTTATTCAAATATCGAAAATTTCGGCAAGTAGTATTCGTAAATTCCATGCCTTAAATACAAAAATAACATAAAATAAACCTGTTTTCCAGAAATCATCGGCACATCGACCGGTTCAGAAGATCACAAAAAGTTCAAATATCAAAATAAAATAACAAAGTTTGGTGCACCAATTTTAAACGATAAACATAACAAAATATACATATACATAAGGTTTTAAGACTTTAACTCCAAAATGAAAGCACGACTTTCAAACAACTTCCAAAACCCATGGCTCGCATGACTCTAAGCCAATCCAAAATCATCCATCTCGGGCCATCAACGTGCACCACCTGCCGCTCCACGCCCTCGCCCCCAAGCATTACCTGAAAGGTGATTTAGAGCACCTTTGAGCATGACACTCAATGAAAACAAAAGAATATGAACAGTGATGCGGGATGACCGTGATAGAATGCGAAAGAACATAATAACATGCTTAAAATGTGTATGAACAAATGCTTTACGTATGGATGATATCAACTAGTCATAACATCTTTAAATACATAATTCCTTCCTCTTTGATATCACAAGCATTACCAATACAAACCCAGAGTCTCACTACGTCCATATTACAAAATCAATCAACCTTCGAGCCGTAACTCATTTCAGTTTCAAACTATCTCAATTCACTAGCACCCGGGCCATTCTTTTCATAGCACACCGGAGCTCCAAACACTTCTCTGCCATGGTAACCACGTGTAACGTCCAGCATCCATACACCGTTACACGGGTTACGACCCCATGGCCATATAACGATCACATGATATGCATGAATGGCATGTATGACATGAAATGGATTAAACATGCTTCTTCACAACAATGTTATATAACGAGACTTAGAATCAACAAGGGTTATTAGATCTACTTTTCAAATCCGGCATATGACTCAATCTTTGCTCATACAATGTTCAAGTCTCATATATTCACATGGTTCGTGATCACAACTATTTATCGAGCATAAACAAAGTGTACCAAGTATGCATAATCATAGCCCCAAATCCAGTATATGACTCGTTCATGGACTATGAACATAATAATAAATCAAATAGGCATGCTTAAATGAACAACTAGCCAAAACAATAATTTTAGTTTAGGCTATCTAGCATTTCGGCTCTTTAACCAAATGTCGGAATCAATATTTCTTCTCGTTACTTCGCTTTCTTCCAAACTTTACCACTCATACCACAATTCACTATTACGCATAAACTCAACTCCATTTTCGACATAATTTGAAGAGAAACAGAAACGCCACACCCATCACCCTTCCGATTCTTTTTGTTCTCACCTTCAAAGTTGGCTCCACGTATATCCACTCGCCTTTGGCCTACAACAAGTTAATCCATATATTTTTAGGCTAATATAATCATTAAAAATCAGCCATAACAACCACAAATAACTCTTAGTGATACAAGTTCCAAAACTAGTTGATTCGGGATGCAATTTTCAGCCAAATAAGAAATACTTATGCAATAATCATTAGATTGATGCTCTAAGGTGGTTTCCTTGTTTAAATATATATATTTAAACACCAAATGCTTCATAATTGATAAACTTTCACCAAAAGTCAAGAAACACCCAAAAACAAGAAAACTAGTCCAACAAAAGTGCAATTTTTTGGGCAAAAATGGAAATATACCAAAAACTCATTAAGTTGATCTCCCAATGTGTGTTACATGTATAAAATATGCATACAACATCCAAATTTCTAGAATTGATAAATTTCAAGATTAAACAAAGAAACACCCAAAACTAGCTAAGTTTTAAAACTAGCATTTTGGCCAATTTTGAGAATCTAACCAAATTCATTTCTCTTCCTTTCCAAGTTGTTTTTCATTCATCTTATAATCATATGAACACTCTTAAATTCCATATTTGAGAAACTTAAAGTCATGGTCAAGAAATCTCAAAAATCAAAGAACACCAAAGCTTCAAAAACCTCCAGTAATGGAGTTTTTAAAAAGCTTGCATCCACCCATGTCTTTTATCCTTTAAAGAACACTTAAGAGGTGAGACTTAGGATTCATAAACATCAATTAAACCACCATTTCCAGAATTCAACAATCAAAAAGAACCTTCATAAAAACATCCTTGAAGAAACTCCAATCAAAATTATGGAAAGCTTGCCAAAAATGAAAATCTAGGTTAGTCAATACCTTGAGTTTTTTTATCAAATTTCCTTCCAAGACTTGTTTGAATCTCCCTAAGATAGTGATTCCAACATGAATCATACAAAACCCCTTCAAATTGCTCCAAGATCCAACAGAAAAGAGAGTGGATGAAATTTTTTAAAAGGGGGGGGGGTCTACTGTTGGAGAAGAAGAAAAAAAGAATGGAATTGTATTTTCTTTTCTTGTTTTTCCCTTTTATACTTTTTTTTTCCAAATTTTAAATAATAACTAAAAGAAATTTATTTACAAGTCCCTCCACCCCTTCAAATTAACACCAAATCCTTCCACCTCCCAATTTTAATTTCAAACCCTTCCTCCTCTTTTCTTTGCTAACTAGCCCTCAAACAAAATTAACCATGGTTAATTACAATTTTTTTTAAAAGAACTAATTATGGTTAATTATCAATTAACCAAAATGTACTTAGCAAAAGCTAGCAACTAATTTTCCGTAATTAAAAATACTAAATAAACAAATCAATATAAGAAAAATTCTAAATTCCCGAAATCAAACCTCGGGTCCTTACAAGAATCAAATCCGAGTTTCCAAGAATCGAAACTTTTATCTAGCCAGGATGTAATATTTCCAGAAAAGGAAATGTTCATGAAAGGTAAAACCAATGAAGACACCTCAAGGAAGATGGATCATTCAGAGGAGCTGAGGGCATCTTTTGAGGTAGAGAAAATGACACCTGATGAAATAAATGAGGATCAACCATAAGTTTCAAAAATATTTGCAAATATAGCAATTTTATCATGTTTATCAGTGATAAACAATGATTTATGTTTATCAGTGATAAAGTTAGTGTGAAATCTTAATCAAACAACAGATAGCACTGTGAGGCTAAAGCCAGTGAGAAAACGACTTAATCAAAGATGAAATCTTAAATAGTCACTAACAATTCAAACCGAGTCCCAAACACTCATCACTCTTCCAAAATCTCTTACACTCTAACCGTCACTTAAAACTCAAACTCAATCTTAATCTTTTACATGAATAGGCAATTACTTGGATTCCATATTCAAGGCTATACAATAAATTCTCACTCTACATGGATAGACAACTTTCACTAGTTTCTTACCCAAGACATCTCAATCATACACTCTCACAATCTTTTCTAATTTCCCAAACAACTAACATTCCTTAACTTAACAAACAATATAAATTCACAAACCACTAAGAAGACGGTCCCTCGGAACTACTATCACTTCTTACTACTTGGTTATGGCCTAAACTATAACTGATAATCCTCTAATGATTCATTCATACGAGCAATGAACATTAGTACTCGGTTATGGACTTTTCCATAACTAAAATGACTTACTGTTGAGCTCGTAGCCTCAACACTAGTAAACAAATTCAAACCGGCCATCAACATCAACACAAACATCATTATACACATGGTAATGATAAATAAAATTCAATTAGAAACATGAAAATACAGCAGCCCCAACTTATAACATAAATTTCCCAAAATTGTCGAAAACTGTAGAAATATTGAAAATGCGCTTTATGCTCCCTAACTCAAAACTCAAGGCAATTAACACTAAATATCTTCAAATAATTCCAGATTTGAACCCATAATCAATCAGAAGCAATTCAAAACTAAAAACGTCAATTTTCGTCGAAAATTACCTAAACTAGTTCTAACCGAAAATTATTTTCTCCCAATTGATTTTCGGTGTTTCCAAAAGTAAATTCTCATCCTAAAATTCCAGAATATCATATTTAAATATATTTAATCAAATAAGCTACGGTAAGAGCCTTAGATTTCTCTAAAACCTCACCGTTGACTAAAACGTTAACTCACCTTGTCTTTGCTAAAATTCCAATTCTCAAGCTACTTTCCACCACCAATCAAACATGAAACGAAGGTCCTAAAAAATTAATTTACATACTAAAACAGTCCCAAAAAGGTACAAAATTTTAGGGTTCATAGGCTTAAAGAACGGGAAAAAGAAAACGACGAACGGATCGCCGTTTGAAGAAGATAGCAGCTACGGCGCTGCTGTCTTTGCCGTGGCTAAACCGTAGCCTTCGGGTCACGGTTTGGTCTCTGTGTCGGGTTTCGGGTGATCGATCTTGATGGGTTTTGGTTTTAGGCAAATGAAATCAATACCGATTAAAGTTTAGGCTAAGGATTATGTAACAAGAGGCATTATGGAATGGGTTTTTGGGCATGGTTCAAGAACATCATAATTTGATAATTAACACCAATTTCCAGATTTAATAAAGTAATTAAATCGATCTAAAATACTCACTCAATGATAGGAAATCACGTATCCGGACCACAATCCTTGACTAATGAATTCCCACGATCAAAACGAACACCTATTACCAAGAATTGATGAAAACCATCACCTATATGAACCCTAAAGAGGGGCGGCGGCAAAGAGGATCTAAAAAGAAAAGAATTTTTTCCTTCTTGATCGGAAAGACGATTCTCAAACTCCCTAATCCACAAATCGGAAAGCAATCGACAGTCAACCGGCAAGTAAACGAACGAAAATTCGGAGAGCTCCAATGGGAAAAGGGGGCGGCGGCAATGAGAGAAGGAAGGAGAGAAAGAGATTTTCTATTTTCTTATTTTTTTTGATAAATAAAGCAAACCCTAACTCCCTTCATTCATTCTTTCCAAAAATTGACCGTTCATCCTTTCTTCCAAACAAATTGCTAAAGAGCCATTCCTTCGCAATTTGTCTTCCATCAAGCCTATAGATGCAAATAAAAAGTTTTTAAATAGAAAATTCGAAATTCGATATTAATAAATGAAAAATTAATTTTAACCGAAATTTTAAATTACCTTGTAATGGGGCGTTACATTAATTATTAAACTTAATTGATAATTATTAATTGCTTAAATAATTAATTTTATTTGAATGAAAATTAATAATTAAAATTAATTAATTAATAATAAAATATTGTCACTTAGAATTATTAATTAATTAAATAATGAGTTTATTTAATGGAAATTAATAATTAAAATATTTATTATTAATTGTTTAAATAATGAAAATTATTTAAATGGAAATTAATAATTAAATATCATTTGATTATATTTAGTCGGGAGAAAATATTAATATTATTAATTGTTTAAATAAAAGATTTTATTTAAATGGTAATTAATAAATTAATTAATTAAGTTGGGCTTATTAATTTAAGAGAGAGTTTCTAGCCTAATTGGATTAATGAACCCAATTGAAATTGGCCCAAAAATAATTAATTAAATAAATTTGATTTATTAATTATTTATTAGATGAATTTCGGCCATATATATATATATATATATATATATATTTATTTATTTATTTATTTATTAGGAAAATAATTATTTGAATTATATCCTAAAATAATTATATAGATTTATTTACTCATGATAAATCAAATAAAAGAAAAGAAAATATTCTCTTATTTATCTATGGTATTTTCGAAAACACCAAGATAATGGAAAGAGAATATGTTTTTCTTTTTGTATTTATCTCTATGGAATATCTTAATGTGATTAGATTTTCCATTAGTCTATAAATAGGAGGCTTGAGTTATTCATAAATCACACAACTTAATTCACAAGAAATTGGAATTCTCTTTTCCTCTTCTCCCCTTGCCTTTGCCGATTTTGGCTCTTAAAATTGGGAAGAATTTTTTTTTTTCCTTCTTCCTAATTTCTTCGAAAGTTCGATCCCACAATCGGATTTCGTTTGATTGATCGGGATATAGCGTAGAAGATCCGGTGTTGCTAAGGATTGATGCTGTAAAGAAACCCCCAACCATATTCTCCATTTATTACTCAATGTAAGTAAAGGCCTTTTATTTTCGAAAAATAGCATAAATCTACATGTATTTTATCACAAATTGCATGATGTTAATAGATCTTAATTAATCGTTAATTAGTTTACTAAATGAAATTTCGCTAATTTAGTAAAGCAATCCTTTCAGTTTGATCAAATTTCTCACTAGTACCGTTTACGAGAAATGATCGAATATCAAACTAAGTTTATCAACCGTGATAAATCTCAATCCTGAGTGAAATGTGGACTCCTATTTGTGGAGTTATGTTCTTTGATTCACAAGGTTGAGCACGATCTATAAGAACGCTCGATAAACTCCTGCTTTGGGAACATAACTAGATAAGTAGCTAGGAACACATTTACACAAGATGAAATTCATAACTTTCCTATAAATTAACGGTATCAGTGTGATACCTAAATATTTTAAGAACTTTAGGAAACTCCATTGATGTACTGATTCTAGACATGAACAACTGACGCCACAAGTTCTATTGATCACAGAAGTATATTATCTCTAGTTCGACTAAAGATAATGTTCATTGGAGAATTAGTAGGAACACAAGGATAAAGTGGTAATTACAGGGGCAAAACGATAAATTTATCCGTCTGTAGTTATGAGGGTTCCATGTGAATGATATATCACAGATATAAATGAAGATAAACTATATAGACATAACTCATCTATAGTGAGGGGAGTTCAGCTATGAATCTATAGTAGAATTATTCATACTTAGATAATAAGTAATTAACTGATTATGAGTTAATCACTTAATTGAATAATTATTAAGCCCATGATCTATAGGTCCATCGGGTCCTTATGCTAGGCCAAATATCGTAGTCGCGAAATCAAGTAGAAGAAATGTAAATTTTAAGTAAAGTGAATTACTTAAATAGGCAATATTAATTGTTTAAATATTGAGTATATTTAAACGGTACTTAATATAAACATTATTAATTGTTTAAATAATAAGTTTATTTAAACAGGAAATTAATAATGAAATATTATTAATTAGACATTATTAATTATTTAAATATTGAGTATATTTAAATGGTAATTAATAATTGGAAATTAATTGATAATTATTAAGTGTTTAAATAATTAATTTTATTTGAACGAAAATTAATAATTAAAATTAATGAATTAATAATAAAATATTGTCAATTAGAATTACTAATTAATTAAATAATGAGCTTATTTAATGGAAATTAATAATTAAAATATTTATTAATTTTTTAAATAATGAAAATTATTTAAATGGAAATTAATAATTAAATATCATTTGATAATATTTAGTCGGGAGAAAATATTAATATTAATAATTATTTAAATAAAGTATTTTATTTAAATGGTAATTAATAAATAAATTAATTAAGTTGGACTTATTAATTTAAGAGAGAATTTCAAGGCCAATTGGATTAATGAACCCAATTGAATTTGGCCCAAAATAATTAATTAAATAAATTGGAATTATTTATTAATTATTGTTGATAATTTCGACCATCATAGATAATTTGTAGGAGATAATTGTTTGAATTATATCCTATAATAATTATATAGATTTATTTACCCAAGATAAATAAAAGAAAAGAAAAGGAAATATTCTCTTATTTATCTATGGTATTTTCGAAAATACCAAGATAATGGAAAGAGAATATCTTTTTCTTTTTGTATTTATCTCTATGGAATATTTTAATGAGATTAGATTTTCCATTAGTCTATAAATAGGAGGCTTGGGTCATTCATAAATCACACAACTCAATTCATAGAAATTGAAATTTTCTTTTCCTTCCTCTCCCATTGCCTTTGCCGATTTTGGCTCTTAAAATTAGGAAGAAAAATATTTTTTCTTCTTCCTAATTTCTTCTAAAGTTCGATCCCACAATCGGGTTTTGTTTGATCGATTGGGATATAGCGTAGAAGATCTGGTGTTGCTGAGGATTTGATGTTGTAAAGAAACCTCCAACCAATTCTCCATATTTTACTTAATGTAAGTGAAAAGGCCTTTTATTTTCCAAAACGAGCATGAATTTACATTTTTTTTTATCACAAATTGCATGATATTAATAGATTGTTAATTAAACGTTAATTAGATTACTAAATGATATTCCGCTCATTTAGTAGATCAACCCCTTCAAAAATTTCAAGGATGTGCATCTCTATCGTAACATTGTTGGATCTCTTCAATATGCAACTATAACTAAACTAGATTTGGCTTACTCTGTCAACAAATTGTGTCAATTCATGCATAATCCTACACCACACATTGGCAGGCTGCAAAAAGAGTGCTTCGATACTTAAAAGGGACTCTTGACTATGGTTTGCTGTTAAAGAAACCAACAGATTTATATCTTCAGGCTTATGCTGATGCAGACTGGGCTTTGAACCCTGATGACAGAAAATCCACTTCAGGTTTTTGCATTTATCTTGGAGGTAATTTCATCTCTTGGTCATCTCGAAACCAACACATTATCTCAAGATCAAGTACGGAGGCCGAATATAGAAGTCTTGCAAATTATTCAGTTGAAATTGTCTGGTCATTTTATCTCCTAAGTGAAATTCGTATACCAAATTGCATACCTCCTCAGCTATGGTGTGACAATTTAAGTGCAGTTCACTTAAGTGCAAATCCAGTTCTTCATCCTAGGACCAAACATGTTGAACTTGATATATACTTCGTTAGAGACCTTGTTCTTCAAAAGAAACTTTGTGCTCTTCATCTACCAGCTGCTGATCAGATAGCTGATGTATTTACCAAACCATTATCTGCTATTAATTTCATCAAATGGAGACAGAAATTGACCATTATTTCAGATTGGTTTGCGGGGGGAGGGGGTGTTAAGACAGCCCATTAAAGACATTTGAATCAATTTCTTTTCTGCTACAAATTGAGTCTCAACGGCTAGTTTTAAAACTGAAGTTTGTTTTGAGTTTTTTAGCAATTCAATCCATGTGCAATCTGTTGTAAATTAATAGCAATCTGTTAATCATTTTTCCTTCTTGTATTGAGCTCAAACTTTACTCTATATAAGGAGTCAAAGATGTAATTTCAAGCTAATGAAGAATTTCATTCTTGAGTTCATTCTAAATCTCTTAGATTTTCTTTTTAACATAGGATAATATTCACTTTGTCAGTCTTGAGGAAACTAATAATGTGATGTAGTTAAGAAAAAAAAAGTCAGTTAGGAAGTTAATTAAGTTTAATTTCATTTTTTTTTTCAACTGAAGTAAGTAAAGTCATCTCTCCTATAAAGAGGCTTGCTTTATCTATTCACTAATAAAGAATTGATTACTGTTTGAGACTCATTCCTTGCTTTATCTATTCACTAATAAAGAATTGATTACTGTTTGAGACTCATTCTTTACCCTTACTCTCCCAATCCTTTATTTCTTGGCCGCTCCAACACTTACACAAGAAAATTGGTTAACCATACTTCTACTGTCAAACTTGATGAGGATAATTTCCTACTTTCGAAATTCCAAGTTCTTGATGTGATTGAAGGACATGGGTTCGAAAGATTAATGAACCAATAAAAATAAGACATGTATAAAAGTGAGGAGGAGTTTCTTCTCTTCGGTGAGAAGACAATTATTTATTCGTAGAGATGATTGTAAATGTAGCAAAAAAAAATTAATATTTATAAAAAAAAATGATTTTCTTTTTGTAAATATAGAAAATTTAAAATTAACGAAATTTATTAGTGTGATAATAAGAAACAAATAACAAGTTGTGGAATAACTACCATCAACTTAGAGACTAAGCTCTCATTTCTATGAAAATTTCATACGTCTGTTCAAAACCCTAACAAAAGTTTATACAAGGACACAACCCTAGGAAATGGAAACCATCAGCTGACTAAAAGAAAAGAAAAGGGAGGCCCAAACACTTGACCCAAACATAACTTAAAATAAGACTGAAATAAAGGATTGACTAGAAAAACAAGAAAGGCTTCAGTTAGCATGATCAGGCCTAAGAAGAGTAGTCCACATCATTTATATTTGATCATTAATTAAGTATATATGCTACACTCATTAAATGACTCAATTGAGACCTCAAATGTTAGTTTTGTCTGTTGGTCAGACGTTATAAGCTTCTAATGTGTGTTCTTATATGTATAAGGGGTCCAGTGAAAACATTTTCTTACATTTTTCCTTTCTCTTTGTGGCATTCGTCTCTTTTTTTTTTGTCTTTTTGAACTAATTATTCTTATTTAAGAATGTTTTGATTATAACAAACTTACTAATTAGTAATTATTATGAAAATAGTCTCCTTGTAGGAACCCGAACCGAAATTATAAATCAAATTTGTTGGGCAACAAAAACTAAGAAAGGATTATTCCTTGCGTTATATTAATCAATTCTAGAAAGGACATAAAAACTAACTCTTATAGAAAAGTATCATATTCCTCTCAAAGCCTTTTCAATCCTAAGACCTCCAACTAGGTCTTCCAGGCTTTAACTCAAAGAGAATGGATTGTGGGCACCAAAAACTTGAAACTTTAGAAAATTACTCCTTTTCCTTGACAATGTTATTAGGATAAGGCACATAATCATTATCTTTGTACTCCAAACTATTTTAGTTACAATTTTACTATATCTCCTAATATTTCTCACATACTCAGCGCAAGTTACATTAAATAGCTTAGGGTTTGAACAATGGATGTCAAATTGTAATTATAATTATCAAGCAACAATATAAATGCACGTATTACTAATTTATTGTATAAAAAACAAATAATTTTATTTATTTAACAGTCTAATAGTCAGGAGTGGTCCTGAGGGTGTGCAAGATGGGCGGGCCCAAAATTTTAAAATCAGTATTTAAATATATTATCGGGAAATTTACATGAATGTTTCTAATCTATCTATAGTTTATACTATATCAAAGTAAAAGGGCCTAGATTTTTTTTTAATTTCTTTTAAGCCCCTTATAACTTTAGTTGAAGCCGGCAATCCCCCTCTCTCAGGAAGATTAACATCAAGATGATCTGCAAATAAAAAACTTAAACCTAAAAGAATTCAGATCGTCTCTGATCCCATTACTCTAATCGACTGAAATCGGAAAAGCTTCCACATAACATGTTTTATTTCTCCATCTTCATCTTCTTCAAGACTAAAACCCCATCACCATATTCTCTCTAAAAAAATTTGTATGCTCATGAGGGTGAAGAAGGACAAAACAAGCACAATCAAAGACTTTAAGATTGGAGTAATCAGGAGAAGTACCATATAAATTTTCAAAAGAAGATATGTTTTGAATGACAGAAGACGGGGGATGTTTTATGATATATACTGTGCTCAGAGCGCCCTCACCCAAAAACTTTTCTGGACAAAAAGTAGAGAGAAGTTGAGCACGAACAGAATCCAAAATGTGTCGATGTTTGCGTTCCGCTCGACCATTTTATTGGGAGATATGAGGGAAAGATCGTTGGACAAGATTTCCTTGTTGTTTGAGAAAGTGGAGAAAACCGGAATCCTTATACTCCATAGCATTGTCTGTGCAAAGGATTTTGATAGTTCAAGAAAATTGGATTTCGACCATATTTGTAAAATCAATATAAACTTGAGACAACGTAAAACGATTTTTAAGGAAATATATCCAAGTGAAACGTGAATAGTCATCAATAAATAAAACAAAATATTGATAATCATTCACAGTAGGTGTAGGAGCGGGTCCCCGAATATTGGAATGAATTACACCAAAAGAAGTGGTCACACGAAGAAGATGAAGTGGAGAAAGATAAGGCTGGTTGTTTTGCAAGTTTACAGTTCAAACAATCAGAGGAAGAAAATTTTGAAAGAGTACCTAAGTTGAAAGTGAAACTAATGTGCGGATTTTCTCGAAGGAAGCATGACCAAGATGGAGGTGCCACTGATAGCTTGGAGAATCAATGACAGAAATAGAAATAGAAGAAGACACAGAGAGCTGGAGTGAAGTGAGCTCAAATAATCTTCCCACTTTACGACCCGTACCCACTGTCTGTCCTGTCTGCGGATCCTGAACCTGAAAACCATGAGGGGAAAAAGAACATTTAAGCCAAGATCACATAACTGTGAGACTAAACTGAAAGTAAAATTTGAAACACAATAAGTGTTAGACAGGTTCAATTTCAAGGTGACGACAGTGCCAATATGAGAAATAGTCTTACAATTTTCATCAACAGCTTGAATGGGGGGAAGAGATTTGGCCAAGGTGGATGAAGAAAGAAGAGAAATGTCAGAAGTCATATGATTACAACAAGCAGAATCAAGAAGCCAAGAGTTACCTGGAGTGACAGTTAGGGCAGATGAATTGGATGAGATTACCTATTTGAATAAATCTTGAACATCACTAAGCGGGTGGGAAGAGGAGAGGTATGAGAAGCGGGGGTGGCAGCAGGAACTGACGAGGAACCGGCGTTAGAAAAGTTTCTTCGTTTCGTAGAATGTCCCGGAGGGCGAGGCGGACGTCCGAGACAATTATCCAAAATGTGACCAAAGTTATTACAATATTTGCACTCAATTAGAGGACAATTACCAAACTAATGACCCGGTTTCTTACAATTTGAGGAAAATGAAGAACCAGTTTAGTACGTGAATGACGAAAAACGTTATTATTATCCATAATAAACCCAAATAAGTTTCCGAAAGGTGTCGGGCAGCCGGGCAGAAGCGGGCAGCCGACAAGGTGCTGGGTAACTTGGGCAGGGAAGCGGGCAGCGTGGGCAGATTTAATTGTTTGCTGAAAATCAAATTAGGCGGAGACGTTGGATCTGAGAGCCTTCAACGGAATCGGAGAAGCTTAAACTCCGGACGGCACTACTAGCCGGAAATGAAGACAGAGGTAATACGCTCACCGGAACTGAAATGAAAACAGAGAGTTTCAGACGGTCAGAGTTCGGAACTGAAGGGCAATGAGTGGAGATCGGAAAACAGGACCAGAAAATTTCAATTACTAGGGCTCTGATACCATGTGAACAGAGGTGATTAATATTCTGAATTGTATATTTCTGTATATGTTTACATTAATTTATAAGAGAATACAAGGATCAATAAGGGAAGAATTGCCTAATTGGCTCCCTAATTGAATCCTAATTGAAGCTGAGAGATATTCAAAAGCATTCCCATGTTATAAAATTAGGAAAGGAAGAAAAAAAAAAGCAACCATTTTCATGGATTCGAAGTTGTGTGAGGCTGCAATGATGGGTGACTTGAATTATTTTCAAGAAATTATTAAATCCCAAGAGCCTTTGTATCTTCTTTCCCAGTTAGCACCAAAAAACAACACAGTTCTTCACATTGCTGTTGATCTTAACCAAACAGCTTTTGTAAAGGCTATCACCCAGCATTGTCCATCACTACTCTAGCTGCCGAACTCGGTCGGCGACACGCCCCTTCATGCTGCAGCCAGATCTGAGGCTTGTCAAGATATTCTTGAAATTTTAATTAATTTTGCAACATCACCAACGGTTGACATCGAAACCGTGCAATCTGCTGGGCGACAGATCGAGGTGCTTAGAATCGTGAACTCGGATAACGATACTGCTTTGCATTGTGCTGCAAGGCTGGGAAATGAGAAATGTGTAGCGTTGTTGGTGGAAGCAGATCCTGAATTGTGTAGTTTAGTTAATAAAGTTAATAATGCTAATGAGTCTCCTCTTTATTTGGCTGCTGCTTCAGGATGATCTTAGATTCTCATGGAGCTTCTCCTCTACAAATGCATGCTTCTACCTTATTCGACCATGTCGCGACGTTACGAGAAGCAATCGATCGATACGTTACGAGACTTTACGAAGAATTCTCATCAAGATTCTTGCAACTATTTGATGAATACAAATGAAACAACAACCACCTTAAGTAGTAGTACTTGTTCTCAACTAATAATAAATGAGATGAAAAAAGTTGTGACCAAGACACCAACAAAACATGACACAAAAGGAGCTTCAATATCGGAAGAGATTATAAAATCCGCTATCGAAGTAAATTTGTTGGTTGCAATGTTGGTAGCCATGGTCACGATCGCCGCCATGTGGCTATTCGGACGACGACGGACTAGCGAATTTTGGTCGAAAACTGGCGTTTCAGGCGTTTGTGGTTTCAAACGCCATTGCATTTTCCACCTCCTTCACCGAGTGATTCTCCATTTTCAAAGTTCATTTGTACTAAATATCGGTACTCGACACGATTGCATTAGACGGGTAGCATACCTACTCCTCCATTACATGATTTCTTAAAAACTGCCATAATAGTCCTCCGTTCAACCCCTCTACAGTTTAAGATAGTTGAATTATCGGCGTCAGCAGCGCTGCGTTTCAGTGATCAGCAGCGCTACTCCTGCCATGTTTTCGACTCGGAAACATGGAGATGGAAGCCGATGGAGAATGTAGTAGTGTTATTACGCTTCGGTGTATCGTTTCTCCATCATCCTCCGGTTTCGGCTTCGGGTGCCATTCACTGGTGACTGAGCGTTAATACGATATTCGGGTTGGGTATAGAGGAAGAGAGGTGGTCTATATTTTCATTGCCAATGACAATGGTGATAAATGAAGAAGGAATGGAAATAAGGGTAGTTGAATATGAAGAAAAGCTAGCACCGAAGTGTGGGTAATGGAGGAATATGAAAGGAAACTTTGGAACAAAAGTTTTATAATAGAAAATCAAGGTGTTGAGAAAGAGTTGTATTGTGAACCCATTGGTTTTGATGGTTCAGATATTGTGGTAATGAGGGGATGGAAGGAAAAACAGATTGATTTATTCTGATTTAAACAAGAATAGTCACAGAGTGTTTCAATTGCAACCAAATGATAATATACTTTACATGTATCCATTTTCGACGGATTATGGGTTGTGGCAATTTTCTCGGAATTTTTGAAAGGCCAAACCAAAGAAGAGGAAGAGGGGAAAAAATGAAATTATTAAGTACGATATACTTTCTTTCGTATTCTTTTTAGTATTACTTTCTATTGAGATATATGATTAAATTTGCAGTTACTCATTAGTCGAGTTTGAACACCTTCGTACTATACTATGATTCCTTTATGAAAGTGTATAATCGTTTTTAAAAAAAATTTGCAAGTCATGTATGGTGTTTTTGATATGGGAATAATTGTATTTGATGAACCAGGAGCTTTTACCAAGCCATCAGATTTAGAATTCAAGTATATGTTCTCTCTATTTTGGGTACATTTTTTTTAACCTCTGCTATAACTGAAAAGAATGAGAGGGGATTTGAAGGATAGGATTATGCTATAATAAAAGCTTACGCGCACCTCAACTAATCTCACGGGACAACCACAAGACCCTACAACACTTGGCGTCAGGACTCTGGTAGGTACACATGGATTTGAATCCATGACCTCAAGGTTGGAAGGAGAACCTCTTAGCCATTGGGCCAACCATCACCATCATCATATGGCTCGCGGCCTAAAGGCCGGCCCTGACTCGGCCCAGGCTCGGCTCGGAAGTCAATGTTTGACGGGCCGGTTCGGCTCGGCTCGTTAATTGTTCGGATTGGATATGAGCCTCCCTTTTTTTGAACGAGCCGGCCAAGCCGGCTCGTTTGAGCCTCCATAGGGCTGATCCAACGAGCCGTCTTGAGCTCGGCCCAAATAAAACTCGCAATATTTATTTATTATTTAAATAAAATTTTATATTATTACCATTTTTTAAATTAAAGATAAATTTTTTTTAATAAGATAAAATAAAATAGTTAAATTATTAACGGATAAAATTGTTATTTAAAATAATAAGTTTAATATGTTAATTTTGTTAACACTTGATTTTTTTAAAAAAAGTGATTCGAAAGTTATACACTATTGGTTGTTGGGAAAATATAATATAAAAATGAACTTATATGATAGGCCGAGCTTGGCTCGCTCCAACGAGCCAGGCCCAAGCTTGGCTCGATGAGCCTAGCCCATGAGCCGAGCCGCGAGCCTTAACATTTTAGATTGGGCCGAGTTTTAGATTGGGCCGAGCCTGCTCGGCTCGACCAAAAGCAAAAGCTCGTTGGACTCGAGCCCGAGCCGAGCTTGAGCCTTCTAATGTTTGGGTCGAGCCGGCTCGGCTCGGCCCATTGATGATGGTGAGCCAACCATACCTGAATTGCAAAAACACATTAAAAGAAAGTTAAGGAAGTAATATCTGATCCTGATATTATTTATTCTTCTTTTGACATTTCAACAAAGTCCTCCAATATTCATTCAAATCCCCCAAGCAGTACATGAAAGATTAGCTCCTCTTTATCAAAGAGGAAGACGACTATTACATATGACACAATTTGCACTCTTGCGATGGAAAATTCCATTAAGATCTCGGTGGAGATGAGGAATTTCAGGATGCTGCCTCTTTTAGGCTCACCATTCTTAAGTCGGACACCCTTTTTGGACCGAATGCCCATTTGGGCTTGTTGGACTCTGATACGTTCCATTTTAAAACCACTTGGTAATGAGAGGAGTAACTCATGTATCTTATAAACATTGTAAGCTAGAGTGCGGTTAAATTTTCGAGGTTGTTTTGTGGTAATTCTAGTTTGTCTGAGCAATGGTATTTCACTTCTTTGGAATGAGGATGTTCTCTCATTTTCTTCGAATCATATTGATTCTACGATTAGGATTGATAATAGAAGTTTTAGATTTACTGGTATATAAATATATGGTGCTCCCGATGATTAGGTGGGTTGGAAGGGGGAAGTATCAAAGAATTCGGGCAATTTGAAGATTTTAGGGAAGCAGCTCTCTGATTTGGGCTTCAAAGGAATGATCTCTTTACTTGGTGCAATAGTAGGTTCACAGGAGTTTTTGTTATGGAAAGATTATCTAATGTCTTTTCTCTTTAAGGAAATGAGTGTCTACCATTATTTAAATTGGAAAAAATCAGATCATAGACCCATTCTTGTTCATTTTAGTGATGTAAAGAGCAGTAAGATAAGAGTAAATTTGCATTCTTTGCTTTAGTGATTGTAAGAAAAGATTATCCAGTTGGGGTAGGAAACAAAACTCTGAATTTTTGCAAGAGATTAAAATTAAAGATTGTGCTTTACAAGATGTAAAGAACTTGTTTACGCTGCTCAAAAAACACGTTTTTGTTTTTCGACAGAATTTTAAAGGACTTCATATAGTTTGAAGAACGCTGCTAGATGCAACGGCGTATTGTCATCTGCAAGTTTTGGTGTTTCTAATATTAACTCCAAAACCTTTCTTTGGAGGATGTATCTCAAATAAATTTGAAGGAGAGATAGAAAGCTGCTATTGCATCAGTATGTACCATGCAGATTACATAGAAATACACAATTGGATGAGCTTTGCTTGTAAATCAACAACTTTGATATACCAAACCCAATAACCAAACGTAATATAGAATGAGCATTGCAGGTATGGAAATGGTTGAAATCAGTTATAATGCTTTTTCTAAACAGGTGGGATTAGTTTCCCGGGGTCATCAGTGACGGATCAAGAATTTGAATTTTGACAGTTTTCTGCAAAAATACAGCTCAATTTTCTCTGATCAATAGGAAGAGCAGAACGGTTGCTATTTCAAGAACTAGATTACTTTACGCATCTTATATGTCGAATTACAATCTTTCGTACGAACTCTTGTGGCCGACTTAGAAATGGAAACCCTTCAACTGAAGGTTCGGGAAAAGGAATGGCAAAGTAAAGAAACACAAAGCAGCCACATATGACAAAAGGAGTTATGGAAAGTCTAGTTGAGTTTGTAAGCACAACATACGTTCCTGAGAAAAATGCTAACATCATTGCAAAAAGGGCTATAGTCGTTGATGTCGCAGCAAACCCCATATATCTAACTCTTAGATGATAGCTTGCAAGTGAAGTGTGGAATTGAAGAAGCACTGCAAAAACTGAGCAGCAAAATGCTCAAGTGTTGGAAACCACAAAAACCTCGAAAGCTGCTTTGGTAGTGAAAGTCGCCGACCCTGCGTCGGGTCCGTCACTGACATACCCTCCTGGCATTGTAAATCCTGCTGCAAAAGTTCCTGTGGTTACTAGTGTTGAAACCAATAGATTAATTTTCATTGCACTTTGCTCTTCAAAATCTGAATTCTCTTTGTTTGTGTTTTGTGTTGTTGTGGTCTGATCTGAGCTATTTGGTGTGGCATTGATCTCAGGTTCTCTGTTCATCTTTTTTACTTGTGCATCAGAAAACTGCTGCATCGACATTGTATTCTTTGAACCTTTGAGAAGGGAACGAGTTATTTTCTCTCTTAATCCTTCCTGCAAACAAAATATGGAGTGATACATTAGAATAAGTATTTATTTTTCTGTATTTGCTATTGAACTTTGTGGTATTTAAGATGTACCTCTTTATGTTTGTTGTAGACGTCAAGGGGCGTCAAGAACTCCTTGTTGACGCTTGTCAAAGACACGTTTTGCTCTTTTGCAAGAATGCCAACTACAGCATATAGTTTGAAGAGTGCTGCTAGATGCAAAGATGTATTACCCTCTCTATCAGGTTTATTGATTAACTCTCCAAATTTTGGTGTTTCTATTATGAACTCCACAACCTTTCTTCGGTCTCTTGAGACTGCAGCATGAAGCACTGTCCGACCCTTGAATTCGATCAGATAACGAGAATCGGGACGACAATTTATCAGCTCTTCTAATGCATGGACATGTCCACGAAAAGCAGCAAGATGTAAAGCAGACTTGCCATGAGCATCCAAGAGGTATATTGCAGAGCTATCATACTGAAGAAACAGCTTAATTACGTTAGTGCACCCGTAAAGTGCAGCATAATGAAGAGGGGTCAATCCCAAAAGATCACTTTCTCTTATCATCTCTTCTGCTCCACTTCACCAGCAATTCAATCTTGTCAAGATCTAAAGGAAATTTAAAAAAAAAAAACTTGTTTTTCAGATAAGCTCCTATTCTTACATATTTCAATTCAACCAGGAAAAGGCATGTAATAACTCAGTTATTCCATTCTAGTTCTTATATATTTTG
Organism: Gynostemma pentaphyllum; assembly: GCA_028015215.1. Classification (NCBI taxonomy): domain Eukaryota; kingdom Viridiplantae; phylum Streptophyta; class Magnoliopsida; order Cucurbitales; family Cucurbitaceae; genus Gynostemma; species Gynostemma pentaphyllum. Next base: position 34,036,837 of record CM051348.1, read on the forward strand.
TTTTGGTCTTTACTATTAAATTTTGTAAACTGCATTTAATAGAAATCATAGGTTTTGCGTTTCCAAACCTTTATTTCAGATGTATGTGACTTACAATACAAGTTTATAGATGTTAAATCACCGGTAGACACAAAAATTTAAATCATGAGTTAAGACAAATTTAATCATATATCTCAACACCCTCCTCACGTCAGATATTTGCACCAAATCACGTGAAATATTAATAAATAGGGTGGGAAGCAGCATTGCAGGAGTTCAAACTTAGGACTTTCTACTTTGATACCATGTTAAGCTGATGGACTAAGACAAATTTAACCATATATCTTAACAATAGATGATTCCAAACATTTAAGTTCAACACCCAAACACCAAAACGATTTTTTATTCGAAATTTAGGAACTAAAAAGCGAACGATGCTTAAAAAACATGGGATACGAAAATGAAACAAAGGATGAATGTGAGAAATGGATTATATTATAAGCAACTTTTTTTCCTTACCATAGATGGAAAAGTAGATTGTTGAATGCAGTACTGTTAGACCATTAGCTCCTGATGAAGAAGTTGAAGTTGGTGGAACTTTTGTAATAAGCTCAGGCACATTCCAACATCCTGAACTAACAGAGAGATAATTGGGAGATTCATTAGTATTATTAACAAAACTACACAATTCAGGATCTGCTTCCACTAATAACTCTATAGATATGTAGTTTCCTTTTCTTGCAGCACAATATAATGCAGTATCCTTATCCAAGTTCACCATTCTAAGCAGCTCGTTCCGTTGTCCTCCCGTTTCGACATTGGCCTGCCATGCTAATAAATCGATGGACAATTCGACCATGTCGACGAGATTCTTCCTCACCGCAATGTGCAAAGCTGTGTCGTCCTAGGAGTTCGCCTGCCAAAGCAGCGATGGACAGTACTGAAGGATGATTCTTGCAAACTGTCTGGGAGAATTCTGTAGCAACATGAAGAACTGTGTTCTGGTTTGGTGCTTGTTGGGAAAGATGATTTGAAGTTTCTTTGAGGGTTTGAAGATAATTCAAGTCACCATTCATGGCGGCCTCATATAGCGATCCATGAAATGAAAATGGGAATCTTCTTTGTACTGGGAAGCTGATCAAGAGAAAAACTTTAAAAGAACGTTTTTGAACAAGTATGTAGTATTTGAATTATTATAAGCTAAATTAGGGAAATTTAATTGGGTGACAGATTTTTATGCAATATTTGTAAAAATATCAACTTAAAAAAAATATTTGCAAATATAACAATTTTTATCATGTTTATCAATGATAAACAGTGATTTATGTGTTTATCAGTGATAAACTTAGTGTAAAAATATGTAATTCAATGTTTATCACTGATAAATCTGATCAAAATTTACTATAATTACAAATATTTTTTCGAGCTTTTATTTTTACAAATATTACTAAATTTTTTTCTAAATTTGCAAATCCCCCGCTAAATTATACCCGTCGTCCTTATCCTAAAGTTTCAAAATTGCAACAAACGTGGATAAAAACATCACATTTCTCATTGTTTTCCCCCATCTTTTCCCATATAAACTCTAATTATGTACCAACTAATTCCCCTTATTTTCTATATTTGTCTTTCACTTTCATGGAATGTGATATATTTTAGAGATTATTACTCATTAAATCAAATCGGAGATCCAAATTACAAAAATATCATGATGTATTGATGGGTGTCGAAACCACAAAAAATAATTAACTTACTCTCGGGATTTAGAATTATGTAGTAGTGGTGAGTAAGGTCGATCTCCACAGGGAAAAGGGAATTAAATTGAAGTTAACTAAAAAAAGGGGTTTTGAATTGTTGTTTATAAAAATAAGAAAACAAAATTAAAAAGAGTAAGAAATCAAATGAGAAAAGCTTCCAACTAAAGGTTAATCTCGGTTATGGTTCATTAATTTGATCATCGATTACAAAACATTTATTCCTAATTTCTTCTCTAAATTAGTTGGAAGTTGCCGGAACAACAAGTGCTCTTCCTTAAATTCTCGATAGCCAAGATACGATCTAATGACTACTTCCCTAATTAATTACAAATAACCTTAGAATACGATAATAAGATTTAACCTATTAATAGCATTAAGACGAGAAGAACCCAATTCTAACTAACAAACACGGTACGACCGATTCATTTAAGTTAGATCATAAATTCCCATAACATAAATTGAAAAGTGTCTTAATCAATTTATGCTATCACGCTACTTGTATTAGAACAATTAAACAATTACGGATTTAACGTTCTAACTAGCAATAAGCAAGATTAATCAATGAACAACGGGCCCTATTGCACAAGAATTAACTAACAATAAAATATGCAAAGAGAAATTACGAATAAAGAGAAAATAGGAATTAAATTGAAGAACAAAACCTCACAAATCTATGAACCAAACCTCGATAATTCTCTAGTTGGAATAAAGAAACTAGCTAGAAAACATATAAAAAACTATCTAAGAGTCCTAAGAAAAATAGGGGAGAAGAGATTCTGAATTAGGGTTTAAAAGGTGCTTTAAATAGGCAAAAATATGATATTTTCGGATAAATAAACAATAAAATCTGCTCTTTTATCTGTTCCAGCCGCCAAAAATCTTATTTTTTATTCTTCTCGTTGCTGCGGCGGTGGCTTCCCATTGCTGCGGCAACAGGCATTTTTTTCGTAATACTAAAATGGGCATAATTTCTTCGTTTTAAGTCCGATTTGACCGCCGTTTTCGCCTACGTTCATGAAATTCAAAGATTAATAATATTATGGACATTTAAATCAATTAACATTCATATTTTAATAATTTTGGAGATAAAATCACTAATAAACATGCGTAGATTACGAGTTATCAAATACCCCCAAACTTAGACAATTGCTAGTCCCTTAGCAATTCTAGCATTAAGCACAATTTAAAATCAATCATGAAAATTCTCAAAATTATGTAACCATCAAGCTTGTAAACAATTAATACCTAAGCAATCAAAGGTTCATGCAAACCCAAATGTGTGCGATCAATCCCGTTTTTATGCAATTTTTTATAAAACCATGAAGAACATCACATGCAATCTCAATTTCACAAGTCATATCAAGGATAGAAATCTAAACAAACTTCTCAAAATCAAAGCATACAAGAATAGATACCCTCACAAGATATTCACTCAAATCGCTCAAAGTGTTTAAGGGAGTCAAAGAATATCACTGGAGTCAAAGAATATCACTCAAGTCAAGACATGGAAGAAATTTACCATGGGCTTGCAAATATATCAAATCAAAACCGTAAATGCAAGAAATCAAAACACATGAATCCAAGGGTCTTTAAAGGTTATAATGGGGCTTAGGAAAAGGGTAGATGGAAGACGTTTAGGCTAAAAGTTGAGAGATAACTATGAGCATATTCAATAAATTCAAACTCAACTCAAATTGTTCATTTGAAGCACAACCTCTCACAATTAAACATACAACTACTTCTCATCTTTCTTTTCTCTACTTTCTACTTTCTTTTTCGGATTTTCAAAAACGAACTTTTTCTTTTTCTTTGCACTTTTCTTTTTCCACATATTTTTTTTCTTTTTCAATCCACTCATAACACAATTCATCACTTTCATCGACTCTTTCAATATGAGACATATATCTTTCTAAATCCATAGTAACCTCTCAATTTGGTGAAAAAGGAGACAAAAGAACGGGAAAGTGTTATTAATTTTGTGGCTAAATATCAAAGAAAAGGTTAAGGCTCAAAATTGGCATCTAATGAATTAAGTTCGGTAGGCCTTTAGAAAGCTAGAATTGGTTCCCCTAGTTTGCCCTTATAGATTTCAAGCATCCAAAAATCAAGCAAAAACAGTCTTAAAATGCATAACAAAGCAAGTTCTAGAAATAAAATCCATGTATGACAAACTCTCAGCAAAGAATAATATAGAGCATATGTTATGATAATTGCTCAAAAGGCTCAAAATCTCACAAAAAGAGGCTAAATGGTATCACATCCTATAAACTTCTCAATCAATTAGAAAGCAAGATCAATACTCAAAATGTGACAAGTGAAAAAGGAAGCATGCTTTAAACAAAATAAAAAAATTTAATGCAAAAAGCGTGATTGAAAATACACGAAAAGCATGGGATTAAGCATGAAACAAAGATTGCAAAAGCATTACAAGTAAACAAACCCAACCATTATACAATTTCTAGAATTTTCAGAAAGCATATTAAACACATCAAATATGAAATTCTACCCCCAAACTTAAACTAAGCATTGTCCTCAATGATTTTAAATTAAAAACAAAGTGGTAGAAGAAACTTCCCTGAATGAGCAATCCTCAGAAGTCGGATCACTATCAGCTCGGGAATGAGAGTGAATTTGGCGAAAAACCTCATGTTCAACATGCATATCCCTTCTTTGATCCGAACTTCTCTTTTCCTAAAAATAAGAAACAAAAACAAACAAAACAAGTAAAATTAAACTAAAAATGAGAAAATAATAAAAGAAAACAAGTAAAATTAAACTAGAAATAAAAATTAGAGTAAAATAAAAAAAATGAAAAAGTTTTTTTTTTTTCGAGGTCCACCGCTGCAGCAACGAGACCCGTCCCTTTTTTTTTCTTTTTCCGGGCTTGTTGCTGCGGTGACAAAAATCTGTCGCTGCGACGTCCACTCTCGGGTTTTTGGCCCAAGAGTGGGCATTTGGTCCTAGTGGCGGCGATGGAAATCCATTGCCGCGGCAATAAAAAACAATTTTTTTTTAAAAAAACAAAGTAAAAATAATTAAAATGTTATGAATTAAAATGTTGGGTTGTCTCCCAACAAGCACTTTTGTTTAACGTCTTTGAGCTAGATGGTGTTGCTTCTCCTTTTCAAAAAGTTGTAAAATATCAGTAGCCAAAGGATCAACAAAATCAGTTAAAGCAAGAATTGAGGAATTGACACTAGAATGTTCCATAGAGTTATGAATATTGAATTTAATGATCTCACCATCAAACTCCATGGTAATTGTTCCCTCATGCACATTTACTATCGTTTTAGAAGTAAACATAAATGGTCATCCTAACAATATTAAAGGGGGAGTAAGATCATCTTCTCCCATATCCACAACATAAAAATCAGCAGGAAAGACTAAACCGTTTACTTCAACTAAAACATCCTCCAAAAGACCATCAGGATAAACATTAGACCTATCAGCTAGTTAAAGTATCACACCAGTTTCTTTCAATTTACCAATGTTTAAAGATTTATAAACAGAAAGAGACATAACATTAATTGAGGCACCTAGATCTAGCATGGCTTTTCTAAATTTAACATCTCCTAACTGACAAGGAATAACAAACATACTTGGGTCTCCACCTTTAGGAGGCAATTTCTTTTGAAGAATAGCAGAAACACTTTCTCCCATACTCACCCTCTCATTACCTTTCAACTTTTTCTTATTTGTGCACAGATTCTTGAGAAATTTAGCATAACGAGGTATTTGTCTAATAGCATCAATCAAAGGAATATTTACCTCGACTTTTCGGAATATCTCGAGCAACTCGTTCTGTAACGTCCCGTTATTTTGTGATAAAAAAAAACTTTTATTTATTTTATTTTAATTTAAGTAATTATATTTTATTTATTTATCGATAATTTAGAATTTGCAGTTTATTTCGGTTTTAATCTTTTAATTGACCTTTTTAGTTTATTTTCGTTTTAATGGTATTAATAATTATTAACGGGCCAATTAATAATTATCAATCACCATTGGGATAGTTTGAGAGGTTCGGGATTCGTTTTTAAGCTAAAAGTCACAAAAGGACGCAACCGTCATTTCCAAATTTGTAAAATATCTAAATTACTATTTGGTCATCTTCTTTAAATCTCCTTTGACTTCAAAAATTGACCAAAAGCTCTCCAATTTTCCCTCCCCACCCGTGAGCATCAAAGAGAAAGAAAGAAAAATTGGTTTTTGTTCGTTTCTTGCCCGATCGACTTGATTCCGGGTCCTTTGGAAAGGTATCGGTCATACGAATCTTTTCCACCTAACCTTCGTACTTGCCACTCGTGTTTTACGAAGATCTCGGTAAGTAAAGTTTCAAACCCTAAGCTCCAAATAGTGTTTTAATGGAGTTTTCTTTGATTTCCTTCGATTTTGTGTTGTGGAACTCGGTGTTTGTAAACTCGGGAGTAGTTTTAAGTGTTTGTGGAAACTATCCCTTAACCCTAAAACCGATTTTCAGTCGAAACCTTTTCCGTTTGAAATTTACCCTTTTGGGTTTGAAAATGGGTTAGAAATTAATGAATAAATGTTTGTTTAAATTCGTTTCGGGAAAGGGCTTAATGTTCAAAAACCCTAATTATCGATACCTATTGAAATTGGGAATATCAAATTTGCTTAAAACCAACTCAAAACACTTTTAGATTGACAAAAAGCCATAAAACCAAACCCGAGGCCTATTTTCCTTGTGATGGCAGAGAGCCTCTTGTGGGGTTTTGTTGGGTTTTTCGTCGTTTTGTACGTTTGGTTGATGTTTGATCGATAGTTGGTTAATTATTGATTGTATGATATAATTCATTTGTAGGTGTTTTTGAACCGCTCGTTTGATCGCTCCTTCGGACTTAGGAGCAAAGTCATCTTTTAATTAAGGTGAGAATAGTTAGGATTTAAAGTAATTATAGAAATCGAATAAGTGTGAAGGTTTGTAGAGTTTGAAACTAAGATTAGAATCCGAACCTAAGATTAGAGGGTTGTGGGTTAGTGCCTTTAAGATTAAAAGTTAATCCTTTAGGTGAGAACTTAGGAGTTCTCAAGGAAAGCCTTGAATCTTAGAAGATTCTAAGTTAGATTCGTTTCGAACTAAGATTGGACTATTGGAAGTTAAAAGATCCAATTTGTAATTAGAACGGTTAATAGAACCTCGGATTATATTGGAAGTTAGAATCCTTGAAGGTATAGGTTAATCGTTTAAGTTATGATTCTACTTTTATTATTGTTACCGGAGTTCGTTCGACATATCGTTCGTCCGAAGTTTACTATTTATTTACTTATTGCCCTTTTACTTCATGCTTGTTTCAGCTACTTTAATATTGTACTTTACGTTTATTTACTTTTGCGAGCATATCACAACATCTCGCACCATAACATATTGCACCATAACATCTCGCATCATTGAAAGAAGGAAAGAATATTGGACCCTTCGGGGAATTTTCGCATCGCCTTCAGAGAGAGAAAGAAAAGAAGGAAAGAATGTTGGACCCTTCGGGGAATGTCCGCATCGCCTTCAGAGAGAGAAAGAAAAGAAGGAAAGAATGTTGGACCCTTCGGGGAATGTTCGCATCGCCTTCCGAGAAAAAGAAAGGAAAAATGAGAAAGAAAAGAAGGAAAGAATGTTGGACCATTCGGGGAATGTCCGCATCGCCTTCAGAGAAAAAGAAAATAAAGAGAGAAAAGAAAAGGAGGGAAGAATGTTGGACCCTTCGGGGGATGTCCGCATCACCTTCTTCATTCATTCATGCATAAAGGGCGAATGCGTATTCTACGGGATGTTCTCATTACCTTCATGCATATGATCGATAAGAAAGAGAATCGAGATGTTATATTTTATGCAAAGTCATTTACTTTTATCATTTTATGTCATAACGAATTAATGGAGGAGATTTGACTATAAGTGTTAGTAGTATCATCCTTTGGAGAGTATAGAATGAATTACCTAGAAATTGGAGAACTTTAGGAGAGAATTGTGTCAGATTACTTGGACACAAATCGAAATGCGAGTTTGAGGTCTATCTTTACTTTTTATGCTTATTATTCTCACTGGGCTTAGTTTGTTAGCTCATGCTATTACAACCAATTTCAGGTAATGCCTTGGCTAGAGGCCGTGGAAGGGGAGATGGTGCTGAGTGATCGAGGGATGCTAACCTCGAGATGGACTTGTTTTTGTAAAGTATATGTAAATATTTTTGTGAATTTCAAGACTTTGATGTTGTATTTAGCTCATAAGAGCTTTTGATGTGGTTTTTATGATATGAATTATTTGAACTCCTGATTTGGGACTTAAAGTCCATGTGAATTTATTAGATTGAAAAATTAGGATGTAAACAGGTTTTCGGCATGCCAACTTTCAAACAAAACCACGCAAAATTTTCTTAAAATAAAAGACTTCCGCTGTTTTCTCTGATTATAATTTATTTAAAAGTGACGGGTCGTCACACTTTCTCTTCTACCTCATGTTCAATTTTTCTTGAGTTAGTTAAACGAGATGGAAAAGGAGGAGGAGTCAATAATACCTTTGTTCTATTTTGATCAGAAATCTCCAATTCAGCTTTTGGAGGGGAGACAACTTCTTTTTCAAGTTCTGCTTTTGGGGTGTGATTGATATTTTTCATTATAGGCTCTCCCAAAGTTGTTCCACTCCTTAACATGATCGTACTAACATTCTCTCTTGGGTTGATAACAGTTTGTGAAGGTAATTTACCTTGGGATTCGATTTGGCTGAGAGAAGATGTGAGATGACCAACTTGAGCCTCCAAGTTTTTGATACTTGTGTTTATATTTTGAAAATTTGCTCGAGTTTCTTGTTGAAATTGTATAGTATTCTGCTGAAACTGTTGAGATGTGTTAGCCAAATTTTGAATAAGATCTTCTAAAGGAATACCTGATTTGGTACATGGGACCATGGGTTGTTGTTGAAGAGGTGGTCTTTGTTGTCCTTGTTGGTATTGAGGAGCTCGAGACCCATAACTGAGGTTAGGACGATCCTTCCATCCTGCATTGTAAGTGTTAGAAAAAGGATCGTATCGTCTTTGTTGTCCACCTTGGTTTCCTCCTTGAAATTCTCCCACAACATTGGCTGATTCATGTGATTCATCTTGAAGTGTAGGGCACGAATCAATTGACTGATTTGGTGCAGTGCAAATACCACAAACTTTCATCTGTTGAATGTTTCCTGCTACCCATTGTTGAACAAGAGAAGTTAGATTTTTAAGTTGATTTTCAAGAGATGAATCACGTACCTCATAAATGTTTCGAGAATTGGGTGTATCTTGAAGTGCTCCACTTTGTTGACTAGTTGCAGCCATGGTAGTAATCAATCTTCGAGCTTCAGTTGGAGTCTTATTAACTATTGCACCACTACTAGTGGCATCCATCAACCTCCGTTCTATCGATGTCAATCATTCATAAAAGTAATGAATGAGGAGTTGTTTTGAAAAACCGTGTTGAGGGCAACTCGCGCAAAGTTTCTTGAATCGAGTCCAATACATGTGTAAAGTCTCATTGTTCTTTTGTGTAATCCCAGAAATCTCTCTTTGAATGTTTGAGGCTCGAGATGAAGGAAAGAATTCATCCAAAAATAATCCGGCAAGTTTAGCCCATGTAGTCACAGAATTAGAAGGTAGATCAAACAACCAATCCTTAGCATGATCGATTAATGAGAATGGGAAAGCTTGCAGTTTAATTTGATCTTCAGTTACCCCTTCTGGCTTCATACTTTGGCAGATGACATGAAAAGCCTTCAGATGCTTATTGGGGTCTTCATTATCTAGACCTTTGAAAATACGAATAAGATGGATTAGTCCAGATTTTAATTCAAAATTTACCTGTAGAGCAGGGTATTGAATGCATAGAGGCTCCTGATCAAGTGTAGGAGCAATTAACTCCTTTAAAGTCCTCTCAGCATCAGCCATTGTTTCCTTGGCTTTAGAATCACTAGAGGATTCAAAAATATTGTGCAGCAAAGTCTCTTCGTCAGATGAAAAGGATGATGATTCTAGCTTATTTTTCAATTTGGTTTCCTTCCTCAAATGCTTTGCCGTCTTCTCAATTTCTGGATCAAATTGCAATTCACCTGTACGAGAAGAGCGGGGCATCAAATAGAACAAAACAATATATTAAAAACTAAAATTTAATTAGAACCGATTTGATTAATTAGATTACTAGTCTATCTCCTCCACACACTGTGAAGAAAGGAATTTTTATTATCCAGATTTACCCTTCTTAAAATGACATTCCTTAATTTTAGGCATTCATTTATTCAAATTTGTCTCTAAAATCCTACGTATCCAATCCTCTCTCTTAATTAAAATCTTATTAAAATCTTTTTTAATTTTCATTTTTCAAATCCCTCTCTCAAACCCTAATTTTATTCACCATCAGATCCACCATTGTCTCCAACCACATCTTCTTGAGAAATCTATGGGAGCCTTTCATTTTCTGATGAATGCACAATAAAGAGCAATGAGAAAAAGAAGGAGAGGTGAAGCGGTGATAGTGAAGGAAGAGTTTTTTTAGAGAGAATGTGGTGATGAGATTTTAGTCTTGAAGAAAAAAAAGATGAAGATGGAGAAATAAAACATGTTCTATGGAAGCTTTCCTAATTTCCATCAAATAGAGTAATTGGATCGGAGACGAATCTGAATTCTTCTAGGTTTAAGTTTCTTATTTAATTTGCAGATCAACTTGATGTTAATAATGCTTATGATGTTCAGGTTACATCTATTTAATAATGTTAAACTACATATTTTGTTTAATAATGTTAAACTATAGAATTTTATTAGTTTTCAACAAATATATGCATGTTAGACTAACCGACGTTTTAATTATTTCTTGGATCAAGATGCTCAGGTTAGATTTTGTTTAATAATGTTAAATTATAGATTTTATTTATGTTTAACAAATATAAACATGCTAAACTAACCGATATCATTTTCTGGATCAAGATACTCTGATTAGATTTGTTTAATAATGTTAAACTATAGATTTTATTAGTTTTTAACAAATATAAATATGTTAAACTAACCACGTTTTAATCATTTTCTAGATAAGAATATCCCTGTTGGATTTTCTTTAATAATGTTAAACTAACCGACTCTTTATTTATTTTTTGGATTTTTAAATTTTGTAGCTTAAAAAGTATCAATGGCGGATTTCTTGCATTTGGAGAAGAAAACTTATGAAGGCTGATTTTGTAGCTGGAAAGAGAGTAATTAGTTATATAGATTAGATTTCCCTTTTATTTAATTCTTTTAGTTTTAAATTCATCTTAAATCATGAACAATTTAAGGGATTTGATAAATTCCTTAAATATTGCATGATTTAGGGAAAATTAAATCAATGGTTTTTTTCGTCATTTCAACTTTTTCGGTGGATGGTTTTGTCTAGTTTTGTAATTTTTTTGAAACATCTAATATAATTGTAATTTGTATGCTCTATTTGATTATTAATGTTAATAGCCCTACATTTTATCTACGTGACAAATACAAAAAATGTAATATATGTGGAAGATTGTGTAAGGTATCATATAAGATTTATATAAATTAAGCTATGAAATTTAATGGGTAGTTGCAAATCTAACAATTTTTTTTAGTAATATTTGTAAAAAATAACAAATCTAATATATATATATAGCGAATTTTAATCGAGTGAATTAGTGATAAATATTGAATTTCATATTTTTACACTAAAATTATCACTGATACACATACCAATCATTGTTTATCACGGATTAACATAGTAAAAATGACTATATTTATAAATAATTTTTAGAGTTGTTATTTTTATAAATATTACATCAAAATTAACCGCCCAATGAAATTTCCCACATTTAATAGTATAGATCAAAACAGATTTAAATGCAAAGTTATAAACTAAATGAAAATTTTCAAGGTTTAGACTAAAACCGAATAAATGTACATGAAATAAATATATGATTTAAAAAATGAAGTCTTTTTGTTGTTAAGTTTTTTTACAATGATCAATCATTTGTTATTTCACCAAACCTGAAGAATATAGTTCAAGTGGTTAAACATTAGCGTTTTTTTATGAGGTCGAAGTTTTGAGTCTAGTGTTCTTTAATTTGGTTTTAAAAAAAACCACTCTCCATTTCAATTTTATTATTTATTGTAAAAAAAATCTTGACATTTTGTCCAATACAATTACAAATACACCGTTCATGGATTTGAGTTGGAACAGATATAAAAAATTTGAAAGCTGGACAGTAAATATGTCAAACGAATCAAAATTTACAAACACAAAAATATATATTTAATAATAATAAAAGATAGCATTAAACAAGCATAGCTCAACTGATTAGATATCAATCTTTTTTCCATAAAATCGATGGTTCAAATCTCTCCTCCCCGATTTAATTTATTACCTATAAAAAAAAGAAGGGCAAAATAGTATTTTAGTTCCAGAACTTTCATTCAGATTTCGTTTTCGTTCTTAAACTTTTAAAAGTGATATCTTTCGTCCATGAACTTCACCATCGTTCCATTTTCGTCATTCCACCTGTGTTTTTCCGCCAAGAACACTATTAGATAGCTTATGTGACATTATATAAATATACAATGAAGAAATTATGTGGAAAAGTGAATATACAGTAATATTTAAGACTGCACTCAGTGTATATTTGTTTTTCAATGGCATTGAACCACAGTGCATAATTCAATATTGTCATTACATGTCATATAAACCCTCAATTAGTGTCTTAGACGGAAAAACACAGACAGAATGATTAAAACATAACGAATCGTAAAATTCAAAGACGGAAATTTTAACTTTTAAAAATTTAGGCATGTAAATTTTAACTTTTAAAAATTTATGGCAAAAGGAAACTCTTTTCATTGATTGAGTGAAAAGAAACAAAAAGTCAAGGTTAAAAAACTTTTAGGGGCGTCTGGTTTGCGGGAATTGGTCATGAGAATGAGTTTTTAATGCCCATTCCATTGTTTGGTTCAACATCTAATTATTATTAGCATTGACATTCAATTCCCATCCAAATCTCCCCTATATTTAGCATTGACATTAGCTTTAGCATTGACATTGACATCGACATCGACATCGACATTGACATTGACATTTAATTAAATCCTCTCCAATTTTGTGCTCTTAGCTATTTCTAATATAAAAAAAATAAATATTTGGAGTATTTTAGTAGGTAACAAAACAATATAAAATATAAAAAAAAAATATATATATATATATATATATATACATTTTTTAAAATAAAAAAATATATACATTTTTTTTAAATCAAAAAATATTTTTTAAAGAAACTCAATATATTATACATAATTTAATTAAAAAAATATGTTCAAAATAATACATTCAGTAATTTAGATAAATTTTACTTTATAGTACTTTTTTCAAGCTTAATTTCAAATACAACAATTTTTTTTAAACAACACTTTTTCATTTTTTTAAATTAATAAAATTTTTTTATTATTAAACCTTAAATATTTAATGACAACAATCATTTATTTTATACCGTCAATTAATATCAAATATTTATATAATAACACATGATTGTAAGAAATTGATTCCTATATGTTTCATCAATTTTATTTTATTTTATGAAATAATATTTAAAAGGAAATTAAAAAATCCAAACTTATAAATAGGTATAGTTGATAATTTTAATTTAATTAAATTTAATATAATTTATTAATTTTTCAAATTTTAATTAAATTTTAGATATTAATTAAATAAAAAAATCAAATCATATTTTTTTTGCAAAAGAACAAAAAAATCAAATCATATTCCTTCCTACAAAAACAATCATCATATTCCTATAAATCCAAATTCCAGCACACTCCAAACACAGACATCATAATCCCAGGCATTGGTGCACACTCCAAACATAGGCATCAAATTCCCATACTACTTATTCCAAGACATCAAATTCTCAGGCATTCAATTTCGATTCCCGCATACCAAACGCCCTCTAATAATTTTGAGTAGGCCACAAAGTGACCCCCAAACTAGGTCATATGCTATATTATCCCTAAATTTTGATAGTTTTTTTTAGTAGTTAGATATTCATAAATTCAATTAACAAACGAAAAATGTCATTGGGTGGCAGATTTTTATCTAATATTTGTAAAAATATCAACTCAAAAAAGTATTTGCAAATATAGCAATTTTTATCATGTTTATCAGTGATTAACAATGATTTATGTGTTTATCAGTGATAACTTAATGTAAAAATATATAATTCAATGTAATTTGCTATATTTACAAATATTTTTTTGAACTTTTATTTTTACAAATATTACTAAAAAAATGGCTAGATTTGCAAATGCCCCTTAACAAACCAATAAAGTTAAAAAAAAAAAAAATCAAAACAAAACCAAACAAAAAGAAATCCCAAAATTAATTGCATCATCATCTTTTTCTTCTTTACCATATAACATCATGTTTAAAAATATTTTTAAATATAGTAAATTTTGAGCTCGTCAATCAGCGACACGACATTATATTACTTTTTACAATAAATGAATTACTGATTCACATATTAATCATTACTAATTAAGAGTTAATACAATATAAGCTACTATATTTACAAATAATTTTAAATCATAATACATTTATAAATATTATATCAAAATCTGTTTCCCACCATAATTTCTCGATAATAATATTGGGGTAGTTGGGAGTTGGTCAATGGGCTTAGAATTTAGAATCACTCCTTATTTTCACGTAAATCTAGACTAGTTTGATTTTTTTATTTCTTTTCACATATCCTGATTTTTGTGCAGCAAGTATGGGGCTTCAATATCCAAACCCTTTAAAGAAAACTCAATTTTCATGGATCCAATGCTGTATGGGGCTTCCATATCAATGAATGGTGATAGCAATAATCAAATTCAAGATAATGATATGCTACCAAATCAGAAGAGCTCTTCCATTTTCATGGATCCAAAGTTGTATGAGGCTGCTATGAATGGTGACTTGAATTTCCTCGAAAACATGACATTGACATCCCAAGAGACCAATTGGAATCTTCTTCCATCCCAAATTACAGCATGTCAAGAAAAATTTCTTCATGTTGCTACTGAATTCCATCAGACAGAGTTTGTAATAACTGTCGTGGTGAACTGCCCGCTGCTAGTTTCGCAGGCGAACTCATTCGGTGACACCGCCCTGCATATTGCGGCGAGAGAGAGGTTTTCGGACATAGTCAAAATCTTAATTGCTCGAACCGCGGATGTTGAAGCTGGACAACATAGGGAGTTTCTTAGAATGGTGAATTTTGGATACTCTGTGCTACAAGGATAGGAAGTTATACATCTGCAAAGTTGTTGGTGGAAGAAGATCCGGAATTGTGTAGTTTTGTTAATAATGCTAATGAGTTTCCTCTCTACCTCTCTATCGTTTCCGGAGTGTTTGATGTGCCAGACTTCATTATAAAAGCCGCACCACCATCATGTTGGGAAAAATCACCTTCCCACATTCACCGTTAGGAATAAAAAAGTAATCGAGAAATTAAAGAATAAAACACAATCAAAAGGGACACAAGAATTTATACTGGTTCATCCAAATTGGCTACGTCCAGTTGCTACCGCTGCGGAATTCACTATGATGATTCAGAGTTACAATAGAGAAATATCCAATACACTAAACCGTGTATTAACCGCCAAAAGCCCTCAAGAAAGAAAACTCTTTCTTTTACAATATTTCTCTCAAACTCACAACCTCTCACTGCCGTCGAGAACCACAAAAACCTCAAAAGAACGCCACTTTTTCTTTCTATTGATTTTCTCTCTCGGCTGCACAGTAATTCACCAAAGCCACTGCCTCACATAGTCAATAAAAGGCTGCTGCCCTAAATTCCTTTTTATCTCACACAATTCCATGTGAAAAAGTCAAACCAAAAAACCTTATTGGCTCATTTGACAAAAACCCACGGTTGAACAAAACAATTACAAAGAATGGGCTTTGACTAAACAATTTTGGGCTTGGCTTTTAATTTGTCTTCAAATAAATACCCAACAAATTCCACCTTGAAGACAACATTAAAACACCATGTCTTCACTGCAGCGGTAGCGATTCCAATTCCACCTTGACAAGATAGAATAAACCATAGCATCTGCTACAATCATTGTCTTCACCGACAATCATAGTTCTCAAATTTGAGAGCTATCCTACTCCACCATATAAGTAGACCCACTTGAAATATCAATTTTCAAGATTTCCCTTTTCCGGCACATGTCGATAAACCTTGTTGAAATTATGGTGCAACTTCCACCTACTTGACTTTCTCGGAAGTTCTTCAACCATCGACATCATTCCACACGCCTTGCATAACTGTCAAGTCAATGCCCGCGTGCATCCGCTAACAACACATCCTCTATCATGGTAAAGCGGTCATACCATGAGGATGAATTTCCTCTTTCTTCAAACAAATTCGTCGTCTCCCTTTACAAGAGAGACAATGTTAGCTTCCAACCCAGAACCCTTTGCCGAACCTGCTCTGTTTGGACAATCTCTTTTCATGTGACCAGATGATCCACATTCCCAGCAGCCTTTCTTTTGTATGAAATTCTTCTTCTTCCCATTGCCAACTACCAACATAGAGTTGTTATGTGAATCGCGCCCTTCACTCTTCAACCTCCACTCCTCCGATAAGAGTTTACTTGCTGCAAAATCTAAAGAATCTTTTCCATACATTAGAACCGTCTTCATGTGCTCATAAGATTTTGGAAGAGACAAGATAAGGCTAAGAGCGTTATCCTCTTCATCTACATCCACTTCAATTGCCTCCAGTTCAGAAACAATACCATTGAGAACACTCAAGTGATCTAAGATTTTTGTACCTTCATCCATTCGCAGTGTGTGAAACCTCTCCTTCAGGTACAACCGATTTGAGATACCCTTAGCTTGATACAAAGCTTCAAGCTTCTCCCAAAGTTCTTTAGCTGTCAAAATTCCATGCACATTTGCAAGAACATTTTTAGCCAAACATAATCTTATTGCGCTCGCCGCCCTCAAATCCATCTCCTCCCAATCTTCATCATTCGAACTGGACTTCTTAGCACCTCCACTAGAACCACTGCCATATGATTTCGTTGAATCACCATCACCGCTTGACTGATTGAGAGTACCACCGCTCGGTCTTCCTTTCAAAGCCTTGTGTAACCCAGATTGTATCAATACATCCTTGACTTGCACTTGCCACAAGCCAAAATTGATCATCCCATCAAATTTCTCCACATCAAACTTCACCAGACTCATAAAGTTTGACATACTTTTCACTCCTAACTTGAATCTGCGGACAATTATAACCTAAAGCTCTGATACCAGTTGTTGGGAAAAATCACCTTCCCACATTCACCGTTAGGAATAAAAAAGTAATCGAGAAATTAAAGAATAAAACACAATCAAAAGGGACACAAGAATTTATACTGGTTCATCCAAATTGGCTACGTCCGTTCTACCGCATTGCGAATTCACTATGATGATTCAGAGTTACAATAGAGAAATATTCAATACACTAAACTGTGTATTAACCGCCAAAAACCCTCAAGAAAGAAAACCCTTTCTTTTACAATATTTCTCTCAAACTCACAACCTCTCACTGCCGTCGAGAACCACAAAAACCTCAAAAGAACGCCACTTTTTCTTTCTATTGATTTTCTCTCTCGGCTGCACAATAATTCACCAAAGCCACTGCCTCACATAGTCAATAAAAGGCTGCTGCCCTAAATTCCTTTTTATCTCACACAATTCCATGTGAAAAAGTCAAACCAAAAAACCTTATTGGCTCATTTGACAAAAACCCACGGTTGAACAAAACAATTACAAAGAATGGGCTTTGACTAAACAATTTTGGGCTTGGCTTTTAATTTGTCTTCAAATAAATACCCAACACATCAGCATCACATACAGGATCTAATGGTCTAACAGCATTGCATTCAACAGTGCACTTTGAGAATTTCAGTAAGGAAGATTTTGTATATAATATAATCCATTCAAAAAGACTTGGCTCTTGCGTTGGAAGGAGCCAGGGCTTCTTACAGTCGTACTGTCTATTAGCGGTAAGAAGCCATGGCTTCTGCCTGTGCACGAGCCTAGTCTTTTTCCTAATCGATTTTCCAAATTCCGGATCTCCAAAAAAGAAAATAGAAACTTTGATTTCATTTTCCGTCTTTTTTTAACTTTAATTTTAACACCTGATAAGACTGAATCCAACAAAACATTTTTCTTAATTAATCACCATACCATCTTTTAGCCTTCCTTACTTATTACCTCCTGTTTTTTTGGTTTTTTTTTTTAAGAAATTGAAAGTATTGAATTACTAGTTAAGTGGAAGGGGCAAATGATAAGAGAAGTTGACCTTTTAGGATTGACTCCCCTTCACTATGCTGCATTCTATGGGAGAAGTGAATACATTAAGTTGTTTCTTCAATATGATAGCTCTGCAATACAAGTTTTGGACTCTCATGGCAAATCGGCCGTGCATCTTGCTGCTCTCGGTGGTGAAATCGAATAATTACAAGAGCTTATAAATTGCTGCCCCGATTCTTGCAATTTAACCGATAACAAGGGGCTGACAACGCTTCATGCAGCAGTCTTGGGAGACCAAAGAAAGGTTGTGGAGTTCATATTGGAAACACCAAGGCTTGCAAAGTTGATCAATAAACCAGATAAAGATGGCAACACGCCTCTGCATCTCGCCGCGCTCTTCAAATTCTACGTTGTCATTGAAATTCTTGCGAAAAATAAAAACGTGTCTTTGAAGATCTTGAACAAGGTTTTGATGACACCCTTTGATGTTTTGAAGAAACATAAGGAGGTAGGCTATTTGTTCTGAGATTTTGCAATGTGTTTAAAAGAGCATAAGACTAAAAACTCTACTGAAAAAACAGAAAGTTGAAAGATATAGGTGATGTATTAGTGGTAATTAGTCTAATAAATTACCCATTTTTTTGCAGGGAGGATTAAGAGCTTCCATAGCCTGATCCCTTCTAAAAAATTCATGGGGTATAGTGGCAATGCAACGATATATTGATACACGTTTAAAAGAGACGAACAAATCAGAACCCAAAATAGTGGACACATCAAACAGTTTCGAGACAACGGTGAAAAAAGTGAACAGAGAGAATTCAAATGTTGCCAAGCAAAACGCGCTGGACGTTAATCTGTTGGTTGCAACACTAGTAGCCACCGTGACGTTTACAGCAGGATTCACAAAGCCAGGAGGGTATGTCGATAATGGACCAGACGAAGGATTAGCAACTCTTACAACCAAAGAATCCTTTCAAGTGTTTGTTGTTTCCAACACTTTAGCATTTTGTTGCTCAGTTGCAGTCATTCTTCAATTGCACACTTCATTGGATAAAATCAATCGAATTAGATATATGGGAATTGCAGTAGGATTCACTAATATGGCAATTCTTGGAATGTTCTTGGCTTATTCCTCAGGCACCTACATTGTCCTTACTCAATCCATTACACTCTCCATTATTCCTTATCTTTTATGTGGCATCTTCATCGTGTTATTCTTCGCTATTTTTGCCGCCGATCCTGGAGTTAGCGGCTTTGGGTGTCTAAATTGGCTGCAAGATTATGTACGAGACAGAGTAATTCGATATGTAAGTTTAAAGATGGTGTCATAACTTTATGATCCTAGAGATGAATTATAATATGGAACTAAAGTTTTTTCCCCTACTTTGGAGTACACATGTTTTATTTCCTCATATGCATTTGGAAGTTTTTGTCAATTTTTTTTAATGTTTCTAAGTGTAGATGTAAGAATAATTATTCCATTAGTTAAGTTTTTGTTTTTCCTTTTAATTTTAGGGAATTTTATTGGGTAGTAGATTTTGATGCAATACTTGTAAAAATAACAATTCTAAAAACTATTTATAAATATAGTAGTTTTTACTATGTTAATAAGTGATTAATGAAACTTAGTGTAAAAATATGTAATTCAACGTTTATCACTGATTTACCGGATCAAAATTTTCTATTTACAAATATTACCAATATCAATCCATTTTATTCTATTTATTCTAGGATCAACAATCCCTTCGTAAAAATCAAAGAACTATTCGTACGTTGTTGAATACGAATAAAGAACGCCAATCTTTGAGAAATTTGTTAGCATCTAGTTGGGATCCATTCAACGATGGAAAATCCTAGAATGTGATAAAAGAATTAATTAAAAAAGATCCCAACGAAGTCCTAATTCAGCTTCCGCTTCCGGGAGATCAAACAAAGCTCGATTTTTTCATAATATACCAATCAGAATGGAGGGCTCCCCATACGTACATGGTCGGTCAACTTGATGCAATAGAGGCATGAGCACAGTTCAATCTTATATTACTAAATAAATTGTTATATTTGCAAATGCCTTTTATTTTAATAATAAACTAAGGTAATTCATGGTGTAAAGTATTGGGCTATACTCTGGACTTTTTTAAACTAATAATAATTAAAATACCTAAAAAAATAGGGCTATTAACATTAATAATCAAATAGAGCATACAAATTACAATTATGTTGGATGTTCCAAAAAAATTATAAAACTAGACAAAACCATTCATGGGAAAAGTTAAAATGACGAAAAAAACATTGATTTAATTTTCCTTAAATCATGCAATATTTAAGGAATTTATTAAATCTATTAAATTGTGTATATGATTTAAGATAAATTAAAAACTAAAAAAATTAAATAAAAGGGAAATCTAATTCTATCTAACTAATTACTCTCTTTTCAGCTATAAAATCAGCCTTCATCAGTTTTCTTTTCCGAGTGCAAGAAATCCGTCATTGATACTTTTAAGCTACAAAAATTAAAAATCCAGAAAATAAACAAAAAGTTAGTTAGTTTAGCATGTTTATATTTGTTAAAAACTAATAAACTCTATAGTTTAACATTATTAAACAAATATAATCAGAGTATCTTGATCCAAAAAATGATTAAATTATCATATAGTTTAACATGTTTATATTTGTTAAACATAAATAAAATCTATAATTTAACATATTATTAAACAAAAGCTAACATGAGCATCTTGATCTAAAAAATGATTAAAATGTCGATTAGTTTAAGATGTTTATATTTGTTAAAAACTAATAAAATTTATAGTTTAACATTATTAAAAAAAATCTAACCTGACTATCATGAATATTAACATCAAGATGATCAATAAATAAGAAACTTAAACCTATAAGAATTCAGATTCATCTCCGATCCAACTACTTTATTCGACGGAAATCATGAATGCTTCCATAAAACATGTTTTATTTCTCCATCTTCTTCTTCTTCTTTAAGACTAAAATCCAGGGCCGGCCCTGGCACTGTGCATGTGGTGCGACGACACCGAGCCCCCAAATTTTGGGGCCCCAAAATTAGGTAGAAGTTTAATATTATATATAAAATGAAAGAAATTTTTTCATAAAATCAGCTTTGGTACATTGGCTATGGCCCTTGCCAGTTTCTCTCTATTCCTGCGCCTGCCGAGGTTCGAAACCTAGGGAGTTCACTTTTTAGATCTTCTATTTCTAACTTTATATTATTATTATAATTTGGATCATAAATCACAATTTTTTTCTTCCAATTTTTAATTTTTGTATTCGTATATATAATAATAAATATGACTCAAATGATGTTAAATCAAATTGATAAAAATAGTTTATTTTGACTTGATTTAATTTTTAACATATTAATTATTATTGATCAATAATTAAAATAATCTTTTTAGTTATTGTAAATGAAAATTTTACGTCCAATAATATTTTTAACCTTAATTTATACTATAAAAAAAGTTTGATTTATTTTTAAAAATAAGTTTTTCCCTTATATTGCAGATTTACATACCCCAAACTTTTTTTTTATAAACAATAATGAGATTAATTGAATTATAATTCATATTTTTATTTTCAAGTTTATTAGTTTGAACTGCTTTTATAAATTCATTAATTAAATGTGATTATAATTTCATTAAGTAAATGTCTTTCTTTTATATAATTAGTGAATGTTAAAAAAAAAATATCATTTTTATGACATTCTAAAATACTTAGTTATTATTTGAAATATGCTATTAGAAATTTACCATTTTTAAAATATAATGTTATAGTTCTAATTATATATGTATTCAGATAGTCGATCATCATGTTCTTGAACCTAAATCTTAGACTCGTCGGTTCCTAAAGTCAAGTTTTATTAAATGAATTAATGAAATATTATTAAAAAAAATCTCCTTTATTTATGTGGATTATGATAAGATATTTCTAAAACCATTTATTATATTATTTAGTTGTAATAGTGTTTTAATAAAAGTAAATATTTTTAAACTTTAATATTTTTGGCCCAAAATTATATTTTCGCACTGGGCCCCTATATCTTTAGGACCGGCCCTGCTAAAATCCCACCATATCCTTTCTAAAAAATTTCTTCCCTCACTATCACCTTTTCCTCTCTCCTTCTTTTCCTCATTATTCTTTACCATACATTCACCAGAAGATTCCTCAAACTCTCCTCACTATTTCTTTTTCTCTCTCCTCCGTTGATCCACTGATTCTTTCTCACCCTCTCGTCATCTTGGTCAAGTCGGTTTTGGGTCAATGGTGGATCTGATGGTGATAGAATGATTGATCAAAAAGATGTGGTTGGAGACAATGGTGGATCTGATGGTGATGGTGAATAAAATTAGGGTTTGAAAGAGAGATTTGAAAAATGAAAATTAAAAAGATTCAAATCAAATTTTAATTAAGAGAGAGGGTTGAATACATAGGATTTTAGAGAGCGATTTGAATAAATGAATGCCTAAAATTAAAGAATGTTATTTTAAGAAGGAAGAATAAATCTCGATAGTAAAATCCCTCTCTCTACCATGTGTGAAGGAAATAGACCATTAATATAATTATTCAATACATCATGACATTTTTGAAATTAGGGTCTCCAATTTGATTAAATGAGTAATAATCTAAAAAAAAAAAAACAAGCCTAAAATTATAAGTAAAGTAGGTTTGTGTTGACCGGTCAAACAATAAATTTTGAATGAAAACGTTTAGGACCCGTTTGGAAACCTTCCCAATTTCTGTTTCTTGTTTCTATTTCTCATTTTTAAGAAATGGAGTTGTTTGATAACTTTTCTTGTTTCTTGTTTCTCTTTTTTTAACAATTCCCAAAATTGTGTAGAAATTTTAGAAACAACAAATTCTAGTTTCTTATTTCTCTTTCTTGTTTCTAAAATTTTCAACACATTGATAAATTATTACGTTGTCCCGTTTTGACTTATAAAATAAATTATAAATATTCAAAAATTATATTGATATAATATTTTTAAATATGTCATTTAAAATTGCAATATTTTCAAAAAAAAAATATTTTTTTAAATGAGAAACAGAAACAAGAAATAGTTACCAAACACATTTCTGTTTCTTTTTTCTTCCAGAAACAAGAAATAAGAAACAGCTACCAAACATGTTTCTGTTTCTCTTTTTAAAAAAACAGGAACAAGAAACAAGAAAGAGAAATAAGAAACAAGAAACAAGAAATGGAAACGAGGAAAGTTACCAAACAGGCCCTTACTGATCTAACGGTTATAATTCCTCCGATCTCAAATCTTCTCTGCCATCATAATCCAACCAAACCTCTTTCTCTCTATGAGTCTAAATGAATCAAAGCCTACTCTCATTCCCACTCCTTTAATTTCAATTCAATTTCCTCATCAAACTTTTCCAGAAATTCAAATCTTCTTCTTCCCTTTTAAAACAAATCGTAAAGTTCAAAAATAAAAAATATCATTTTTGAAAGTTTAGGGACAAAAACGAAACTTGAGTGAAATTCAAGGGCTAAAATGATATTTTACCCCAATTTATTTCTCATACTAATTACTGAAATGTCAAACTTTTTAAAAATTACCCAAATAGTTTTCAATAAATTATTGAACATTTTTTTTTAATTTTCATTTTTAATGATTTTTTTTAACCTTTTTTAGTTCAATATTTTGTTATTTTTTCAATGTAATTTTTTTATTTATTACAAAGCTAAAACAAAAACACAAAACCAAAGGAAACGAAGCTATTGCTCCTCGCCTCACTAAAATCATACAACCACTGGGGGAATTCATTCACATGAGGTAGAAGAAATGCCAGAACTGAACCTCTGGTGGCGATGAGGTGAGCCAATTTCAAACATGCAGGAAATCAATAATACGTCTCTGATCAACTAGGTTCAAAATCCCTGAAGTGGGAAGATCAACCTCAGTAAAATCGAAACTATCTCTTTTAAGAAGCTTAATTACCTCTATGCGTTCCAAGCTTTTTGGAAAATGAGCAAGACAATATAATCTGAGTAATTGATTCTTTCTGTTTTTTACACAGCTCACACCAATCTTCAATTGTGACTATTTTATTGTCAATCTATCATGATAGATTTTCCATATTGTAATTGTTAAATGAACCAAAAAGTCCTAAATGCCCTTAATGAAGTGTCAGCTCATCTGCTCAATTCCTTCCTCTTTCCTCTTCACGTGAACGACTATGACAATTCAGTTGTGCTGTTGGCCTTTTCTGTTTTGCTTTTCCAGAAACATAAGAAGAGAGAAAGAGAGGGTTTGATTGTATTCATTAAGAGAGAGTTGTATTCTTTGAAAATCATATCTGAATATTGAAGCTTTCTTGGAGAATCAATGGAGTTTTTCTTTAGTTTTTCTTTGGATTCCAATTCTTGATTTGGTTGAGCAAGTAGAAGTTCTTATTTGTTTTTGAATTATTGCAATTGTTTTAACAAATTGGTATTAGAGCCTTCAAGAAGATCCAGGCCAGAGATTAAAGAAGGCAGTCAAGATCAGTAAGCATTGAAGATGAGCACTACAAGATTCGAGGTGGAGAAGTTCGATGGAAAGGGAGACTTTAGCCTATGGAAGAGAAAGATTCGTGCTTTGCTCGTTCAACAAAAGGTTTCAGCAGCATTAGAAGATCCCAGCAAAATGCCCCATGAATTGAAGGATATCGTGAAGAAGGAGATGCAAGAAGTTGCATTTAGTACAATCATTCTTCATTTGGCAGATAATGTCCTCAGGCAAATTGATGAAGATCTTCAAATAGCTTATGATTTGTGGAACAAGCTTGATAGCATGTTCATGTCTAAATCTCTTCCAAGTACCATCCATTTGAAGTAGAAACTATTCAATTTCAAGATGGATTCCTCGAAATCTCTGGAAACAAATCTTGATGAATTCAAGAAACTGATAAACGCCCTAACGAATTCTGGAGAGAAAACAAAAGATCAAGATCAATGCATTATCTTGTTAAACTCTCTGCCAGATTCCTTCAAAGATGTAAAGTCTGCTTTGAAATATGGGAGATCAGAATTCAAGATGGATGAAGTGCTGGATGCTTTGAAGTCAAAAGATCTGGAATTGTAGATAGAACAAAAGGGTAAGAACTATGAAAATCTACTATTTGTGAGAGCAAAACCAGGAAAGAAAGAATGGAAAGGCAAAGGAAGACACAAAGATAAGCAAAACAATGCTAAATCTTTCAAATGCTTCCACTGTAACAAAGATGGTCACTACAGAAGAAGTTGCCCTCAAAGACACATTCCCAAGAAAGACATAAAAGAAGATCAAGGGGAAGTTCAATTGACAAAAGCACTCACAATAGAACCAGCCTTGGAGATGTATGAGAATGATGAAGTATTGGCAGTCACTGATAAGGTTGCAGATCAAGATTGGATTCTTGATTCAGGTTGCACATTTCATATATCTTCCAATAGAGAATGGTTTGAAAAATATGAAGTTTTTGATGGAGGCCAAGTCTTACTGGGAAACAATAAACCCTGCTCTGTAATTGGGAAAGGGTCTATAAGAATCAAAATGTATGATGGAGTTGAAAGACTGCTAATTGAAGTCAGACATGTGCCAGAGATTAAAAGAAATTTGATCTCACTTGGCACTCTTGAACAAAAGGGTTACATTTTTGAAGCAAAGGATGGGGAACTCACTGTCTCAAAGGGATCAAAACCTGTCATGAAAGCCATCAGGAAGAACAATCTGTACTTCTTGATTGGTGATTCAACCATAGCCACTGCAGCAGTAGCAAACAGTAGACAAGATCAAAGAACCTCACTATGGCATGACAGACTGGGGCATGTTGGTGAAAGGGGACTGAATGAACTACATAAGCAGAACCTTCTAGGAAGTGGAAAGCTGGAAAAGATTTGTGAACGTTGTATATATGATAAAGCTGCAAGACTGAAGTTCCTAAAGTCTACCTCAAGAACCCATGAAAAATTGGCATACATCCATTTTGACCGCTGGGGTCCAGCAAAGGTTGTGTCAAATGGTGGTAGCAGATACTTCATGTCTCTAATTGATGATCATTCCAGGAAAGTTTGGGTGTATTTACTCAAATCAAAGGATCAAGCTTTCATTAAGTTTTGTGAATGGAAGAAAATGGTGGAAAATCAAACCAGTAAAAGGGTAAAAAAAGGTCAGAACTGATAATGGGCTAGAATTTGTAAATGATGTCTTTGATCAATTGTGCATTCAGGAAGGAATTGTGAGGCACAAAATAGTGAGATACACTCCTCAACAAAATGGCCTAGTTGAAAGAATGAATCGCACCATTTTGGAGAGAGTTAGAGCAATGATGTCAAAGGCAAACCTTCCAAACAGCTTTTGGGCAAATGCTGTAAATACAGCAATCTATCTGATTAACAGATGTCCATCCTCAGCCATTGACCTTAAAACCCCAGAAGAAATGTGGGTTGGATCACCACTAAAGATGGATAACCTTAGAGTCTTTGGTTGCTTAGCTTATGCTCACATTAAAGAAGGCAAGCTTGATCCAAGAGCCAGAAAGTGCATGTTTATTGGCTATCCTGAAGGTGTGAAAAGCTTCAAGATGTGGAGCAGTGATGGAAAAACACCAAAGTGTTTCATTAGCAGAGATGTGACCTTTGTAGAAGATGTCATGTACATGAATCAAGACTCCCAATTGACAGAGAAGTAGAAATGCCCAGGATTCTCTGAGTTTAAGCTGGAAGGATTCAATCCAACTCAAACTTCAGGAGATATTGATGCACATGACAATCAGCAAGAAGAGTCAGAAGAGCAAACCACATCCACTGATGTTGAAGCAGCAGACACATCTTACCAACTAACCAGAGACAGATCCAAAAGAGTGCCAACTCCATCCACAAGGTACTCAGATTCATATTACATATCTTTTGCACTGACTGTTCAAGCAAAAACTAATGGTCCATAACCAAATTCATACAAAGAAGCCATGGAGTGCCCTGATAAAGCTAAGTGGAAACTAGCAATGGAAGATGAAATGGATTCTCTTGAAAAGAATCAAACCTGGGTATTGGTCAAAAGGAAGCCTGAACAAAAACTTGTCCAGTGTAAATGGATTTTCAAAAAGAAAATGACAGCAACAGAACCTGGTGGAGTGAAGTTTAAAGCTAGACTAGTCGCAAAGGGGTTTACACAAAGATAAGGCATTGACTACCATGATATTTTCTCCCCTGTAGTTAAACACACCTCCATCAGGACACTTCTTGCCTTAGTTACACAGTATGACTTAGAATTGGAGCAGCTAGATGTAAAGACAGCCTTCCTACATGGTAAATTAGAAGAAGAAATTTTTATGTCACAGTCAGAGGGTTTCATTTCAAAAGGTTCAGAAGACAAAGTGTGTTTGCTTAAAAGATCACTTTATGGTCTAAAGCAATCCCCTAGACAATGGTACAAAAGGTTTGATGAATTCATGTTGAGAAATGACTTTAAAAGGAGCAGTTTTGATGGGTGTGTCTACCAAAGAAAGTCAAAACACCAACTTGGCATAATCCTTCTACTCTATGTAGATGATATGCTCATTGCCTCCAAAGAAATTTCTGAAATTCAAAGCCTTAAGGATCTGCTAAACAGTGAGTTTGAGATGAAGAACCTTGGTGAACCAAGGAAGATACTAGGAATAAATATCAGGAGGAATAAGGATAATCATTCCATGCACTTGAATCAGGCAGACTACATTACTAAAGTTCTTGACAGATTCAACATGTGAAATGCCAAAGTTGTGTCAACTCCAATTGCTAGCCATTTTCAATTGTCAATAGAACAGTCCCCAAAGACAGAAGTTGAAAAGGCAGAAATGAATCAAATACCTTATGCAAATGCTATAGGTTGCATAATGTATTCTATGGTGTGCACAAGGCCTTACATAGTACAAGCAGTTAGTCTTCTCAGCAGATATATGTCAAATCTAGGAAAAGAACATTGGCAAACACTAAAGTGGACACTGAGATTCCTAGCAGGCACAAGAGATCATGGTTTGTATTTTGAGAAGGACATCCATCAGAGCAAAGAGTTAGAAGGTTATGTAGCTCTGATT
Organism: Gynostemma pentaphyllum; assembly: GCA_028015215.1. Taxonomy (NCBI): domain Eukaryota; kingdom Viridiplantae; phylum Streptophyta; class Magnoliopsida; order Cucurbitales; family Cucurbitaceae; genus Gynostemma; species Gynostemma pentaphyllum. Next base: position 34,064,943 of record CM051348.1, read on the forward strand.
TCGCTGGTGATAGAGACAGAAGAAGGTCCTTGTCAGGTTTTGCTTTTACACTCTATGGAAGTATCATAAGCTGGAAGTCCCAACTCCAATCAGTAGTAGCTCTCTCCTCCACTGAAGCAAAATACATTGCTGCTGCTGAAGGAGTCAAGGAAGCTCTATGGCTGAAAGGACTGTTAAATGAATTGGGAATATCTCAGGATGTTGTCAAGATTTACTGTGACAACCAAGGAGCCATTTTTCTGAGCAAGAATCAGATGTTTCACGAAAAGACCAAGCACATAGACATCAAAATGCACTTCATCAGAGATGTTATAGCTGAGGGAGAAGTCAAAATAGAGAAAATCCACACGGATGACAACCCCTCAGACATGTTAACCAAGCCTGTAATCAATTCAAAGCTTGAGAAGTGCAAGAGCATTTTGAAAATTGGCAAATGTGAATCTCCCTCGTGAAAGAAGTATAAAGATCCCAAGTTTGCTTAAACTAATGAAGAATGATGATTGAATGAACTCAAGACTTAGTTTGGTTCAAGGTGGAGATTTGCTTAAACTAAATGCCCTTAATGAAGTGCCAGCTCATCAGCTCAATTCCTTCGTCTTTCCTCTTCACATGAACGGCTATGACAATTCAGTTATGTTGTTGGCCTTTTCTGTTTTGCTTTTCCAGAAACATAAGAAGAGAGAAAGAGAGGATTTGATTGTATTCATTAAGAGAGAGTTGTATTATTTGAAAATCATATATGAATATAGAAGCTTTCTTGGAGAATCAATGGAGTTTTTCTTTAGTTTGTCTCTGGATTCCAATTCTTGATTTGGTTTAGCAAGTAGAAGTTCTTATTTGTTCTTGAATTATTGCAATTGTTTTAACAGTAATTTTGATTTTTTTAGGAATTCGATTAATGAGAATAGAAAAAAAAAACTGATTCCACACAATGCATAACAAGGGAGACCCAACCAATGTCGAAGCCCATTTTAAGCATCACATGTCTCAGATAACTCTATTTTAGTCTATTTTACCCGATCATACGCTTTACTCATATCGAGTTTCATAGCCACAAAACCATCTTTACCATTTCTCTTCTTGTTTAGGGTATGAATACATTTAAAACTAATAATAGCATTGTTCGTGATAAGCCGCCCAGGAACAAAGGCATTTTGAACCGGGAAGATGATCGTGTCAAGAACTTTCTTCAATCTGTTGGCTAATGTTTTAGCCACTAGCTTGTAGATAAAGTTGCAGAAACTTATGGGCCGAAATTCTGCCATAGTCTTAGGATTATTCGTCTTGGGGATGAGAGCTATCAAGGTATTATTCAAGTCACCAATGTCTTTTCTTTCATTGAGAATTTCCAAATAGATTTTAATTGTGTCTGCACTTGCTAAATCCCATTATTTTTGTAAAAATAGGGCATGGACTCCATTAGGACCTGAAGCTTTCGTAGGATTCATACCTTTTAGTGAAGTCTATATCTCCTCTTTGGTGAAAGTCTTGAGAAGCTAGGCAATCTGATCCTCAGAAGTAGAATGAGGAATACAATCAAAAACCATTTGCATGTAGCCAGAGGAGGGATTGGAAAAGGTAAATGAATTTTCAAAATAATCCACTACAACATGCACGATATCTTCTTCCTCGGTTTTCCAAATGCCATTTTTGTCTAAGATGAGGTCAATTTGATTATTTTTTCCCTCCAAGGCGTCTACCCTCCTATCTGGCACGGGTGCGATTCACATTACCTCCTGGTCTGAATTTTGCACCCACTCTATATCTCCACGAGCTGGTTACCTTCTAGTATGAGGGAGGTTGTTATCCCCACCTTCATCGCCACCATCGCGGTGCTTCATGTGACTTTTCTTACTCATCCTTGGTGATAGAGCATGTAATAATGTATACGTTCCCACAGACGACGCAAATTGTTGTTGTGTGAAAATGGTAATATGTTGAGGGAATGCCAAAGTTGCTCTTGCTTCCACGTGTGCAATGAACAATAAATTTAAGGAGAACGGGAGGTGATGACCAGCGTAGGTGTTGAGTTGTATAGGTAGTCACCTGCGCAGAAGAGAAAATAGCATCGGTGTGGTGCCGACCTAACACCCTCCGATGCTTTAAGTTAGAGCATAACAGAGCTAGTGTGCCAAGCTTAGTAGAGAATGATTTTAGTCACTTTTTGGCCATTCTTTTCTCCTATTTATAGAACTGGAAATAAGTGATATCATCAAGACACGTGTCATGCACGAATTGGTCCATGTGTTGTCTCATGATTGGCTATAGCTGTGCAATTTGTAGGAGGCCGCACACCTACGCTTCTTTGAGGTTAAGAGATCAGTACATTTAGCGTAGTTGTAGAGCTTCTCATTTGGGTACTTAGTGATTATTACGACGAGTTGAGTTTGTGACTTTACGAACTCGCGAGCTTGTCACTTCATCCTTAATTGGATGGTTGTGACTCGCGATGTTCAACAATAGAGACGACTAAGGACCTTATCCGGTGGTACCGCTCATTCTGCACTAGTGGTGGAGGTCAGGTCCATCGGGCATGTTATGTTCAAATGACCAAGCTTGCATGCGTTGTCAAAAGAGTTGAATTATTTCACGTGTATCTTTGTATGCTTGACATGTTGTTGTTTTGTTGTCATTAAATTTTACCCATAATAATTATAATAATTTATCAAAGTTTTTTTGTTCCTCTAGATGTTACATTAAATTAGAGAAAATGAGACTCAAAACTTCAATGAGAAGAAAAGTAATTTTGTGTGTGTCGAATCCACCAAAAATATAAGTCTACGTTCGGGTAATATGATTTGTAGCAGTGGAATGAGGGAAATGTTCCATCCAAAGATATAATAATTGTTTAATTCATATTATTTGATCATCGATTATCTAATGAAATCCTAAATCACTCTCTAAATTGGTTATGATTATTAAGAACGTCTTATTCATCTATCCTTCCTTAGTTTGTCGCTAATTAAGATACAATCACTAATTACTTCCCTAATCAAAGTCAACCCTAGAGTGCGACAATAGGATTTAATCAATTGATAGCAATAAGATGAGAACGACCACCAATTATAGTAAATAAATACGAAACGTTCGACTTATTTAAACTAGATCCTATATTTTCATAGCATGGGATGAAAAGACCTACTAATCAATCATACTAATTGTCACTAAGATTAGAATGCATAATCAATTACGGATTTAAACACCAAATTGACAATATATCAAATAAAGAATGATCAAAGGATTCTATTTGAAAAATCAATCAACATGATAATGAATGAGACATATAAAATATACAAATAGATAGATTAAAAGGAATAGATAAAGAAAAAAGAATCAAATTTTGATTAACATTTGGTTGGAAATAGAAGTTTAGCTAGACATAATGTTTATAGCTACCAAAGAAAAAAAAAACGTTCTGAAACCATCCGAAAAGGAACTCTCCCATAAAATAGGGTTTCTGTCAATAAAATAAAAGTCAGATCCTAAAATTTCGAGTTGGCGTCGCGGCCTCAGCTTTTAGCCATCGTGGCGCCAGGATAAAAAAAGACATAAAATCAATGCTTTTAGTGCTGTGGTGACAAAAGGTGAGTGCCATCGTGCCGAGCTATTTGGAATTTTGGCTTGGTCTCAGATTTTTCCTTGCAGCTATAGCCACTAAATGTTGTTGCCATGGTCCTGAAGTGTCAAAAAAGCTCCAAATTACCATTTTAAACCATTTTCCATCCTCACTTCTTCAACCTAGCACATAAACACAAATCAAAGATAATTAATTAGTTTTTAGGCTATTTAATCATCAAAATATGAATAAAAATCTAAAGTTTATGAGCTAAAATAACGACTTATCAGCTCATTCTGCATTGGTGGTGGAGGTCGGGTCCGTCAGGTGTGACATGTTAAAATGACCAAGCTTACAAGCGTTGCCGAAATAGTTAAATGATTTCACTTGTCTTTTTGTATGTGTTATGATTAGTGAGCTTAATCTTGTTTAGTAACCTTGTAATAGTTAGTTTTCTATTAGTTACTAAATCTGTTAGAAATATCCAGCTGGCACAATGTAGTTTTCTCATTGGTTTAAACAGTTAGAGGATTAGATCTGGCATAAAAGCTTGTTTCTTCTTCTCCATGAAGGCATTCTGAAATTCCACCATTGATGAATAAGAGAAGCTCTTCCTCGCTTTCAAATTCTTCAATACATTGTCTGTAAATATTGTTCATTGTTAACAGATCATTCTTGGATTAATGATTGTGATAAATAATCATTACAAAATTGGTATCAGAGCCTAAAATACAATTTCAAGATTATTCAAAGAAATAGTTCCAATGGCATCACACAGGTACGAAGTGGAGAAGTTTAATGGCGATGGTGATTTTGGCCTGTGGGAGAGGAAGATTAAAGCTGTATTGACACAACAGAAAGCAATCAAGGCGATTGCAGATCCAAAAATGCATCCAGAAACTTTGAAGCCTGAAGAACTAGAGGTAATGGAAAATACTGCATCAAGTATCTTGATTCTAAATCTCAGTGACAATATCCTTCGAGAAGTTAATGATGATGAAACCACATATGAAATCTGGAACAAACTGCAAGAACTCTATGGTGTTAAAGATTTGTCAAACAAGATCTTGTTGAAAGAAAGATTATTCACATTCAAGATGGACACATCAAAAAGCCTGGGAGAGAATCTTGATTGTTTCAAGAAGATGAGAATTGATTACTGTAGCACAGGGGAAAAGCTAGGCTCAGAATCTCAAGCAGTTATCCTCTTGAATTCTGTTCCTGAGTCATATAAGAAGGTGAAATCAGTGATGAAGTATGCAGGAAATTCAATCTCTGTAAACACTGTCATTGTAGCCTTGAAGACTAGAGAACTATAACTGAAGATTGAAAGAAGAGATACCACAAATGCTGAGGGATTGTTCGTGAAGAATAATGACAAATGGAAGCCGTATAATAACAACAAGAATGGAAAGAATGAAAGGTTAAAAAACAAGTCCAAATTGAAGTGCTTCTTGTGTCATAAAGAGGGTCATTTTAAGAGGGACTACCCTAATAAGAGAAAGAGGAAAGAAAACACAAGCAAGGATCATGATAATGCCAATGAATCTCTGAATTACTCAGAAGCCCTTATAGCAACCTCAAGTGCAGAAGCATCTGAAGAAAGGTCTCAAGATTGGGTGATTGATTCAGGGTGGTCATATCACATGACACCTCTCAGATCCTGGTTCAAGACATATAAAGACTGGTATGGTGGTAAAGTGATCATGAGGAATGGCCAAATCTGTAAAATAGTTGGTATAGGATCAATGGATCTAAGGCTGAACAATGGATCAATCAGATCTCTTGAATAAGTCAGGTATGTCCCTGGATTACATAGAAATTTACTGTCATTAGAGGTCTTTGATTCACAAGGATGTGAGTATGATGGAAAGGATGAAATTTTGAAAATAATGCACAATTCCATGGTGATCTTTAGAGGGGAAAAGGTGAATGGACTCTATGTTGTTAATAATGTAACATCACCAACTGAGGCCCTTGTTGCAAGCCCAAAGCAGCAGACTGGAGACTTGTGGCATAAAAGACTCTCACACATCAGTGAGAGGGGAATTCATTAACTGATAAAGCAAGGCCTAATACCAAGGGAGAGAAAAGATACATTGAGCTTTTATGAACATTGTGTTTTTCGAAAGGCAAAGAGATTTAGTTTCCAAAAGGGAAAGCATGTCACAAAGGATATCCTGGATTATGTGCACTCAGACATTTGGGGACCAGTGAAGACTCCCTCCCTCAGTGGACAAAGGTATTTTATTACTTTTGTTGATGATTTCTCAAGGAAGACATGGATTCATTTCTTGAAGACAAAGGATCAAGCTTTGGAAACCTTCAGGCTGTGGAAAGTGAAAGTTGAAAAAAAGACAGGCAAGCAAGTTAGATACCTCATAACTGATAATGGTCTTGAGTATTGTGGAGATGAATTCAATCAATTCTGTCAAAAGGAGGGGATTACAAGGCACAAGACTGTGAGATACACTCCACAGCAAAAATGGGGTGGCTGAACGTATGAATAGAACAATTATAGAGAGACTTAGGTGCATGATGTCAGATGCCAAGGTTTCAGAGAAATTTTGGGCTGAGGCTGGCTCAACTGTTGTTCATACAATCAATAAATGCCCAAATACAGCCATTGAACTTCTCACACCAGAGCAGAAATAGACTAAGCATCCCCCTGATCTGAGTAATCTTAAGGTGTTTGGTTGTGTGGTATGCATTCACATAAACCAAGGAAATTAAAGCCAAGAGTCCTAAAAGGCATGTTTATGGGCTATCTAATTGGGGTCAAGGGATACAAAATCTGGTATCCAACTGAAGGGAAGAACATTGTCAGCAGGGATGTGACTTTCAGGGAGGACCAAATGTTTCATGAAGAAGGTATTAAGGTGAGCTGCAGACCAGGAAAAGAAAATGCAGTAGCTTCATTTGAGATGGAGCTAGATACACCACTAAATGAAGAGATTCCAACTCCCAGTCCATTAGAAGGATTGTTAGAAGAACATGTTGGAGTTGAAATTGAAGAACTAGAGCAGCATCAAAACTTGTCACAGTATTCCTTAGTAAGGGATAGAGAAAAGAGAGAAATCAGAAGACCATCTAGATTTGCTGAAGCAGACATTACAGCCTATGCTCTAAATACACTGTCAATGGATGCTGTTTTTGAACCTCAGTCATACTATGAAGCAGTTAGAAGTCCACAAGCAGACATGTGGAAGAAGGCAATGACAGAAAAAATGGAATCATTGCATAAGAATGAGACCTGGACACTTGTTCCAAGACCTGCAAATAGAAGAACAGTCTCTTGCAAATGGATATATAAACTGAAAGAAGGGATGACAAGTTTCCAGAAGCCAAGGTACAAGGCAAGGCTAGTGGCAAGAGGCTACTCTCGAAAGGAGGGAATTGACTATAATGAGGTATTTTCACCAGTATTCAAACATACATCCATCAGACTTTTGCTAGCTATCACTGCAAAAATGGATCTTGAGTTAGTTCAACTTGATGTGAAGACAGCTTTCCTCCATGGCACTTTAACTGAAACTATATACATGGAGCAACCAATGGGGCATAAAGAGAAAGGGAAAGAAGAATGTGTCTGTTTGCTTAAGAAGTTCCTATATGGCCTGAAGCAATCCCCTAGATGCTGGTATTTCAGATTTGATGAGTATGTTGTGAGAATAAGTTTTAAAAGGAGCCTATATGACAGTTTTGTCTATACCATATCATCTCCAAGCAAAGGCACTGTCTACCTCCTTTTATATGTATATGACATGCTGCTTGCTGGAAAAGACAGAAAAGAATTGCAAATTATAAAGCAACTTCTGAGATCTGAGTTTGAAATGACAGAATTGGGAGATGCAAGGAAGATTCTGGGAATGGAAATAGTTAGAGATAGAAAAAAGGGTGACATTTTCTTAAATCAGAAATGTTATGCAGAGAAAGTTCTTTCAAGATTTAAAATGTTGGATGCTAAATCAGTTTCAGTACCATTAGCACAACATTTTAAACTTTCATCAGATGATTCACCAGAAGAAGAGGATTATGAACATGTTGAGTATATGAAGACCATCCCTTACTCAAATGCAGTTGGCAGCCTGATGTACCTAATGATCTGTACTAGGCCAGATATGGCTTATAGTGCTAGTTTGGTGAGTAGGTATATGGCCAATCTAGGGAAGAAGTATTGGGAGGCCGTGAGATGGGTTCTGAGATATCTAAAAGGATCAAAGTACACAGGTCTGATGTATAGGCAATCACAGATTGAAGCACAAAGTTTGCTTGGATATGTAGATTTAGATTATTCAGGAGACATTGACAAAAGAAGGTCATTATCTGGTTATTTGTTCTTATTTGATGGAGGGATAATTAGTTGGAAAGCCTCTTTGCAATCTGTAGTGGCATTATCTTCAATAGAAGCTGAATTTATTGCACTCACTGAGGCAGTCAAGGAGGGAGTCTGGCTTCAAGGTCTAGCAGCAGAGTTTGGATTCTTACAAAACACAGTCTGATAACTCGTAATTTACGCGTGTTTATTAGTAGTTTTATCTCCAAAATAATTAAAATATGAATGTTAATTTATTCAAATGTCCATAATATTGTTAATCGTTGAATTTCATGCATGTAGGCGAAAACGGCGCTCAATTCGGACTTAAAACGAAAAAGTTATGCCCATTTTAGTGTTGAAAAAGACTCATCGCCACGGCGATGGGATCCACGGCTGCAACTGAGACCAAAATCGAATTCAGGGCCAAAAACCAGAGAGTGGGAGCAGCGGCGACTAGAAAAAGAGAAAAATAACATAAATGGGCTGTGATGACGTCACCCGAAGAAGAGAGAAAGTGCACGCTGACGTCAGCGCGCACTAAGGAGGATTTCTGGCTGAGCGACGTGTTGCTGAGAAGGAACGTCGCCCTTTATACATAAAGAAGGAGACGCGTGCGGCTTGAAGGGGACGGCTCGGCTTGAGCTTGTGGCAAGCGTGCGACTCTCCTCACATAAGCGGTGCGGCTTGGCGGCTTGGCTGCGGCTGACGGCTCAGGCGGCGGCTGGAAGAGATAGATAGCAGATTTTTATTGATATTTTATCCGTTTTTAGCATTTTTTGGCCTATTTAAAGACCCAATTCAGTCCAAATTAAAGATCCCTTCTTCCCCTATTTTTCTTAGAACTTTTAGGTAGTTTTTAATATGTTTTCTAGCTAAATTAATTATTCCATCTAGAGGATTATCGAGGTTTGATTCATAAATTGTGAGGTTTTGTTCTTCAATTTAATTCCTATTTTCTCTTTATTCGTAATTTCTCTTTGCATATTTTATTGTTAGTTAATTCTTGTGCAATAGGGCCCGTTGTTCAATTGTTAATTTTGCATATCGTTAGTTAGAACTGTTAAATCCGTAATTGTTTAATTGTTATAATACAAGTAGCATGATAGCATAAATTGATTAAGGACACTTTTTGATTTATGTTATGGGAATTTATGATCTAACTTAAATGAATCGTTCGTATTGTATTTGTTAGTTAGAATTGGGTTCTTCTCTTCTTAATGGTGTTAATGGGTTAAATCTTATTATCGTATTCTAGGTTTATCTATAATTAATTAGGGAAGTAGTCATTAGATCGTATCTTGACTATCGAGAAATTAAGGAAGAGCACTTGTTGTTCCGGCAACTCCCAACCAATTTAGAGATGAATTTGGGAAGCATGTTTAGTAATCGATGATCAAATTTATGAATCATAACCGAGATTAACCTTTAGTTGGAAGCTTTTCTTTATTTGATTTCTTATTCTTTTTAATTTTGTTTTCTTTTTATTTTTATAAACAACAATTCAAAACCCCCCTTTTGTTAACTTTAATTTAATTCCCTTTTCCCTGTGGAGATCGACCTTACTCACCACTACTACAAAATTTATAAATCCCGAGAGTAAGTATTTATTTTTGGTGGTTTCGACAACCATCACAGTCCAAGTTTTGTGTGACAACCAAAGTGCTATATATTTAGATAGAAATCAACAATTCCACGCTAGAACAAAGCGTATTGATGTGAAATTGCACTTTATCAGGGAAATTACAGAGAAGGGGCTGATTAAAGTCTACAAAGTTCATACACCAGAAAATGCCTCTGATATGCTTACCAAATCAGTGCCTGCATCCAAGTTATGTCATTGTATGGAGCTGATTGGGATGGCTGAGAAGGAAGAGGAGTGTTCATCAAAAGATTGAAGCTCAAGGTGGAGATTTTGTTATGATTAGTGAGCTTAATCTTGTTTAGTAAGCTTGTAATAGTTTGTTTTCTATTAGTTACTAAATCTGTTAGAAATATCCAGCTGGCACAATGTAGTTTTCTCATTGGTTTAGACAGTTAGAGGATTAAAGTTGGTATAAAAGCTTGTTTCTTCTTCTCCACGAAGGCATTCTGAAATTCCACCATTGATGAATAAGAGAAGCTCTTCCTTGCTTTCAAATTCTTCAATACATTGTCTGTAAATGTTATTCATTGTTAACAGATCATTCTTGGATTAATGATTGTGATAAATAATCATTACAGTATGCTTGATACGTGGTTGTTTTATTGTCATAAAATTTTACCCATAACAATTATAATAATTTAAAATATCGATAAGAAATTATCACATTTGACGAAAACAATCAAAGTTTTCTTTTCATTCCTCTAGATGTTACATCAAATTAGAGGAAATGAAACTCAAAATTTCAATGAGAAGAAAAGTAATTTCTTGACAAATTGAGTTATACTCAGGTTGGTTAATGGGCTGATAGAGTATTTCAATATGTTATTATATATAATATAAACAAGGAAGGTGAACCTATATTTCAGTGAGAAAGACCATTATTACCTAAGCACTTGAGATATGCTGGTCATATATTAAAAACAAAATTCCTGAGTAATATAATTTTCTCAAATATTGATCGGAAAAATTATAGTTAATTGTATTTTTTTAATCTTCTTTTTAAAATAAAAAAGTGTGATTTGTTTTCAAAAGAATTTTTTTTTCAATATTTAATGATTTTTTACATGAAATTAATGAATTTATTTTATTATAATATAAAATATATTTTAATTAATTGATCTCTTGAACTAAAAAAAAAACAGAATTATAAAAGATAGATATAAAATAAAACTAGAAATAATTAAATTTTTATGATCTCTTTCTTTTTTTTGAGTCAAATTCCCCAAGAAAAGATAACGAAAAATTGATGATATCAACCATTAGAAAATGAAATAATTATATTAAATCTTAGAATAATGAAAAACTAAAAACTAAAAGAGATTGTCAATATTACCTAAAATGAAGAATTTTTTTGCAACTTAGCCTCTTTTTTCAAAGTAATTAAGTATATATCCAAACATTTGAAGTATTTGATAAAATGTCATTTTTTTCAAAGTCAGGGGTTGCAGACCTGTCTTTGACTATGTGACAACTTAAAATCCGGTATTCAACGACCATTTTTTACACGCCGGGTTCAAAAAGGTTGAAGTTTGGTGTTCAAAACCAGATTTCATTAAAAAATGTTGAAGTTTGGTGTTCAAAACCGGACTTCATTCAAAAAGGTTGAAGTCCAGTCTTCAAGACCAAACTTTAAGACACAATAGTTACCCCGAACTGTAATATTATAGCACTAGAAAATTTAATTGAAGCCCATACTTCAGGTATTTAAAAACACCAGTTTTCTTCTTCCTCACGCAGCCGTTCCTTTCCTTCTCCTTCTTCTGGCAGACGTTGTTCCTCACAGTTTGAAGGTAAGTTTTTTTTTTCCTTTTATTTTCTAAAGTTTCCAATTCTTCACAATATTCTCAACTAATCTCATTTAGTTATTTAACGATTTCAGGTAATATTAAGTCACTTTTAAATAATTTGGGATGATATTTTTGGCGAGGGACGACTATTTCAAACGATATTTGGGTTGATTTTTTTTTATTTTTTTCCAGCTTCTGCCATTGGGTTGGAATAGTTTTAATATTAATTAAGAATCAACATGGTTTTGTTCATAAAATTAGGCTTTTGTTTTTTGGGGCGATATTTTCGGTGAGGACCTTAGTTTTTCAGGCGACTGTTTTCAAACGACATTGGTGGTTAGTTTTCTTTTCATTTTTTCATTATGTAATATGATAGAATGATCAATATAGTTTTAATATTAACATATTAAGAATGAACATGGTTTTGTTTAAGAAATTAGGGTTTTTTTAATTATTCTTTTTATGTTTTATTATGTAATATAAAATATAATTTTTTTGTTAATATATTAAGAATTAAAGATGTTCATGAAATTGGGGTTTAAATAAAAACTTGTCTTTGCTGTTGCTTTTTTTTTTTTATAAATATTAACTGTTGACATGGTTCTGTTTTGTGTTCTTTGATTTTTTACTACGTTTTTTTTTAATTTTTATTTGTTAGGGTTAGAATAAGAGTAGGACTTATTTAGGGTTAGGTTTTTTTTAATATATGTCTAATTTTTTTAATTAATTAAAGAAATGTCCTTTTTTTAAATTGTATGTTGTTTGTTCTAAATATAAATTAATTTAGGCTGTCCATTTTATCTAGCTTGCCAAAATACGGAAAATATATATGCATTTATTTTTTTGTTTTAACCCTTATTTTCTGGCACTTTTTTGGGACGAAATTTCCTGCAAGGAGCGGCGATTTCAGGTGGCGTTTAAACGACATTGATGGTTAGTTTTCTTGTCTTTTTTTGTTTTTATTATGTAATATAAAATATTTTTTTTTTGTTAATATATTAAGAATTAAAGATGTTCATGAAAATTTTAATAAAAACTTGTCTTGATGCTGGCTTTTTTTTATTTTTTTAAATAAAATAAATGTTGACATTGTTCTTTTCTGTTTTCTTTGATTTTTTACTACGTTTTTTAATGTTTATTTGTTAGAGTTAGAATAAAAGTATGACTTATTTAGGGTTAGGTTTTTTTTTTGAAGTAATCAAGTATATGTCTAAACTTTCGAATTATTTAAGGGAATGTCCTTTTTTAAAATTGTAGGTTTAAGTTAATGAAATTGTATGTTGTTTGTTCTAAATATAAATTAATTTAGGTTGTCCATTTTATCCAGCTTGCCAAAAAATGGAAAATACTTCTACCAATCCTTTATTAGGAGATGTCCATCCCGAATGTAGCCTTTTTAGTATATTTGATTTCATGATATTTTATCATCCAATGAATATATCGATGTGAGCACATTGACTTATGATGAGGGTGATTATGATATGGATGTTGATGATCGTGAGCATGAGCCTCCCTCGTTTATTTTCTCTCAATTAGATATGGATAACATGAATATCATATCCCAGACCGTTCCTACTGACTATGTAGGGTTTGATGATGATGGATCTACTGAAATGAGGAAATGATCAATTTACGAGACGAAGGAGAAGCTTCAATATGTTGTCAAGTCGTATTGCATAAAGAGGCATTAGTTGTTTAAATAGTTAAGTCTAACACCACTGTTTGGGTTGTTAGGTACAAGGAACACAACAATGGATGTGAGTGGAGACTCCATGGCAGTTTAAGGAAATTTTTTGACAAATATAAGATTACCGGTAGACCTCGTAGCTCTCGTATTCATAACGAGATGGACTTAAGACAGCCTGTAGTGAAACAACGATGTGGTTTTTCTGGTCAGAATGATCATAACCAAAGAACTTGTCCATCTCGTTTTTAGACTTAGATTATGTTTTGTTTTGGGTTTCATTTTATTTTAAGTTATGTTATGAATTTCAGTTTGTTCGAAGTTATATTATGTATTTCATTTTGTTCATAGTTATGTTATGTATTTTATTTTGTTTAATTTAAACTTTTTATGTGTTATGTATTTCATATATTCCTAAGTGTTATATAATTCATTGTTGTTTATACATTCTAGAGATTGCAGACGATGACTTATCTTGCTCTTAGCCCATCAGAACTCATCGATTTACATTCACAGCTTACTCACCGATCCCAATTGGTTTAGGAGGATGAGTATACAGACCCTCTAACATGTTGTTGACATGGTTTTATATCATAATATTACCCATAATTTAATTGGTTTTTGATGAGTTTGATGCTACTTTAATTAGTTTTTCTCTTTTTATGTAGGTTTGGAAACTTATTTGCAAATAAGGGAAAAAAGGAAATTTATTGGCAGAAATTGTTCAAGCGACCCATCGCTTGAGTTTAAGCGAGGCTTCGCTTGACCATTTAGAGAAGTCCAGATTTTAGCCTAGCGACCCATCGCTTGAGAAGTAGCAAGGTGTCGCTAGCAGCCCAGCGAGCCATCGCTGAACATGTAGCGAGGCGTCTCTTGTCCGTTTTTAATGAAGGTTTGCGACATTCAAGCGAGTCATCGCTTGAGAATTAGCAAGGCGTCACTCGAGCCCGAAATCTGCCACTGACTTTTAGAGCCTAGATAAAGGTGGCTAAAGCACAAATTCATTATTCTTTCATTCATTCATAGACAGCAGCTTTGGAGAGCAATTTTAGGCGTTTTTCATCAGTTTTCGAGGGAGTCTTTTATGTTTTCTATTTTATTTATTTTGTTGAATTTTTTTATGGATAGCTAATTTTCTAATTCTTAGAGGATTGATGTAGCTACTTTATTTTTATGGTTTAAGTATTTAGTTTAGTTTTGAAGACAATTTTATGATTCTATTTATGTTCTTAATGCTTTTAATTTACTGGCCATTTATTAATTGATTTTAATTCTGAAATCTAACACTCGGGAGAGGTGGTTTTCGGATAGATCTTGGGAACATAACTGAAGGTAGATTAGAGTTGGGAAACTTAATCTTAATTTAGAAGTCTTAAAAAGAACTTGCGATTCATACACTTTTAATTACTGAAATTGAATAGGGATATTGGTTTCTTAATTAATTGTGATTCTTGATTTGATGCTCAGGAGAGGTAATTAGGAATTTTAGCGTTCTTGACTTATAGAATATGAAAATGTTGTTCTTGACTAAACGAATATTAATTCCATAAATTAAAGTAGTGAAATCAATTCTCTAGGACATTTTTCCATTAATTTAATTCAACTTGTTTTTACATTTAGTTTTGTCTTTTCTTATTAGTTTATTAGTTTAATTCAACACTCATTATTTTACGATTTCTAGATAAAATTGAGTTAATCATACATTAGTACTTAGGTAGAATTAATTCTTTTTCCCAGAGGACGAAAACCCTTTGTTCTTATAACTATATTAAAACTTGACTCTGTACGCTTGCGGGTAATTGATAATTTACGTCAACAAGTTTTTGGGGCCGTTGCCGGGGAATTAGGCAATTTAGTTTTACTTGATACTATTGTGCATTAACTTAGTCTTAATTTAGAATTTTTATTTTTTGTTTACAACTTTCTGAATCTTTTAATTATTCTTTGCTCACTTGTTTCTTAGTTGCTGTTATTTTTGCAGGTTATTACATATTATATGCAAAAGGACGGAAGTAGTAGTCTTGCACCACTAAATCTGGAGATTGAGAAAACTTGCAAAGCTAACCGTAAGCAGAAAAAGCTTCAAGCCGAGACAATGGCTAATCAAGATGATCAGAATGCGCTTACTCTGAACAACACGAGGAAAATTAAGGATTATTTCAAACCCGTTGTTGCTCAAAATTTTTCAGGAATAGCTCGACAGACCATCAATGCAAACAACTTTGAATTGAAAACTGCTTTGATTGGTATGGTTCAACAACATCAGTTTGGAGGGACTGCTTCAGAAGATGCAAATTATCACTTATCCAGGTTCTTAGAAATTTGTGATACAGTTAAGATGAATGGGATACCTGAAGACACTATTAAGTTGCGCCTCTTTCCTTTCTCGCTAAGGGATAAAGCTAGGGGTTGGTTACAATCAGTACAGCCAGGAAGTATCATTAGTTGGGTAGACATGGTCGAAAAGTTTTTGACAAAATTCTTCCCACCATCGAGGGCCACTCAAATGCATACTAAAATCAACACTTTCAAGCAACAAAATTTTGAAACTTTATATGAGGCTTGGGAGAGATTTAGGGAACTTTTGAGGAGGTGTCCAAATCATGGACTTCAGGACTACTTACAGATTCAACTTTTCTATTATGGGTTGACGGGGCAAACTAGATCGAATGTTGATGCTGCAGCAGGAAGTTCTCTGATGTCTAAAACTGTTGAAGAGGCACTTGAATTACTTGACAATATGGCTGAAAACAGTTTCCAATATCCCGATGACCGATCTATGGCTCCAAAAGTGGCAAGAGCATTAGCAGTTGATGATGTAACATTCATTAAATCTCAGATTTCTTCACTTTCACATCAGGTAGCAAAATTATCCGGTTCTAAGACTTCAGAGTCCATTGAAAATTTAGCAGCTGCTAGTGAAGTAGTTCAATATGAAGAACCTACAACTGAACAAGCCCAATATGTGAATAACAGGAATTATGGGTACAGAGAAAATCAATATCAGAATCCATTGCCTACCCATTATAATTCAGGGCTAAGAAATCATGAGAATTTGTCCTATGGAAATAATAAGAATGTTTTGCAAGCTCCTCCACAAAACCAGGATGATAATAAGCTTTCTTTGGAGAGTATGTTTGGAACTTTCATTACTGAATCAAGGAAAAAGTTTAATCAGAATGAAACTATGATAGAAAACTGAGCTGCAAAAGTTGACAATCATAGTATTATTTTGAAAAACCTAGAGGTACAGATGGGACAGATAGCTACTTCAGTGAATGCACTTCATAATGGAAAGTTTCCTAGTGATACAGAAGTAAATCCAAGGGAGAAGTGCAATGCCATCACATTGAGGAGTGGAAAAGAACTTCAAGAACGAACTCCACCATTAGAAAAAGAATCCACCACTGAAAGAGTTGAGAGCAAGGGAGAAGAACAACATGAGGCTACACCCAGTTTGGCAGAAAAGCCAATTTCTATTCCCTTATCTTCTGATATTCCTGTTGCACATTCTAATTTACCTTATCCTCAACGTTTTCAAAAGAAAAAGATTGATCTTCAATTTTCTAAATTTTTAGATATTTTTAAGAAAATTCACATTAACATTCCTTTTGCAGATGCACTGGAACAGATGCCAAATTATGTGAAGTTCATGAAAGATATAATGTCTAAGAAGAGAAAGTTGGAGAATTTTGAAACAATAAACATGACAGAAGAGTGCAGTGCCATACTTCAGAAGAAGTTACCACAGAAGCTAAAAGATCCAGGGAGTTTTACTATTCCTTGTACTATTGGTAGTTGTTTGTTTGGTAAAGCATTATGTGATTTAGGCGCTAGTATTAATTTAATGCCTCTTTCTGTGTTTAGGAAACTTGGATTAGGTGAAGTTCAACCTACTACCATATCTCTTCAGCTTGCAGATAGAAGTCTCACTTACCCTCGTGGAATCATTGAAGATGTGTTGGTAAAGGTTGATAAGTTCATATTCCCAGCTGACTTTGTAGTATTAGACATGGAAGAAGATGTAGATATTCCTATAATTTTGGGGAGACCATTCTTAGCTACAAGTCGTGCTTTGATTGATGTCCAACAAGGTAAGTTAACATTGAGGGTCAACGAAGAAGAGGTACACTTTAATATCTATCGTTCTTTGAAATTTTTTGATGAGGTCAATACTTGCCATAGAATTGATGCTATTGATAATTTGTTATCTAATTCAGTAGACAATATAATTCTTACTGACCCTTTACAAACTTGCTTAGTTGACTCATTGACTAGCACAAAGATTACAGGAATTGTTAAGAAGGAGGATGAACCAGCAAAACCTACTGATCCTGAGATGAAAAAATCACAAGAGCATTCTTGCTATTCTTTCCTAGGTACCTTAGAAGATCGAATGAATTCATGTGATATACTGGCTCAAGCAGATTCAAGAAAAAAGGGACCAGGAAAATTTGACGAGTTTCATCCTCCCTAACAGAAATAGAGGGATATTGTCGAGCTCACGACGTTAAATTAAGCGCTTTTGGGAGGCAACCCAATCTTTAGACCCTTTACTTTAGTCATTTTTTTAGTTTAGTTTAGCTTAGTTTAGTTTATTTTTAATTTAATTTAATATTTTTGTTTTTATTTATTTTGAAAAAAAATAAAGTTGAACAGAACTGAACAGAGGGACAGAGGCAAAATTCGAGCGACCCATCGCTTAACCAGAAATTCAGAATAGTGGCATTCTTCACTTTCAGGGCAGTTTCTTCTATCCTTTTACTTTTTGCTTTTATTTTGTTTTCTTCACATTAGGGACAATGTTTAGTTTAAGTTTGGGGGTGTTTAGTCTTTTTATTTTATTTATTTGTTTTTTATTTGTTTTTCTTTTCATATTTTTGTTTTAGTTTTAGCCCCCCTAAAAAAAAGAAAGAAAGAAAAAGAAAAAAATGAGACAGTGATGGCCTATGATGAGTTCTTTAGTATTTTTAGACTTGAAGAGAACTTAGTGTTAAATTTGTTTATCCTTGAGACTCTGTGCATGCTACATTCTATTGACATTCACTTTCACCTTTCTGAGCACTAGATTTATGCTTATCACTGTCAACTTGATACTCGAATCTCACTTGTCATATCTTGAGTAGTTTTCCATAGAATCGAATTAATTGAGAGATATTTAGGATTTGATACATACTACCTTGTGAGATTTTTGGGCCAACGAGCAAATTCACTACATCATGCTCTATTTTCTTTCTTCTTTTGAGGGATTGTCTTACATAGTTGATTTTGTTGATCTTGCATTGTTATACATATCGTTACTGCTTTTGTTGAGTTGTTTGTATGGAATAATTTGGGCATTTAGGTGAAACCATTTTAGATTCGAAAAGAGCCAACCTTAATCATTATCTTTAGTAAGCCTACTTTGAGCCTTGGCCAATTCTTTGTTTGAAAAATTAACCACATTTTAATGATCCATATCCTTCATGTTAATTCCATCTCAACCTTGAATTTGAGATTGTTTGAATTCTTATAGAAAATGCTTATTCATTCTTGAAGTTGATCATTTGGAGGCAAAGTAGTGGTTTATATTTTGAATGATTTTGGTTTGATTCGTTTGAAAAAGAAAGATTGAAAAAAAAATGGAAAAGATTGAGGAAAAGAAAAAAAGTTTGAAAAAAAAAAGAAAGAAAAAAAAAAAGAGAAGAAAAGAAAAAAAAAAAGTCACCAAGTTGTGGTTGGAGTATTTTTGGTTGAAGCTTTTCTTCAAGGGTTCAAATAATTTCTAAATTCCATAGCTTAAACTTTCCTTCCATCAAACCTCACCTAAGCCCCATTACAACCTGTAAAGACCCCTAGATTCCTACATTCAATTTCTCAATTGTTGGTTATGATTTGATATATTTGCAAGCTCTTTGTAAAGATTTTCTATGTTTTGACTTGAGAGTATTACTATGCCCTAAACACTTTGAGAGTATTGAGTGCATCCATGTGAGAGTATCGTTTCCTACTTGTCTTTTATTTTGATGAGATTCTAAGGTGATTGCTTTTGTATAACTTGAGATTTTTCTTAGTTGATGGTTGACAAAGTAAGCTAAATCAATCACACACACGTTTGAGTTTGTTTATGGTTTGGAGCATGTTTCTGAGTCTTATTTATAAACAACATTTTACATCATATTTTTCTTATTTGTCTGAAAATTCTTCCAGAGGCCGGAGTCTTAAATTTTCTTTGTGCTTAATTGTTTTGATTGCTCGAGGACTTGCAATTCTTTAAGTTTGGGGGTATTTGTTGACATGGTTTTATATCATAATATTACCCTTAATTTAATTGGTTTTTGATGAGTTTGATGCTACTTTAATTAGTTTTTCTCTTTTTATGTAGGTTTGGAAACTTATTTGCAAATAAGGGAAAAAAGGAAATTTATTGGCAGAAATTGTTCAAGCGACCCATCGCTTGAGTTTAAGCGAGGCTTCGCTTGACCATTTAGAGAAGTCCAGATTTTAGCCTAGCGACCCATCGTTTGAGAAGTAGCAAAGTGTCGCTAGCAGCCCAGCGAGCCATCGCTGAACATGTAGCGAGGCGTCTCTTGTCCGTTTTTAATGAAGGTTTGCGACATTCAAGCGAGTCATCGCTTGAGAATTAGCGAGGCATCGCTCGAGCCCGAAATCTGCCACCGACTTTTAGAGCCTATATAAAGGTGGTTGAAGCACAAATTCATTATTCTTTCATTCATTCATAGACAACAGCTTTGGAGAGCAATTTTAGGCGTTTTTCATCTGTTTTCGAGGGAGTCTTTTATGTTTTCTATTTTATTTATTTTGTTGAATTTTTTTATGGATAGCTAATTTTCTAATTCTTAGAGGATTGATGTAGCTACTTTATTTTTATGGTTTAAGTATTTAGTTTAGTTTTGAAGACAATTTTATGATTCTATTTATGTTCTTATGTTCTTAATGCTTTTAATTTACTGGCCATTTATTAATTGATTTTAATTCTGAAATCTAACATTCGGGAGAGGTGGTTTTAGGATAGATCTTGGGAACATAATTGAAGGTAGATTAGAGTTGGGAAACTTAATCTTAGTTTAGAAGTCTTAAAAAGAACTTGTGATTCATACACTTTTAATTAATTGTGATTCTTGATTTGACGCTCGGGAGAGGTAATTAGGAATTTTAGCGTTCTTGACTTATAGAATATGAAATTGTTGTTCTTGACTAAACGAATATTAATTCCATAAATTAAAGTAGTGAAATCAATTCTCTAGGACCTTTTTCCATTAATTTAATTCAACTTGTTTTTACATTTAGTTTTGTCTTTTCTTATTAGTTTATTAGTTTAATTCAACACTCATTATTTTACGATTTCTAGATAAAATTGAGTTAATCATACAATAGTACTTAGGTAGAATTAATTCTTTTCCCGGAGGACGACAACCCTTTGTTCTTATCACTATATTAAAACTTGACTCCGTACGCTTGCGGGTAATTGATAATTTACGTCAACACATGTGTACGGTGCGAGGCGGTGATTACTAGAACCGTGCATGACAATAAGCATGACCCTTGTATTGACTCGTACTCACGCCAGGTTAGATTTTATGGACCCGCAAGTATCAAATTCATGTTACTTAACTGACATCTTATTACTGCTCTTATGGAGCGTTGAAGGTCAGAGACTCACACATTTCACATGTTCTTTGGAGAGCTTACAGTCACACTTAAGGACTATCCAGTGGGGTATACAAGTCAACGGTTTAGCAGTGATTGGACAATTAAGCTTGAACTGGAGACAGTTATGCACTAATTTATCAGGTGTCACACTCAGTGATACATCTATGAGGGGCAGCGCTTGAAATTGACATGGTTGGCAAGAGAGTTTAATTCGTTTAGACATTTTCCCCCCGACGCAGATGATGTAGCGATCTAGAGATATGTTTGCGCATACATTCTTTCATTGATCGGGGGTGTGCTTATGCCAGACAAATCTTGCACCCTTATGCACATGATGTATCTACCTCTATTGGTTAGTTTTGAGACGGCAGTTAGATATAGTTGAGGTGAAACGTGTCTTGCATGAATGTATAGAAAGTTGTGCAAGGAAACTCAACGTGAGGCGATGAAGATTGTTGGCCCGTTGGTACTACTTCAGGTATGGGCTTGGATAGATTCCCGTGTATTGCACCGTGTTGATTGAGATCGTCAATTGGCTTTTCAGTATGTTTACACACTACAAAAAAACTGTCAATTTGCGACCACGAAATTGCGACCAAATGGTCGTTTTTTACCTAAAATGCGACCAAAAATGCGACCAACTAAGTGGTGGCCAAAAAGCTGGTCTGTCCTGAATTTGTGCGACTGGATGGTCACAAATATACGACCAAAAATTTTTGGTAGCAAAAGAGTCAAACTTTTAAAAATGCGACCAGATGGTCGCATTAAAAGGGACCATATGGTCGCATTTTATCTTCAATAGAAGTGACCATTTGGTCACATAAAAAGTGACCATTTGGTCACATAAAAAGTGACCAAATGGTCGTATTTTATGTGACCAAATGGTCACTTCTAGGCTCAGTTAAAATACGACCAGATGGTCGCCTAAAAAGCGACCATCTGGTCGTAATTTATGTGAAAGATAAGTGACCAAATGGTCACATAAAAAGTGACCAAATGGTCGTATTTTATGTGACCAAATGGTCACTTTTAGACTAAGTAAAAAAGTGACCAGATGGTCGCTTTTAAAGTGACCATCTGGTCGCATATAAGAATTTTTTTTTAAAATTTAAATTTCAATAATTAGTTAATTAATTATTAATTATTAATTATTAATTATTTATTATTTATTAATTATTAATTATTTATTAATTATTTATTTAATTAATATTAAAATTTCATAAAAAAAAATTAGAATTAAAATAAAAAATATATATATCAAATATTAAAAAAACGTTTTATACAATCGAAAGAATCCTAGAACTACTCATGAGGGGCGGGGGGGGGGAGGAGGCATCAATGATGAAAGGCCGCCGCCTAGAGATCTGAAGTACGCGGCCAAAGCGGATGCGACCTGGGCGTCTACTCGTGCCTGCATGCCGGCCTCAATAGTAGCGACTCGAGTAACGAAGTCCTCGCGCATAGCCTCCATGTCCGGGATTCGCCGCCAGACGGAGAAGGGGCCGGAGCTAGTGCTCGCTCCGCTCCGACGAGGCCGGGCACATCTGCATAAAGGCGTCGCCCGTCTGAGCCGAGCCTAGAACCGACCCATCAGGCCAAACCCCTCCAGGACCTCCAAGAACGCCTCTATACCTGGTCCTCCTGAGTCGGTTCTGAGTCCAGGTGTGGGCAACCGCCGAGTCAAGGACTCCGTGAAACGTTCCTAAACATTTAAAATTCAGGAAAATAAAATGGTTAATATATAATGTAGGAAAAATTTTAAAGAAAAAATAATAATTGAAAAAATTATTAAATACCGAATCGCTTTCTCGTTATCGTCGACTTAACGCCCCGTCCTTCTTCGTGTGAAGAACTCTGCGGCACATCAAGGCGGCCGGGCGCCCGTGCTTCGTTTCCTAAAAAATTAAAGAGTGAAGAATAAAACATAATAAATTAATAAGTAATTGAAAAAAAGAAAACGAGAAAAAAGTACGTAAGTAAGAAAACGACGAAAAAAAAACATACCAATCGACGATGGTGCTCGTCATGGGTCCGCGCCCCCGCTGTGTGTTTGGTGGGATTCTTCGCGCGGTTGGCCTTATTCCTGCTTGACACTGCTTTGCCCTCAGGAGTGCTCAAGCTCGCGAGAAGCCGTGCGTGGTCCTCCGGGCTCATCCACACGGGGCGGTTTGCTGCTTGCTTTCTGCGCGCCAGGAACATGAGGTCCTTGAATCGATCCCGGACGTGATTGTCCCATAGGGGGAACAATCTACCGTCGGTGATATCGGGATCGATAACAGGAAACTTGCCCTGAAAAAATTAAAATAAAAAATTGTTAAAGTAATAAATTTATTTCTATAAATTTCAAAATTAATTAATTATGAAAATGAATGATGGTTTTACCTTCCAATTGTCGTACATCCGACGTTTCTCCGTCGTAGGAATCTTCGTCCAGCGAAGGTCGCTGGGTAGAGGCATGCTCTGGAGGACCTCGCGAAACCATTTTGAAACGGTCGTATGCGGCTGTACTATGCAAAATCAAAAAAGATTATTGTGCTATATATTAGAAACTATTAGTTAAAAGGAATAAAAAACACTTTGAAAAATAGTAAACAAAATTACTTACGTATCCCCTTCAATCCGAAGGGTAGAGTCTGCGGCCCGAGACGGCTGCTTGCATGAAGTCGAGGGGCCAGCTGGATCCGACCCTGATGCAGACCCGGAAGCTAACCCGGACGCATACCCTGATGCTAAGCCCGGAGTCGTGGCAAGGGAGTCCTGCGGCAGTCGTGGTGTCGCAGACTCGGTCTCAGGGGACTCCATCATCGAGCGTGGCGGCAAGTCCCGTCTCGTAATTAAAGAGGATGTCCAACTCCTCCGTAGTCAGTCCGCATCAGGGCAACGCCGAGAGGCGTCTGCGGAGACCCCTCATCACCCGCGTCGTCGCTGGCTCGTCGACCGGGGAGGACGCTCGTCTGCCCGTCATAATCCTACAACCAAAATAAACTAATTTAATACTAATTACGTAAGTAAAATATTGATTAGTTTATTTAATTAATTAATTAATGAAATAATGTAAATTAAACTAACATAAATTAAGTAAATAATTTAAAATAAACTAATCAAATTAATTTGAATAAAAGTAAATTAAAATTAGATTAATTGAACTAAAAGAAATTCAATTAAACTTAAGATTAATTAATTAAAACTAAAATAAACTAATCATTTAATTTGAAATAAAGTAAAGTAAAATTAGATTAATTGAACTAAAATTAATTGAATTAAACTAAAATTGAATTAATTTTAGTTTCAATTAATCTAATTTTAATTTACTTTAATTCAAATTAATTGATTAGTTAATTTTAGATTTAATTAATTAATCTAAGTTTAATTGAATTAATTTTAGTTCAATTAATCTAATTTTAATTTACTTTAATTCAAATTAATTGATCAGTTAATTTTAGTTTTAATTAATTAATCTTAAGTTTAATTGAATTAATTTGAGTTCAATTAATCTATTTTTTTTTTTACTTTAATTCAAATTAATTGATTAGTTAATTTTAGTTTTAATTAATTAATCTTAAGTTTAATTGAATTAATTTTAGTTCAATTAATCTAATTTTAATTACTTTAATTCAAATTAATTGCTTAGTTAATTTTAGATTTAATTGATTAATCTTAAGTTTAATTGAATTAATTTTAGTTCAATTAACCTAATTTTAATTTACTTTTATTCAAATTAATTGATTTGTTTATTTTAGTTTTAATTAATTAATCTTAAGTTTAATTGAATTAATTTTAGTTCAATTAATCTAATTTTAATTTACTTTAATTCAAATTAATTGATTAGTTAATTTTAGTTTTAATTAATTAATCTTAAGTTTAATTGAATTAATTTTAGTTCAATTAATCTAATTTTAATTTACTTTAATTCAAATTAATTGCTTAGTTAATTTTAGTTTTAATTAATTAATCTTAAAGTTTAATTGAATTAATTTTAGTTCAATTAATCTAATTTTAATTTACTTTAATTCAAATTAATTGATTAGTTAATTTTAGATTTAATTAATTAATCTTAAGTTTAATTGAATTAATTTTAGTTCAATTAACCTAATTTTAATTTAATTTTATTCAAATTAATTGATTTGTTTATTTTAGTTTTAATTAATTAATCTTAAGTTTAATTGAATTAATTTTAGTTCAATTAATCTAATTTTAATTTACTTTATTTCAAATTAATTGATTAGAATACTTAAACAAAATTATTCTAATTAATTAATCTAATTGTACTTTACTTTAATCAAATGTAACTAAAACTAAGTAATTAAACAATTTTTATTTAATAATTAAACTAAAATTAATTAATTAAATTAGTGTAACTCATTAATTTAAACTACTTAAGTATAATTGAAGTTAAACTATTTGAATTGATTACCCTACTTTAAATTAATTGATTTAATTAAAGTAATCTAAATTACATTAATTAAACTAAAATTAAAAGTTAAACTAGTGTAATTATAAATTAATTTAGTTTAATTTTATTAAATTAAAGTAAACTATCTTAAATAAACTAAATAAGTAATTAAACTAAATTAGATTAAGTAATTAAATTAATTACTACTTAAATTGAATTAAAGTAAACTAAGTTAGATTAATTAAACTATTAGATTAATTAAACTAAAATTACTTAAAGTAATAAAATTAAAGTAAACTAATTAATTAGTTAATGTAAACTAAAATGCTATGAATTAAACAAAAGTAAACTAAGTAATTGATTACACAAATTTAGATTCATTAAACTAAAACTAATTAAATTAACAAAACTACACTAAACTACTTAATTAAAAACTAAAAACTAAAACTAAGTAAACTAAATTCTTAAACTAAACTTCAATTTGATACGAAAACTAGCCTCGTAATCGAAACCGGGATTGGGGTTGAGGGTTTTAGGTTTAGAGTAAGAACCAGGAACCAGGAACGGGGAAGAAATAACAGGGGAAGGGGAGAGGGAAAGAGAAAAAAGAACAAAAAGAGAAAGGCAGAAAAGAAGAGAAAGGCAGAAAAGAAGAGAAAGAAGAAACGGAGAAAAGAAAAAGAAACGGGGGAAAGGAAAGGGATGGGAATTTAAATCATAATTTGCGACCAACTGGTCGCAAATATGTAATTATGACAAGAAACGAAAGGTCGCGCGTGCTGGGGCAAATGCGACCATATGGTCGCATTTTCAGAGAGATTTGCGACCAAATGGTAGCATTTATTGTAAAAGCGACCATTTGGTCGCCCAGTTACCATTACCAAGAACAGCTGTCATATCACGAGTCCCATCAATATTTGTGACCATCTGGTCGCAATAATGAAATTCACCGCCAAATATTGCGACCAGATGGTCGCATTCTTTAAATTCACCGCCCTAAATTTCATGAAAATTTAAACTTACCGCCCATATTTGCGACCATATGGTCGCAATTCCACTTGTATTTTTAAAAAAAATATTATTATATTTTCCAAAAATGCGACCATTTGGTCGCCTTTCTCTCCAAACCCTAAAAAACCCTAAACCCTAAACCCTAAAATGCGACCATTTGGTCGCCTTTCCCTTCTAAATTACTACCATGTGGTCACATTTTTTGTGAAATTGCGACCACTTGGTCTCAAATATTAATATTTATATACTTTTTTTTTTATATTGGGTTACTTTCTGATATTTACATATGACGGGAACTCTTGTTTCCATGTTGTTATATTCATTGATATGTTTCTTCATGATTTTCGAGATCAATTTTTGTAATTCTTGATTTTGGAACTATTTGATTCTATTTAAGAGTTTTTTTTAATAGATATAGATAATTTTATTCCTGTTTTTCAAGATAGAAAGTGCTAGAAGGGAACCAAATAGACTATTGAAGATGTACATATTTATATA
Organism: Gynostemma pentaphyllum; assembly: GCA_028015215.1. Classification (NCBI taxonomy): domain Eukaryota; kingdom Viridiplantae; phylum Streptophyta; class Magnoliopsida; order Cucurbitales; family Cucurbitaceae; genus Gynostemma; species Gynostemma pentaphyllum. Next base: position 34,091,485 of record CM051348.1, read on the forward strand.
TAATTTGCATCCACATATTCATTCAAGCAATTCCACTGCGAGACTCGATATAAACATGTCAAAGTTGAAATCAAGAGGAATCTTTCTTATAATAAAAAAAAAAAGTTAATTTCATTTTCATCGTATTTCATCATCTTTTGATTTTAAGTTTGGTCTATTGCTTTATTCATAATTGTAAATGCTTTACTTGAACAAAAAAGAGTCAAAAGGACTAGATTCAACTAGAGGTTTAAGGAAAATATAATTCTTCTCTGTACAATATTATTGTTCTCTCTTTGTATGAAATTCAGAATATTTTCAAGACGAGGTTAAATATTATTATTTACTCTACATAAATTTTAGAAAAATCTAAAGGCGTTTAGATAGCTTCTTGATCTTGAAGAGTTTTATATTAATTGAAAGTGAATAATTTTTATTTAATTGACATTATTATTATTGTTAAGAAATGTAATCAATAAAATTAACCACATCTTGAAATTTTGGAATTATTGGTAATTTTTTCAATCATCTATTCTTATTTTTATTTTTTCTTTCTTAAGTTTATAATGTAATTTTCCTTTTACTTTATCTATTTTACCCCATAAATACAAGTGGGAAAAAATCAACAATCATTAAATATTTTATTTGTTCATAAAATAAATATAATTTAAAAATTGATTAACAAACATTTTAACTAATACACATAAAACTCTTAAAGTATAAAATTGAATTGTAAAATAAGACTAAAAATTCCACGTGCATCGCACGTGTTAAAAAACTAGTTATTTATAAATTATTGGTCATATAAAATCACAGAATTTGCGACCATCCGGTCACTTTCTAATATGACCATATGGTAGCTTAATTCCCGCCAAAATTTTAAGCTACCACTGCCCAATAAAGGTTACAAAAATTGCGACCAGGTGGTCACTTTTAATTGTGACCACTTGGTAGCTTTTTTCCCTCCAATTTTAAGCTACCACTGCCCAATAAAGGTCACAAAAATTGCGACCAGGTGGTCACTTTTAATTGTGACCACTTGGTAGCTTTTTTCCCTCCAATTTTAAGCGACCACTGCTCAATAAAGGTCACAAAAATTGCGACCAAGTGGTCACTTTTAATTGTGACCACTTGGTAGCTTTTTTCCCTCCAAAATTACGCGCCATTTTTTGCTACCAAGGCATATTTTAGTCACAAAAATGCGACCAGATGGTCGTTTTTTAAGGTGACCAACTGGTCGCTTCTTTTGCGCCATAATTTCGCGCCATTTTTTATGACTACTTCTACTTTTGGTCGCAATCTGGTCGCAAAAAAAGTGACCAGATGGTCACTTAAAGTCAACCTTCAAAGAAAGTGACCCGGTGGTCACCATAAAACTACCACTTTTTTTTTGTCGCAAATTTCTGGTCGCATTTTGACAGTTTTTTTGTAGTGACATGTTTATCAACTACTAATTTAATTTAAATTTGCATACATATACTTATTATACCTTCAATTGTAGGTGGCAAGACAACCTTTGTACCACAGATTCTTTGACACATGTACTAGCGGAATATCGTTACTTGCTAGATCAATTACAATCAGATCAGGTTAGATTATTTAACATTCATATTCATGTACATATTTAGTTCATTTTAATGTTATATTAATTTTTTTCTTTTTCGGTTTACAGATTGAGTGAGATCCATATCGGGACGTTATGCCATCTTTATCTGCATATTGTCTTATTAGGCATGGAGTCTAGCAGACTCGGAGCCCCCTCATTTGTTTCTTTATAGCAGAGTGACATTTTCCAGATCGAGTCATGAGACAGTTCTACATGATCCAGTCGATTCTATTGCTTGCGGACGTCACACGAATAATTAGAGCGATGTATTGCGTGAGTGTTGGGATTGATGCCTCTAAAAGAGTTCTCAAACGGAAGTCCCAATGATCTTTCCTTACAGTATAATATATTCAAAACTAAAATGCATAAAAGAAAACTAACCATTGTAGAGAAGTGTCTGACTCTTCCTCGTTCTTATTGGTTACGATCCTAGGACCACCAAAAAGTTATTCCTCACTACGCACAAAAGAGAATCGGTGCATGGGCACTATCTTCTTTGGAAAAAGGAAGAGGGAAGAATTTCTTCCCTTACCCTATAGGCGGCGGCAAATAGAGAGGGATAGAGAAATTTTTATGAGCCTTTATTTCCTCTCTTGGTTGTGTTTTTTGGGATCACCCCAATGGTCCTATTTATAGGAAAACTAAGGTCTCAGAAAATCTTTGAATATTTTTTTAATTATCACATAATTAATAAAGATATTATAAAATATATTTTGAATAATTAAGTTATAATATGATATTCCATAATAAAATAATTTCATATCTTTTATTTAAATTAATCTTTATTAATCTAAAATAATTATTCCATATCTTAATCATTAAGATATTGCATATATTTTAAATAAAATAAAATGCATATTTAAATAGACTCCTCTATTTAAATCCCCATTAATTTTTGACAACTTCAAAATTAATTTAATTAAATAGAATCCTCCATTTAATCTCTCTATTTATAATTAAATAGATTCCTCTATTTAATAAATAATTAAATAGACTATTATATTTAATTTCACCATTAATTAAATAATCAAATAGACTCCTCTATTTAATTTCATTTAATTAATCGAATAGACTTCTCCATTTGTATTTGCCTGAATTGATTTGACAACTTCAAATCAAATGCTTGGAATAATTTTTCCAAAGAAATTAATCATCATTAATTTATATTCTTAATTACACGCGTTAGCTCGGAGGACTTAATGGACTTATAGGACTAAGCTCAAATGATCTAGAATTACATTGATTGAACTCCTTCAATCAATCAATTCTTATTCATTAACTTCTAGATAACTCCACTAAATATCTAGAGTTGAACTCTTAGTACTATAGACATAGTTATGTCCATTGGCTAATATCATTAACTACACTTTGATCCTTCAAAAGTTAGTTCATATCCATGGCTAGGTAATTGCACTATATTAACCTCCATGATACATCTTGTTCCTTAAGCCCAATTGATTCTCCAATGAACAACCTTACATAATCTCCATTATGCGTCTTTACCTTTTCCTTGATCAGAGGAATATGGGGCCCCGCTGTTCAAGACCGAATTAGTACATAAGGGAACTACTTATCTATTTTTCTATATGGAAAAGAGTGAATTCCATTATTGTGTAATTACGTTCCCAGCTATAAGCAAGATGCAATCCCCAAAGTGGGAGGCATATTGAGCGAACTATATCGAGTCACTCCACCTATGTAAATCAAAAGTTTGTCTCTTGCGAATAAGAGTTCATAATCCACTCAAGATTAAGATCAATTGTACATGATCAACCAATTGATAAACGAAGTGTCTTTCTGTAATGGCTTTCCTAGAAGACGATAAGTTTATCTTAGTCCAGTCTACTACAATCTCTATTGTAGCAACAGCCCCACTCACATGTCTCTATATGAGTGATCCAGATGAGATCACTTGCGCCAATTCACGAGTGGGCCGTGTTACTGGTGTTACCAGAAATAAGGCACCCAACCTTTATTCATATACCACAGACTATTTGAGTTACACTAAAGTGAATCTTCTCGCATCATATGCTCACTTGAAGTTATCATAAGTAACTCTGGATCTTATGATGGATTACATTTATTAAACTAATAATAAATGACAATGTAAATATTACTAATTAATAATTTCTTTATTTATATTTATAGTTTAATTGGATTACATAAGATTTAGGGCAGGAACCCCAGCAGTGAGCAATTGGCCTATTGGGATGCTCGCATGGATCATATTATTGACGGTCAAATGGTTGATGCGTACACCACTGTTGAGCATGGGTACTTCTTGTGGTACTTTATGACGCTTTATTACTCGATATGAGGCATCATTATCCCAAATGGTAAGTGGTTAAGTTATTAATTCGATTTATTTCAATAAATCAACTTATTTGATTGATATAATATAATTACTATATTATTGTGACTTTCAGACTGAGGTGGTTTAAACTCTAGAAGACCCTGTTTCACGCGCAAATACAATGGAGTCATTGGGGTATTTGAGGACTTATTAGGTACGACATGAGCATGGTCACGAACCTGCTCCTCACAGAGGTCTTCCACGTGCAATAAGAAATGATGCTCATGCCCTTGTGCAACCCGAGGATCATGATTTGGATCCTACAAATTTTGGTTTACTATCAGATGATATGCACCCTTCTTCTAGCCCCATCAGGTGCGAGACCGTCTATGTTTACACATTCATTAGATGCGAGTCCCTCTAGCACACCATTTTCTCGACATTATCACATTCATTGGGTGCGAGTCCCTCTAGCACGCCATTTACCCTGACATATTGTATGATTCCTACGTCTGGTTCATCATTCACATCCTTCCAGCAGCATGCTCGATATGAGGCAAATGTACCACATATTGAGGCAGATGAGTTGCAGACTGGCGAGCGACCACGTACTTGAGGGCGAGGAGCTCGTGGACATTATATGCCTCCACGTCCAGCACGTAACCGACAACGACCTCCATGTGGAACCGGGGCCATCGTTAGTTGTTCTAATTACTATTTTTTGAACTTTAATTGCAGACTAGTTTTGTACTTATTATGACATCTATCATTTTAACTTTAGTTCATATTTTAAAGTATAACAAATAAAAATGGAGTCATTTTTAGTAACAAAATAAGTTTTTGTAATAAAAAAATTATATAGAAGACATGTCTTCAAAACTTGACTTAAAATGGACATATTGCCAAATATTTTAAACATTTGGACATATACTTAATTACTTAAAAAAAAAGAAGCTAAGTTGCAAAAAAAATCTTGAAATGAAATCTGGAGAATGCTGAGACAATGGTCTCAATAGACACAAACAGAACTTTAGAAACTCTAGAAGAAGAAGAAAAAAAACTCAACTTAAATTTTGGAAATAAAATTTTATTTTTATGTAGAAGAGAAGACGAAAGAATCAAGTTGCTCATTATCATTGATTAAAAAAAAAAACAAATAAAAAGCTTTGGGCATTGAATTGAATTGAATTAATAATAATAATAATAATAATAATAGATCTATCTTTTGGGATATTGATTAAAGAAATAAACAAATCAAACTCTAACAAAAACCACTCCCAACTTTTTTTCTTATTATTATTTTTTTAAATTCGTGCTTCCTAAGTTTTTTGTTTTTTTTTTTTTAATAATATTGAAGTGGGCGATCAAACTATTCTCTTAATAGTCAAAGTAAATTTCTTTTACGATTAAATTATACCCTGGCTTGCTACTTATTAAAGGGTTGGTAAGGTCCAGCATTGACAATTACAATATAGTTGATAATAAAATTTGATAGTTTTTTTTAGTAGTTGATTTTCTTAAATTCAATTAGCAAAGCAATAAAGTTAAAAAAAATCAAAACAAAACCAAACAAAAAGAAGTCCGCATCATATTTTTATTCTTTATAGTACAATACAACATCATGATTTAAAAATAAAGTAAATTTTGAGTTGACAAATTATATTACATATATTTAAAATAAATAAATACTTGATTTCTACCTTAATCATTACTAATCAATGATTAACACAATAAAAATTACTATATTACAAATAGTTTTAAGTGATGAAATATTTACAAATATTATATCAAAACCTGAAATTACGGTATAAAAATATTGGGGTAGTTGGGGAATGAGCTTAGAAAAACTCCCAACATATTTATATTATTTTCCACGTAAATGACATCAAAGAAAGGGAAAGAACAATCCAAACCCATAAAAGAAAACTCAATTTTCATGGATCCAATGCTGTATGAGGCTGCAATATCAATGAATACTTATATCAATAATCAAATTCAAGATAATGATATGATACCAAATCAGAAGAGCTCTTCCATTTTCATGGATCCAAAGATGTATGAGGCTGCTATGAATGGTGACCTGAATTTCCTCGAAAACATGACATTGACATCCCAAGAAACTAATTGGAATCTTCTTCCTTCCCAAATCACAGCATGTCAAGAAACAGTTCTTCCTGGTGAACTGCTCGTTGCTAGTTTTGCAGGCGAACTCATTCGGTGACACCGCCCTGCATATTGCGGCAAGAGAGAGGTTTTCGGACATAGTCGAAATCTTCATTGCTCCGACCGCGGATTTTGAAGCTGGACAACTCAGGGAGTTTTTTAGAATGGTGAATTTTGATGGGGATACTGCTTTACACTGTGCTGCAAGGATAGGAAGTTATACATATGTAGTGTTGGTGAAAGCAGATCTGGAATTGTGTAGTTTTGTTAATAATGCTAATGAGTCTCCCCTCTATCTCTTTATCGTTTCCAGAGTGTTTGATGTGCCGGAGCTTATTATAAAAGCCGCACCACCATCAGCATCACATACAGGATCTAATGGTCTAACAGCATTGCATTCAACAGTGCACTTTGAGAATTTCGGTAAGGAAGATTTTGTATATAATATAATCGATTCGAAAAGACTTAGTGTTAAATATGATAAATCACCAAAAGCTTAAGCCAATGGTTCAAGGTAAATTTAATCATATATCTCAACACTCCCCCTCACATGTGGGCTTGGATAATTGCACAAGACCCAAACATGTGGAATTTAAATGGGGAGGAAATAAGAGCAAATGACACAACGGAGAGTCGAACTTGGGACCTCCTGCTCTGATACCATGTTAAATATGATAAATAACCAATTGAACCAAAAGCTTAAGCCAATGGTTCAAGGTAAATTTAATCATATATCTCAACACTTAGCTCTTGCCTTGGCAGGAGCCGGGGCTTCTTACAGTCATACTGCCTGCTAGTGGTAAGAAGCCCTGGCTTCTGCCAGTCTTTTTCCTAATCCATTTTCCACATTCCGGATCACCAAAAAAGAAAACAAAAACTTTAATTCAATTTTCCGTCTTTTTAACTTCAATTGTTATTATAGAATTTGTATTTAACAGTTAAAATTACCATTTTCCAGCCTTCCTTATCGATTACCTCCTTTTTGTTGGGGGCATTTTCAAATATGTTAGAAATTTTTATAATATTTACAAATTTGTTAGAAAAAAAAAAATTACAAAAATATTATAATTTTAAAAATTCTGAATATATGAGTCAATCACTATTAGTATATCAGTGAACTATTAGTATATCAATGATAGTTTATCAGTCGATCATTAATAGTCTATCAATGATATACTATTATATATCACTGATATACTATTAATTATTGACTGATATACTATTAATTATTGACTGATATACTAATATATTGACTGATATACTCGACTTTTGAAATTATAACATTTTTGTAAATATTTTTTTTTCCTAACATTTTTGTAAATATTTCACTCAATTATAACATTCACGTAAATTTCCCCTTTTTGTTTGTTTATTTCTTTTAGCAATTGAAAGTATTGAATTACTAGTTAAGTGGAAGGGGCAAATGATAAGTTAAGTAATTGAAGCCAAATCAATTACAAAGCCCATTAACATCCAAATGGTCATGGGCCCAATTTGCAAGCAAGCCCATTCAACCACTTTGTCTTAGGTTACGTGAGAGAGATATGTGGTTTATTCATAATATATAAATATAATGTGTATTGGCTGCAATTGGTTTGTTGAGGCCGATGGTCTCCACCATATCAGAATTGGGGTGGCGGTGATTTCTTGGGATGACTGACCATGTGTGTTTAATAAAGATGTGAAACGATGCTTCCATCAAGGTGAGAGATGTGAGGCGTCATCATCTCTTGGGTTGTGGCTATCGAGTTCATCGTCGTTTTGTTCAACGATAAGGTTAATTTCGGGTTTGTTCATATTGAGAGAAAATCGAGAAGGTGCAACCGTTTGAGTAGATTCTCAATGTTATGTATAATTGTGAGCAATTGTACACTATTATTATTCGTCTCATTGATGTAATCTTCAACTTCATAGTGGAACCTAGAGAGTCTGCAGAAAACAGGACGTACCAATTGGGAACCTGTATAAAATTCTGGTGTCGTTTTCTCTTTCACTTTTATTATATTCTTTGTTGTAATAATATTCATTGTTATTGTGTTAGTGGGAGTTTAGGGTTTGTAATTCCCAACAACTGGTATCAAAGCGTCAGGTTCAAGGGATTTGTGGTAGAGATCGATGGAATAGCACAAAGAATATTGGGATCGAAAAATTTGGTGATTCATATTTTTCATTCTGGATGATGCATGGTAAAAAAATGTATTTATTGTTGGGAGAGATACCAGAGGATATGAAGCATGAAGATTGGAACAAACAGGTATTGTCGTTGACTTTATCTTTTGATGTTTTCAATTATGTGAGTTCTACACAAAGTGCAAAATCGGAGAGTTGTTGATGTTCCCTCGAATCGGAGGGGTTAGCCAACAACGCGGAAAGGACAGTTAGCTCCTAATCCATCAGTTCATGAGGAGAAACAGTTGGGAGAATCTGAAAGCGCTCAGAAAATAGTACACTTTTGACTGGGTTCAGAGTCAACGTGGGTGTAGATTTTGGAGATGAAGTCTCTGTTTTGACAACCGGCTTGAATGCACACATGTCAAGCCATTGATGGAAAAAGTAGATCCCGCCACACAGCTGGAGTGGGAGTTGGTGGAGTATCTTTTCATGCCTGAAAGATAGATCACATCGTGGAAACCTTGTAGAGGTTATGTTAGTGGATTCTAACATGTTTTGTTTTGCAAATCGGTTTGAGTTTGCAGGTTGAAGCCTTGGTGTTCCAAGTAAGTGATGCACTGTTAATGCAGTGGGAGTTGAAGATGATTGATTTGTCTCCAAGTGGGAGAATGTTAAGTAATTGAAGCCAAATCAATTACAAAGCTCATTAACATCCAAATGGTCATGGGCCCAATTTGCAAGCAAGCCCATTCAACCACTTTGTCTTGGGTTACGTGAGAGAGATATGTGGTTTATTCATAATATATAAATATAATGTGTATTGGCTGCAATTGGTGTGTTGAGGCGATGGTCTCCACCATATCAGAATTGAGGTGGCGGTGATTTCTTGGGATGGCCGACCATGCAGGGGCGGAGCCACGTAGGGACGAGGGGGGGGGGCACGTGCCCCCCTCAGTTGATAAATATATATATATATATATATGTATATGTGTGTGTGCGCTCTCAGTTTTTAAATATGTAATATAAAAGTTATTAATTCTGTCAAATGGGAGTCTCAGCGCAATGGTTTGGTTTGATTTCCAAAAGAGTTTTCACGCCTTCCCACGTTCGACTCATCTTCGTCGCATTTATGAAACTTTTTTCTAATTTTTATTATTTTTAAATATGTGCATTTTTGTTTACGAATTTTAACTCACATATTTATTAAAAAATTGTAATTTAATTAAATAAATATTACTTTTCAATAAATTAAACTTTTACATAAAATTAAGGTAAAACAAATTTCTGGTGTAACTATAGAGTTTTTTCTTTAATATTTATTTGATTTGAATTTCAATAAATTAAATATCATATATGAATACACAAACTTTTAATTTTTCAAATTAATTTTGATTATTATATTTACTACGTGCCCCCCCTGAATTTAATTTCTGGCTCCGCCACTGCGACCATGTGTGTATAATAAAGATGTGAAGCGATGCTTCCATCAAGGTGAGAGATGTGAGGCGTCATCATCTCTTGGGTTGTTGCTATCGAGTTCATCGTCGGTTTGTTCAACGATAAGGTTAATTTGGGGTTTGTTCATATTGAGAGAAAATAGAGAAGCTGCAACCGTTTGAGTAGATTCTCAAATGTTATGTATAATTGTGAGCAATTGTACACTCTTATTATTCGTCTCATTGATGTAATCTTCAACTTCATAGTGGAACCTGCAAAGTCTGCAGAAAACAGGACGTACCAATTAGGAACTTGTATAAAATTCTGGTGTCGTTTTCTCTTTCGCTTTTATTATATTCTTTGTTGTGATAAAATTCATCGTTATTGTGTTAGTGGGAGTTTAGGGTTTGTAATTCCCAACAAAGGAGACCTTTTAGGATTGACTCCCCTTCACTATGCTGCATTCTTTGGGAGAAGTGAATACATTAAGTTGTTTCTTTAATATGATAGCTCGCAATACAAGTTTTGGACCCTCATGGAAAATCGGCCCTGCATCTTGCTGCTCTCAGTGGTAAAATCGAAGCGTTACAAGAGCTTATAAATTGCTGCCCCGATTCTTTCAATTTAACCGATAACAAGGGTCGGACAACGCTTCATGCAGCAATCTTGGGAGACCAAAGAAAGGTTGTGGAGTTCATATTGGAAACACCAAGGCTTGCAAAGGTGATCAACAAACCAGATAAAGATGGCAACACGCCTCTGCATCTCGCCGCGCTGTTCAAATTATACGTTGTCATTGAAATTCTTGCGAAAAATAAAAACATGTCTTTGAAGATCTTGAACAAGGATTTCATGACACCCTTTGATGTTTTGAAGAAGCATAAGGAGGTAAGCTATTTGTTCTGAGGTTTTGCAATGTGTTTAAAAGAGCATAAGACTAAAAACTCTACTGAAAATACAGAAAGTTGAAAGATATAGGTGATGTATTAGTGGTAATTAGTCTAATAAATTTTACCCCATTTTTTTGCAGGGAGGATTAAGAGCTTCCATAGCCAGATCCCTTCTAAAAAATTCATGGGGTATAGTGGCAATGCAACGATATATTGATACACGTTTAAGAGAGACGAACAAATCAGAACCCGAACTAATGGACACATCAAACAGTTTCGAGACCACGATGAAAAAAGTGAACAGAGAGAATTCAAATGTTGCCAAGCAAAACGCGCTGGACGTTAATCTGTTGGTTGCAACACTAGTAGCCACCGTGATGTTTACAGCAGGATTCACAATGCCAGGAGGGTATGTCGATAATATTCCCGACGAAGGATTAGCAGCTCTTACAACCAAAGCAGCCTTTCAAATGTTTGTTGTTTCCAACACTTTAGCATTTTGTTGCTCAGTTCTTGCAGTAATTCTTCAATTACACACGTCATTGGACAAAATCAACCGAATTAGATATTTGGGAATTGCAGTAGGATTCACTAATATGGCAATTCTTGGAATGTTCTTGGCTTATTCCTCAGGCACCTACATTGTCCTTACTCAATCCATTACACTCTCCATAATTCCTTATCTTTTATGTGGCATCTTCAACGTGCTATTCTTCGCTATTTTTGCCGCCGATCCTGGAGTTAGCGGCTTTGGGTGTCTAAATTGGCTGCAAGATTATGCACGAGACAAAGTAATTCGATATGTAAGTTTAAAGATGGTGTCATCATTTTATGATACTAGAGATGAATCATAATACGGAACTTTAGTTCTTTTTCCCTACTTCTTTGGAGTACATGTTTTATTTTCTCATAAGCATTTGGAATTGGGGTAGTTTTTGTTAAACCTTTTATATATACTAGTCAATTGAAACGTGCCACGTGAAATTTTTAGTTTATTTTTTATTGGAAATTCAAGTAAACTAGTGCAAATCCAATATAATTATGTAGATAATGTGTGTTGTATGTATTTTATAAAAGAAAAAGATAATAGATAATTATAAATATAAATATATAAAATTGATTATTCTTTAAAAAAATATTTTTCTTACATTTGATGAGAAAAATATAATAATATTCGGATAAATAATAAATTTATTTGAAACATGTGTATTGAAAGGGTGAAAAAAATAAGATTTTAGATAAAATCACCAATCATAAATGAAAATCTACAAAATAATAAATAAATAAACAAATAAATATTTTTTATAAATAATCTGTAATTCAAGAGAGATAAAGATTAACGATTTATTTTTAAGACTAATAGTTTAGGGGAAGATGGTTACCGAACCACTTAATCTTCATATTATATTCCATCGAAATTGAAGTAAAATAACCCAAACGATAAGATTTAAAAAAGGCCACCACAACTTTTGATTGTTAAAAAGCACTCAATCTTTAATTAGAGTTATTATTTATGAAATATACATAATAAAAAGAGAAAAGGGTGGGGAAAATGTCTCATTATTTGTTTTTAGTGGGTTACTCCTTCATCCACATCTTTTTTTTCCTTCAACTGCAACTTAAATATAAGAAGCCTACAATATGGAGAATTATAAATATATATACTTTCATTTTATAGTATGAAAATTATTATGTCTCATTGGACTACTTAAATTAATTTAATACATAAATTAAAATTCAATGTATATTTTTAATGTAATGAAACTACTCATTTATAATGCAATGCATTGTGTGTATCGATGCCCACTAAATTAGATGGTTAAAATTTGTATATTCTTTTTAAGATTTAAATGTATTGTATTTTTTGAGAATAAATATAAATTAAATGTAATTTAAATAAAATAGTTAAATCATTTATTTGATAATTTAAATTAGAAAAATTAAAATAGAGGTAAAATGAGAAATTTAAAGTTTCACCTAATTAGAACATCCACCCTCAACACATTGAATAATCGATAAAATTAATTTTAATTTATCATTTTGAAATATTAGTTAAACAACTAATTTGAAACGTAAGTTTATCATGTTGGACGAATCATCATATTTTACTAATTAGTTTGACTGGTTTATATTTAAAAAATAATTGGTAATGAGATGAGTGATCTTTAAGAGTTCAGAAATATTATTAGGTCAATTCATTTTTTATATGTGAGATCCTTAAACAGAGATAAATAAAAGAAAACAATGCGTAATTCTCATTTCATAAATATGTTTTTATAGATTTTATTTCCATTATTTATCATCAAAATCTCCGTCCAGATCCTCTAAATATATGAATGAGCAAAATTACAGAAGATAAAACTAAATATTATTCATCAATTTGATTCCAAAGTCGGCCATATATTCTCTCGCTTCTTGAGATAAGATTGCTAGAGAAGAAATTATTCATTTCCACTACCACTTTCACATTTTCAATCGGGTATGGAAGAGTTTGGCGAGGATGGTTCTATATATATATATATATATATATATATATATATATATATATATATATATATATATATATATATATATATATTCACAAATTTTATATTAAATTTAAGAAGCATTGGGATGTGGTATGACTTATGAGTTTTTGAAGTCTTAATGTCCAATTATTAAACCGTAGATAATGTCCAAGAATTTAGACAAATTTTGTAGAACTTGTTTGGGGAAGTGGAAGAAAAACTTTGAATTTGTCAATGACATGTAAGTAAGGATGAGGTTAAAAGAATCTAGAATTTGCATTTTTCATTTTTTTAACATTTAAAACTAAATTATTTTAGAGAGAAAACAAATCATGTAGGCATTCAAAATTGTATATACTTTTTAGAATTTGTGTACATACATTTACGAAAATTATAATGAAAGGGAAAATGAATAGATCTATAGATATAACCGAAATAATTACGTAAAAATAAAAGTGAAAGATTCTCCACTTTTCTACACTTTTAATATATAATAATTGATGTGCGTTGCACGTGATTTGTAAAATTAAAATAAACATTGACAGTGGTTATGAAGATAACCCAATTGTGTAAAAAGATAAAATTGAAAAGAAAAAAAAACTTAATTATTTTTGTTCGAGATACAATGTTATCGTTGTTTGATATAGTATGATACTTTGGTGTAGTCAATTATTAAGTTTTTATTTTTGAACCTCTCTTTAATTTTGACTTTTGATTAGAAAATATAAAAATAACAAAAATAAATAAAATTATAATCATATTATTTAACGATCTTCAAAGCTGAAATTCCTGAAAAAAAATGAATTGGATGGACAAAAACATGTAATTTCATTTGAAAATGTCTCATTAGAAATTAAGATAATTCATTGATTACCCAAACTCAATTAAAAAAAAATTAGACTTAAAATAAAATATAGAAAATTAAACTCTCTACCTTAAAATAAAATTCATGTTAATCGTTCCTCAGGTCCAATTTTTAGCTTCCATTAACTAATACCAAGCTCGATTGCTTTGTTGAATTCTTGAGTTTCCCCGCCATCTATTTTGAATTTCCCTTCATTTTCCTAAGCCCAACAGGTTCGATTTAAAAAAAAAATCTCAACTGGCTACCCATGAAGTTTGATAGATCTCATACACCATCTCTGAAACCGGAGCTAAAAATTGTGATTATCAAATCTGGTATGAGAGTAGATAGACCTATGACAATGAATCCACCGAAATCTCGACATTACTGTTTGTATTTCTTTCATCTAACCCCTTATTTGCGTTCACTCAACTCGAAAATCAATGATCATACGAATCCTTTTGTTCAAACTCACTCCATGAAATGAAAGGTGGTTGAGGCTTGTTAAGAGTTTTTAATACACCTTCCAATTATCTTTGTAGAGTCTTTATAGGTAATAATTTTGAATGCCCTCTCAATTTTCTATTTGTTTTTTAGTTTTTAGATGAAACTACTGCACTAACCGAGAAGAGAGAATATAAGCAAGATATTTAATAGGTTACATTGCACTAATCAACATACATTCATTAGAGAACATTAAATAAAAAATAAATATATATAATTCAATTTAATAGTTTTAAGAGGGGCAAAAGGGGAAATCAAAAGTTTCTCCCCTTAAGCTCCTTTTAGAGGTAGTATAGATATAGATATATATATATATATATATATATATATATATATATATATACATATATTAATGTTTGTGAGTGTAGATGTAACGATAGTTATTCCGTTGTTTAAATTTTCTCATTTTATTATAGGAGTAAAATAAGGCACTTCATGGTGTAAGTATAACTTACGAGGAAAGGCTTACTTAGGATACCTAGGCACCCAGAGACGAGGAAGGGCGGCTATACTTTGGTTTGAACCATAAGGCACTTCATGGGTACTGCCTTGTTGTTTGGGCTCTTTTTTTTTCTCTGCGATCCATTATAAGTGTTATCAGAGTTACAATTAGCTTCTAGAATATTAAATAACTGTAATAGATATTTTTATTTTTTTTGCACAAAAATAAGAGCCATACAATCCACAAAAGCTGTTTTTCCCTAAAGCAAAGAATATTTGAGAACACAAGAGAGATATCTATCAAAATCTATCAATAGCCTGTCTATTCAAAATGAAATCAGTAGAAAAAAAGAAGGAAAAAAAGGTGTCTGTTCCTATGTTGTTGCATTTATGAATATAATATTTACTTTTACAACTCCAAAAAAGATTTTCCAAATTTTAGCAAAGAACAATACTCCCCTTCTACCTCGTCTTAATAATTATGGGCTTCATTCTCAAACTTTATAAATCTTGTTAGGTCTTTTCATCTTTTCAATGTGAGATCTAAATTAACATACTCCTACAAGATAGTGGCTCTTTTTAGATCTCATAATTTTTAGGTCGGATCCCAGTTTTAGATTGAATACTCATTTGAGACTAACATTTTAATATTCATGAGTTTTCATCTTAAAAACAATTTTAATTAGAGAGGTGATTCATCAATTTTATAAATCTGGTATGTTGTTGGATTTTTGCCATCTTGATTTTTACTTTGCCCCTTTTTCCGAGCTCAATATGAGTGTAGAAAGTGGGTTTGGATCCTAAGAAGGAAAGATTGCTAATCTTGAAACTAATAAATTAAATACAAATGATTTGAGATTAAGATATAAAACAAATTAATAAATAGACAGCGATAAATTGATATATAATTGCTTAAAATCCAAGTGAACCCTACTATATCTTCTTCAAAACTACATCAATGAACAAATTCTTTTCATCAGCAAGCTATATTAATTCTTTTTTTTTTTAACTATGGAATAACAATTTTATTGATATTTAAATACTGGCCGGTCCTAAGATAAGTGGTCCCGCACGAAAATAAAAATCCAAACCATTTATCATATAAATCTTACAATAAAAAAATCACAATAACATTGAGGAAAAAAAAAACTAATTAATATTTTAATGTATTAATTTTATTATTATAATGAAAACAAATTAGATTTAAATTTTATTTTTAAAATTATAAAAAACAGATTTAAGTTGATTGATTTTTTCAATTGAAATAATTAAAAGAAAAAAAGGGTTAATTTCAATAATGAACAAATTAATATTGTTTATTTCAAAAAACACAATCTTTTGTATATATATCAAAACTACCCAAAACCACCACCAAAAAAATTAAATTACATTGTGAAAAGACGAAACATACCCCTGATTTAATTTTCCTTAATTTATGCAAGATTTAAGGAAATTTATACAAATCACTTAAATTTTATAAAATTAATGAAAAATTTAAATCTAAAAATATAACAAAAAAATTTTAAAACTTATGAATAGTTCTTTCTTCCAAAAAAATTCGAATTTCTTTCTTCTTCGATCATCCTCCAACCACCATTAATAGTTCTTCAAATTCTGAAATTTCCAAAAGAGAATCACCGTTAGTTTAATAATGTTAAACCGTGTATAATTGATAAACAAAAAGTAATAAGTATTCGTTTTCTTAAAAAAAATGATTAACAAAACTAAACCAATACTAGGTTGAATTAAAAATAAAACATTAAAAAATAGAAAAATTAAATCAACACATTTATATCACCATCATCATTCGGCTCGCGGCCTAAAGGCCGGCCCAAACTCGTCTCGGGGTTGACTCGAAAGTCAACATTTTAAGAGCCGACTCGGCTCGGCTCGGCTCGGCTCATTAAATGTTTGGATTGGATATGAGCCTCCATTTTTTTGAACGAGCCGGCTCGTTTGAGCCTCCATAGGGTCTATCCAACGAGCCGGCTCGAGCTCATCCCAAAAAAAGCTCGCAATATTTTTTTATATTTTATATTATTACCAATTTAAAAAGTAAAGATAAAAAATAATAATATGTTGGGATTGAGGCCTCTATAAAAGAGTTCTCAAGCCGAATTCCCAAGAATCTTTCCTTACAGTATAATATAATAAAAAAATAGGGTAAAATACGTTTTTAGTCCCTATAGTTTCACTTTGGTTTCATTTTCGTCCCTGTACTTTCAAAACTGACTTTTTTCGTCCCTGTACTTTCCAAAACCTACTTTTTTCGTCCTTTTGTTAACTTCTCCATCTGGGACATAAACGGCTAACTTATGTGGCATTTTTCTTGCTTATGTGGCATTAAGTTGTTGGCAGAATTAACTGATGTGGCATAAACTGAATTAGAAATCAAATTTAGTAACTAATTGAGAAAATAAACTGCCCTAAAATCTCAGAGAAGGACGAAGTGAAGCATAAATCGAAGGAGAAATCGAAGAAGGAAAAATCGAAGGAGAAGATCTGAATCTCAGGTGAAGTACGCAGGCGAAGTACGAAGTAGGTGAGTAGCAGCGAAGTAGAAGTATCGAAGGAGAAATTGTAAGTATTCTGATTAACTCTAAATCTGAAATTTCTGAAACTGATTTGGGTATCACACATATTTCTGGAGCTGCCTCTGGATCTGGATCTGCTTCTGCATCTGGACAGTGATGGACTAGATCTGAAAGAGGAATAGGCCGCACATTTCTAACAAGGAGGAGGGGAAGAAGAACTTGAAGAATCTGCTGTTATATTTATGTCGATTTTGCTCATAGATTTGCAGACTCTGATATTTACTTTTGATGGATTTGATTTTGAAGAAACTCCTGCTGTATTTATGTTGTTTGTTTTGATTTATAGATTGGTTTTTGTCCACAACGTCTGTAACCTACCTCAAACTCCACAATAGCACGACACCAATCGTCGCTTCAGATTACTTCTCATTGAATCATCGTTTGAACTCTGATTCGAAGAATCCAGACTATTTTACGTCGACATCTGCTTGCTCTACTTCAAAGCCTTGATTCTCCATTGCTTCCTCTTCGTCTTCCTATTTCCTTCAAAGTTCAGTTCGTCATCATCCGTTTGCCCTAACTCTCGTGAGGAGATGAACTTCACTCCATTTGCCCTAGCCCTCGTGAGGTTGATGATGGAGCTGATTAACCCTAAAACTTATTCATATATGCCACATGTTGTTAGTTTATACCACATCAGTTAATTCTGCCAACAACTTAATGCCACATAAGCAAGAAAAATGCCACATAAGCTAGTTGTTTATGTCCCAGACGGAGAAGTTAACAGAAGGATGAAAAAGTGGGTTTTGGAATGTGCAAGGGCGAAAAAAGTCAATTTTGAAAATACAGGGACGAAAATGAAACCAAAGTGAAACTATAGGGACCAAAAACGTACTTTACCCTAAAAAATAAGAATGCATAAAAGAGGACTAACCCTTGTAGAGAAGTGTCTGACTCTTCCTCCTTCTTTGTTGGTTACGATCCTGGGTTCACTAAAAAGTTCTTCCTCACTAAGCACAAAAGAGAATTGGTGCGTGGGCACTATCCTCTTTGGAAAAAGGAAGAGGGAAGAAAAAATCTTCTTCCCTTACCCTATGGGCGGCGGTGGCAAGAAGATAGGGATAAGGTAATTTTTTGAGCCTTTCTCTTGGTTGCTTAACCGTGTGTGTTTTGGGATCACCCCAAAGGTTCTATTTATAGGAAAACCAAGACCTCAGAAAATCTTTGAATATCTTTTTAATTATCAAATAATTAAGAAAGATATTCTAAATTATACTTTAAATAATTAAGATATTGTAAGTTATTCCATAGTAAGATAATCTCATATCTTTTATTTAAATTAATCTTTATTAATTTAAAATAATTATTTCATATCTTAACCATTAAGATATTCCATATATTTTAAATAAAATAAAATGCAAATAATTGGTTAAATTAGCCAATGGGGCGTGTGACCCTACCCATGGGTCACACGCCCACCTTGTCATCCCCATGACAATATTGAGCATTTTATTTTCCTTTTTATTGAATAGAACAATTTCATTAAATAAATAACTAAATAAAACTCTTTTTATTTATTTCCTCTTTAATTTGACTTCTTCAAATTAAATATTTAAATAGACTCCTCTATTTAAATCCCCATTAATTTTTGACAACTTCAAAATTAATTTAATTAAATAGATTCCTCTATTTAATCTCTCTATTTTATAATTAAATAGATTCATCTATTTAATAAATAATTAAATAGACTCTTCTATTTAATTTCACAATTAATTAAATAATCAAATAGACTCCTCTATTTGTATTTGCCTTAATTGATTTGACAACTTCAAACAAATGCTTGAAATCATTTTTCCAAAGAAATGAATCATAATTAATTTATGTTCTTAATTACATGCGTTAGCTTGGAGGACTTAAAGGACCTATAGGACTAAGCTCCAATGATCTAGAATTACATTGATTGAACTCCTTCAATCAATTAATTCTTATTCATTAACTCCTAGATAACTCCACTAAATATCTAGAGTTGCACTCTTAGTACTATAGATAGTTATGTCCATTGGCTAATATCATTAACTACACTTTGATCCTTCACAAGTCACAAGTTAGTCCATATCCATGGCTAGGTATTTACACCGTACTAACCTCCATGATACATCTTGTTCCTTAAACCCAACTGATTCTCCAAAACAACCTTACATAATCTCCATTATGCGTCTTTACCTTTTCCTTGATCAGAGGAATATGGGGCCACGTTGTTCAAGACCGAATCAGTTCATAAGGGAGCTATTTATCTATTTTCCTATATGGAAAAGAGTGAATTCCATTCTTGTGTAATTACGTTCTCAGCTATAAGCAAGATGCAATCCTCAAAGTGGGAGGCATATTGAGTGAACTATATCGAGTCACTCTCACCTATGCAAATCAAAGGTTTGTCTCTTGTGAACAGGAGTTCGTAATCCACTCAAGATTAAGATCAATTGTACATGATCAACCGATTGATAAACAAAGTGTCTTTCTGTAACGACTTTCCTAGAAGACAGTAAGTTTATCTTAGTCCAGTCTACTACAATCTCTATTGCAGCAACACTCCCACTCACATGTCTCTACATGAGCGATCCAGATGAGATCACTTGTGCCAATTCACAAGTGGGCCGTGTTAGTGGTGTTACCAGAAATAAGGCACCCAACCTTTATTCATGTACCACAGACTATTTGAGTTACACTTAAGTGAATCTTCCCGCATCATATGCTCACTTTAAGTTATCATAAGTAACTCTGGATCTTATGATGGATTACATTTATTAAACTAATAATAAATGACAATGGAAATATTACTAATTAATAATTCCTTTATTTATTTATAGTTTAATTGGATTACATAAGATTTAGGGTAGAAACCCCAGCAGTGAGCAATTGGCCTATTGGGATGGTCGCATGGATCATATTATTAACGGTCATAATCGAAATGTGCAGCAATGGATATGAGAGTTCTAATAGACTTTAACATAGCACCTGGGGAGAAGGTTTCTTCATAGTCAACCCCTTCCTTTTGGGAATACCCCTTTGCTACAAGTCTAGCCTTAAAAGTCTCTACTTTCCCATCGGCTCCACGTTTCCGTTTGTAGATCCACTTACACCCAATGGGTTTTACCCCAACTGGTTGACCTACAAGTTCCCAGACTGAGTTGGAGTACATGGACTCCATCTCAAGATCCATAGCTTTTAGCAATTTTTCTTTGTCAACATCCACCATTGCTTTCTTATAAGACAATGGGTCATCCAGGTCAATACCGCCATCATTGACCTGAGTTAATCCTAAATATCGTTCGGGTAACTTGGGTGCCCTCCCACTACGACAGGGACTTAACTAGATTTGACTAGAATTTCTCATTTTACTTGAAGAGCTAGGCAAGTCAACAACAATTGTTGACTCATTAGTGGTTTCACTTGGAATCATCTCCTCTAGTGTTAATTTACTAGGAGATTTATGGTTTCCTATATAGTCTTCTTCCAAGAATGTAGCGTTTGTTGACACAAACAGTTTATTCTCTTCAGTACTATAAAACAATCCACCACACGTCTCTTTAGAGTAGCCTACGAAGAAGCATACCTTAGACCGTGATTCTAATTTCTTAGGGTTCGACTTTAGCACTTGTGCTGGACATCCTCATACTCAAAAGTGACGCAAGCTTACTTTATGTACCGACCATAACTCAATAGGTGTTTCTAAAACACTTTTAGAAGGTACCCTATTTAGGATGTATAACGCAGTCTCCAATGCGTAACCCCAAAAAGATTCTAGTAATGATGAATAGCTCATCATTTTTCTCGTCATTTCGAATAAGGTTCTATTTTTTCTTTCAGCTACACCATTTTGCTGAGGTGTACCAGGTGTTGAAAGTTGGGATGTAATCCCCTTTTCTACCAAGTAGTTTTTGAACTCATAGTCCATATACTCCCCCACCACGATCTGATCGAAGTGTCTTGATAGATTTACTAAGTTTCTTTTCAACTTCAGCTTTAAACTCTTTGAATTTCTCAAGAGTTTCAGACTTGAATTGCAATAGGCAAATGTACCCATGTCTTGAGTAGTCGTCTATAAAAGGCACATAGTACTCATATCCAACTCTAGCTTTTACATTCATTGGACCACAAAGGTCTAAATGGATAAGCTTTAGTGGTTTTGTGGCTCTATTTCCTTTACCTGAAAAAGGACGCTTGATCATTTTACCCTTTATAGAGGATTCACATACTGGGAGTGTACCAAGCTCTAAATCACTTAGAGGTCCACTTTTAACCAGTCTTTGAATTCTATTGAGGTTAATATGGCCAAGCCTTAGATGCCATAGAAGGGTCTCATCTTTAGAAATTCTACCTTTATTAGTTATAGACTCTACAGTCAGAAACAATTCAGTATTATAAAGTGTTGCACATACTAACGATTTTAGTATATATAAATTGTTATCTTCTAATCCTGAACAAATAAAGTTTCCATCTTTGAAAATATCAACTTTATTAATACCGAAATCTACGACATAAGATTGTTTGTGAATACAACCCAAAGAAACTATGTTCCGATTTAAACCAGGAACATAATACATAGTGTTCAGGAAAATAAATATTTTATTTAAAGATAATCAACAACTTTATAATTGAACCAATACTTATTTTATTCATAATAAAATAACCAAATGTTTCCACAAACATAATAAAAGTAACACAAGTTACTAAATAGTTTTTATAACATAGATACTACTCAATGGTTCATAAATGACTAGAAAAGCTTCTGTAAGCTCTAGAGCGCAAACTTCATGAAATCTCTATTTCCTTTCCATTCTTCCACTGTCAAAAGAAAAGATTATGATTTAGAATGATCTCATAATTCATCAATGAAAACAAAGAAAAGTAAATCATATTTACCATTATTGATTTCAATCTTTCTCCTTTTGAAATTATCCTATCGAAAATTCATTTGTCTGCAAAAAAGAAGTTTAGTTAGTGAATTGAATTTCTGTAAATTCAATAGGATCATATCCTCATTATCTCATAATGTCACTAAGTAAATCATATTTACAAGTACATAAGCTCTTCTTTTCCTTGCATACTTCAGCCCAGTAAACTTGTATTGAGGGTTCTCTCGAGTGTCCTAGATGATGTTAATCATCTCTCATGCGGTGTCAGCCAATTCTACCATCCTGTACATATGGAAAGAAAGTCTTTCTAGAATGTACATCTTTTGTATAGTTACTAAATACGATAAAAAAAAGAGATAATGAGGAAAACAGCCACTTTTTGACTTCATGAATCAAAAAATAGCCACCACTTTTATATTTACAATTTTTAGCCACTTTTTAATTTTTTATACCATATTGACCCTTAAAAGTTAAATGGGACCGCTGCTGTCACACCTCATGTCAGTGTAGCTGATTTGACAAAACTAATTTTTACTTTTTCAATGTAGCAGATTTTTTGGCACAATTTACTATACATGTACTTATTATACTGATAATATCTACTATACATATTTTAGGCACGCTTGTAATCATTTTCCCGCTCAAAACAATATTTTTAGGGCACGAATTTCAATAAACTTTTTAAAATTTTCCTCACATTTTATTTTTTTCATAGATTTGTTGTATACATACTATACATACTGTACATATTGTACAGTTTATATAGTTACAGTTATCCAATGATTTATGGACATTTTATTTAATTTTTATGTTTTTCTTTTTTAGTTATTTTTCAATAATGCTTTTTAAAATTTTCTTCACATTTTATCTTTATCTTAGATTCGTTGTATACATACTATACATACTATACATATTGTACCGTTAATACAGTTATACATACCCATGATTTATGTAACTTTTATATTAATTTTTATGTTGTTCTTTTTTAGTTATTTTTCAGATGCATTTTTTTTATATAATATACGTAATATATCATTTGTTTTGGTACTATATTGAAGAAGAAAAATGGTACATGTCCTTTGTACAAATATAGTACTTTCTGTACGCATTATACTAATTTGCCATACATTTTATAGTTTTCAAATTCATGAGTTGGCAGTTTGTGCCAAATCCCTTATTTAACAATTGATTTTCAGTTCTTTTTGTAAACCCAACGTCTGACGCAAACAGTTTAAGTTGGTGAGGCTGTCAAATCCAATCAGTCATAGTACCTATCATGTGCGGACGAAGCCCTTTTTAGTTCCTTTTCTTGGAAGATTGATCACATCCCTCCTTCATATCCTCCCCAACGTAACCCAGTTTTAATTTTAATTTCCCTCTCTTTTTCTAAAGTCTTTTCATTTTTCAGATTTTTTTTATTTTCAAATTACTTTAAATGATGTAAGATACAACACATACAATTGTATAATTGGTACTACGTATACTTTCAGTTATACATAAAGTACAGATTGTACCACTGTCTGATACATTTCGTATATTAAGGTTTGATCAAATTATCAAGTACCTATGTGCACTTTGTTGATTGACAGGTGTACTGGTTGTGATAATGTGTATACATAGAGTACTAATCATACCATGCTCTCTATGATTCATAAATTTTAATTCATGCATAAATGTAAAGACAAAAAAAATGAACAAACAAACGGTGTCTTGTTTGGAGTCTTCTACTCTCTCTTTTCTCAAAAACTGTACAAAATACTCTGTAATTTGTTAGCAGTAGCCATTAAACCATTTTTGAAAAAAAGAAAAAAAAATGAAAGATCACCAGATTTTCATATTTGAAAAAACGTAAAAACAAAACAAGATCTTTAAAAAACTCATCTTCAATAATGATAATGAAAAAGAAAAACCAACATCTTGAGAGCTTGGAAGCTTCAAATCTACCAGATCTGAGAAATAGAGAGATAATGAATCAGAAAAAATTGATATTTAAAAAAAAAAACCAAACTTGTTAGCTACAGATATGAGAAATCAGAAAAAATTCAGATTAAAAAAAAAACCAAACTTGTTAGCTAGATCTAAGTTTTTCCTTGGATTAAAAAAAAACATACCTTTCATCAATTTTAGTTACATTTTGCTTTGAATCTTCAAGCCACTTTTTGAAAAAATGGAGAGAGAGATAGAGAGTTACGGTTGGGGTGAAGGCGAGGGAGAAAAAAATGAAAAAATGGAGAGAAAATAAAGAATGAAAAAAAATGTGAGAGATTGGAAGCTTAAATCTTCCAGATATGATAAATAGAGAGAGAATGAATCAGAAAAAATTGAGATTTTAAAAAAACCCAAACTTGTTAGCTACAGATATGAGAAATCAGAAGAAAAAAAAAGATTTTAAAAAAAGCAAACTTGTTAGCTAGATCTATGTTTTTCCATGGATTAAAAAAAACATATCTTTCATCAATTTTAGTCACATTTTACTTTGAATCTTCAAGCCACTTTTCAGAAAAATGGAAAAGGGAGAGATAAAGAGAGAGAGAGAGAGAGAGAGAGAGAGAGAGAGAGAGAGAGAGAGAGAGAGGAGCTACGGTTATGGTGAAGGAGAGGGAGAAGAAAATGAAAAAAATGGAGAGAAAATAAAAATAAAAAATAAAAAAAATGTGAGGAGAGAGATTTTTTTTTTAAAATGATGTGATGGCATGGAAATTCGTGAGGGAGCTTTTTGGTAAATCAATTGACTTTTGATGGGTATTGATAGTTATTTTCATACATGTGGCTATAAAGTGTTATTTCATTAAAAAAAATGGCTAGTTTGTTAGTTAACCCTAAAAAAATTAACGTAGTATAAAAATAAACTCATATGATAGGCCGAGCTTGGCTCACCCCAATGAGCCAGGCCCAAGCTCGGCTCAATGAGTCTAGCCCATGAGCCGAACCGCGAGCCTTAAAATCCTGCTCGGTCAAAAGTATAGGCTCGTTGGGCTCGAGCTCGAGCCGAGCTTGAGCCTTATAATGTTTGGGCCGAGTTGGCTCGACTCGGCCCATTGATGATGGTGACGTTTATATTTGATAAACAGTATAATTGAAAAACTAACATATAGGAACGACCATGAAAACTTATAGCAGTAGTTATAAATGATTGTCTTTGCAAAAATTGAAACAATAAAAAACCATAGTTTAACATGTTTATATTTAATAAACGGAATATTATTGATAAACCAACATACAACAGCAATATAAATAAAATGTTTATATTTAATAAACGATGTATTATATATCAACAAAACTGTAGCAGCAGCCATGAATAACACGAATAATTACGTCAACATGTTGTAGCAACCAATATATAAAACATGTTTATATTTAATAAACAATGTATTATAGTTAAACCAACCTGTAGCATACACTAAAATGACGGAAAAGGAGATCACGATAACGATTTTTCCTTCGCTTTCATGATTCCCGAACATTCTCTAATCACAATTGAGGATGCCTCCATGAACGGCCAGATACGTCCGTTGGTGATGAAACATTAGTGAAAGGGAGACGGAGAAGAGGAACGCGAGAGAGTGAGAGTGAGAAGAGGAACACGAGATCTACAATAAATCCGACCATAAATCTACAATAATTCGGTAGTTGGAGAAGAAAACATCGGTGAGAGGGAGAGGGAGAAGAGGAAGAGAAAGGTGGAGTTGTCTAAAAATAATCATATTTAGGTTTTCCTTAAATAAAGATTCATAAAATCAAGTAATATTGATTTGAATTCAAAATAAAAATTATAAATTAAATTATATGCAATTAATGAGATATATTTATTAAAAGAGATAAAAGGGTAATAAGGTAAACACTAAAATCGGAATCCACCAGAATCGCCACCATAAATGGTGTTTTATGGGTAAATATTATATTAATATGAAACAACCATTAAAACTGAAATTAGGTGAATTAAAATGGTTATTAGTGTAATTAATTCAAGAAAAAAATAGAGGTATGGTTGATAAATCTTTTTATTGAAATTAATAAAAAAAAAATACATATTTTTAATATAAATAAATAAAGAAAATGAAGTCACTTTACTTTAGTGAGGGATGAAACCTCTATTCTTGTCCTTAAAAATATAAATTATGACTTTAGTCTTAAGCCTCATCAATGGGCCGGCTCGGGACGACTTAGCCCTTAAATGAATGGGCCCGTACCGGGCTTGCAAGGCCTGGTTAATAAATGGGTAGGGTCTGGCCCGGACCTGACTTAAAATGGTAAGCCCAAGCCTAGTCCACGGGCTTGGACCCATGAGATAAAATACGGGCCGGGCCGGGCTGGCCCGTTTTTGTGGGCTTGGCCTATTCCGTTCAAAGTTTTATTTATTTAATTAAATTTTCATTAAATTTTTAATTGTATTTTAAAAAAATTATTTTTAACTTTTTAAACTTAAACTTAACTCTAAAGTGATGAAAAAAAAGTTAATTTGAATTTTTACTATCTGATTCATTATTTATTTAGATTTGTTCTTATATGTTTATTAAACTTATACTTAACTCTAAAGTGTTGAAGTTAATTTATTATTTTACTACTATATATTTTTTTATTTATACTTTATTTTATATGGTTTATTAAACTTTTAAATTAAATTTATTTATCATTCTTTTAGCTTAATTTGACTATATTATTTTTTTTTAAAAATTTAACTTAAAAAGAGACAAACTAAAATAGATAAAAAAATAATAATGAAGTAAAGTAAAGATTATTCCATTTCTTTTTTAAAATATAATATAATATATTTTATAATTATATATAAGATTATATTTAAATATAAAAAATAAAATAAAATATTAACATTATATTTTATAATTATATATATTAAATTTATATATTTATTTTAATATTTTTTAACGAGCCTCGAACCGGGCTTCGGGCCGGGCCTCTGATTGGGCCAGATGGGGGCCCTATGGATAAAGCCCGCGGGCCAAGCTTGGGCTCAAATGCATGATCCATATCCAGCCTAAAAGATTAAGAGAAAAGGAGAAAAGGAGAAAAGCAAAGCAACAGAGAAAGGAAAATAGAAAGAGAGAAAAGCAACAGACAAGAAAAGAGAAAGAGAGAAAAGCAACAGGGAAATGGGAGGCTCAACATAATTGTGTTGAGGGCCAAATTTCATTATATAAGAAAAATTCAATACATTACATAATACATGTGTCATTACATGATTGGCAGATAAAATAATAAACATAAAGTAAAATTAAATGTTCTAAAATAAACTAATCTCTAAATTCCTATTAACTCTAACATCCCCCCGCAAGCGAATCGGTCTGTGATGATCGGTGAGCTTGGAGATAAAAGAGGAGTCATCGAAATGTCTGTCATTCCTGAATTTAATAGAATTTTTTTTTTACGTGAGAAAAAAAACTATTTGATCTCATAATCAAAACATGAAAATTTTTAGAGCAAGTAGAGTAGAGGAAAGAGATAAAAGCAAATTCAAAGAGATAAATTTTAAGAAAGAGAAGGCTAGGAAATGAAAACATAAGAGAAGAGAGATTTTAGATCTGAAGGATTTGCTGAAAATAAGGAGGAGAGACGGGATTTGTTTGAAAGAGAAAAACATGATTAGAGATTTACTGGAAGAAATGAGAATGGTGAAAACGTCTAGATCTAGATCTGATTTTTTTTTTTATGGAGTAAAATAGGATTTGATAAGAAAATGAGAGAGAGTTCAAGGGAAAGAAAAAGAGAGAAGAAAAAAAAAGGATGTTGGGACATTAGGAAGAGCAAACGTGAAGGATAAGGTGCAGAAATAAGGGATTTTTTTTTAAATTTTAAATCATGAAAGGAAAGACAGAAAGGTAGAGAAAAAAAAATAAATAAATAAAAAGGCATTTGATAAAAAAGCAGAAAATGAAGCAAAAGCAGAAAAGAAAGGAAATATAAGGCATGAAACATAAAGAATAAAGGCAGAAAAGCAGAAAGGAAAAGAAAGACAGAAAAGTAAAGAAAGACAGAAAAGTGAATTGCTCATCACTGTTGAGAAGAGGGATTTGACTTGAGATCTTTTTTTTTTTTTTTTTTAATGAAGAACAAAGAAAAAAGAAAGGGAACATTTCCATGGATTTAGCAAAGAGAGATAGGTATGTTTCATGGGTTTGAGATCTGGATTTTGCTTGAAGTAGAAAAATAAACAGGATCTAAACAATAGAAAAGATGAAGAAGAGAGAAGGAGAAACAGAGATCTCTTTTTTTTTTTAGATCTGATGATTTCCATGGATTTGAGATGATTTCCATGGATTCGATTTAAAATTCTGAAAAGATAAAGAGAGAATGAGAAGATTTTTTTTTAATAAAAGAAATTACTCTTCAATCGTGAAGAAGCTTTGAAGATGAACATTTTCCAGATTTTTTTTTTTTGTGATGTTGAGCCATTTTAGCAAGACGGATTTTGAAATGGAAAACTCATTCCCAGAATCAGATGCCATTTTAATGGTCTTTTATGCTCTGATACCATGAAAGATTAAGAGAAAAGGAGAAAAGCAAAGCAACAGAGAAAGGAAAATAGAAAGAGAAAGTGAGAAAAGCAACAGACAAGAAAAGAGAAAGAGAGAAAAGCAACAGGGAAATGGGAGGCTCAACATAATTGTGTTGAGGGCCAAATTTCATTATATAGGAAAAATTCAATACATTACATAATACATGTGTCATTACATGATTGGCAGATAAAATAATAAACATAAAGTAAAATTAAATGTTCTAAAATAAACTAATCTTTAAATTTCTATTAACTCTAACACAGCCCAAAGATTTATAGGTCGGGCCAGGCCTGGCCCATCAACCGTTGACTTACGGGCTCGGCCGGGCTTGGGCTGGCCCACGGGCTTTATCCATATGATGAGGCTTATTTAGTCTACCACAACACTACATTGATGGTTTAATATAAATTTCGCAGTAGTATATAAATAATATATTTAAATACCGATTTTAAAATTTGAGCCCTAATATTTGGGGGACTTGTGGATCGCCCATCTCGCATCCCCTCAGGGCCACCCCTGTTTAAATATTAGGATCTCTCTCAAAAGCTATATATCATGAAGCTAAGAAAGAAAAAATAATAAAAACCATTTTAATTCATGGATCCAAAGCTGTGTTAGGCTGCAATGGTGACTTGATCATCGAATCCGAAGAGCCTTTGGGTCTTCTTTCACAATGAACACCAAAAAGAAACCACACAAGTCTTCACATTGCTAGCTTTTGTAGAAACTATCACCCACCATTGTCCATCACTATTCTGGCAGCCAAACTCGGTCCGCGACACGACCATTCATGTTGCGGCAAGATCTGAGGCTCTTCAAGATATTATTAAAATATTTAATTATTTAATATGGGTAACATATTTTATTTATGTAATTATATTAACATACTATTTAATTGGGTCATTAAGTGATCATTTAAATTAAAGCCCATGGATTTTCCAATTGGTGTGGCCCGTTGAGTAGAAACCAGTCTGTTAGTTCTAGGGGATAATGGGAACCCTAGATTAACATAATATAAATATGTTGAGGGCGAACAAAATCCCACATCGGTTAGGGAAGGGGATGATCATGGGTATATAAGGGGAATGACACATCTCCATTGGTATGAGGCCTTTTGGGTGAAACCAAAAGCAAAGCTATGCGGGCCTAGGCCCAAAGTGGACAATATCATACTAATGTGGAGTTGTGGTGACCCGGCTTTCCCCTAACAAGTGGTATCAGAGCCATGCCCCGATCCTAAAGATATGGGTGGAATCCTCAGGTGCCGAACAAAGTGAGAAGTCTCGGAGATCCGATCCGTGGTGGGCTCTATCGGACATGCGGTGTGCTCCGGAGAAAGGAGGTTGGCCTAGATAGAGTGGACGGATAAAGGGGAGGCTTGATGGATATTTGTTCGAGGGGAGGATTGTTGAGGGCGAACAAAATCCCACATCGGTTAGGGAAGGGGATGATCATGGGTATATAAGGGGAATGACACATCTCCATTGGTATGAGGCCTTTTGGGTGAAACCAAAAGCAAAGCTATGCGGGCCTAGGCCCAAAGTGGACAATATCATACCAATGTGGAGTTGTGGTGACCCGGCTTTCCCCTAACAAGTGGTATCAGAGCCATGCCCCGATCCTAACGATATGGGTGGAATCCTCAGGTGCCGAACAAAGTGAGAAGTCTCGGAGATCCGATCCGTGGTGGGCTCTATCGGACATGCGGTGTGCTCCGGAGAAAGGAGGTTGGCCTAGATAGAGTGGACGGATAAAGGGGAGGCTTGATGGATATTTGTTCGAGGGGAGGATTGTTGAGGGAGAACAAAATCCCACATCGGTTAGGGAAGGGGATGATCATGGGTATATAAGGGGAATGACACATCTCCATTGGTATGAGGCCTTTTGGGTGAAACCAAAAGCAAAGCTATGCGGGCCTAGGCCCAAAGTGGACAATATCATACCAATGTGGAGGTTTGGTGACCCGGTTTTCCCCTAACAAAATATAGGGCTATGGTCCCCAATATGTTAATCATCTTTACAGTCTCTTGTTCCCATCAAGCAGAGAGAGTTACCCATCAAAGGTCTGTGGTGATTAACTGAGGAAGACCGATCCCACCGTTTTGATTTCAGGTTAAGGATAAACAGCAAGTATTCGATAAATCCAAGTAATTCTATTCTTATAATGATTTAGGGTTTCATATTATGTATAGATCTTGGTGATATAAAAACCAACAAGTGGTATCAGATCATATATGCATGATAGAAACTCAAATCAGTAGTGATAAATTTATTAATTTATGACTAATTACGTAATCTTCCCTACGACATCGTTTTACGCAAATAGTTTGATTTTTGGTTACGTAATTTGATAGATTTTTTGGGTATCTGCTTGCATTGTTTTTTTGTGAAACATAAATTGAATTTAGTTTCAAATACATATGTCCCTTATCTCATATCTGTCGTCTTTTAGTATGGGATATTTCTGCCTTAAGATAAAATGTCAAATTTTGGCTTTGCATAAATCATGGTTGCTTGCAGACTTTAATAAAAGTAATTGTTTATATTTTCAATTCTCAATCTTCTTGATATTATTTGTTTATATTTATTAAGAAGAAATTTTTTTTTAAATAATTGGAAGTGGCTTTGTAATTGTATTCAGTCAAGACTATTTTTTATTTCATTTTTGATTCATCATCACTCCGCTGCAATTAAAAAAAAAATTGCATTCATGTTTTTGGGTTTATATCATTGTTAAAAAAAAAAAAAAAAAAATTTATGCCTATTTCGGTTTATATTAGGCTTTTCAGTTTATTATTAGGCTCAATTTGGGGTTTGAGCTTTGTAAATTTTGATAATTTTAGAGGACCATTTCCCATGTAAAATTGTACATTGTTTTTTATTATCATTAAAGTTAAATAATTTGATTAAATTAAATTATTTTGTAAGGTTGATAATAAATATAGTATGACATTGTGCATGATTTGTCTAATTTTATTAAATACTTTAATAAACAAAATATGTTGCCAAAGTAGCCTCTGTTTTGAGAGTTAAAAAGCATTCAAATTATTAGATGTTAGTGTGTTTATTATTTATGTAAACTAAAATCGGCCCAAAGGAAGATTCAATTTGACCAAATAATAAGTGCACATGTGATGATAAATATGGATAACATAAGGTTGTGCCATATGAATGGTAGTCGGCCCAAAGGAAGGCTTTCATTTGACTGGATAAGTTATTATATTTGATTATTGCATTGAGAGTATCACTTACAAATTAATATCTCTGTCCAAAGACTAGGTGTTAATGTTGTGTTCGATATCTTGTTGTCCTCATTAAGGTTATAATGTCATGTTTTATATTGTATATATGACATTGTTTATTAATTTGAGTTTGTGTTTTTCTGTACAGTTTCTATTGTTACTGCCAATAATTTTTCTTCACACCTTAATAAAATTCCAATGTAGAATGTTGCAAACTTTAAGGACTGGAAGGAGAATATTATGATTGTTCTCGGTTGCATGGATTTTGACCTTCTGCTCAGGACAGATCGTCCCTCTCCCGTTGAGGATAATTCAAATAATGTAAAAATTGAAAAATGGGACTGATCTAACCGCATGTGTTTAATGATCATAAAAAGCACAATTCCCGAAGGTTTTCGAGGTTCTATTGTTGAAGGTAAAGATGTCAAATTGTTCCTGAAGGAAATTGATCAATACTTTGCCAAGAATGAGAAATCAGAAGCAAGTGGCCTTTTGGCTAAACTTGTTTCCATGAGGTATAATGGCAAAGGGTGAAGGGATGATTTACTAAAATAGCGGAATTTTATTTAGTAAACTAATTAACATTTAATTACGGATCTATTAATATCATGCAATTTGTGGAAAACATGTAGATTCATGCTTATATTTTCGAAAATTAAAATCAAATATACTTACATTGAGTAGTTAATGGAGAATCAGTTGGAGGTTTCTTTACAGCATCAACCCTAAGCAACATCGGATCTTCTATGCTATATCCCGATCGATCAAACGAAACTCGATTGTGGGATCGAACTTAAGAAGAAATTGGGAAGAAGAAAAAAAAAATTCTTCCCAATATCAAGAGGGAAACTCAGCCAAGGGGGGGAGAAGGAGGAAGGGAGAATTCCAAATTTCTTAGGAATTGAATTGTGTGATTTATGAATGACCCAAGCCTCCTATGTATTGGAAAATAGGAATCATAATCACATTAGGCTTAATCCATGGAGATAAATACAAAAAGAAAAAAGAATTATCTCTTTCCTTTATCTTGGTATTTCTAAAATGTCATAGATAAATAAGAAAATATTTTCTTTTCTTTATTTTATTTATCTTGGGTAAATAAATCTATATAATTATTATATGATATAATTCAAACAATTATCTCCTACAAATTATCTATTATGGCCGAAAATTATATAGTAAATAATTAAAAAATCAAATTTATTTATTTAATTATTTTGGGCCAATTTCAATTGGGTTCATTAATCCAATTGGGCTTGAAACTCTCTCTTAAATTAATAAGTCCAACTTAATTAGTTTATTTATTACTTACCATTTAAATAAAATAATTTATTTAAATAATTAATAATATTAATATTTTCTCCCTACTAAATATTATCAAATTATATTTAATTATTAATTTCCATTTAAATAATTTTCATTATTTAAATAATTAATAATAAATATTTTAATTATTAATTTTCATTAAATAAACTAATTATTTAATTAATAATTTTATTGATAATATTTTATTATTAATTAATTAATTTTAATTATTAATTTCCGTTCAAATAAAATTAATTATTTAAACAATTAATAATTGTCAATTAATTTCAAATTATTAATTACCATTTAAATATACTCAATCTTTAAATAATTAATAATGTCTAATTAATAATATTTCATTATTAATTTCCTGTTTAAATAAACTCATTATTTAAATAATTAATAATGTTTATATTAATTACCGTTTAAATATACTCAATATTTAAACAATTAATATTGCCTATTTAAGTAATTCACTTTACTAAAATTTCTATTTCTTCTACTTGATTTCGCAACTACAATATTTGGGCTAGCATAGGGACCGAACGGACCTATAGATCATGGGCTTAATAATTAGTTAATTAAGTGATTAACACATAATCAGTTAATTACTTATTATCTAACTATGAATAATTCCACTATAGATTCATAGTTGAACTCCCCTCACTATAGATTAGTTATTATCCATTTAGTTTATCATTATTTATATCTGTGATATAGTCCGTCACGTGGAACCCTCATAATTACAGGCGGATAAATTTACTGTTTTGCCACTGTAATTACCGATTTATCCTTGTGTTCTTGCTGATTCTCCAATGAACTTTATCTTTAGTCAACTAGAGATAATGTACTTCTGTGATCAATAGAAGTCGTGGGGCCACTTGTTCATGTCTCGAATCAGTACATCAAGGGAGTTTCCTAAAGTTCCTAAAATGTTTTGGAATCGCACTGATACCGTTAATTTATAGGAAAGTTATGAATTCCATCTCGTGAAAATGAGTTCCCAGATACTTATCTAGCCATGTTCCCAAAACAGTAGTGTATTGAGCATTCTTACAGATCGCTCTCAACCATGTGAATCAAAGAACATAACTCCATAAATAGGAGTTCGCATTTCACTCAGGATTGAGATCTATAACGGTTGATAAACTTAGTTTGATATTCGATCATTTCTCGTAAACGGTACTAATGAAAAATTTGATCGAACATCGTGGTCCTGTCTTATACAATCAACATTGCATATGATACTTCCATTTCATGTCTCCCAAATGAATGATCAGGATTAGATCATTTGTCTATAAACAAAATGCGAAGCTATCAACAGTGTTACCAGTATAAGGTTCCCAAACGTTATCCATTTTTTGTAGACACTTTTAAGTTACTCATCTCGACTTTAATCCTCTCGTATGACTCACATACTAAGTCTTGATTTCATAAGAGTAACTTAGGGTTTAACTATTGAATGTTTGATATTAATATACTTCCATATATTCCTAATATTGTCAATTGAATCAATCTAGATAATATAAATAACTTATGTTTATTTATTTAATTTATTTGAAATAAATTATCTTTATTAAATAATTACAAGTTCTAGGACACCATTCATAACAAAAGGAACATCAGAGAGTATATCATGCAGATGTCCCATATCACTGCTAAACTTAAGGGGCTCAAGTTGGACCTCTCTGAGGACTTACCTGTGCATTTAGTTCTAATCTCTCTTCCAGCACAATTCGGTCAATTTAAAGTGAGTTATAACACTCAGAAGGATAAATGGTCTCTTAATGAGCTCATTTCTCATTGTGTGCAAGAGGAAAAGAGATTGCAGAGGGATAAAACTGAAAGTCCTCGCTTGACATCTACTGCTAAACCTAACAAGAGAAAATGGAATAAAGATATTGCGGAATCTTTTCAGCAGAAGAAAGTTAAAAAATATGATCAAGTTTTCACCTGTTATTTCTGCAAGAAGACGAGACACATGAAGAAAGAATGCCCTAAGTATGCCACCTGGCGTTTAAAGAAGGGTGAGTTTTTCTCTTTTGTTTGTTCTGAAGTTAATTTGGCTTGTGTACCTTGTCAGGAATGGTGTCCTAGATCCTGTAATTATTTAATTATAATAATTTATTTTGAATAAATTAAATAAATAAACATAACATTTTTATATTATCTAGATTGATTCAATTAACGATATTAGAAATATATGAAAATATATAAATATCAAACATTCAAATACTAAAACCCTAAGTTACTCTTATGAAATCACGACTTAGTATGTGAGTCATATGAGAGGATTAAAGTCGAGATGAGTAACTTAAAAGTATCTACAGTAAATGGATAACGTTTGGGAACCTTATCCTGGTAACACTGTTGATAGCTTCGCATTTTGTTTATAGACAAATAATCTAATTCTGATCATTCATGTGGGAGACATGAAATGGAAGTATCATATGTAGTGTTGATTGTATAAGACAGGACCACGATGTTCGATCAAATTTCTCATTAGTATCGTTTACGAGAAATGATCGAATATCAAATTAAGTTTATCAACTGTGATAGATCTCAATCCTGAGTGAAATGTGGACTCCTATTTATGGAGTTCTGTTCTTTGATTCACATGGTTGAGAGCGATTTGTAAGAACGCTCAATACACTCCTGTTTTGGGAACATAGCTAGATAAGTAGCTGGGAACGCATCTTCATGAGATGGAATTCATAACTTTCCTATAAATTAACAGTATCAGTGCGATACCTAAACATTTTAGGAACTTTAGGAAACTCCCTTGATGTACTGATTCGAGACATGCACAAGTGGCGCCACGACTTCTATTGATCACAGAAGTATATTATCTCTAGTTCGACTAAAGATAATGTTCATTGGAGAATCAGCGGGAACACAAGGATAAAGCGGTAATTACAGGGGCAAAACGGTAAATTTATCCTCCTGTAATTATGAGGGTTCCACGTGAAGGATATATTACAGATATAAATAAAGATAAACTAAATGGACATAACTCGTCTATCGTGAGGGAGTTCAGCTATGAATCTATAGTGAAATTATTCATAGTTAGATAATAAGTAATTAACTGATTATGAGTTAATCTTAATTGACTAATTATTAAGCCCACGATCTATAGGTCCATCACGTCCCTATGCTAGCCTAAATATCGTAGTCGCGAAATCAAGTAGAAGAAATGGAAAGTTTAATTAAAGTGAATTACTTAAATAGGAAATATTAATTGTTTAAATGTTGAGTATATTTAAACGGTAATTAATATAAACATTATTAATTTTTTAAATAATGAGTTTATTTAAACAGAAAATTAATAATGAAATATTATTAATTAGACATTATTAATTATTTAAATATTGAGTATATTTAAATGGTAATTAATCATTTGAAATTAATTAACAATTATTAATTGTTTAAATAATTAATTTTATTTGAACGAAAGTTAATAATTAAAATTAAATAATTAATAATAAAATATTATCAATAAATTTATTAATTAAATAATGAGTTTATTTAATGGAAATTAATAATTAAAATACTTATTATTAATTATTTAAATAATGGAAATTATTTAAATGGACATTAATAATTAAATATAATTGGATAATATTTAGTCGGGAGAAAATATTAATATTATTAATTGTTTAAATATACTAAATATTAATATTATTAATTGTTTAAATAAAATATTTTATTTAAATGGTAATTAATAAATAAATTAATTAAGTTGGACTTATTAATTTAAGAGAGAGTTTCAAGCCCAATTGGATTAATGAACCCAATTGGAATTGGCCCAAAATAATTAATTAAATAAATTTGATTTATTATTAATTTTGGTCATCATAGATAGTTTGTAGGAGATAATTGTTTGAATTATATCCTATAATAATTATATAGATTTATTTACCCAAGATAAATAAAATAAAGAAAAAAAAATATTCTTTTATTTATCTATGACATTTTAGAAATACCAACATAAAGGAAAGAGATAATTCTTTATCTCCATGGATTAATCTTAATGTTATTAGGATTCCTATTTTCCTATAAATAGGAGGCTTGGGTCATTCATAAATCACACAATTCAATTCCTTAGAAATTTGGAATTCTCTCTTCCTCCTTCTCCCCCCTTGGCCGATTTTCCCTTAGTGATTGGGAAGAAAATATTTTTTCTTCTTCCCAATTTCTTCTTAAGTTCGATCCCACAATTGGGTTTCGTTTGATCGATCAGGATATAGCATAGAAGATCTAGTGTTGCTGAGGATTGATGCCGTAAAGAAACCTCCAACCAATTCTCCATATTTTACTCAATGTAAGTTTCGGTTTGATTTTAATTTTCGAAAATATAAGCATGAATCTACATGTTTTTCAAAAATTGCATGATGTTAATAGATTCGTTATTAAATGTTAATAAATTTACTAAATAAATTTCCGCTAGTTTAGTAAAGCATCCCTTCAATTGGTATCAGAGCTAGTTTTAATAATCATGCAAATTTTCTGAAGTTTTCGAAAGTTTGGTGGGTTTCATAAAAAGTTGTTTTTATGTGTGTTTATATAAATTGTGGAGGTTTACTTATTGACTGTTTAGGTATTCTTGAGGCACTTACGTTTTTAAATTTTATTAGAAAATTTGTAAACCCTAATTTTAGGGTATAGCAAAAAAATTTGTAATTTTCTCATACCAAAGAGGCATGAAATCGGCTACATCAAAGGGAGAAGAGAAGAAAATTTTTCTCCACCATTCCATGAGGTCCACGTCCAAGAGAGAGAAAAGGTAAAGATATGGTAAGATATTTTATCATAATTATCTTGTTATCTCAATTTAAAAATTTAAATATTTAAGATAAGGATAAAATCTTTTTAAAGATTATATCCCTATCTTAAATTATGAATTTAGAAATTGATATAAGATTACATGGAAAATATTTTCTTTATTTTTTCCATATAATTAAAAGATAATTATTTTAAAACAAGTATTTATGGAAATATTAAGGAGATAATATTTGCCCCATAAATACCCATACCCACACCTACACCATGGAGGAGAGAGAAAGTTGAAGCCTCAAGTTCTACAATGGAAGATTTAAATTAAATTGTAATTTAATTTTTCGCTTTTAGAAATAGTGCCAAGAATACCGGTCAATTTAGCTATTTATTATTTAAATTGTTTATATGTATGATATAATTGTTTATATGTATGATATAATTGTTTTAAATAATGTTCATGCATAAGAGTATGTCATGTAGAAAATCTCACCATAAGTTGTATGATTTTAATTAATTATACATTCATGCATCATGATATAATATGTGCTATTATATGATAATGTATGTGAAGCATGCCATAATTTTATTTTATAAAGTGTTATTATCGAAAATTATGTAATTTTTATTCTAATTGTTTTAGAATTAAAAGCATGCTTATTTAGTTAAAATTCAAAAGTTTAATAGAAACTAAATGAATTATTTGTAATATGGAATTATTGTTTAAACAATTGGGCCAAAATCCATATAAGGTAAACAAAAGGAAACTTTTAATTAAGTGTTAATTAAAAATTAATAATTAAGATTAATTAAATTGAACGGATCTCTGGCGAGAAAGCTCTGCCCAAGCGATGAGGTTTCATAAAGTTCCCCTAACACATATCGCCTCTAGCTGGGAGCGATCTAGGAGAAAAGTTAGAATTAATAAATCAAAATTATTAAGACGGCTCATAATGTGATTAGCTTTAATTAGGAAAACTTAAACAATCACATTTATAAAATTAATCTAACCAATTTAAGAGTTAAAGTTGATTAGGTTAATTAAAACTTGGATTAATGAATTAGCCTCAATTAGTCTAAGTTATGAAACCCTAACTTAAAATATTAAGTGAGAGAAGGACACATGTCAATGTATTTTATGGTCTCCACTAATGGGTTCAAAACGTGAGATTTATACATGGCCTCTGTAACACTGCTGCAGGTGTTCATTCCCATAAGAAGGTTCTATTGTATAAATCAAAATCAAGTTGGGTCTCCCGAAAGGGATAAAGAATTTTAAATCGAGTTGAAGACTGAATCTACACTTCGTAGACACTCTTCAATTTTTATTTAATAGACTAAATTAGTGGGTCACACTTAAAAAGAAATTTGGTAAAGTTTGTTATCAAAATTCTTGACCAAACACACAGTAAACAATGACATGGAATATGAGTTATTCTGGAGTTGTCAATTGTTTGAGTGGCATCTCGTTTTAATGATGGTAACTGACCTATCATTCGACGACACTTCACCGGTATCATTAAAATATCGTGACATAGTAACATGTTTTAGGGCTTTTCTGTTCATTAATATGTTTGCATTCATGCATCATATTTAATTATATGTCGAAACTTTGAGTATTTGAATGTTGAATGCGTGTTAGATTATTAAGATAAAGTTTATTTAAATTTTAGTAATATAGCATCTGTTTTAGTCACTATACTTGGAAAGAACAAACTGAACTATGATAACTGTGTTTCCTAGAAAAGGAAATAAATAATTTAAGTAAAGCGGTTTACTTAAATAAACAGACAATATTAATTATTTAAATAATGAGTTTATTTAAGTGGAAATTAATATCATTGTTATTAATTATTTAAATAATGTGTTTATTTAAATGGTAATTAATAATAAAATATTATTAATAAATAATTATTAATTATTTAGGTAATGTGTTTACCTGAATGGAAATTAATAATTAAACATTTATTATTACTTTTAAATAATAGTGATTATTTAAAAGAATAATAGTAAATAACATATTTATTATTAATTTAAATAATGTCGATTATTTAAATAGAAAATAATAAATATTTATTAATAATAAAATACAAAATTGGAATATGATGTTTTATTTAAATAATTGATTTATTTAAATAAATATCAAGAGTTAATAAATAAGATTTATTAATAAGGAGGAATCTATAATTGCATTAATGAATTTAATGGATTTTGGTTCAAATTATTAAAAACCAAAATCGACTCATATATAATATTTTAGGAAATAATTGTTGAATTATTTTGTCTAAAATAAATATATAAAAGAATGTTTAACCAAAGACAAATTAAACAAAGAAAAAATTAGTTTTTCTTATTGATTTTAAACACATAAAATCGGCACGTAAGATAAATAAGGAATAAAATTTGATTTTATTCTTGGCATTTATATTGTATTTATTTTGATAGTATTTCCTAATTCGATTGGAAAATTGTTTTCCGTATAAATACAAACGTCTTGGTTGTTCATTCAAAAGCTTCTAATTTCAATTCTCGAAATTGAAAACTTTTATTCTTCTTATTTTTCCTCATATTCGATTTACTATAGTCTAAATGGAAGAAAAATATTTTTCATCCCGAACCATAGTTTTCTAGTTTAGTTTAGTTATCAATTTGTTTTTATTTTGAATTATGTAATAACTATTGGTTCTCATTTTGTATGAACCAAGTTTGAGAATATTTTAAATAAGAGTTATTTAGGTAGATATTCCTTTACAATTATATTACAAAGTTCTAAAGTGTGATTGGATGGTTATTCAAAATACTTAGTATAAAACAAATAAATTCCAAATCCAAATTCTAAACTCCGGTATATCTAAATGAGTTATAAGGTTTAAAAATGTTTAAATACTTAAGTCTAAAATTACTTAAATAAGTTAGAGGGATTAATCTCTTAAAGTTGGTTCTCAAGGAGTTTGAGCTGATAACCATATTAATCCACGAACTTATGGGATAAGTAAAATAGAATATCTTTGATTTATCAAAGATAACTAGACTTAAATATCTCTAAAGTTGGACATTTAGATGTTAGAACTTAAGTGATAAGTAAACATTAAATCGATTTCTTATATTTCAAACATTCAGTTATTTAAAAGGATGTTTTAAAGGTAATAACTGATATGGAATAAACAAAACAGAAATCAGAAAGTAATAATTAGTGAATAATTGAATTCACAAATTATTAAAAAAAAGTTCAGTAAATCAGTGATACTGAAGGCTTTAAACCTTACTTAAGATATAAAAGAATTACATTATGATTTTATTTCACAATAAAAAAAAGTAGTTATTTAAAAGTTTAAATTGTTAAACTACTTGTAGAACTTTATTTGAGTGGGAGCGTCATAGTACGAACCAAATGGACTTTTAGTAGTCCAAGTGAAACTCATTGACTTCAAAATCAATGAATAAAGTTCAAAATAAGTGAAATAAAAATGACATGAATTTTCAATAGTTGAGTTGAAAAGGGTCACTTATACTTATACATTATTTTTGGAAATAATAAGAAGTATAGAATTGTAATCATTAAACAAATGAAAGTAAAGGAGAATTACTTTGCAGTGGGAGCTTAAGAATTTCGAGAATCCTAGAACCGATGTTACTAAAATAAAATTTACAAATAGTATGTTAGTGCACATAGATAAAATGAGAGATTTTATGAGTTGCACGGGCTCAAATTCGAACATGAATTTACTTCCATGCAAGAATTTGACAAAAGACCTTTGCGAATTAAACATCAAATGAGTTAAGTGTAAGTAAAATGAGTTTTTTTTACTTACTAAACTCTAGATTCGCGTGATTAATAGGTTGTTAGTAAATGAAAGGTGGTTGAACATGATGGTTTCAAATCAAAGTTAATGGAGTTTATTTTATGGCAATAAAATATGGAATCTATTACACTTAATGAAACTAACATCAGACAAAAGAAATACATACTAAACAGATGAAAAACGTTACTGATAAAGTATTCACTATAAAAATTTCGGGAATAGGTGACGTTTTTTTGGCGTCACCTATTCGAATAGGCGACGGTTTCTTGACCGTCACCTATGGCAGTGTCACCTATTTAAATAGGTGACGGGCATAAAAAACCAACACCTTTTTGAATAGGTGACAGTTTTTACCCGTCACCTTTTCCCATAGGTGACGGTTTTTACCCGTCACCTTTTTAAATAGGTGACGGCCGAATAGGTGACAGTCATAAAAAATCGTCACCTTTTCTAAAAGATGACGGGGGAAAACCGTCACCTTTTGTCTAAATTTTGAGAAAAAAAATATTTTTTTAGTTAATTGATTTTAAATAATGCCATTTATTACACCTATCAAATTTAACTAAATATTACAATAAAAATTAAAATATCACTAAATGACTACATAAATTACAATATTTTTAAATAAAAAATTAAATTACATTATACTTGGACAATAAAACAAGAATTACTAATAGAAAACTAGTCCTGATTCTTCATAATTGAAGACGTCAACGACAGCTTCTGCTTTAAGGAGGACATTTGTCCTAGGCCTCTTCCCGATTGTACAACAAAACTGTCCTATATCCATGAATAAAAGGAAGAACTGATAAACAATAGGCCTCCATTTTAAATTACACAATCTGGAAGGGAAAAGTTAAAGGCATATGT
Source organism: Gynostemma pentaphyllum (assembly GCA_028015215.1). Classification (NCBI taxonomy): domain Eukaryota; kingdom Viridiplantae; phylum Streptophyta; class Magnoliopsida; order Cucurbitales; family Cucurbitaceae; genus Gynostemma; species Gynostemma pentaphyllum. The sequence goes on from CM051348.1 coordinate 34,134,216, forward strand.
TGAACAACATTCAATGAAAAAATAAAGGCCATAGACAGAAAATCTGCTTTAGTTTTAAAATAAGAGACACTGATACACACCTCTTCACATGTCCATTATCGATAATGATATTGTAGAGCAGCAAAATGAAGATGTAAATATGTTTACCATGACAACAGTGATGTTTCCCAATTGAACCTTTCAATGTTCTGCTTTAATTTTATTCAAGCCATCTTATCATCAAACATATTAAGATGATTTAGAATTCAAATATAATTTTTTCTCGAAAAAAAATATAAAAAACATGGCTTGAGTCACATGTGATGGATCAAGCTAAAGCTAAAAAAGCCAAGAGACTGAAGCAGATTAATTATTTTAAAACAATTTTCAAAAGATACAGCCATCAGCCAATAAGCTAGGCCCTCCTTGAGTATAATGACTGAAGTCTTGGTGTTTATAGATTAAAATGAGAACCTTTGAAAATCTTGTTGGGAGAAGAAAATGAGTAGATAGAAACAAATAGTTGGATAGAAGCAAAACTAGCCAAAATGCAAACTTTTTAATTCCAAGTTCATGAAATATATCTATCTGTTGAGTCTTGGAGCTACATTCAATGTATGCAACAACACCAATTTGTTTCCGTAGTTCTTCTACCTGCATAAAAATGATTCCATTAAGATGAAATAAGAAAATAAAACTTTCCACAGAACAACACTTCTATTTCACCAAATGTAGAAGGATTTGTCTTTCAGATAATATATATAAAAGTGGGAACCTGAGAATATGTTATTGTATTTGAGCCCATGTGATCTGCAAGATAAGTTTCGTCATCACGAAGATCTAAGGAACACAAAAACATGAACTATCTCAACATTTGGGGTACACAACACTGCTCCCAAGGGGCAGACAAAAAAAATATATTCTGAGTGTCCATATTGAGTTTCAATTGTTACACACCTAACTTTGTCCCAAGTAGGACAATTGGAGCAATTGGAGCAAACCTATGAAGTTCAGGCATCCACTATGAAACAAAATGTATTAGTTCATCTATTGTTGTTAAAAGAAAACAGCTAAGACACAGATTTACGTGTGCAACAGCCTTGGTGTGGATGTGAAAATTTTGTTTATCTATGCTATGACATTTTCCACCTAAAACACAAAAGAAAAAATTATTCATTACACCACCAGCATATTAAATTCACCAACATTTTAAATTTATTAAATAACAACCACGAACTCTGCCCTTGTTAAATGTGCAACAGCCTTGGTGTGGATGTAAACCTTCCAAACCATATCATTCCAATTTCCAAGGAGTGTCTTACCGAATGAATTTTAAACGCTCCTTATGGCTGGCATTTGGTCCAGGCTTTGTGTATCCATCAGGAGCCTCATAAATTACATTAGCAAAACCATTTCCTCCAACCTCAATCATTGCATCAATTTATCATCCAATGTAATTGACAAAACCTGAGTCAAAACCAATGATGGCAAGAACATAATTGACTAATTCAGAGCAATTCGCATAAACAACCAAGTGCATTTAAAAAAAACGGCAACAATTGATTTTATTGCACTTTCTAATAATAATAAGGAAAACTTGAAAACCAGATAATTAGTTTTTATTACACCTGCTAATAAAATAAATTCTCATATACTCTATCATGCAATTCTTTTTCTCTATTAGAGAGGGAAAATCCACAAATAGAGAGAGAAAAAACATTTTGTACAAACCAACTTAATTTGGCGTCAAAAGCAGAAGTTGAAGTTATTCAGCAATAAATTCACTCAGCTAAAACCGAAAACTAAAGAAACTGAGATAAGAGAATATAGAAAGGAAAAGACATGTAGAAATGAGAGTAGAAGTTCAAAAGTTACTCGATGTTAGACATGAAAAATACATCTTTTTATGAGAGAAGCCTAATTAAAATTAGAGAAGATGAAAATCAAGAAATTACATTTTCAAATAGTAGAATTAAAAAAAAACCCATATGTATGTTTAGCTGCAATATGTAAATCATTTACCTCAAATTTCAAAGCGCCCTTAGTGAATTATTACTAAATTTACAAGGGAAGTAAAAAATATGCGGTAAAAGATAAGGTGCAATGTAACCTAACATCTACATTTAAAATCTCTTATGAACATCTTCCATTATCCTAATGAAATGGGCTTTTGAGCCGTCTTTTAAAAAGTCTTAAAATGAAAGTTTATAATATCGGTCTGATATTATCAGACATTGGTTTTAATGTGTCTACTAGATATAAATATGGGGCATATAAAGATTACTTATGGTAAGAAAATGGGGTAAAGAACACAAAAACAGGGTAAGAACCTACAACTTATCCGGCGATTGAACAATCTTTGAACGCAAATCTGCATTTTCTTCGACACCTTGAACTAGGAGAAATTCTGCATTAGAAATCTGACAATATACAAAAGAAAACAGTGAGGCAAAAATGATGGAGCATATTGACATACAATTGACATCACAAGTAAATCTTCCAAAACTATAGAAATTAAGAAGACTTTCAGGTGTTAAAAAAACAAATTGCTTCAAGCTGCTTCAGTTTAGATACCAACGTGCAATGTTCTGGCTCCAGGGAGGTTCAATATGTTAGAAAATCAATTCTAGTAGAACAAATAATCGTGTGGTGTAAACCACCAAATAACTAATAAATGCACAAGTTTTACCTTATAAAAAATGTTGTTATTCTTTGTTGTATAGAAAATTAACATCCTAGTTCTTCAGCTTCAAATACACTACATATAAAGATAATTTAAAGTATCAAATTTATATAGTGAGGAACAATTTACAAGTATAAAACTCAGCATAGAAAATGACAAATATTCATTCAAAAAAATATTTCAATCCTATGATGACATTAGAATTGATTTCTGACACCAATATTAAAAAAAAATTAGTATCATCTCTAGCGCATTAAACTGGTTTGCCAAATAAACTTCCTGTGTTGCGATTAGAGAGTGAAGAATGACTTCCTCCATCATAAACTCGACACGATCTATAAAAAGAGATATAAGAAAAATAGTTAACTTAAAATCAATCAGAATTCCAAAATTTAAATCAAATTAAGCAACAAGCCTTTTCATAAAGAGGATTAATAGCTAGGTTTTCTAGCAGTAGTAGGCTCGCGACCATGACCTGATTTCAGTAGCCATTATAGCATAATAAGAAGAAATTAGAGATTTAGAACAAAGGATTTGTAAAATTAGGGCTTGAATTCGAGGAAAACCAACGAATACATAAAAACAACAAAAGAATATTTTTCAAAAGGATGCAGTATAAATTCAACAATCAAAACGTAGAATTAAACCTCCTACCAGAAGTTGCTCGAGAAAACAGAAATAGGCGCTCACGATGACGAGCATAGGAACTTCCTGGCAAACCCTGAAAGATTTGTACATATAAATACAAGTAAGTTTCCTTTTCAGAGACTTGATTTGAATTTATTGAAAAAATAGGAAACTTGACCTGAATAACTGACGAAAAATGCCTCGAACGAACGGCAAGAGTCAGATCTACTTTAGATCTGAACAAGCTTCTTCGAACGAACAACATGCGGAAGCTTTGAGTGGTGTTAATGGTAACTATTATCAGATATGCGGTTTGTGGCTTCGATTTTCAATAGATCTGGTTTTACAACGAAGCTTCACACGAAAACGAAAGCGTGAAGAGCTTCTTGATGCGACGACGAGGGTTTTGGTCCAACGAATGAAGAACTCGTGATGGGGAACGACAGACCGCAGATTGAAGAAGCGATTAAGAGAAACACCAGTCGCGAGAGAGATTTGGTCGAGCGAATGAGAAGAAGAAGCGAGAGGGTTTCGTGAGCGAAGGATTCTTTTCTCTTATTTTTTTAAGTCTTCATCCGCGATATGGTTTAAAGGAATGGGTGACATGGTTTTCGTTTATCTTTTAAAAAAAACACTATTCATCAGCTTTTTATTTTATTGTGTCACCTATTAAAATGGTTGGTGTCGCCTATTCCTATTTTTCTTATAGTGATTAAAATGACTACCATGGCTAAGTAGTTGATAGTCATCCAGTTTGCCTGGAATTACAAGTCAAATCTCCAAATATCTAGGACAAGTGGGAGATTGTTAGGGAATGGTGTCCTAGATCTTGTAATTATTTAATTATAATAATTTATTTTGAATAAATTAAATAAATAAACATAACATCTTTATATTATCTAGATTGATTCAATTAACGATATTAGAAATATATGGAAATATAAATATCAAACATTCAAATAGTAAACCCTAAGTTACTCTTATGAAATCACGACTTAGTATGTGAGTCATACGAGAGGATTAAAGTCGAGATGAGTAACTTAAAAGTGTCTACAGTAAATGGATAACGTTTGGGAACTTTATCCTGGTAACACTGTTGATAGCTTCGCATTTTGTTTATAGACAAATGATCTAATCCTGATCATTCATATGGGAGACATGAAATGGAAGTATCATATGCAATGTTGATTGTATAAGACAGGACCACGATGTTCGATCAAATTTCTCATTAGTACCGTTTACGAGAAATGATCGAATATCAAACTAAGTTTATCAACCGTGATAGATCTCAATCCTGAGTGAAATGCGGACTCCTATTTATGGAGTTATGTTCTTTGATTCACATGGTTAAGAGCGATCTGTAAAAACGCTCAATACACTCCTGTTTTGGGAACATAGCTAGATAAGTAACTGGGAACGCATCTTCAAGAGATGGAATTCATAACTTTCCTATAAATTAACAGTATCAGTGCGATACCTAAACATTTTAGGAACTTTAGGAAACTCCCTTAATGTACTGATTCGAGACATGAACAAGTGGCGCCACGACTTCTATTGATCACAGAAGTATATTATCTCTAGTTCGACTAAAGATAATGTTCATTGGATAATCAGCGGGAACACAAGGATAAAGCGGTAATTACAGGGGCAAAACGGTAAATTTATCCGCCTGTAATTATGAGGGTTCCGCATGAAGGATATATCACATATATAAATAAAGATAAACTAAATGGACATAACTCATCTATAGTGAGGGGAGTTCAGCTATGAATCTATAGTGGAATTATTCATAGTTAGATAATAAGTAATTAACTGATTATGAGTTAATCACTTAATTGACTAATTATTAAGCCCATGATCTATAGGTCCATCGAGTCCCTATGCTAGCCCAAATATCGTAGTCGCGAAATCAAGTAGAAGAAATGGAAAGTTTAAGTACAGTGAATTACTTAAATAGGCAATATTAATTGTTTAAATATTGAGTATATTTAAACGGTAATTAATATAAACATTATTAATTGTTTAAATAATGAGTTTATTTAAACAGAAAATTAATAATGAAATATTATTAATTATTTAAATATTGAGTATATTTAAATGGTAATTAATCATTTGAAATTAATTGACAATTATTAATTGTTTAAATAATTATTTTTATATGAACGGAAATTAATAATTAAAATTAATTAATTAATAATAAAATATTATCAATAAATTTATTAATTAAGTAATGAGTTTATTTAATGGAAATTAATAATTAAAATATTTATTTTTAATTTAATTAAATATAATTTGATAATATTTAGTTGGGAGAAAATATTAATATTATTTATTGTTTAAATAAAATATTTTATTTAAATGGTAATTAATAAATAAATTAATTAATTTGGACTTATTAATTTAAGAGAGAGTTTCAAGCCCAATTGGATTAATGAACCCAATTGGAATTGGCCCAAAATAATTAATTAAATAAATTTGATTTGTTAATTATTTATTATTAATTTTGGTCATCGTAGATAATTTGTAGGAGATAATTGTTTGAATTATATCCTATAATAATTATATAGATTTATTTACCCAAGATAAATAAAATAAAGAAAAGAAAATATTCTCTTATTTATCTATGACATTTTAGAAATACCAAGATAAAGGAAAGAGATAATTCTTTTTTCTTTTTGTATTTATCTCCATGGATTAATCCTAATGTGATTAGGATTCCTATTTTCCTATAAATAGGAGGCTTGGGTCATTCATAAATCACACAATTCAATTCCTTAGAAATTTGGAATTCTCTCTTCCTCCTTCTCCCCCCTTGGCTGATTTTCCCTTAGTGATTGGGAAGAAAATATTTTTTCTTCTTCCCAATTTCTTCTTAAGTTCAATCCCACAATCGAGTTTCGTTTGATCGATCGGGATATAGCATAGAAGATCCGGTGTTGCTAAGGATTGATGTTGTAAAGAAACCTCCACCAATTCTCCATATTTTACTCAATGTAAGTTTCGGTTTGATTTTAATTTTCGAAAATATAAGCATGAATCTACATGTTTTTCACAAATTGCATGATGTTAATAGATCCGTTATTAAATTTTAATAAATTTACGCTAGTTTAGTAAATCATCCCTTCATACCTATGCATACTTGGTGGGTAGATTCTAGTGCTACTACTCACATAAGTACCTCTATGCAGGGTTGTATTTGGAGCCGGTCACCAACTGATGCTGAGGAATTCATCTATGTGGCTGACGGCAAGAGGGTCAAAGTAGAGGCTATAGGAACTTTTAGATTATTATTAAAGACTGGTTGAAATTTAGATTGATTGAGACTTTTGTGGTACCGTCATTTAGACTGAATTTAGTTTCTGCTTCCAGTTTGAACAAACTTGGTTATTTTTGTTCTTTTGGAGATTCTAAATTTAGTCTTTATAAAGATTCAAATTTGATTGGCACTGGTTCTTTAATTGATAAGCTTTACATTCTTCATAATGTTGCCTCTTATAATGAAACCTTGAATGTAAGTTTAATTGGTACAAAGCGAAAATTGAAAGAGGATTCATACACATTATGGGCACAATCGCTTAGGTCACATCTCTAAACAGAGAATAGAGAGGCTTGTGTCAGATGGAATCCTTGATTATCTTGATTTTACAAATGACATGGTCTGTGTAGGTTGTATCAAAGGGAAGGAAACGAACAAAAGAAAAACAGGTGCCTTAAGTGCTAAAAAAGTCTTAGAGTTGATACATACTGATATATGTGGTCCATTCCCTAAAACTTCTTGGAATGGACAACATTATTTTATGACTTTTATAGATGACTTCTCTAGATATGGCTACCTATTTTTAATTCATGAAAAATCTCAAGCATTGGATGTATTCAAATCTTTCAAGGCTGAGGTTGAACTTCAACTTGGAAAGAAAATAAAAGCTGTCAGATCTGATCGTGGCGGTGAATACTACGGCAGGTATGATGGATCAGGTGAACAACGTCCAGGACCCTTTGGGCTTTTCCTTAAAGAGTGTGGGATAGTTCCTCGATACACCATGCCTGGAACACCCAATCTGAATGGTGTTGCAGAAAAACGAAATAGGACACTTAAGTATATGGTAAGAAGTATGATTAGCCACTCTTCTCTACCATAATCTCTTTGGGGAGAAGCATTAAAGACTACAGTATATATACTGAATAGAGTACCCAGCAAAACTGTTAATAAAACTCCATATGAGTTATGAACAGAAAAGAAGCCCATACTAGAGCACTTACATATATGGGGCTCTTCAGCAGAAGCAAGGCCTTATAGGCCAAATGAAAGAAAGTTAGACTCAAGGACTATCAGTTGCTATTTTGTTAGGTATGCTGAATACTCTCGAGGCTATAAGTTTTACAATCCTACTTCAAGATCCTTTTTTGAAACCGGAAATGCCAGATTTCTTGAGGATGTTGAGTTTGAAAGAGGAGATAAGGGAAAGAATGTTGCTTTTGAAGAAGAAATAACTACTTCTGGTGATAGTATAGTTTCCATACCAACTATCATTGAAGAAGAAACTACAAAAAATAATGTTCAGGATTAAGTTTCAATACCTGACATTACTCTTCTTTAAGACAATAATGAAGACATTCATGTCATTCCCATAGAACAAACTCAACAAACTCAAGAAGTGCCATTAAGAAGTTCCACTAGAGAAAGAAGAAATGCAATTTCAGATGATTACATTGTATTCCTTCAAGAACATGAAGATAGTATAGGTCTTATGGAGGATGATCCTATCAACTTCCAACAAGCTATTCAAAGTTCCTAAGGTTGATAAGTGGATTGAGGCTATGCAAGATGGATGAAGTCGATGAATGATAATGACGTATGGGATCTTGTCAAATTGCCATCAGGAAAGAAACCCATTGGTTGTAAATGGATATTTAAAACCAAAAGGGATTCAAAAGGCAATATTGAAAGATATAAAGCACGTCTAGTTGCTAAATGTTTTACTCAAAAGAAGGGCATAAACTATAAAGAGACTTTTTCTCTAGTTTCTTCGAAAGACTCTTTTAGAATTATTATGGCACTAGTGGCACATTTTGATCTTGAGTTACATCAGATGGATGTAAAGACAGTATTTCTAATTGTAAAGACCCGACTTTTCAGAGTTTAAAACGAAGATAGTAAATGCAGCGAAAGACTCAATAAATGACATTTATTGAAAAATATGAAAATTTCCTCAAACAAATAGTCATTTAAATAAAATCAATAACTCCAGAGTTATAAATTTTAAAACAAAAGAAACGATGTACTAAATCACATAAAGAAATGTTTCAAACTATCATAAAGTCAAATCTCACAAAACAAATACAGTCAATAAAGTTCAAGTACTTAATTCTTAAACTCGATGAAAACAAATGATGCATTGGCTAGCCACCGTGACATGAACCCCTCATCTTTTCCACTTCATCAACCGCCACCTCTCGGTCCATTATTACCTGAAAAAAAAAATATAGCACTGTGAGGCTAAAGCCAGTGAGAAAACGATCTAAACGAAGGTAAAGCTTTAAATAGTCTCTAACAACTTAAACCGAGTCCCAACACTCAACACTCTCCAATGTCTCTTTCACACAAAACTTCCCTTAGACCTCACATTCAATCTCTTTACATGAATAGGCAATTGTCAACTAAATTCCATATTCAAGACCCACATTCATAATCATCTTTTCAATACACATCCCAATCCGATACATAAGCCAATTCTAATTTAACAAGTACAATCAAACAATTATCCAAACCAACCACTAAGAAGGCGGTCTCTCGGGACTACAACCATTCTTAGGTACTTAGTTATAGTCGTAACCATAACTAACCCCTAATGGATCGTTCATACGAGTAACATCCATTAGCTGTTATGAGCTCACTCTCATAACTATATATATTTTACTAGTATGAGCTCGTAGCCTCATACTAGTTTAACACACCTGTCAAGCCATCAATTCACAATCTCTTTACATTATCCTCTTGATAATACTCACTCATAATCAGCAAGGGCAATTAAAATACAGCAGCCCCAAAGATACTAAATAAACATGCAAAAATACATTTTATGATAAACTGCCGAAAAACTGTCAAACCAACTATTCACTGTCAATCTTGATCAACTCAAATCTCATACTAAATCATCATAAAATAATCCATAATATTCCAGAATTGACTCCCAAATTAATCAGAAATAAAAGGAATCGAAAAACAACAAAAACTGCCGAAAAATGACTAAACTAGTTCTAACCGAAAAATTCTTTCTCCAAATAATTTTTCGATGTTCCCAATATGCGTTCACTTCCTAAAGCTCCAGAATATCATAATTGAATATAAAGAAACATAAAATCTACGGTAAAAGCTTTAGATTTCTCTAAAACCCCACCAACGAATAAACCGTTAACTCACCTCGAAATCGCTTAAATCCAAATTCAATGCTACTTCCCTTGATGAACCAGACCTGAAACGGATATCCTAAAATACTTAAAATAAAAATTGAATTATACTAAATTTATACAAAAGGTTTGGGGTTCGATGGATCAAGGAACGGAAAACAAACGACGAAGGGAATTGGCTAAAATCGAAGGCGTGGGGGGTGTGTGGGCCGCGGCTGGCCATGGTCATCGGGACGTGGTTCGGTCGCGGTTTCGTAGCTAGGGTGATCGATCTTGATGGTTCTAGGTATCGGTAATCAAGATCGATTAGGTGTTTGGCCATAGTTTGGGAAATTGACAATTATGGAGATCGAAACAAGGGTTAGGGTTCTTGGTGTTCATAAGAATATTAATTAACTAAAATCCAGAATTTAAATGGTTGAAAAATCAATCACGAAAGCTTACCCGTCACTTGAATTTCAAGAAAAAGGCTTCCGATCTTCCTTCTTCGATTCCGTGCAATTTTCACCGATCTCCTAATTAACAATTGACAAAAATCTCATCAATATCTACCCTAGACCCCACGGCATCAAGAAGGAAAAGAGAAGAGAGGAATTTCATTACCTTCGTGACCAAAATCGATTCCAAAATGCCTAAATCCAAAACCCGATGCACGATCGAACGAAAACAAGACGAATTGACGGATCTTCTTCTTCTCTTTCTCTAAGGGGGGCGGCGGCAAGGGGTGTGGGGAAGGAGGAGGAAAATTTTCTTCTTCTTTTCTTAGTTAAAATTAGGTTAAAATCCCGAGTTACCGTAATTACGAAATTGCCACTCACCTTAAAACGTCCATAACTTGATCGTCGGGTCTCGGAATGACGAACCGTCAGTTGCGTTGGAATCTTGAAATCGAGACGATCAATTTTATGTCAAAATATTAGTCAAATCACAAGGTTCGAATTTCGAGATTTTTCGGGAAATATTACCATAATACCCTTGTTGAAATAACAAGGTATTTCTATTCTAATTAATCGATCAAGCCTTATTAATATTATTTTAAAAACAATATTCATTTTTAACTTTGCCGTAACGGGGCGTTACATTAATGGTGACATTGATGAAACTATTTATATGGTGCAACCAGAAAACTTTGTATCAGGAAACTCAAAGACTATGGTTTGCAAACTGAAGAAATCCATTGATGGACTCAAACTGACTTCCCTTCAATGGTACCACAAATTTCATGAAGTCATTACCTCTTCTAGTTTTGAGGCAAATGTAGTTGATGATTGTGTGTATCGCAAGAATAGTGGGAGTAAGTATATCTTTCTGGTATTGTATGTTGATGATATTCTACTTGCAAGTATCGATATAAACTTGTTGCATGAGACTAAGAACTTTCTATCAAGACATTTTGAAATGAAAGATCTTGGCAATGCTTCTTTTGTGTTGGGTATTCAAATACTACGAGATCGATCTCAAGGTATTCTAGGGCTGACACAAAAGGGATATATCGATAAAGTATTAAGTAGATATAGCATGAAAGAATGTCTACCAGGAGATACACCAATAGCCAAGGGAGACAAGTTCAGTTTAAATCAGTGCCCTAAAAGTGACCTTAAAAGAAAAGAAATGCAGAAGATTCCCTATGCTTCAGCTGTTGGGAGTCTAATGTATGCTCAAGTTTGCACTCGCCCAGACATTGCATTTGTAGTGGGAGTATTGGGCAGATATTTGAGTGATCCTGGCGTGTAGCATTGGAAAGCAACCAAAAGGGTCATGAGATACCTACAGAAAACAAAGAATCACGTGCTCACTTATCGGAGATCAGACAGTATAGAGATCATTGGGTACTCTGATTCCGAATTTGTTGGGTGCCAAGACAGTAAGCGTTCCACGTCAGGATTCATTTTAATGATGGGTGGAGGAGCTATTTCATGGAGTAGTGCTAAACAAACACTTATAACTTCTTCTACTATGGCAGCAGAATTTGTGGCATACTATAAGGCTTCTAATCATGGAATATGGCTAAGGAATTTTGTCACGGGTCTAAAGATAATTAATAGTATTGAAAGACCTTTAAAGATTTACTGTGACAACAATTCAGCAGTTCTTTATTCCAATCATAATAGGAGCTCAACCAAGTCGAAGCACATTGACATCAAGTTTCTTATCGTTAAAGAGAGAGTTCATAATGGTTTGATAGCTATAGAACACATAGGGACTACATATATGCTAGCAAATCCACTTACCAAGGGTCTAGTACCTAAGGTCTTTCATGAGTATGTTGCTCATATGGGTGTCACTTGTTTTGACAATATCTTGGTTACGTGGGAGTAATTTTAAGTACACCTATGTTGTTCAACAAACTTCTTGTTTTGAGTTTTCTGCAGAATTAAGATGATGGTTTATTTATTTGAACTCATTTATATATATTGTGTGTTTATAATATATATGGATTTCTATAAAGATTAAGTTGGACCAATTGAAAATAGATATGTTTGGATCACATTTACATACAATTTTCATGCTACTCTTCCACATTGATCTATGTCATTGAGTATATTTAGTGTGGTGACTTTATAAGGTTGAGTTACGATTGTACATGTGACAAAAGTCGCTTTGGTTCTATATTGGTATATGAAATGGACCAGATTGAATTTTAAAGGGAAAGTCCAAAGTGAAATAGCATTCAAGTGTACAATTAAGAATAAAGTTAATATAATTACCTCAGGATTCATATGTTACCCAAGTGGGAGATAAAATATTTAATTATTTAATATGGGTAACATATTTTATTTATGTAATTATATTAACATGCTATTTAATTGGGTCATTAAATGATCATTTAAATTAAAGCCCATGGATTGTCCAATTGGTGTGGCCCGTTGAGTAGAAACCAGTCTGTTAATTCTAGGGGATAATGGGAACCCTAGATTAACATAATATAAATATAGGGTTATGGTCCCCAATATGTTAATCATCTCTACAGTCTCTTGTTCCCCATCAAGCAAAGAGAATTACCTATCAAAGGTCTGTGGTAATTAACTGAGGAAGACCGATCCCACCGTTTTGATTTCAGGTTAAGTATAAATAACAAGTATTCGATGGATCCAGGTAATTCTATTCTTATAATGATTTAGGGTTTCATATTATGTATAGATCTTGGTGATATTAAAACCAACATAATTAATTTAGCAAAATCACAAACAAATGACATCGAAACCACGCAATATGGCTTCAAATTATGGTAAGCAATTTTCATCTTTAAGCTTTCAAAGTGTTTTTTCCCCCTTTTTCAACTGCATTATATCATATAATCTCAGTGCCCGTTTGAGATGACTTTTGGAAGTAACACTAAAGCTATCTCAAACGAGTTAGAATATGTGGTAGTTTTTATAAAGGAGAATACGACAATTTGTTTGTCTGTTAGAAGAAAATCTTTTCTCCTTGCATAAATTACCAAGGAAAAAAAAGTAAACCATGCAGATTTCAAATAAATGAATCAGAGAGTTACAATAGAAATATCCAATATGTGTATTATATGCTCAAAAACCCTTTTTTACAACTCTCACACAAATCACTCACTATGAAGCGTCACCTCTGTCTTCTATGACTTGCACAATGAATTCAAAAAACAATCACCAACCGAAACAAAACAAAATATTCTACTTTTGATTTGTTTCACGCTTTTCGTAGAGATTTCACCACCGCTTCACGTAAGAAGCCACCCCCAAAAATAGAGAAAAACAAGTTGCTGCCCTAATTTTGGCTATCACGCTTTTTCGTGCAGCAAGCCAATTTCCTCAAAACCCCAATTTATATTTCCACGGCTGAATAAATATTAAGGCCAAAAAATAGTCAAATTGTTATTTGACTTTACTTAACTTTAATGAATGTATAAAATTCTCCATACTTTGTATTAATGATAATGTGAACTATATATATACATGAGTAGCACACTTCTAACAACTTCTCAACTTACAAACAATAATATTAACTTCCTAACTAACCCAACTAACCAACTCAAACTAGTTACAAGAAGTTCACTCTAATACGCCCCCTCAAACTCAAGGTGGAAAGGACTTCACCATGAGTTTGGAACGGAGAAGAAGAAACTGAGAGTTGGCCAAAGGTTTAGTCAAGATGTCTGCCGTTTGAGCTTGAGAAGGCACATGTCGAACATCAAGAAGTCGCTTAGCTACACGTTCACGAACAAAGTAAAGATCCAATTCAATATGCTTAGTACTGGCATGTTGAATAGGATTAGCAGCCAAAAGACAAGTACTCAAGTTGTCACACCAAACTACTGGACATCGAGGCAAAATAAGGTGTAGTTCAGACAAAAGAGACTGAAGCCAAGTGATTTCAGTAGTAACAGCAGCTAGGCTTCGGTATTCAGCCTCAGTGCTAGACCGAGACACAACAGCTTGCTTCTTTGAGCTCCAAGATATAAGATTTCCACCCAAAAATACAAAAAAGCCAGAGGTGGACCTTCTATCATCTTGATCAGATGCCCAATCGGCATCACAATAAGCTACCAAATCAAGAGAAGAAGATGGAGTCAGATATAAACCAAGACTGATAGTACCTGCCAAATACCTGATGATGCGCTTGACTGCTTTCCAGTGACTGATTAATGGAGATTGCATAAACTAACACTTTATTTATGGCAAATGACAAATCTGGTCTGGTAATGGTGATGTACTGAAGAGCACCAACAGTACTTTTATACAAGTGGACATCCTCAAACAAAGTCCCACCATGTTTAGACAACCTTTCAGTGCTAGCCATAGGAGTAGAAATAGGTTGAGCCTGATGCATATTGATCTTAACAAGGAGATCAGTAATATATTTTGCTTGTGAGAGATGTAAACCATGACCATCAAACTGAGCTTGAATGCCAAGAAAATAACTAAGATTGCCAAGATCCTTAAGAGCAAAAGAAGAATTCAACTTTGTAATCAAAGAAGTGATAAAAGCAGCATTATTCCCAGTGACTATAATGTCATCAACATAGACAAGCATAACCACAAACAGATTGTTGCAAGACAAAATAAACATGGACTGGTCAGATCTTGCTGCCTTAAAGCCGAGAGAACAAAGAGCAGCAGTTAGTTTGTCAAACCAAGCCCTAGGAGCTTGTTTCAAGCCATATAGTGCTTTATGTAACTTGCATACATAATTTGGATGTTGCTTATCAACAAATCCCAATGGTTGCTCCATATAGACATCCTCAACCAAGGTACCATTTAAAAAGGCATTATTTACATCTAGTTGACGAATGGTCCACTTATAAGTCAATGTTAATGTTAAAACTACTCGAATTGTAGTTGGTTTAACAACCGGGCTGAATGTCGCATTAAAATCAAAACCAGCCAATTGAAGATACCCTTTTGCTACTAAACGAGCCTTGTACCTTTGAACCGATCCATCCGGATTTTTCTTTACCCTAAGCACCCATTTACAACCAACAAATTTTCTGTTAGAAGGAGGAGGAACAAGAGACCATGTGTCATTCTTTAGAAGAGCTGCATATTCATCATCCATTGCAGCCTTCCAAAGAGGGTCATTTAAGGCTTGTTTTGGATTGGATGGTTCCTTTGTGGTTAGCAAAACTTTGGGTTTAGAGATACCAAATTTGCCCCTTGTAACCATGGCATGTGAATTTGTAACCTTTGAGACAGGAGCAGGGGATACCACAAGTGAAGAATCAGTGACATTATGAGTAACACGAGAATCAACTACCAATTGTGTGTCATCATTGTGAGAGGGTCCAGGATCAGGAGATGGAGAATGACTAGCCTGTAAATCAATACATGTATTCTAATTTGTCACATTTGGAATTATGGATTCAGTAGATGACACTTTGGCAGAGGGAGAAACCAAAGGAGGATTGGCAGATGGAAGAGAAAGAGAAACAGAAGAAGAAGTAGAAGGAGGAAGAAACAGTGATGTAAAGGGAAAAGTATGTTCATCAAATTGAACATTTCTAGAGATATATAATCTTCCTGAAGGGTCAAGACATTTATATCCCTTATGATTAGGACTATAGCCTAGGAAAAGACAAGGTTTAGACCTATAGTCAAACTTATGCTTGTTGTAGGGTCTTAAATTTGGAAAACACAAACAGCCAAAGACTTTTAAAACAGTGTAGTCAGGCTTAGTTTTATTGAGCTTTTCTAAAGGAGTCATTCCAGCAAGAACGGGTGTAGGTAATCTATTAATGAGGTAGACACTGGTAAGAACAGCCTCATCCCAATAGGACAAAGGCATAGAAGCTTTGGCCAAAAGGGTTAGAGCCATTTCAATAATGTGCCTATGCTTTCTCTCAGCAAGACCATTTTGTTCATGAGTGTGTGGACAGGAGTATCTATGAATAATACCATTGTTATGACAATATTGTGTAAAAAATCTATACTCACCCCCCCAATCAGATTGAAAAGATTTCAGTTTATAACCTAATTGAAGTTTAGCCAGTTTTTGAAATTTAAGAAAACAGGAAAAGGATTCTGACTTGTGTTGCATAGGAAAAACCCAAGTAAACCTAGAGTAGGCATCAATGAAATGAATGTAATACCTGTAATTACCTATAGAAGGCATAGGGGAGGGACCCCACACATCAGAACAAACTAATTGTAAAGGTTCAGTGTATACAGTAGAAGAAACTGAAAAAGGTAATTTATGTGCTTTTCCTAAACAGCAAGTGGAACAAAATTCAGCAACACTTTTATTAGAAAAGGAAACATTACATGAATGAAGAACAGCTTTGGTAGTTTGTGCTGAAGAATGGCCTAAACGACAATGCCAAAGACTATACAATGAAGTGGAAGACAAAACAGAATTAGAGGGACTATTGGAATGCAAAATACATGCTTCCTTATTAATAGACTGACACTGTGCACCTTCTTGCTGGAAAACTTTCTTTAGTGGAACAGATGAGGGGTGAAAAGCATAGAGTCCTCCTTTAAGAGTCCCTTGCATTAGAATTTCCTTAGAAACCTGATCTTTTACAAGGCAAAAGTCAGAATGGAACTCAAAGAAAACATTATTATCCTTAGCAAAAGCAGAAACACTAATGAGATTTTTAGTAATAGAAGGAACATGAAGAAGATTATTCAATACTAAGGTTTTCGAATTTAATCTGGAAGGAAATGTAGACAAACCAACATTATGTATTGAAACAGGATAGCCATTGCCCATATGAATTTTGTCATTACCTTGATTTTCCAATTTCTGAGCCAGATTATGAACATCAGATGTAACATGATTCGTGGCACTGGAATCAGGGAACCAGTGATCATCATTAACTGAATTTGGAGTTGCCATATAAGAGGCTAACTGAGCTTGCATTTGTGGAGGGGCAGAAGTATGTGGACTGTAGTAATTACCAGATGATGATGAAGAATGGTTAGAAGAATTGGACTGAACACCAAGTCCCTGGAAGTTTGGATCAAATCGACCATAGCATTTTGCAAATAGATGCCCAACCCGTCCACATAATTGACACTGTGGACGATTACTGGTTTGCCAGGGATTCTTGCCACGATAGTTGGAAGAATTACCTTTGTTCTTGCCAGAACCTTTACCAGAAGAAGATCCATTCTGTTGAGAAGCAGAATTCGATGATTTTCTGTCCTAATTTGAATTATGAGAACTCACCAAATTCACTGACAGAGTACCAGATTCCTTCACTCTTTTCTCCAATCGGATCTCATGAGCAAGCAACAAGGATTCCACCTCTTCGACTAGATATTCATCCTTTCATGAGTGAATTGATACAACAAATGAATCATAATCAGCAGTCAATCCATCAAAGATTGCATCAATATGTTCAGATTCAGAAATTACAGTTCCAACTGAAGCCAGTTGATCAATCGTATGTTTGATCTTAAGCAAATAATCACTAAGAGAAAGTGATCCTTTCTTCGTCTCCTTAAGTTGATCACGTAATTGAGACGACTTTGCTTTTGTTTTGGAGGCAAAGTAAGTATCCAAAGTGAACCAAATCTGAGATGAAGTTTCACAGCCAACAGTTTAGTCAAGATTGAGGATGAAATTGAAGACAGCAACCAACTCACTAACAGATTGTCTTGCGCATCCCAATCGAGATAGGCTGGATTGAAAACTCCATTTGATTCATCCGTAGGAGTGAGAAACTTTGGAGGAACATTAGGTTTTCATTCAAAAACGAATTTCTGGCCGATTACCTCGAATTGCTGCTTGAATCTGTTGACGCCATAGCAGAAAATTCGTGTTATCAAGCTTAACAGACACCTTGTTAGAAAAGGTGATGATCTTCGATTGTGAATCAGAAGAAGATTGAGCTACGGCAGAGGAATTTGGAGAAGAATCGGAAACAGCAGCCATTTTTGCGAGAGATTTTGAGAAAAAGAAAAGGAAAACAAATTCAAGAAAAGAATTTGATCAACAACTTCTTTCAGAATCAGAAAGAGAAAGACGATAGCTGGCAATCACACATCATGCATGAAGACAGCTGGCGCGGAATTGTGGAAAAAATTGACTGAGAAAGTCATTTGAGCTCTGATACCATAATGAATGTATAAAATTCTCCTTACTTTGTATTAATGATAATGTGAACTATATATACATGAGTAGCACACTTCTAACAACTTCTCAACTTACAAACAATAATATTAACTTCCTAACTAACCCAACTAACCAACTCAAACTAGTTACAAGAAGTTCACTCTAATCAACTTAAACATGGGCTTTGACTTCAAATAGACTTGGGCTTGATATTATTATTAATTTGGGCTTCAAATATAACAAATACTTCCTTTAACGTCTGGTTTTCAGAATTAGGAGTTACAACAGATACAATTGAATCGTATTCAAAACAAAGACCTTCAAGAACACTCATA
Organism: Gynostemma pentaphyllum; assembly: GCA_028015215.1. Classification (NCBI taxonomy): domain Eukaryota; kingdom Viridiplantae; phylum Streptophyta; class Magnoliopsida; order Cucurbitales; family Cucurbitaceae; genus Gynostemma; species Gynostemma pentaphyllum. The sequence goes on from CM051348.1 coordinate 34,152,777, forward strand.
ATGAGATCTTTCTCAGAAATTTGATTTCCAACAGATGATAAAGCATTGTAATAAGATTTCATCTTACTGAGATAATCTTTCATTGTCAGGCCATCTTTCTTTTGATTTTGAAGCTTGGGTTTGTATTGCATAACTCTTGCCATGTCTTGCGAAGAAAACATATTTGAAATGCAATGCCAAACTTCACTCACAGAATTACAATCTTTGATTTCTGATAATATAGACTCTGTCATGGATCCTTCAAGCGAGGATGATAGGAACTTGTCTTGACTTTTCCAAAGAACAAAAGCAAGATAAGGAGATGAACCATTAGCATCTACAATAATTTGCAGGTATTTTTTGTAATTCGGAGATATAGTCTTCAAGGCCATGACCTTCAGTAGCATTCAGAACTTGAAACTTCCAACTGAGAAAGTTCTCATCATTCAATTTGACAATTGATGATTGATTTTCGAAGGAAATAGGTTGAACAGTGTTATTGATTGGAGCAGTAAGAATAATAGTAGAAGGAGTAGGGATGTATCAGATGTGCCGCCATTGAAGAGAAGAACGAAGCTTTTCTTCAAGATTGGAATAGGCAGTTAGCCTGAGAGAGCTCTGATACCATGTGAAGAATAAGAAAGATCACTCAAAGAGATATTTTCATTATTGAATAATACAAGAGATTATATATAGTAAGCTTTCACTTATAACAATAAGCTTAACAAACTTTTTTACAACATTTTCATTAACTAACTAATTCTCAAACTAACTCTTAGTGAGCTGCCTTAATACTTGCTATTTTGAAGATTTAGTAGCAGTTTTGAATAACCTTGAATGAGCTTGATAGAGAAAAACATGATCTTTTATTACCAAACCATACAATGTAATTATGATATCCCTTTGAATCTTTCAAACTGACTCATAAGTACTAAGGAGACATATTTATCATCAGATAAAGAGGGAGCTCTTGGATAAAACCGTGAGTCGGTAGCAAACTAGAACCGGCAATGGGAAAAGGAAGCCCTAAGATTTAATAGATAAAATCATGAAATAGAAATTCAAATTAACTTACTTGTTTCATATATAAATGTACTTCTCTTAGACTCTTCTCAAAGCTATTTAGATAAAGAAATTGGAGAAAGCCTGGCATCTGTATTAAGTATGGTTTATGCTTAATTTCTGTCGTTTTACTGTTTTTTTTAGAATTTAGCTGATTTGTTGCATGAGATGCTTTAATAGACTTTAAGATTCATAGTTTGTATAAATTTATGAGTTGTTACGAGCAAGTATGTGGCCTTTGAGTAAATCTATATATTTTGTTATGAGCAAGCATGTTTTTCATTCTCACTTTCTTTTTTACAAAGTGAATACTTTTTTTAAATTCTGGGTCATTATTGCTTTTTTTGTTTTTTTTTTTTTTTTGTGGGAATGTAAAATGCAACTTGTCTTCTTAGATGTATTGATAAATGCCTAATGGATTTTCTATTTTTTATTTGGTTTTAAAATTTAGAATGCATTCCATAAATTTTGGACACTGTTGTTTGGTGAATGTGAGGGAAAAAAAACTGATTGGGCTTTCGTTGCTCGTATAGACTTGATAAAAAAAAATTCAAGTTCATTTTTTTTTTCTTCATGTGTATTTTTTTTTGGCTGAAAATCTCAATTGGTTTTTCTCAAGTATTGTAAATGTTGTTTTAACACATGTTATTGGTTTGTATTAATTCTTGAAATTGAACAAGGTGATGTTGTTTGAGAACTTGATAAATACTAAGTTTAACTTGATCTTGATTATCATAATATAATTAAGTTAGGATCCATATTAAGAAATTTTGCGAGGTATTTGAAGAGGATTTATTTAGCCCAGTCACTGGATTTGTTCATCATAATCATCAATGTCAGCAAATCTAAAGATTTCCAAAGAGTGCAGGCTATGGATACGAGTTTGATTGAATGAGAATTAATGAATGTGAGTTAAGGTTGAAGCCAAAATAAGTACACTTGTTTCTTGTATTATTTTATCAGACAAAATGACATGCTAAATAAGTACACTTGTTTCTTGTAGGCCAAAAAGCTTAACTATTTATGGGCATGCTAAAAAGTCTTATTTTAGCAAAAGATATGCTTACTAGATTAAACTACAAATTTTTTGCCCATGCACGAAAAATTTATGCCTCGTTCTTGGATTAAAATAGGGGATAATCCTAACTGAGGTTAATATTTCTACTCTTATACGCTCTTTGAGTACTATTAAAAGCCCGTCTAGACCCAAGGGAGGAATCATAGAATTATAGAGGCTTGTTTCCTAATATTATTATTTAAATACGTTTAATTATACATGTCGTCTCTATTCTTTTGAGTTTGTGTCAATTTCATTTCTCTGTTTTTAAAATTTTTAAAAAGGTTTCTATTGTTTAATATTGTAAATCTAAATAGTCTATGTTGTGGAAAAAAAAAAGTTAAATGTAACCTGATCTTCCACTTTGATTACATTTTTCATTTTGTCACATAGATAAAAATATCACATTATGATGCGGAGTTGGAAGATAAAATAAAAAAATAAAAATAAATTAGTTGGTATATAATTAGCTTTTATGGGAAAAAAAAAAAAAAGGGAGAAACTGTTGTCACAAAACGCTAAGAACTCCAAAAATAAGATAACAAATACACACACAAAACTAGAAACTTGAAACTCTAAAGCTCAATCAACAATCGTGAAGAAGAAATAAAAAATAAAGCACAATTTAGACATACAAATATAGGTGGTTTGACAAATTGTCTACACAGAAAGCAAGGGCTCAAGCATTCTCATTGATTTCTTCACTATCAATTTACAGATTACAGAGATCAGGTTACAAATTTCAGAGCTTAAATACATTATAGTGGCTGCTTTTTTATTTCAGGAAAGTCTAGAAGATTCTCTAGGCCAGCTGTGAGCTCACAAAATTATTTTGACAGTTGGGATAATGAACTTTCACTTTGATAATTCTAGCTCAGCTAAAATCAACTGACTTCCTCTTATCAGCTCATATTCACGAAATCAAATGTCATTCTAAGCTTGGATAATTTACTCAATAGAAACAATTAAAAATGTGATGTTTTTATCAACATGACAAATACAAAACAAAAAATGTAGTATAAAACGACGGCTCTGTTACATTTAATTTGTTTTAGGCTAAAATGCAAAAGACACCTCTATGGTTTTGGCCAAAGACAAACACACTCCCTGTAGTTTGAAAATGAATATTTATACACTTGTAGTTTTAAAATTGTGCAAATTGACTCATCCCCTCTACGTCGTTGATTTTCTTTTAGTCATAACTTTTTCATTTGACTTTCAATTTGAATGATTCAAGATGTTATAGAATTATCGTTTCGAGCTCTAGTCAACAAAAATTTCTAAATCATCAGTATATAAAAGTGTTTACAACTTCAACCCGATCGAATATTTTGATGATGTAATTACTATTTTATACACTGATTATTTCTAAGTTTTTAAGTGACTACATCTTGAATTATTCAAATCGAAGTTCAAACGGAAAAGTTATGACTAAAAGAAAATCAACGGCGTAGATAGGATGAATCAATTTGCACAACGTTGAAACTATAGGGGTATAAATATTCATTTTCAAAATACAGAGGTCTGTGTTTGTCTTTGGCCAATACCGTTTGGGACACTTTTAAAAATATAAAGACGGAATTGATATAAACTCAGGATAATAGAGATGACACATAATTTAGTCATTTGAATTATATTAAAGTTACTTCTTATTATATTTTCTTGGTTTGGTTTGTCCACTTCAATTTTTTCACCTACGACTGCAATTCCAATTTTTTCATTCATGGAATGTGTCAGTGGAAATAAAGAATTCAACGCTCTCTCATGCCAGAGTGTTAAATTTCGCCGACATCAGCGACATATCGCTCGATATGTCGCTGAAATGAGAGGTCGACATCTTGCCAGAGGGTAAGATTTTTCTTCTCCTTTCTCGCTGGATATGTCGTCAAGTCGCTGACGTCGATCTATCGGTGGAAATTTCGTCTGAGATGTCGCCGTGACGTGGAGATGTCATCGTGACATATCCACGTCACAGCGACATCTCCGACGAAATTTCCACCGATAGATCGACGCCAACAACTTGACGACATATCCAGCGAGAAAGGAGAAGAAAAATCTTACCCTCTGGCAAGATGTTGACCTCTCATTTCTCGATATGTCGCTGAAATGAGAGGTCGACATCTTTTCAGAGGGTAAGATTTTTCTTCTCCTTTCTCGCTAGATATGTCGTCAAGTCGCTGGCGTCGATCTATCGGTGGAAATTTCGTCGGAGATGTCGCTGTGACGTGGAGATGTTGTCGTGACATATCCACGTCACGACAACATCTCCAATGAAATTTCCACTGATAGACCGACACCAACGACTTGACGACATATCCAGAGAAAAAGGAGAAGAAAAATCTTACCCTCTTGAAAGATGTTGACCTCTCATTTCTCGATATGTCGTTGATGTTGGCGAAATTTAACAGTCTGGGTAATAGCATCAAAACTAAACTTAAAATTTAAAAAAAAAAAAAAAAAAAAACTCCAAAACTCCTCTTCCCTCCCCTCTGGTTCTTATTCTTCTAAGCCAACCTCAAATTTTTTAATGAGGGCATAGAGCAAACAAATATTAAAAAACCAACCCCTTCGATGTTTAAAGAATTTGGGCATGGAGATTTTTGAAAGTTGGATTCAATTTGGGCATACGTTAAACAATTTTTTTTCAATTTTGCCTTAAGCTTCAGCGTTTCAATCTTTGGATTTGACTTGGGCATGAGTTTTTTTATTGCGTCTGAAGCTTCAATTTGGTCTGAAAAGACTAATTTGGTGCTTGATATCTTGATTACTAATTTTTGTGTTTGATTAAAATGTACCAGTCATTCCACATGAATTTTTGTAAAAAAATGATACCAAGAAACTGAGGAGAAAGATAAAAGATAAAAAGAACTAGAGAGAGAAGAAAGACACGATGAAGGGTAAAAAAAACAACAGATCTGCAACTTGAATTTTTTTTTTTTTTTAATGATAGCCAAAAAAAAGTACACAATCATGGAAGATCTCGAATTCAAAGCCATGGACACCAACAAATCTGCACCTCAGACTCAGATCTAAAACTTACTTTTTATTTTTATTTTATCTCAACATTGAAGGGGTTGGTTTTTTTATATTCGTCTACTCTACCTCTCCATATTACTGCTTCTTTCGGCCATGTCGATACGTTAAAAGAGCTTATAAATCGTTGTCCAGATTCTTGTTATTTGATCAATAACAAAGGCAGGACAGTTCTTCATGCTGCTGTCTTAGGCAATCAAGGACATGTTGTCAAGTTTATCTTAAAAACACCGAGGCTTGCGATGCTGATAAACAAACCCGATGAAGATGGCAACACGCCGCTGCATCTCGCTACCTTGTTCAAGTTATATGACATAAGTAATACTCTTATTAATTGTCGAAGTGTGGACTTGAGGATAAAAAACAAAGAAGGCTTTACAGCCGGTCATGGTTTTATCAAAGATTTGAAGGTACTTTTTTGGCAATTGCAGCCGTTTTGAAAGGATAAAGCTTAGTTACCCATTTTGGAATTTTTTTATTTAATATTTTTATGCTCCTGAGTGGGGATGTAGGGATAGCTACCAAGTGTTTTCTGATTTCAAAAAGTTTGTTTTAAAGTTATTTAGCACAGTACTCGTCTCAAAAATCATAAATTTGTGAATAAATCTTTTTTCCTTCATATCGTCTTTTGTTGAAGGTTGTTTGAACTGAAGTAAACCGAACTGAAATTCACAATGATTGTAGGAAACCAAAGATACGCCTCTTTCATACGCAGAAGAAGTTGCTAAACTACGTGAAAAGAGGATGGATAGATTTCGACACTTTAGTTATGCACAGGAATTACTGGAGGGGATAGAACAAGAAGCCATGATCGGAAATCAAACTGAACATGTCGTTGTCGATCCAAAATCGGATTATCTAAAATCCACAAGTGAAGTTAATATGATAGTTGGAATACTGGTAGCCACGGTGAGCTTCGCAGCCACATTCACGATGCCGGGCTGGTATATCAATGACGGAGCAGATGAGGGGTTGGTAACTTTTGCTCACAAACCAGCTTTTAAGGCATTTATAGTGACCAATGCCATTGCATTTTGCTTTTCTACTAACGGAGTAATTTTGGCTTATGTGTCAACATTTATGGTTAATCTTTGCGTCCGAGGTAAATACTTATCCTATGCAACAGTGTGCGTACTATATTCTCTCTATGCAATGTTAGCAACATTTTGTACTGGAAACTATGTTGTTCTCACTCAATCAAAGCCACTCTCTATAGCTCCTATTCTGATACTTGGGTTCTTTTTTACTATATGTACTTCTTATATTAGTGTGGTAAGCGGCTTTTCCCTCTTGCCTGCAAAGTTTGGTTTCTAGGGATTTGATTGTTTAATTTGTTTTGCTTTTGTTGTGTGCCCGTTTGGGCTTTGCCTATCAAAAAAAAAAAAAAGAGTGTGGTAAGCATGAGCTATAGAGCGTGGCTTATGCTTCCCGAGCTTTTAGATAAGTATATAAGAAAGGTCATTAAAATGTGATGTAATTGAGCAACAAAAGTCTGTTAGGAAGGTAATTTCAGTTTTTCTTCTTTATATATTCACTCATGTATTTTTAATGAAGAATTTATTACTGTTTGAGAACTTCATTCTCTACTGTTACTCTTCTATAACTTCATATGTTTTCAGATGTTACTTAAAAAAATATGTTAAGATAGTTGATGTTAAAAGCTAGTTTTATGCTATAGCATAGTGTTTAAAGAATGTTGTAGCATTGTTACTTACTTACTTAGTTGTGTTTGTTAGTTTTATTAATTAATGTGGGCAACCATCTCTGTTAGTCCTTAATCCCTTGCAACTCTAATACTCTTAACAAACAGCAAGAACACACAAACCAGAAATACAATCACAGAACAGATAAACAAATAGTAGAAGAAGAAGAAGCAAGAACACAAGAATTTTATAGTGGTTCGATCCAATTCGATCTACGTCCACTCTAGGCCATTTCATTCAATGCCTCACCAAATCTCTCGTATTACAATCACACAATATCAGGAAGAAGACAAGCTCAGAAACCAGCTCCAATGGAAGCTCAGAGATAGCTCCAATGGCAGCTCAAGAGATATCTTGGAGAAGAAGAATCACACACTCTCTCTCTCCCTCACTCTCTTACGAATTGATTTCTGCACACACACCTTTTTGCTCTATCACAATTCGTACAAATATTCCATCATCTATGGAATAACCGTTTCTGCCAGCTTGCAAGTTTCTAGAAGAATGCCAGCTCACATTCTTTTCTTCCAATCCATATGCATCAATCAAATACCCAATCATTGGTGACATGGCATGAGCTCATTAATTCTCTAGGCATTAATCAATTATTAACAAATCTCCACCTTGATTAAGCCTCAGAGAGTCTAACAGCTCCTTATGAAATGACCTTTACCAGCAGTTAAGTCCCTTTGTCAACTATAAGAGAAGATAAGCATTTCTTAAACTTCTCTAATGGTAAAGCCTTTGTCAAGGCATCTGCAGCATTGTCACTTGAAGCTACCTTCTCCAATTTGATTGACTTCTCAGCAAGAACATCTATGATAAAGTGAAACCTTACATCTATGTGTTTAGTTCTCTCATGATAGGTGTTGTTCTTTGACAAGCACAAAACACTCTGACTATCACAAAGAATTACAGTAGGTTCTTCCATCCCATTCAATAATTCTGCTACAAGTCTTCTTAACCACAATGCTTCTTTGATTGCTTCAGCAACAGCAATATACTCGGATTCTGTTGTTGATAATGCAACCACTGATTGCAAGGATGACTTCCAGCTGACTGTGTTTCCAAACAATTGAAACACCATACCTGATAGTGACCTTCTTCTGTCACAATCTGCTGCATAGTCAGCATCTACAAATCCCATCAAAATTTGGCTTCCCCTCTTCTCTTCAAACACTCCACCATAGTGCAAACCATACTCCATAGTGCCCTTCAGATATCTCATGACCCACTTGACTGCATTCCAATGAGGCTTTCCTGGATTCCCCATGAATCTGCTGATCACACTCATACAATGTGCCAAGTCTGGCCTTGTGCATACCATAATATACATGATGCTGCCAACTGCATTTGCATAAGGAATGCTTGTCATTTCCAGAGCTTCTTCATCAGTCTTTGGAGATTGTTCTCTTGAGAGTTTGAAATGTTGGGCTAATGGGACTGAAACCTCTTTAGCATCAAGCATTTGAAACCTTTGCAACATCTTCTTGATGTAAGAACTCTGTGACAGAAAAACAGACTTTGTTTTCTTATCTCTTGAGATTTCTATTCCAAGAATTCTCTTAGCTTCTCCTAGGTCTTTCATATCAAACATGGAGTTTAGCAATTGCTTCAATTTCCTGAGTTCTGATATGTCCTTGCATGCCACAAGCATGTCATCTACATATAGGAGAAGATAGATCATGAGATTACCCTGAACTTGTTTGAAGAAGACACGGTGATCCTGCTGACTTTTCTGAAAACCACTTGTCTGCATAAAGTTGTCAAACTTCTTATATCATTGCCTAGGGGACTGCTTCAAGCCATAGAGGGATTTTTTGAGTAAGCACACCAATGATTCACTCCTTTTAACAATGAATCCCATTGGTTGCTCCATGTAAATCTGCTCTTCAAGTTCACCATGAAGGAAGGCAGTTTTAACATCTAATTGATGAAGTTCCAGGTCATATTGAGTTGCAATGGATATCAAAATCCTGATTGATGAGTGTCTGACAACTGGTGAGAAGACCTCATTATAGTCCACTCCAAACTCTTGAGTGAACCCTTTTGCTACCAATCTTGCTTTGTACCTTGGTAGTTTGTCTCCTACAGCACACTCTTTGATCTTGTATATCCATTTACAGCCCACCAACTTTTTCTTCTCGGGTTTATCCACTAATTTCCAAGTGTCATTCTGTTTGAGAGAATCCATCTCCTCTTCCATAGCTGCCAACCATTTCTTACTGTCATGAGACCTCATTGTTGCCTTGAATGTAGTTGGTTCTTCACCAATCAGTTCATCTGCAACAGTTAGGGCATAGGACACCAAATCAGCATGGCCATATCTCTGTGGTGGCCTGATGTTTCTCCTTTCCCTATCTCTTGTAAGATTATAGTCTTCTATATTTTCAGTATCAGTAGAAGATGATTGTCCTGCTGCTTGAGGTTCTTGAGATAATTGTGCTGACTCTTCAGGATCATCACCATATAGGTAATCATTACCCTGTTCTCCTTCAAGTTCAAGTAACTGCATATACTTTGAAGTTGAAGGTTCCTGAGTGTCTTTGTTAAATCCCATTTCTTTCTCATCAAACTTGACATCCCTTGAAGTGAAGCATTTCTTCTGATCAGGACACAAAAGTCTATATCCTTTCACTCCTTGTGGATAACCAAGGAAAACACATTTCTTTGCCCTTGGCTGCAGTTTTCCTTCCTTCACATGTGCATACACTACACACCCAAATACCCTGAGTCTATTCAAGTCTGGTGGATGTCCTGTCCATCTTTCTAAGGGAGTTTTCATTTCAATTGCAGAAGAGGGACTGTGATTAATCACAAAACAGGCTGTTGAGACTGCTTCTCCCCAGAATTGAGTTGATGCCTTCGAATCTGACAGCATACATCTGACCCTATTGAGAATGGTCCTATTCATCCTCTCAGCAACTCCATTTTGCTGAGGTGTGTGCCTTACTGTCAGGTGCCTTTCAATTCCCTCCTTCTTGCACATTGAATTGAATTCCTCATTTAGGAATTCCAGGCCATTATCAGTCCTAATGACCTTAATCTTCTTTCCTGTCTTATTTTCATACAGCAATCTCCATTCATTAAACTTTGCATAAGTGTCTGACTTGTGTTTTAATGTAAATGCCCATACTCTTCTTGAGTAGTCATCAATTACAGACAGAAAGTACCTGGCTCCACCTAAGGTAGGTGTCTTGGCTGGTCCCCATAAGTCTGAATGGATGTAATCCATGATTGCTTTTGTTGTATGTTTACCAGTATTGAATCTAGCCCTTGTTGTCTTCCCAAAAATGCAATGCTCACAAGTGCCAACCTTCCCAATTTTAGCTGTTGGAAGTAATCCCTGCCTGTTTAGCTCAATCAGTCCTTTATCACTGATATGTGCTAACCTCTTGTGCCATAGCATAGCATTTTCATCTTCTTTGGTGACTGATTGTGCAACAACTGATATTTCTCAAACCACTGTCTCTCCTTTCAAGAAATAGAGTCCTCTTTCACGATTCCCTCTTATTTTGACCTTACCATCTTTGCTGATTTCTAGGATACCTGCTTTTCCATGAAAGTCATATCCCAATCTGTCAAATTCTCCAAGTGAAAGCAGATGCCTACTCAGATCTGGAACATACCTGACATCCCTTAACAGCCTAGTCTTGTCATCAAACATCCTAAGCCTAAGAGTTCCAATGCCAGTTACTGTACACTTCTGATTATTACCTAGCATCACCTTTCCTCCATCATAATCTTGGAATTCAATAAACCAGTCCCTTTCTGGTGTCATATGGAAGGTACATCCTGAGTCCAAGACCCATCTATTATCAGTTGTGCCATCTGAAACAGCCAGAGCTTCTGATGATTCATATCCAGCCATTAAGTTAGCTTTACTGGTCTCTCCTTCCTTCTTAGGATCCATTTTCCCCTTGCCCTTCAATTCTGGACAATTTCTCCTTAAGTGACCCTCCTTTTGACAATTGTAACACTTCTTGCTCTTAGCATTCTGAGGTTTGCTTTTGTTCTTGTAATTGGACTTCCAATTCTTATTATTCTTCTTCTCAGTTCTGCCTTTCACCATCAAGGCTTCCTGTTCTTTATCCCTCGAATCCTTCTTGATATCCAGCTCCTTCGACCTCAAAGAGCTTAGCACAATATCCAGTGTTAGGCTATCCCTTCCATACTTGATGGCTGTTTTTACTTCTTTGTAGGTATCAGGGAGAGAATTCAGTAGGATGACAGACTGATTCTCATCATCAATTTTCTCTCCAATGCTGGCCAGATCAATGATTATTCTATTGAACTCATCAAGGTTGTATTCAAGGTCCTTGGTTGTGTCCATTTTATATCCAAAGAGTTTTTCCTTTAGATAGATCTTATTTGTCAGTGATTTCTTCAAAAAAAAGATCATCTAACTTCTTCCAAGCTCCCAATGCTGTAGTCTCCTTTGAGATCTACCTCAAGACATTGTCAGCTAAGTGAAGAATCATGGTACTGTATGCTAATTCTTGAGCATCAGATTTCTTATCAGCAGTAGTCCCCGCAGGCCATGAATCAGGTTCATCTAATGCCTTCGCTACTTTCTGATGAACAAGCAAGGCTCGGATCTTCCTCTTCCACAAGCCAAAGTCAGATTTGCCATCAAACTTCTCTACTTCTATCTTAATCGCCATTAAAGGTCTCTCGATAAAGCTTCTTGAGTTTGAATCAGTTGAACCTGAGATTTGCTTTCAGTGAAAGGATAGCTCTGATACCAATTGTTAGTCCTTAATCCCTTGCAACTCTAATACTCTTAACAAACAGCAAGAACACACAAACCAGAAATACAATCACAGAACAGATAAACAAATAGTAGAAGAAGAAGAAGCAAGAACACAAGAATTTTATAGTGGTTCGATCCAATTCGATCTACGTTCACTCTAGGCCATTTCATTCAATGCCTCACCAAATCTCTCGTATTACAATCACAAAATATCAGGAAGAAGATAAGCTCAGAAACCAGCTCCAATGGAAGCTCAGAGATAGCTCCAATGGCAGCTCAAGAGATATCTTGGAGAAGAAGAATCACACACTCTCTCTCTCCCTCACTCTCTTACGAATTGATTTCTGCACAAACACCTTTTTGCTCTATCACAATTCGTACAAATATTCCATCATCTATGGAATAACCGTTTCTGCCAGCTTGCAAGTTTCTAGAAGAATGCCAGCTCACATTCTTTTCTTCCAATCCATATGCATCAATCAAATACCCAATCATTGGTGACATGGCATGAGCTCATTAATTCTCTAGGCATTAATCAATTATTAACAATCTCAAAACCAATTGGTAATGAGAGGAGGGGCCCTTAGAATTTATAAATCTTGTGAGTTCCATACATCTTTCCGATGTGGGATTCTCAACAGTTACATATAAATACATGTAATACCTTAGTCAAATACATTAATATATTCAAAATACACATTTCTGTTATCCACTTTCCATTTCTTGTTATCTCTTCTTCTACAAATTGGTATCAGAGCAAGATCAAGAAGTAGCAAACTTTGAATTGTAGAAAGGCTCACTGGAGAACATTTAAAGATCCATTTGATCTACTAAAGAACATTCAAGGAAACTCAAAGCAAGAAGATTTCAAGAAACTGTTTCGAGTGAAGAAGATGGCTAACAAATTCGAAATAGAACGATATAATGGAAAATGAGATTTTAAAATATGGAAGATGAAAATTCGCACACTCTTAATATTTAATTAAATTTTGATCTTAATGTTAAATTTAATTCTAAATTTAGTTAAAAAATTTAATCCTAATGTTAAATTGATGTTAAATTTTAATCCTAATGTTATTAGTTTTGTTTAATCATAATATTAAATTGAATATAAGTATGTTTTATCTAAGTTTATATTAGATTTTAATTGATAATGTTATCACTTTTGTTTAGTATTATCTTTTGACAATTTATTATAATAAACATATTTTAATCTTATGTCAATAGCATATATTATCCTTTTTACATTGTCATATGTTTAACATCACTTTTAGGTGTATAACGCCATTATATGATAGATTATGACTAAATTAAGGTATTGGGAAAGTTTCATTCAAAATGTCCAAAAATTCACATATATTTCCATCGTTTCCATGTTTTTTTTCGGTGATGTTCTTAGGGGTCGAGAGCTGCTAGCCTTAGAGGTACCACACTAACAGCGGTATTCCAACCTGATACGGATCCCTACCTCCCACAACCGACCCATCATTTCGAAAGCTTATTTTTTAGGGCCCGATGCGGTCGATCGCCTTTTGAATTCAGTAAATAGAATAAACGATTAGATATCTTAATTATATAGATAAGGCCCTTTAGAGAAAGACGAAGGGGTTGTCATCCGATTGTTCCAGAACTCTCGACACATCGATATTTCCATAAATTTGGATCTCGACATTTTACTCATTGGTTTTGGCACAACAAGCAATTCATGTTTACTACTTAAATTATCCCGCTCACCGTCGAGATTTATCTGATTAGTTAGTCGTCTGTGTAAAATAAGATCGATGATAATAGATGACAGCCTCCCTGATAAAAATAGTGAGAATTACGTTGCATTCCAGGAAGATGAAGTGAAAAATCGTGCAATCGATGAAGGTATTAATTCTGACACTGCGCGCCCATTGAATGATATATCAGAGACACTTTTTGATGAAGGGAATGTGTATGTTCCACCTGAAAATAACAAAGATTCTTCTCCATATGGAACAAACAAAGAAGAAACTGAAGAAGACAACATTGATTCAAAAAACATGAATGATTCTGATGACGATGATGATTGAAATGTTTATTTGTAACCGGGGTAATAATTGAATGTTTCTAGATTGTTACAAACTTTCTAAAATATATTTATGATTTAATCAAATATCAAAAAGAAAACACAAATATTTCTTGGAGAGGAGAACCCAGTTTTGAATGATCTTTGTCAGTTTTAAATGACTGGCTAGTGACCAGTCATTAATCACTGCTTAAGTAAACTAATAAGACCCTTTTGTCTTCACTAATCAACAAGAATATTAAGAAATTAAAATCATTACCTACTTAATGAAATAAATCTATTTTTACTTTGATACTAACGATGGATACCGTCGTTAAGGTCACAGAGTAGACAAGGGTGTGGAAATTTTATTAAGTGTTGGCTTGTCAATTAACGATGGAATCCGTTGTTAAGCTCACAGAGTGGATAAGGATGTGGAAATTTATCTAAGTGTTGGTTTGTCAATTAACGATGCAATCCGTCGTTAAACCTCACAGAGTAGAAGGGTGTGAGAACTTTTCTAAGTGTTGGCTTGTCAATTAAAGATGGAATCCGTCGTTAAGCTCATAGAGTGGAGAATGATGTGGAAATTTTTCTAAGTGTTGGTTTGTCAATTAACGATTCAATCCATCGTTATATCATTGTAACAGATAGAATTTTGGTGACTTTTCATTTTCGTGGACGACGAAAGGCATCGCTATTGATAATTAATAAGGCACGAAGCTCAAAACTTTCACAAAAATTTTGGCGGGCCAGACGATGTAATCCGTCCCCCAGGAATATGAAAAGTCAACTTGACTTTATTTGAAGTTGACTGATAACGACGAATTGCATCAGCTGCATGCAATCAGAGATGAATTACGTTGTGTTGTTCATCTGGATAAGAACATAGACGACGTTCTTCATAGCTTGAACGATGGATTCTGTCGTTATAAAAATACGCACGACAGTTTTTTAAGTGATTAAGGATGAATTGCGTCATTAATCACGTTTAAAACAGCACCGTGACTGTCATTTTCACCATTTCTCCTTCCCTTTTTCTTCTTTTCTCTCAACTCCCATTTCTTCTTCCTTCGATTCCCTCTGTCAATTCCTTCCAATTTCTCTAGAAATCCTTCCCCTCTCTCAAAACCTCCATCTTTGGATAAATTCGAGTAAGTTTCGTCAAATTCAATAAAAAAATTTTAAGGAATTAGTTTAAATTTGTAATTAGCGTGTTATTAGTATGTTAATTTAGTTTGAAATTAGTTGATTTTAATTTGGATAATGTATGCAATATGTATGTCATTTTATGTAATTAGTTAAATTTATTTTATAATATGTAATTATTTTATAATGTATGTAATTAGTATGTTTTAATTTAATTATATGTAATTAGTTAGTTTTAATTAATTATATATAATTAGTATGTAATTAATTAATTTTATCTTAATTATGTGTAATTCGTATATAATATATGTAATTAGTATGTAAATAGTTAGTTTTAATTAAGTTATTATATGTAATTACTTATAATGTATGTAATTAGTTAATTTTATTTTAATTATGTAATATGAAATTAGTATTTAATTATATAATTACTTAATTATAATGTAATTAGAGTCTAGGGTTTTTAGTTTAGAACTTTAATTAATTAATTATTGTATTGTAGGTCATGGCTCCCCGTAGACGCACTCCTGTACCTTCTGACACACCTGGTGCCAGTAGCTCAGGTAGTCAGCCCCCTCTTCAGGAGGATGATGTCCGTCTCGAGGATACCCTTGACGCGATCGTTCAGCAGGAGGATAGCGACCCGACGCAGGAGTCCATTGAGATTTCTATTTCCGGGAGGATTCGCCTGTCGTTAAAAGGCGGCCAGTAAGTTTTGTTTAATTTTTATTTTTATTTATTTCATTAATTATTTATTATTTACAAAATCTAATATTTTTTTTTCATTTCAATAAGTTACATCCATCACGGGGCTGAAGGGATGATTTACTAAACTAGCGGAAATTTATTTAGTAAATTTATTAACATTTAATAACGAATCTATTTACATCATGCAATTAGTGATAAAAACATGTAGATTCATGCTTAATTTCAAAAATTAAAACAGAAACTTACATTGAGTAAAATATGAAGAATCGGTTGGAGGTTTCTTTACAGCATCAAATCCTCAGCAACACCAGATCTTCTATGCTATATCCCGATCGAAAGCAAAACCGACTTGTGGGAATCGAACCGGAAGAACAGAAGAAGAAATTTCTTCTAAATTTTTCCCTACGGAAAGTCGACAATTGGGCAAAAACTTGAGAGAGAATTTTCACTTTTCTAATTAAAGTGAGAAGTGTATAAAATATGAATCACAATGGTCATATTTATAGGAAAATATGATATCTAATCTAATTAGATAAGTTTATCTCCTAATTATTAAATAAAATAAAAGATAATATATATATATATATATATATATATATATATATATATATATATAAATTTCTTCATGGGCACGCTGGATGAAATACAAAATGATATATATATATATAGGGTGAAAAATTATATTAGCCACATTTTAAGTTCTAAGTTAATAACTGACCACCTTTTTTTAGAGTTAGTGGGATGGCCAGGTTAGATGCACGTGGAAGGTAGACTTGGGGAGAAATTACATAAACGCCTCTAGAAATATGTAGGGTATAATGAAAAAAATATAGGAGTTGATAGATGGCTGCATGCACAATCTACGAAGAGTCATTTCAATGATAATTTTTTTTTTATTCATTTAATCGGAATAAAATTGGCACGACAACCCACTCCTTCAATCTTCTTTCATACGCCAAACACCTTTTCTCCCTCCCCCTTCTTTTCGTAACTGCTACAAACCACAAATCTGAAATAGAAAAACGCACAAAGCATATATAAAACAGGTTAGGTATCTTCAATTTACCACTTCTTCCATTTTTTCCAAAGATTACTTGTATACTTATATATTGAGCTGATATACCAATGCATGATGGCAAAACAAAAAAATTACCTTCAACAAAAGGGCCGAAGGTTGTGAAGGCATAATTGACGTTGACCCTACGAGTGAAAAAACACATACAGATGTGGTGGTATGTGTATATTTAAAACTAAATACTATTTCTTGAAACGAGCTATTAATTGGTATGATTTCTGTTATAGATCGGACTACAAGCCAGCAAACATCCGCCTTAAATAGAAGATGAAACAGCCAAAGACGATGATATTCATGTACGTATATTATGTAATGTGTATGCAAATGTATTATATATATGTATATATATATTTTTCCCACGTTATACAGTTGTGTACAATTTAAAACCTTCCTATTGGAAGTCTGTATTAATTGTTATGATTTTTGATGTAGATCGAAAGCCACCCAAGCGAACACCCGACGCAAACACTGGATGTCGAAACCCCAGATGAAGGCGTGCATGTGCGTATATTAAGTATCGTTAGTATTCTACGTATTACCTCTGCACTATTTTTCTACATAGTTATACTTCTGTAACAACCATATAACGATACAGACTACCCTGCATGGTGACATGGCTGAAGTTGAAGGGGACATGGATTCTGATGTAGAGGTATGTATATTTTAAACAGTTTTGTAACTCGTTTTTACTGAATATTGTATATATTTATAACACAATGTATACATTTTAAACACAGAGGTAGCGGCCAAAACGGACGAATCTTCCTGGGCCTCTCTTTAGAGAGCCATATACAACTGCATTCGGTTCATCTGAGCAAAAAGTGAAGGTCGTGATAAAGAAGAAAAGAACCAAGGCACGCACACGTGGGGCAGGCGGGAGGAAGAAGAAGGCGAAAGTTGAGGAGCCATCACATCCTGTAATGGAACCAAGTGCGGCATCAAAGACAGTGGATGAAGATGAGCCAAATTTTGACATAAAGTTGACAGCCATTATAGCCGAGATACAGGGCGATCCACCCGTAGATAAGTAGGCTACACATCATCTTACCGTTTTCCTCCATCTAATGAACAATCGCCTAATCTATTTGCCCATTTTAGTTTACTTTTGAGAAAACCCTTTCCTGTTTTGGATAATCTGGTGTGGATGTTTATATAAAAGCATCCCGGGGGTACAGACTTTTAATATGGACTTATATATATTTTGTGTAAGTTTGCTATATCATATATATATATATATATATATATATAAGTTTTCTATTAGATTGGTTCAGATGATTCTGTATATTGTGAATATTGAGTATAACATGGATTGCATAAATCGTTTAAGATGTTTTCTGTATATTACTTTGATTTTCCTAAATATACATTGAGTCAAAAAAACATATACAAAAGTAGAGTGTGAATTACATACAAATCAATATACCCAACAAAATAACCAAGCATCGAGAGAGAATACTGAGAGCGTATGATGTTATCAACCCCTTAAAACATTACTTTGATCTTTCTATCAAACACATACAGAAGATCAAAATGATGTTTTATGGCCTGGGTATGCAATCTACAAAAAAGAAAAAACAGTGAAACATATTAATGATAGTTCAAAAGTGTCATGTCTTGTCACTAGGATTATTGGGAGATTGCTCTCGTAATTACTTCTTTTATGACCATTCTCATTGCATCGACCACATTTTAATACCTGTCTATACTCACCCACGGATGGGATCCTAGTCACGCGAGGTCTGCCAGCCTGGCGTTTAAAGGGAGGCGGTAATATATGCAAGAATACAAGCTTTTTGGGGACGTCCCACTGCCTCATACGTCCAGTGGGGTTTATGGAACCCCCGTATGTTCCAATCAGCGCAACCCGAGAATAGAATTCATGCACAAATGACACTATAGGTATACACTTGAAGTTCAACACTGCACATGCATGCGCGCATGAAAACAGCTGTGACTGCCATTTCCCGCAAGAACAATAACGATCACTGATATCAACGTCGTAGTCGTTGTGTGAATCAGACACCATGAACTTTGATGAATCAGATGTCCTTACCTTTGGGAAAAAAAACAATATGATGAAAACATTTTATATGTTTATATATATAGTCTGTATATCATATGGGTATAACCCGTATATCACAGGAAAATGTACCAAAGGACGAAATTAAATCATGTAATGAATGGATCTAACCTGCATGCAACGTCCAGCAGACATACGCTTCTGGATCAACTCATGTGCAACATCAGCAAGCATATTGGAAGACTTTGCTATTGCCATCCGACGAGTATGAAACTAAGATTGTAATTTTAGTAAATACTCTTCTATGAGATCAACCAATGGGAAATCTCGAAAAGGTGTCATTACATTATTGAAGCTTTCTGAGATATTCGTCGTCATTATCGAAAATCGGAAACCATTAAACATGGATTGAGCCCAAAGTGGAAACCCAACAATTTCAAGGTACTCTTTCAATTGAGGGCATATGTTAAACATTTGGTTGCAATGAAATTGTAACTCATCAATTGTATATGAACTAGCGGCCCGCATAAAAATCTCACCAATTCCCTTCTTCTTAAAACGACTTTTGATGTTGTTAGCTAAGTGGTACATACAATAGCCATAATGTGCATCAGGGAACACTTTTTGAACCCCTTTCTTAACGCTCCCATGACGATCGGAAATAATAGCAAGACCTGATACATCATTTGGTAAGGCAGCCTTTAGTTTCGTAAAAAATCATTCCCATGAAGCATCATTCTCCGCATCAACAAAGGCCATTGCAAATGGAAAGATTTGATTATTCGTGTCCATGCACACAGCCGCTAGCATCATCCCGCCATATTTTCCCTTCAAGAACGTTCCATCGACCGATATTACAGGTCTACAATATTTGAACCTAGCAATAATAAAAGTTAGAAAATGAATTTTACATATTGTAATTAATAATTGAAAAAACATATTAAATACCTGAGTTTGTTACACATTTTGATCGACGATCGTCCCGTCCTTCTTCGTGTGCAGGATCAGGTGTAGCTCATCAGGCGGAACAGGACGATCGTACTTTTCTTCCTAAAAATATTAGAAAAAGATAAAGAAATTAAATTAATAAGTAATTGAAAAAAAAAACAAAATAATGACGTGAAAGAAAAAGGACGATTACTTACCAATAAACGATGGTGCTCGTCGTGAGGCTTCGCGCCACCGGTGTGTTTCCTCGGGTTCTTGGCCCGGTTGGCCTTATTCTTCGTCGACATTTTTTTGCCCTCTGTAGACCTTATGCTCGTGAGGAGTCGGGCATGCTCCTCCTCACTCATCCACACAGGCCGGTTTTCAGCTTGTTTCGCGCCCGGTATATGAGGTCCTTGAATCGATCCTACACGTGTCTGTCCCATAGGGAGAACATACGACCGTTCGTGACATCGGGATCGATCATAGAAAACTTGACCTGACAAAATGTAAAATAAGAAAACGTTAAAGTAATAAATTGATTGTTAAAAATTTAATAATTAATTAATTATAAAAATAATTGAAGTTATTTACCTTTGTGACGACCCGTCACTTTTAAATAATTTAAATCAGAGAAAACAGCGAAAGTCTTTTATTTTAAGAAAATTTGGCGTGGTTATGTTTGAAAATTTGCTGGCCAAAAACCTGTTTACATCTTAATTTCAAAATCTAAAATACACAAGGAACATTAAGTTCCTATCCAAGAGTTCAAAATGATTATAATCATAAATCAACGACAATAAGCTCTTATGAGCTAATTACAAAGTACAAATCATCAAAATGATATAAAGTTCACAAAACCATGTACATGGATTTTACATAACACATAGTCCATCTCGATCATCATCATCCTCTCTATCAAGCGCGCACTGAGCTCCTCTTCCACGATCCCAAACATTACCTGAAATGTTTGTAATATCATGAGCTAACAACTTAAGCCCAGTGAGAATAATAAGAATAAAAAGTAAGAATAGACCTCAAATTCGCATTTCGATTTGTGTCCAAATAATCCGACACAATCTTTCCTAGAATTCTCCAAAGTCTAGGTCATTCTATTTCATATTTTCCAATTGATGATACTAATTAGCACACTTAGTCTAATTGTTCATCCATCAACTTGTTATAACATAAGTGAGAAAAATAAATAAACTTTGTATAATTATAACATCTCAATTCTCTTTCTCATCTATCATATGCATAAAAGTAATGAGTACATCCCGTAGGATACGCATTCGCCATTTATGCATGAAATGAAGATAATGTGGATTTTTACATACTATCCACCCTTATCCTTATGTATGAAGTAGTGTGGGGGTCTCATGTCATCCACCAAAACTTATGCGTGAAGTATTGTGGGGGTCTCATGTCATCCACCAATACTTATGCGTGAAGTATGGTGGGGGTCTCATGTCATCCACCAATACTTATGCGTGAAGTATGGTGGGGGTCTCATGTCATCCACCAATACTTATGCATGGAAAATAGTGTGGGGGTCTCATGTCATCCACTTTTCTTTCTCATTTTTCTCTTTTCAATAATATGAGATGTTGTGCATATGCTTGCATATGCTTGCAAAAGTAATAAAGTAAATGTAAATGATAAGGCAACCGAAATATGCATAAAGTAAATGAGCAAAAGTAATAAAGACATAAAGTAAATGACATAAGTAAAACAGATAGGATTTCCGGACGAACGATATATCGATCGAACTCCGCTAATAAAGTAAAGAATCTTAACCTCACGATTATTCTAAACCTTCAAGGATTTTAACTTCCAATAATCCGAGGTTCTATCCAACGAAACTAATCTAACTTAGAATCTTCTAAGATTCAAGGCTTTCAACGAGAAATCCTAAGTTTCTCACCTAAAGGATTAACTTCAAATCCTAAGGCACTATCTCACAACCCTCTAACCTTAGATTGGATTCTAATCTTAGTTCCCGTTTCTACAAATCATCGCGCTTATTCGATTTCTATAATTACTTTAAATTCTAACTATTCTCACCTTAGCCAAATAATTCCAAATCTCCAATTTCCACGAAACAACCACCGTGCAATTGCACCTACAATTCACCGATTGTACAACATATTACAATTCATAACTAATATGCGAACAAATGTGCAATTTCGGGTGAATAGTGATTTCGGATGAATAGTGTCTAGGGTGAATAGTGTTTTTCGAAAATCCGGTCTCAAAATCGTCATTTTTCATGATAGAAATTCATGATTTCAACTTCAAATCTCATTTATAATCAAAAACGAACAAAACCACCTAAAAAGTTTTGAAAACTTACTTTTTGGGACTTCCCTTAGGGAACGAGAAACTTCGAAAAGCTAGGTTGGATAGGTAGCCCTCGTCCCTACCATTCCAACGCAACCGAAAACACAACGATCCGTCGAGAAACGAATGAGAAACGAAGAAAAGAACTTCTCATCCATGGTGGATGTGGCTCACGGCAAAGAGGAAGAGAAGAAGAAGAGAAAATTGATTTTTTTTGTCAACTTTGGTGATATTTAATGGTAAATGAATAGTAATTTTAGATATTTTAAGAAATTGGAAATGACGGTTGCGTCCTTTTATGACTTTTGACTTCTAAATCGAAACCCGATGCTCTTAAATAAATCTAAAGGTGATTAATAATTATTAATTGGCCTATTAATAATTATTAATGTCACCGAAACGAATTTAGAGCATTAAAACGATTAAAACGAATTTCGGTCGAAATTAACTACTAAAATCGAAATTACAAAATAATAATTAAACTAAATACTTAAATTGAAATAAATAAATAAATAAATAACATTAAATAAAATAAATAAATAAAAAATTCAATTCAAAATAACGGGACGTTACAACCTTCCAATTGTCGTACATCCGACGCTTCTCCGTCGTCGAATCTTCGTCCAGCGAAGCTCGCTGGGTAGCGGTATACTCTGGAGAACCTAGCGAAACCGCTTTGAAGCGGTTTGATGCGGCTGTATTCTGCAAAAAAATAATAATAATAAAAATATTAGTGATATTAGGTTATAAATAACATGAATATTTAATTAAATTAAATACTTGTGTACTTACGTATCCCCTTCTATCCAAAGGGTCGGGTTGACGGTGGCCCGAGGACGCCCGGTGCCAGAAGTAGATGCTCCCGCCGGATCGGGCTGGGTGGCTGAAGGTGAGGCTCCCGCTATAGTCGTGACTGGAGCCGGTGAGTCCTCCCCTAAACGCGGTGTCGTAATGTGCGACTCCGGTACTGCTGAGAGCTGGGTAGGGTCGGGACTATCGTCCAACCCTAAGATAGCGTCGAGGTCAGCATGCGTCCAGTCCTCCGGAGAACTACGCAACTCCTATGCATCATCCTCTGGTGGCGGAGTGCAGTCCTGCGCATCATCGCCGGATATCGGTGGACGACGTGGACGTGTCATTTTCCTATAATTAATAATTTTTTAATTAAAGTAAATATTAAACTAAATTAAATTAAAACAATTAATTAATTAAACTAAATTAAAGTAATGAATTAAGTAAACTAAAGTAAATTAAATTAATGAATTAAGTAAAGTAAATTAAATTAATTAAATAATTAAAGTAAGTAAACTACATTAATAATTTAACTAAATTAATTAAATTAAAGCAAAATAGTTAAGTAATTAATTAAAGTAATCTAATCAAATTAATTTACTAAATTAAACTAATTTAAATTAATTAATTAATCAAACTACTTAAATTAAATTAATTAATGTGACTAAACTAATAATGTAAACTAAACTAATAATGTGACTAAATTAAAACAATAATTTATTAAACTAAATTTAATTAAGTAATTAAACAATAATTAATTTAACTAAATTAAATTAATTAACTAAACAAATTAAAAGTAAATAAACTTAAAACTAATTAATTAACTAATTACACGAATTTAAATCTAAGCTAAATTATTCAATTAACTTTATACGCTACCGGGTTTTAGGGGTTTTTTAAACTTAAAACAATTTCTAATAACTAAATACAAAACGGAACGGAAACTAACCTTGAATACGCTACCGGGTTTTAGGGGTTTTTTAAACGGGAATGGGTGAAAGAACGGGAACGGGAACGGAGTAATTAGTAAAGAACAGATGACTGGAACGGGTAAAAAACAACGGGGGAATGGGGGAAAGAGAGGAAAGGAAAAAGGAGAAGAAAAGAGAAAGAGAAAATAAACAGGTTGGGGGGGGCGAAGGAATAGTCCAGGGGGTTAAAAAGAAAAATTGCGACTAGCTGGTCGCAATTTTGTAATCATTATGGAAAACTAAAGGTCACTCGATTACGACTAATTAGTCGCCCTTTGTTTCACAAATACAACCAGGTAGTCGTATTTTATTAAAATATGTCTACTTGGTGATAATTCTCTCATTATGACCAACAGTTATCACATCACGCATCACATCAAAAATTACGACTAGCACTCATGAAGCAGATCTCAAACAACTTAGCATTAGCAGGTGAACCTGTTGAGATCAACTCCCTCACATCTAGTGTCTTAGCTGGTTTGGACTCAGATTATCTCCCAGTAATCTGTCAAATCAACAACACCGAAGAAATCACTTGGCAGGTACTCTATGCCACTCTTTTGACATTTGAAAACACATTGATTCACATGAATCTAGTTAGTGGTAATCAGGACACTGGGAATATGACAGCCAACCTAGCCTTCAATCATTCAAACAATCCTACTGCCAACAACAGCAACTTCAGGTCTCCAGGGTCCAACTACAACAGGGGACAAAATCGCAACAACAACAATAATCAAAGAGGAAATTTCAGACCAAGGGGTAGAAGCTCCAGAGGGGGAGGTAGAAGAAATAATTCAAAACCTACCTGCCAAGTCTGCTCAAAATATGGACATTCTGCTGCAATCTGCTACTTCAGGTATGATGAAAACTATGCTAGAAACAATGCACCTAATACTGACAACAACAATAGGACAGCAGCCTATGTTGCCACACCAGATTCTGTAGCAGATCCTAATTGGCTTGCTGATAGTGGAGCAACCAATCACCTCACTCCTGATATCTCCAATCTGAACATGAGAACAGAATACACTGGTAATGATGGTGTCAAAGTGGGTAATGGCTCTAAACTCACTATTTCAAACATTGGCTAAAATTCCTTGGTCTCTAAATCACAAAAATCAAACTCTCCTATTCTGCTGCAAAATATACTTCATGTTCCTCAAATTAAAAAGAATTTGCTCAGCATATCTAAGCTGACAGCTGATAATAATATGTTTGTTGAATTTCACCCTCATTGTTGTTTTGTGAAGGACAAGGACACAAGGAGAATGTTGTTGCAAAGGAGCCTTAGACATGGCCATTATCACATTGATCTTAGAAAACTCAAGACTTTGTCATTCAATAAAGCTTCAAGAGTTCTTCCTATCACTCAAGCTCCAAAGTCACTCTCTAAGATCTGTTTTCATGTCAATTCTAGAGTCAGTCCAAAACCTAGCATCTCAGCCTCAGGCTATGACAAAGAAATCTGGCACCAAAGACTAGGTCATCTATCCAATAGAGTCTTGCATTCCATTTTAAAGAGTTGTAATGTTAAAATTCCGTTTAATGAAGAACAACATTTTTGTGATGCATATCAATATGGAAAATCTCATTCTCTTCCCTTTAAACTCTCTCATATTCACACTATTCACCCACTTGAGCTCATTCACTGTGATTTATGGGGACCCTCACCAGTAACATCACCATCAGGATATCATTTTTATATCAGTTTTGTTGATGATTACACTAGATTAACTCATATTGTTCCCTTAAAAACCAAGTCAGAAGCCTTAACAGCATTCACTCACTATCACCAGCTTCTAGAAAATAAATTTGACAGGAAAATAAAAACACTTCAAACATATTGGGGTGGAGAATTCAGGCCTTTCCAATCCTATCTAAAAAAAAAAGGGAATTGAGTTTAGGCATCCTTGTCCTCACACAAGTCAACAAAATGGAGTGGTAGAGAGAAAACATAGACATATTGTAGAAATAGGGTTAATCATTGATGGGTGTCGAAACCACCAAAAATAAATACTTACTCTTGGAATTTATAATTTCGTAGTAGTGGTGAGTAAGGTCGATCTCCACAGGGAATTGGGAATTAAATTAAAGTTAACTAAAAAAAGGGAGGTTTTGAATTGTTGTTGTAAAAATAAAAAGAATAAGAAATCAAAAGAGAAAAGCTTCCAACTAAAGGTTAATCTAGGTTATGATTCATAAATTTGATCATTGATTACTAAACATGCTTTCTAAATTCATCTCTAAATTGGTTGGGATTGCCGGAACAACAAGTGTCATTCCTTAGATTCTCGATAACCAAGATACGATCTAATGATTACTTCCCTAATTAATGGATAACCCTAGAATACGATAATAGAATTTAACCCATCAACAGCATTAAGAAGAGAATGACCCAATTACTAACTAACAAACACAATACGACAAGTTCATTTAAGTTAGATCATAAATTCCCATAACATAAACTAAAAAGTGTCAATAATCAATTTATGCTATCATGCTACTTGTATTAGAACAATTAAACAATTACGGATTTAACAGTTCTAACTAACGATATACAAAATTAACAATTGAACATATGGCCATTATGCACAACAATTAACTAAACAATAAAATATGCAAAGAGAATTCATGAATAGAGAGAAAATAAGAACTATATTGAAGAACAAAACCTCACAAGTTTATGAATAAAACCTAAATAATCCTCTAGTTGGAATAATAAAATTAGCTAGAAAACATGCTAAAAACTATCTAAAACTACTAAGAAAATTAGGGGGAGGAGGCATTATGAATTAGGGTTGAAAGAAGGCTTTAAATAGGTGAAAAATAGCCAAAATCGGATAAATAATGAATAAAATCTGCTATCTAATCTTCAAAATCTGCTCCAAAATCAGCCCAAGCCGTCAATCCGCGAGCTGCCTCGCCACCGCCTTAAAACTGTGAGAGAAGCCGTCCAACGAGCCGTACGCGAGCCGATTACGCCGTCTGGAGCAGCACGCCTGGAGTTTGTGAATGGGCGACGTGTCGCCACTCATTGAACGACACGTCGCTCTGAGGTTTGCTGCCAGCAGCTAGTGGATGATGACGTCATGCTGACGTCATCATCCACTATCTTCCTCCTTATGCTGACGTCATCATCCGCAAATAATATTATTTTTCTCTTTTTCTCGTGGCCGCGGCGACGGGTCTCACGGCCTCCACTCTCGGGTTTTTGGCCCGGAATTCGATTTTTGATGTCATGTCGCGGCCGTGGGCCGTTTTCAACATTTAAATGGGCATAACTTCTTCGTTTTAAGTCCGAATTGAGCGCCGTTTTCGCCTACGTTCATGAAATTCAACGATTAATAATATTATGGACATTTTAATCAATTAAAATTCATATTTTAATTATATTGGGGATAAAACCACTTATAAATAGGCATAAATTACGAGTTATCAACCATGCTTGCTCAGGCTTCTATGCCACTAAGATATTGGTGTGAAGCTTTTACTTCTGCTACCTATCTTATAAATAGACTACCTACTCCTGTTCTTAATGGAAAGTCACCTTGGGAGAAAGCCTATGGCAACAAACCAAATTATCAAATGCTCAAAGTATATGGTTGTGCCTGCTTTCCTTGTTTAAGGCCTTATCAAAGCCATAAGTTCCAATACCATTCTACTAAATGTGTCTTCTTAGGCTACAGTGAATCTCACAAAGGTTATAAGTGTCTCAGCTCAAGTGGTCGTGTCTATATTTCCAGGAGATGTTAAATTCAATGAAAAAGAATTTCCTTTCAAGACTCATTTTCTTACTACATCTCCTATAACTCAATCCACACACGACACTGTCATTACTTGGCTAAATGCACCTCCAACATCTACTTTGCATCCTTCACTGCCACATGTTCCTCCCAACAGCACCTCTAATGCAACAACACCATGTACTGGTTCAAGTCAGTCATCAGCAAATGACCATACTTCAAGTCAACCACCTCTTAATTACCCTCTCATTATTGAGCCTCCACCTACAAATGTTGTCTCACAAGAAGGAACATGTACCTCTCTCCATCCTATGTAAACTAGAGCCAAGAGTGGGATTTTTAGACCCAAAGTGAGTACCTACATGACTTCTACCCAGTCAGATATATGCAAGGAAGAACCCACCTCAGTCTCTACTGCCTTAGAATGCAAAGAATGGAGCACTGCCATGAGAGAGAAAATGGAAGCACTTCACAGAAACCATACATGGGATCTAGTACCCTTCTCTCCTCAATTCAACTTAGTTGGGAACAAATGGGTGTTTAAGGTGAAGCAGAATCCAGATGGGAGTGTCCAAAGATACAAAGCTCGCCTTGTTGCCAAAGGGCTCCATCAAACACCTGGATTGGACTTCAATGAGCTTTTAGTCCAGTTATCAAGCCCTTACTATAAGAATCATCCTTACTGTTGCAGTTTCTAAAAATTGGGAAGTAAGACAACTTGACATCAATAATGCATTCCTGAATGGAAAGCTTGAGGAAGATGTCTATATGCAGCAACTTGAGGGGTTTGTAGACACACAAAAACCAGATCACATTTGTAGACTCAACAAGGCTCTATATGGGTTGAAACAAGCTCCAAGAGCATGGTATGACAGGCTAAAAACAGTACTCTTAGTAATTCTCACTTTCCTAAAAGAGAATTAATGAAGCATTTTAGAAGGAAATAGCAATTAAAACTCGAAAATCTTACAAAAGAACTAGTAAAAATATTTTTGACAATAATATATTAAAAATATTTTCTAATAATGTTGCTAATTGTTTGGCTTTTAGAGTCCAAACTTTATTGGTCTTCCCCTGACCTTTATAATTCTTTCATTTAAATATTGTAGGAGACATTCTTTTAACTAGGTTTTGTTGATTTGTTTAAATATTTTTTTGTATTTTATTTATCTTTTAAATAATTCGTATAGGGTTTAGGGTTAAATGATTAAGTTGTGAGATTAATGTAGATCTAGTTGAAATAGGGTTTAGGGTTATATAATTAAGTTGTGAGATTAATGTAGATCTAGTTGAAATATCTTGATACGTCTACTCATTTCTATCTCTAATAAAAATATTTTTACTAATTAAAGTATATCTTTAAATTATACTAATTGATTAAGAGTGATTGAATTCATGTGCTCAAGTCAAAGGGTAATTTAAGATCATTGGTGATTGGTAATGAAGTCCCCACACAAAATCTACATTATTTTAAATTATTCTTTCCTTCGATTCATATAAGAATTAGAAAGATTTTCAACTATATATATAAATGTAAACTTTTACTTGGAAGAGATTTGGCAACAGTCTACACTTTTATAGGCAAGGGAAGCCTCGGTTTTCACATAAGCTATAACTATAAGGGGTTTTTTTTTTTTTAAATAATTAATGAAGATTCCACGTTTTACATATCATTCTATTTGTTTTCACCTTCTTGTTTTGTAGTGAGGAAAATTAATAAGTCACAATGTATTTGGTTTCAATGTAATTTTCTTAGTTAGTTTGTTAAGTTGTTAGAGTGAAAGTTGTGTGTATATAAACACTTTCTTATCATTAATGAAATTAAGTCATTCATTCAATTTCTTATTATGGTATCAGAAGTCATATTCTCTCTCTTCCACTTTCATCATTTTCTCTGAAATTTTCCTTACATTTCCCTCGTTTTCTCCGCTCATTTCTCACGACTCCAAGCCCTAGATTTTCTTGATTTCTTCCAACTTTTCTTGATTCTTCCATGGCTACTCCAGAAATTCGTCCTCCTGTTGTTGTTTCTAGCTCAGACATCTCAAAAGATGACAATTCACAAGATAATCCATATTATTTGCATCATTCTGATGGATCTAATCTTGTTCTTGTTTCTCCACCTTTGACTGAGCACAACTATCATTCATGGAGCTGTTCAATGCGATTAGCCCTCTCGGTGAAGAATAAGCTTGGTTTTGTTGATGGAACTCTTCTTTGTCCAGAAGAAGGAAATCTACTTTCGGCATGGTTGCGGATTAATGATGTTGTGGTTTCTTGGATCTTCAATTCTGTTTCCAAAGAAATTTCTGCTAGTCTTTTGTACACAGATCTCGCTGAAGAAATATGGCAAGATCTCCGTGATCGTTTTCAGCAAGGTAATGGTCCACGTTTGTTCCAATTACGTCAGGAATTGATGACAATTTCACAAGGTGATTTATCCATCAGTTGTTATTTCACACGATTGAAGACAATTTGGCAAGAACTTATGGAATATCGTCCAAAACCTGCTTGCAAATGTGGATAATTGGAGCAATTTGATACCTTCTATCAATCTGAGTATTTGTTGAATTTCCTTATGGGACTGAATGATTCCTATGCTCAATCTATTTCACAGATTCTTTTAATGGATCCTCTACCTCCCATAAACAAGGCTTTTGCTCTACTTGTCCAAGAAGAACGAAAAAGATCAATTCGTAATTCTTCACCAATTTCAAATACTCCTGATTGCCTGGCTTTTGCTATTCAACAACATAATCGGTCTTCTTCCAATAATCGTTTTCAACGGAAAGATAGACCATTGTGCACACATTGCAATATCCCAGGACACACTGTTGAAAAATGTTACAAGATACATGGCTATCCCCCTGGATATAAGTTTAAATCTCGAACTAGTGAGTCTGTTTCTCAAGGATCAAATACTGCTGTTCCAGGACCTACTGTTGCTTCCATTCCTCATCATAGTTCTGTCAATGTTGTTGCCTCTTCTCCTGAAATTGAACATCATACTGGTTTTACACCAATTCAATATCAACAACTCATGAACTTGTTCTCTACTCACATGGTGAATCAAAAGACAGACACTCCTTCACTGCCTACTACTTCTCATGTGGCAGGTATATGTTCTGTTTTTGATCATCCATCTGCTATTCCTGTTTCTAAATGGGTAATTGATTCGGGAGCTACGAATCATATTTGTTGCCACAAATCATCTTTTGAGAATCTCATTCCTGCTCAGAACATGTTTGTTTCCTTACCTGATAAATCACGAATATCAGTATCTGCTATTGGTGATATCCGAATCAATGTTGATTTGTTGCTGACTGATGTTTTATATCTTCCTGAGTTTCACTTCAATCTGATTTCTATCAGTGCTTTGATGAAAAATAAGCATCTTTTCATTACTTTCTCATCTCAGCATTGTGTTATTCAGGACCTCTTCAATTGGAGGATGATTGGCAAGGGTAATGTTCATGATGGACTCTACATATTGGACAACCCTGTTTCTGCCACAACTTCAATTCTTCCTTCTGTTTGCACAATTACAACTCAGAAGATTAGTTCACATACTTGGCATAATCGTTTAGGACATTTTTCTTTCAAGAGATTATGTTTCTTACAGAATAAACTTGATTTTGTTTTGAATAAAAATCATCATGATCAGCCTTGTTATATTTGTCCTTTTGCTAAACAGAGACGGCTTTCATTTCCTTCAAATAATAATATGTCTTCTTCAAGTTTTGATCTTGTACATTGTGATACATGGGGTCCCTACCATACTTCTACACATCAAGGATTCTTCTATTTTTTAACCTTGGTTGATGATTTCTCTCGTTTTACTTGGACTTTTCTCATGAAACAGAAATCTGATGCAATAGCTATTATTCCTAGATTTTTCCAACTCATTCAGACTCAATTTGGGAAGACAATCAAGGTCTTTCGATCTGACAATGCCCCAGAGTTGAGATTTATTGAGTTTTTCCAGTCTAAAAGAACTATCCATCAGTATTCTTGTGTCGAAACTCCACAGCAAAATTCTGTTGCTGAGCGCAAACATCAACATTTGTTAAATGTTGCAAGAGCTTTGTTCTTCCAATCCAAGGTACCGATTCAGTTTTGGGATGATTGTTTACTTACTGCTACTTATTTGATAAACAGAACTCCATCCCCCTTATTGCATAATCAACCTCCATTTGAGCTATTGTATGGAAAACCAGTTGATTATTCCTTCTTACGGGTATTTGGTTGTTTATGTTTTGCTACTACCCTTACTCATCATAGACGTAAATTTGATCCACGAGCTAGAAGATGTGTTTTTATTGGCTATACTCCTGGCATCAAAGGTTATAGGTTATTTGATTTGCTTACTAAGCAATTTTGTCACTCTAGAGATGTTCACTTTCATGAATCAAACTTTCCCTTTGCTGATCTTGATTCCACTTTTCAACAACCAGATTTATTTGCTGATATTGTTCTTCCTTTACCTTTGGATGTTCATCAACCTATTTCACCTCCATATCCTCCATCTCACTCTTCAATTACACTACCACAGACTAATATCCCTTCTCCAGCTTCTGTTTTATCCTCTGAACCTATAACTACTGTACTTAATCTTCCTATTGCCACAGATTCCTTACGAAGAACAACCAGACAAATTAAACCACCTTCCTATTTATCTGATTTTCATTGCAATTTGATATCAAACACTCCTTTATCTTCTTCAAACACCAAATATTCTCTCCAAAAGTATCTTAGCTATGATTCCCTGACTCCTACTCATAGGTCTTTTGTCCTTAATGTCTCTCTTACCTATGAACCAAAATTTTTCCATCAAGCTGTTAAATACAAACATTGGAGAGATGCAATGGATGAAGAAATTGCTGCTATGGAACGGACCAAGACTTGGTCTCTTGTCCTTTTGCCAAAGGGTTCACATGCCATAGGTAGTAAATGGGTGTTCAGGATTAAATATTTACCTGATGGAACGGTGGATAGATATAAGGCTCGTTTGGTGGCAAAGGTTTATAACCAACAAGAGGGGTTAGATTTTTTTGAAACTTTTTCCCCGGTGGCCAAGATTGTTTCTGTCAAAGTTTTACTATCTCTTGCAGCTTATTATTCTTGGCCTCTTGCACAATTAGATGTGAATAATGCATTTTTGAATGGGGATCTTTTTGAAGAGGTTTATATGAGCCTTCCCCTTGGTTATAAATCTGACCATTCTGGTAGTAAGGAGGAGCCTCTAGTTTGTAAACTCAACAAGTCCATTTATGGCCTAAAACAGGCTTCAAGACAATGGTTTGCAAAGTTTTCTAGTGCCCTTTTGTCATTTAGGTTCAAACAGTCTCACTCAGATTCTTCCTTATTTACTCTTGGTTCTGGATCTTCCTTTGTTGGTTTGTTAGTATATGTGGATGACATTCTTGTCACTGGTCCAAATCAACAGCATATTCAAAGGGTCAAAGATTTTCTTCATACTCAATTTAAATTGAAGGATCTGGGAAAGCTTACATATTTCCTTGGTTTGGAAATTTCAAGAACAAAAACAAGCTTGTTTCTCTGCCAACGCAAGTGTTGTCTCCAGCTTTTAGAAGATACTGGTTACTTGTCATGTAAGCCTTTACTTTTACCAATGGATCCTCATACAAAATTGTCTGCCACCACTAGTTCTTATCTCCTTGATGATGATATACATGCTTACAGAAGATTAGTGGGTAGGCTTTTATATCTCACTATATATAGACCTGATATAACATTTGTGGTCCACAAATTAAGTCAATTTGTATCCAAGCCTACTATGAGTCATTTAGCTGATGCACATTCTTCATTACGTTATCTGAAATCTACACCAGGACAGGGGATTTCATTTGCTATTTCTACATCCTCATCACCTCTTTCTTTGCGTGCTTTTGTTGATGCGGATTGGGGTGCTTGTTTGGATACCCGACGTTCGGTTACCGGTTTTTGTGTTTTTCTTGGTGAATCTATGATATCATGGAAATCTAAAAAGCAAACAACCATTTCCCGGTCTTCCGCCGAAGTTGAATATCGAGCTCTAGCGGCTTTACTTGTGAAATCACTTGGTTATCTCATCTACTCCATGATTTACACATTCCTATTTCGCAGCCAGCTTTGGTATATTGCGATAACTTGGCTGCTATCCAAATTGCATCTACTTCGGCTTTCCATGAACGTACTAAACATATCGAGTTAGATTATCATTTCATACGTGACAAGGTGGCTGCTGGTCTTATAAACTTACTGCCTATTCGATCCTATCTCAATTTGGCAGATATCTTCACGAAGGCTTTACCGAGCTCATCCTTTTTCACATTACTTAGCAAGATGGGTGTTTATAACATTTACCATCCATCTTGAGGAGGAGTAATAAGTCACAATGTATTTGGTTTCAATGTAATTTCCTTAGTTAGTTTGTTAGCTAGTTTGTTAAGTTGTTAGAGTGAAAGTTGTGTGTATATAAACACTTTCTTATCATTAATGAAATTAAGTCATTCATTCAATTTCTTATTAAAAATAAAGTTGAAGATTCCATCATCATTAATTTTGCAATTATTTTTCTATAGGCAGGGAGAGAATCTTTAACATTTGTACATTTCAAGTGCAACCATTATAAAAATAAAACAAACTGATTATCTTTTTGCTTTTCTCAATAGAAGAAGAAAAATATACAGAGTTATAGGAATAATTATAAAAATATACAGAGTTATAGGAATGATTATGTTTTGCACTTTATAGAAACACTAAATTTTCTTACTGTCAAAAGATTAAATTTGAAGAGACAAACTATAGAATGAAGACAAATACCCATAACACCTAAAAAGAACCAATAAACTGATTATCGAAGGAAGAAGAAAAAAATATTAATAACAAAAGTCTGTCCCTTATGTCCCAAAATTACCGAACCAATATTTATAGGGTTGGGATAAACTACTTATTTTATAGAAATAATTACACTCATGACCATATTAATTCACTCAAATCCACTTTTCATGGTTGTTTTGTTTTTATTTCAAAATTACTCAATAACCACCATAATTAGAGGCTTTAACGGTTGCTGGCGAAATCCAAATTTACGTTTTTGCCCTTGTAGACTCTCTCAGCTACATGTGATCATATCAAATCTTAAATGCATTTTTTTCTTATTTATTTATTTATTTAATTCAAATCCATCTTAATTGATTTGATCAATATTTATTTAAGGAAAACCTAGATTTATTCTTCTCTTTTTCCCTCCTCAGCCGTTTCTCTTCACCTTCTTTCTCATCTTCTCCGTTTTCTCATCCTTTCCAATCGCCGCCACGAAATAAACCTGAATCATTATCACCGCCGGCGCATGGTATTTTATCACTCCTTTTTCCGTTTCCAATTCCACCAATACTATTATTCCAAGCATCGCAATCCATCTATTTATCCTCTCGCGCTGTACTGATTGAATCCGAAATCGACCTTCACACCGTCGGAAACTGCTACCTTCAACGGCACCAACGACAGATAAACAGAGGATCCGACTGCGGCGGCGGAGGTGGTGGTGGATGATCCTGTCTTTCCTTTTCGAGCTTTGCGTAATTCAGCTTTCCTTTTGACGATGATCGGGTTGTGAAATTGAAGGGTTTGGAATTGGATTTGTATGGTTTTAGAATTGTGTCTATTGTGGTTGATGTTAAGAAACCAGTTTCTATTCCTGTACAAGTTGACTCTATTAGCAACCACACCAATTCCCTCATCCAAATCTCAGCCTGTGTCTATTGTGGATTTGTAGGGTTTGGTAATTTGTAGGGTTTGAAATTGTGTTTATTGTGGTTAATATTAAAAAACCAGTTTATATTCCTATACAAGTTGACTCTATTAGCAACCATCTCAATCCCCTCATCCAATCTCAGCCTATTTTTTATTTAAGTGTTTATAGCAATCCCGATGATTTTTATGTCGACAAGGCTCCTGCTGGTTTTCCGGAGAATAAAAGCAACGTCGATTCTTTTTTTTTTTTGGCTTCTACTACAGGTTTGTTTGTATATAATTCACCGTTTATTTAATATAAATACGTCGATTCTTGTATTTGGTTTACTTTTGTTCTACTTTTTTTTAAAGAAAATAAATACGTATTTCTTTTTTTCTTTTTTTATCAATTATACACAGTGACAGTTAGAGGATGATCGAAGAAGAAAGCAATTCTATATTTACTGGAAGAAAGTCAGAAGCTTGAAGATTTTTTCTTGTATTTTTAGATTTTTTAGATTTAATTTTTCTTTTACTTTTTATTGTAGTTTTATTTCTGTTTAGATTTGATTTTTCCATTAATTTTGTAAAATTTAAGGGATTTTAAAATTTTCCTTAAATTTTGTACAAATTAAGGAGAAATTAAATCGGAGGTATGTTTTGACCTTTCACATGTAATTTAATTTGGCCGCGGTTTTTGGATATTTTTGATATATATATATATAAAAGATACAGTTTTCTTAAAATTTCCATTTATTAAATGGTTATTACTGAAATTAACCCTATTTTATAAGAATTATTTGGTTTGTACTAAATTGTAACTGGAATAATTGGATTGAATTCAAAAAGTATTTCACCGAACCAATCCAAAGTCAGGAACACCCCTAAACTAGATGAGTAATCAATTTATCACATTTTATGTCAATCAATGATATTTAAAAATATTGATCTTAATATATTAATGATTGACTAATCATCGATTTACCATGATTTATCACTATCATTGATATAAGGCCACGTTTACTAATCAGGAATGGGAATCAAAATTTGCATTCCCTTTGATGTTGTTTTCCAAGTAATGAAATCATAATCAATATATGGGACTCACATCAAAATCAGGAATCATTTTCCTAAATATAGGGTAATCTCATTACCTTCAAAAAGTTAATCAATCTCATTCCCTTTCCTTATTTTGTGGGACCTACATCTATTTATTAATTATCTTCACATTATCTCTATCCGACTTTACATTTTCACCCTCAGTTTTTATCTTCTCTATAACTATTTATTTAATGATAATTAATTTTAATTTGATTGATAATTAGTTTACTGGTCATTTATTTAATATTAATTATTCTTCTTATTTTCATATAAATTATTAAAATTAAATTTATAACTATTAAATTAAATTTTATATACTAATATATTTTTTAATTAATATATTTTCAATTGCTTTGAGTATGAAATGGGTAATCTAGTAATTATAATAATTCTTATTCTTATTCCTAATGCAAGTAAACAGTATAAAAGAAATCTAATTCCGATTCCCAAAAAATGAAGTAAACAACATGAAAGGAATATCTTTCTTATTGCTTATCTTTCTGATTCCTTATAGGTAAACGGGGAGATATTCACTATCATTGATATAGATTATTATACATTTTTCATAAAGTATATTAGTTATTCACATAAAACGAGGTGTAAAAGGGTTAATGAACATTTTTTCCCATGGTAGCTTCATATGAAATTCAACTACTCCCCCTTCTCCATGACCAAAAAATAAGTAAGCCCATATATAGTTTAGTTTTCTTTATGGACACTAAAATAATGAAATCTACTTCCCTATTCTTTGAATCAACTTCTAAAACTATGTAATTTAAGACAAATACACTGTTGAGATATATGATTAAATTTATCTTTTATCTATTAATTTAAACTTTTAGATATAGTGGTGATTTAACATATTTAATACACGGAAACGATTAATTATTTTTCCCAAAATTCGAGCTAATGAATCCAACTCAATTAATTATTATTTATTTTATCGAGAAGGATCTGAATCCTCATTCGAAGCCATCGCAAAACTGAAGTGGAAAGTGTTCACAGCTTGTAAGAAGAAAAAGTGACAGCTAGCAGCGGAAGTTTGGAGAGCGAGAAAAGAAAGACGCTAGTCTTCAATTCTTGATACCATATTGAAATAATGAATTCTCATTAATTGTCAAGATATTTATAGATAGATAATACTTACACACTCACCTTCGATCAAGTTTTTATTCAACTAAACGTGAAAATATATAATAAATACATATGTCTCAACAAGACTCTTAAATAATTACATTTTCCTAATATTGACCAAGTCGGATAACAGATACCAAATATGATCGACTAAAAGCTTAGTCAAGCGCATAATATCCAAAGTAAAACTCGCTATAATAAGAAAGACCCCAAGTATCAGCATAGGAGCTATAGAGAGTGGCAATGATTTAGCAAGAACAGCATAGTTTCCTGCGCAAAATGCTACGAATATTGCATAAAGAGAACTTCCTATTAACGATACTGCGATCTCGAAGTATTTATGTCGATTGCGAAGACCGACCATTGAAGAATGAAAATGAAAAAGTACTCCAAGAGTAGAGGAGCAAAATGCAATGGCATTACTCACTATAAATGCCTGAAAAGCTGGTTTGTGAGTAAAAGTTGCCAACCCCTCATCTGCTCCGTCACTCATATACCCGCCTGGCATCGTGAATCCGGCTGCGAAGCTCACCGTGGCTACCAGTGTTCCGATTATCATATTAGCTTTAGCTGATGATCTTCGCTTTTCCCATTCTGGATTGTCGATGACGACATTTTCGTTTTGATTTCCGATCATGTTCAGTTTTTTGGGTGGATCACTCAAGTTACGAGATGTTTCCACCTTCATTCCACCTAGTGCAACAAAACTTTCTAAAAAAGGAGGAGTCATTTCTGATGTGTTGTCTCCTTCCTACAATTATAGTGAATTTAGGTTCGGTTCGGTTTAGTTCAGTTCAAACAACCTTCAACATAAGACAACATGAATGAAAAAAGATTGTTGACAAATATATGATTTTGGAACTTTTTCGCATGTTTTCATAAAATTATTGTACTAAAAAAATTGAAAACAGCTTTTACAAAGTATGTTAAGAATCTCATATCGAAAAGATAGAAAGACCTAACCACATTTATAAAGTCTAAGGGTCACTCATTTCATTATTAATTGGTTTTAGAGATAGATGCCCACATTATTAATATGGTAAAAAATTACTTTTTGAAAATAACATCAAATAATTTCTAATTCATCTTGTGATCATACCTTGTGAAAATTTTGAAGGGCCGTCAAGCCTTGTTTGTTTTTGATCCCCAAGTACACACTTTTACATTTAGCAAGAATTTTAATCATGTCATGTGACTTTAAAGAGGCAGCGAGATGCAGCGGCGTGTTGCCATCTTCATCGGGTTTGTTTGTCACCAAAGCAAGCCTCGGTGTTTTTAAGATAAACTTGACAACATGTCCTTGATTGCCTGAGACAGCAGCATGAAGAACTGTCCTGCCTAAGTTATTGATCAAATAACAAGAATCTGGACGACGATTTATAAGCTCTTTTAACGTATCGACATGGCCGAAAAAAGCGGCAACATGGAGAGCAGAGTCCCCACGTCTTTTTAAAAGGTATATTGCAGAGCTATCAAATTCAAGAAATAGCTTTACAGCTTCTGTTTTTCCATAAAGTGAAGCATAGTGAAGAGGGGTTGATTCTGAATTCCAATCAGTGTCAGTGTCAGTTATCATTTGCCTTCTCCAATCCACTAGCATTTTGTTCTCTTTATATCCTAAAGAGAGAGTGTTTAAAACACAAAGCAAGACAAAGGCAATGAGAAAAAAATTAGATAATATATAGATTCTTCTTTAGAGAAAAAAATAAATCATATTTTTAGCCCTACACTTTTTTTTAGAAATTTAATTAATTGGCAGTTTTTAAAGTATAATACCTGTGAGTTATGAGCTTGTCGTCTCATGTTTTTATTAGATTAAGTATGATAATATGTGAATCATACTATCATATTGATCCAGTAAAAACATGACACACATGACATTTTTGAAATTTTTTTAAGACATATGTTGGTTAGACTCTATGCTTTTGAGCCAAGAAATTTAAAAAAAAAAAATATAATCATTAAAGTTTTATCGAGATAGTGATAGAAGCGAACATTCAAGATCTTAATAAATTGCAAGTTTAATTTTGAACGAGTTTGAAATATAAAAAGTAAAAATGTTGATTACGTAAAAATGTCCTGTTTTATTTTTTAAAAGTTGATTACATCTGATTGATTGGATTTATTTTTTTCTTATATCTAATGGAAAGTAATTTTAAACTATGAAATTGTTATTAATTAAAAAAAAAATTCTTCTTTAAAATGTAGATCAATTTCAAAGTAATTTCATTTTTTTAATTGCATCCTCTATTTTATTTATTTTATTTATTTGTGTTTTTTTTTTTTTTGAACGGATTATTTATTTGTGTTTGTTTCTTTATATAAAAGAAAATGAAATATCTATCTGTAACATTTTAACGGTCTCTTTTGTCTAATTTTGGTCTAACGTGAATATAAGTCATGTTTCATATTTTTGTACGGTCAATACAATGAAGAAAAGAAGAAGAAATTATATATTTAAAAAAATAATTAAGTTAACTCCCCCATTTCAATATTTATAAAATTAAAATTTTCCCTCAAATCATTACGGATTAAATCTTTCATTCAAATATATATAAGGAAAATCACCTCTGAATTATGTAAAACTTGTGACAAATACCTTCTGAACTATTTTTTTTTTAGTAAATACCCTCTTAAAATATATAAGTTGTGATAAATACCCTTGAACTATTGACTTAAAGTAAATACCCTCTAAACTATGTGAGTTATGACAAATAACTCATTGGACTATTATTTTTGTGACAAATAACCGCCTAAACTTTTATAAGTGTTTAAAATAAACTCTTTTATTTACCCAGTTTAATTTTATTACATAATAAATAAAAGTTTTGGTTTAACATAATTTTAGAAAATGAATCACACGAGTGGTTAAGAGGAAAATAAAAATTTAACAAGTGTAAATAAAATGATTTATTATAAACACTTACAAAAGTTTAGGGTGTTATTTGTCACAAAATTAATAGTCCAGGGATTATTTAGTTCGGAGGATATTTACATAAGTCAATAATTCAAATGGGTATTTGTCACAACTTACATAGTTCATAGGTGTTTTTTGCTTTTTTTTTCTAAGTAAAACGATAAGAATCATAATCTACATTATTTTTAGCATAAAATTATTTTAATGATAACTTAAACCTTTTTTAAAAACTACCATAGACTTTATCAATATATAATAATAATGATATTGATAGTTGAAAGATTGAAAATAGCTTACCAAAATTTGAAACCAGTTGTGCCACATGGAGTGCTGTTAGACCATTAGGTCCTTTATAAGGTGTTGAATCTGATGCCACATCTAAAATGAATTGAAGTGCACTTGAATTTCCTGAAGCAGCAGCCAAATAAATAGGAGACTCTTTAGCCTTATTTACAAAACTACACAATTCAGGATCTGCTTGAACCAACAACTCTACACATCTCGCATTTCCCAACCTTGCAGCACAATGCAAAGCAGTATCGTTCTCCGAGTTCACCATTCTAAGCACCTTGATCTCTCGCCCGGATTGCGCCATTTCGATTTCAACCGTTTTTGATTTTGCAATTAAAATTTCAAGAATATCTTGAAGAGCCTCTGATCTTGCTGCAACATGAAGGGGCGTGTCGCGGACCGAGTTTTGCAGCCAGAGTAGTGATGGACAATGCTGAATGATAGCCTTTACAAAAGCTGTTTGGTTGAATTCAACAGCAATGTGAAGAACTGAGTTGTTGTTTGGTGTTAATTGGGAAAGAAGATCCAAAGGCAATTGGGATTTGATGATGATTTCTTCAAAATAATTCAAGTCACCATTCATTGCAGCCTCACACAACTTTGGATCCATTTTTTTCTTACTTATTTTATATCTGTGAATGGTTTTGAATCTCTCTCAGCTTCAAAATATATAGCTAGGCATATGTATTAAAAAAAAAAAAAAAGGTAAAACAAATTAGGGATAAAAAACTTTTACAATACATTTGTCTAAGAATTAGATTATTATATTGATCAATGCTACAAGATTGGAATATAAACTTTTTCAGGCATCATTTGATAGATTGTAGTGATGATGTATTCTTGAATATTTGTACAAAGAAGTAAATCTTAACTCTTGTTGCAAGCAAGGCACAATTACCCTTCCAAGAAACACATTTTGCTTAGGATATTTGATAGTGTTGTGTGGAATAATGTGATTGATTCTAATTAAATCACGTAAAGTTCAGATATTTTGCACGAGATCTAATCACGTAAAATATCATTATATACGAAGAAAATATAAAGATTTGAACACAGGACCTATTGCTATTATGATACTGTGTAAAATCACCAATAGATCTAAAAATTTAATCATATCTCTTTTTGATTTTGCATTAATTTCACATCCGTCCTTCGGATATTTCTCTATCTCTTCGATTTTTGCATTCATTTTTTTGGTCTTCAAACCCTCCTTCAGAAACTACTCTCTACGAATTCGTAAACAACTTTTGTCATCTTTAATTTGTCCTATCCTTCATTTTGGCTTTAAATTTCTCTCCGTCCCAAACAATTGATCTATTGTCTCTCGAAGTCTTTAAGACAGAAGTGATTTTTTCACTGTTATAAAGATGACTCTTTCTGTTCTGTTAATTTTTTCTTTGTCATTACATTCTGTTTTGAATATTACGTAGCTGCTTTGCTTTTTTTTTTTTCTCTTTTCTTGCTGTATCGAGGATTAGGTAAATGTTGTATAGCTCCTGTTTTTTTGTATCATTTGTCAATTTAATGAAGATTAAGAAGTTATTTTACTGCTTTTTTTTTTGTCATTTATTGTTGTTTAGGTAAAATACTATTTTGGTTTTTGAACTTTCACTCGGGTTTTATTTTCGTCCCTAAACTTTTTAAAGTTATATTTTTCATCCTCGAACTTTTTGCTTCGTTTCGTTTTGATCCCTAATCTGTGTTTTTTCTTCTATGACACTATCAGAAGACTTATGTTGGTATGTAATTAATGATATGACATTATATAAATAAATAATGAGATTAAATAACAAGAAAAAAACGAATATACAATAAGGTTTAAAGACTAAAATTAAAGAGAAAAATGAGAATAAGCTCACTATATATTCGTTTTTCCATGGTATTTAATCTCACAATATATTTCTATAACGTCACATTATCAATTACATGCCACATAAGTCTTCTATTAGTGTCTTAGACGGAAAAACGAAGATGAAAGGACCAAAATGAAACAAATTGTAAAGTTGAAGGACGAAAAATGCAACTTTTGAAAGTTTAGGGATGAAAATGAAACTAATGTGAAAGTTCATGGACTAAA
The DNA here is from genome assembly GCA_028015215.1 of Gynostemma pentaphyllum. Classification (NCBI taxonomy): domain Eukaryota; kingdom Viridiplantae; phylum Streptophyta; class Magnoliopsida; order Cucurbitales; family Cucurbitaceae; genus Gynostemma; species Gynostemma pentaphyllum. Next base: position 34,195,381 of record CM051348.1, read on the forward strand.
ATGGTTTGTTGTTTTCTCTTTAATATTAAGTAGGTTTTTTTTTTTTTTTTTTTTTTTTGCTATTTTGAATATTTAGTAGCAGTTTTGAATAACCTTGAATGAGCTTGATAGAGAAAAACATGCCCTTTCATGACCATAAGGACTAAGGCGACATATTTATCATATGAAGAGGAAGCCTCTTGGATAAAACAGTGAGTCATTAGCAAACTAGAACCGGCAATGGGGGAAGCCTAAGATTTAATAGATAAAATCATGAAATAGAAATTCAAATTAACTTTCTCAAAGCTATTTAGAGATAAACTAATTGGAGAAAGATGGCATCTGTATTAGGTATCGTTTATGCTAATTTTCTGTGGTTTTATTCTTTTCTTTTTTAGAATTTAGCTGATTTGTTGCATGTTTTTCATTCTTTCACTTTCTTTTTTACAAAATGAATGCTTTTTTAAGTTCTGATTTTTAATTTTTTTTTGGTGGGAATGTAAAATGCAACTTGTCCTTCTTTGATGTATTGATAAATACCTAATGGAATTTCAATTTTTTATTTGGTTTTAAAATTTATAATGAATTCCCATAAATTTTGGACAATGTTGCTTGGTGAATGGGAGAGAAAAAACTCAATGGTCTTTTGTTTTGGTACTTGAGAAGAAAAAAAATTAAGTTCAATTTTTTTTCATGTTTACTTCTCCTTTTTTTGGCTGAAAATCTCAAGTTTTTTTTATCAGGTATTGTTAGTGTTGTTTTAACACATGTTTGTATTTTTTAAATTGAACACGGTGATGTTGTCTGATAACTTGATAAATATTTAGTTCAATTTAATCTTGATCGGTATTTTACAAAGTATAATAAAATCCAGAAAATTTTGTCATAATGATAATTCAAGTATGATTATTTTAGTATATGTGGATGATTTAAATTATAATAGGCAACAATTCAACACTAATTCATCAATTTATTGATCATCTCAAGCATACTTTTCTATGAAAGATGGTAGTCCCCTACATTACTTTTTAAGAATTCAAGTTCATCAAGATATATTAGGCCTCACCCTCTCTCAAATATATATCTCACTAATATTCTTTCTAAATTACCTAAATTTAGAACCTATTTGAGATAGTTTTTTTTTAATCTTATTATTTAATTTTAAAAACTATCTCAAAAGGACAATTTAAACTAAGATCAGGGAGGTCAGCCAAACCCCAACTCATCTATTACCATTTCTACCTAGGATTTTAATGGATTTGAAATTTAAATAAATTCGTGTATTTTTTTCTAGTTTAAATAATAGAATTTGAAACCTTAATATGTTTTAAAATCTTTTTTTCAATTTTAAACATAAAATTTTCCCTTCCCTATAAATCATTTAGATTATTATCCTACCAGTTTTGTGATTTTGGAACTTTAATTGACCACGTCTAATTCACCATCATCATATGGCTCGCGGCCTAAAGGCCGGCCCTGACTCGGCCCGGGCTCGACCCGAACTCGACTCGAAAGTCAACATTTGACGGGCCGGCTCGGCTCGGCTCGTTAATTGTTTTGATTGGATATGAGCCTCTCTTTTTTCAAACGAGCCGGCTTGTGGGCCGGCTCGTTTGAGCCTCCATAAGGCCGATCCAACGAGCCGGCTCAAGCTCGGCTCGAATAAAACTCGCAATATTTATTTATTATTTATAAATAAAATTTTATATTATTACCATTTTAAAATTTTAAGATAAAAAATTCTATTATAATATTATTAAAATAATAAGTTTAATATGTTAATTTTGTTTACACTTGATTTTTTTTAAAAAGTGATTCGAAAGTTATACATCATTGGTTGTTGAGAAAATATAATATAAAAATGAACTTATATGATAAGCCGAGCTTGGCTCACTCCAACGAGTGGCCTGCTCTTGGCTCGATGAACCTTAACCTATGAGTTGAGTCGCGAGTCTTAACATTTTAGATTGGTAAGCATGGCCATTCATTAAACAAAACCAAAGGCTCGTTGAGCTAACCCGAGCCAGCTCGAGCAGCGTTAATGTTTGGGACAGAATGCATTCTACGGCTATTGATGATGGTGACGTCTAATTGATAATGTTTAAGAGTCATTTTTAGCGGTCAACTCATTAGGCTGCCCGAGGCCAGGAGGGCAATGGCAACCACGACTTGCCAACCTTCCCAACTTACCTGCTTTTCACTTTACTAATTCTCACCGACGTTTTGATTGGCTGAACGTCTACAACTTTATTTTCATTGGATCGTGACGTGTCATACCACAGCTACCTATTTCTAACCCAAGACAAACATATGTCAATTGGAAATTATATTATTATAAGAGTGAAGGTAAATGTAGTATTTTTTTTCCCTAAGTGATTATTAATATTTTTAATAATATTTAAAATATATTATTTTATTAAGAGAAATTTTAACCAATGACAACTTTTTATGAGTAATTTAAAAAATATTAAATGTTTTGAAATAATTTAAACGACATTTATTTTTAATTTTTTTTTAAAATATTTACTATTTTTTAAAATATCAATTCTTAATTTTTTTTTTTTAAAACCCCTTGCATTTATTTATTCATTTTTTTTAATGTAAAATTGATTTCTATAATATAATTTTCTAATCCTCACTTAATTCTTAAATTATAACTTTATAGAAGTTTTATTCCCTTAGATAATTTTCTGGCTCCCCATATGAATGTCGATTATTAAATTATATAAATTAATAGTTATCATATGAAATAATTATCATAGATTATTAATTTACTAAAATATCATATTTATACAAAAAAAAAATGTTTTAAAAAATGACAGTTGATAAATAGATATTTCAAAAATAATATATAAATAAATAAATTTCTTTTTTTCCTCCCTCACCAAAGCAAGGACCCACCTAAGGATTTAAAAAAAGGTTAGAAAATGTTTAAAATTTTTACTATTTAAAAAGTATCAATTCATAAAATATAATCTAGTAAAAATTTTCTAAGGGTCTAATAAACAAATTATTATTATATTTATAAATATTATTAAAATAATAATAATAAGGTACTACTTACTGAAATTTCCTTTACGATGATGATCAATCATGATTAGTATTAATTTTTATCTTGATACGTTAAAACTTTTATTATAGTTTATGAAAATGATGATCATGAATCTAGCAAATTTTTATGTAATATTTATAAAATATCATAGTTTAAAATATTTTTTAAATATAAAAAATTTGAACTAAATTACATATTTTTATAATGAGTAAATATGTTATTTATAGATTAATCCCTATTCATTATTAATTAGTTATAAATATTGAATTAAAATCTATTACAAGTTAAATTTCATTTTATAAAATACGCAACCGAAATTACCGAACAAAACTGTCCGAAATGGAAGGAGAAAAATAGAAAACGAAAGAAAACCGGTAAAAAAAAAAAATCTTCGCTGTTCCTCGGAGAGGCTAAAAAGAAAAATAAATGTCAAAGACTGTTTTTTTGAATTGATTGAGGAAGGGAGAAAGAAGAATACTTTTGGTTTTTCTTTTTAATCTGTAGCCGACTTTTTGTTTTGGTCGGCGTTTCATGTCCATTTCCAACTTCCTTCCTCTTTCTTTTCTTTCATTTTCTTTTTTCTTTTTATTTTTAATTAAAAAATGTAATAATTGAGACCCCATTGGTTGGAAAGTTTCAACCTTTTTAGTGCCACTTTGTTTTTATTTGAATCTCACACCAAAAAAATTAAAAATTGTTTCTGGGTTTTGGGATTTTCGTTTTGGAATTGGGTTTTTTAATCTGATATTTCCTCTTGTTTTTCTTGAGTTTCTTTCTCATACAGATCATTTTTCCATCTTTTTAAGGTAATTTCATTTTTTTTCATCTTCAATTCATGATTCTGTAATTAGAATTTTGATGATCAAATTTATATATTATGCTTTGATTAATTGAGTTTTATTTTCTATTATATTGTGATTAGAGAAATTGATGAATTCATTTTCCATGAACTTGATCTCCTAATTCCCTTCTTTTAGTTGTTTAATCAAACAGTTTATGATTATCTGTTTTATGCTGATTTTGATGGGTGAGATCTCTAATTGAGAATCAGTTTTTTTTTTCTTGAAATCTTTATTGGTTGATCTTATATATTTGGTGATCATGAATTCTTCCATGTTTAGGTTCTTTGTTAAATTCATTGATCCTTCAATACTAGCTTCATGATGCTATTTGAGATTTTTCTATCTGCCTTTTCTGATCTGAATTATCTCCCCCTTCCTTTCTATATTATCTGGTGTTAGATATATTTTCTCTTTTTACGGATATCGGGTTAATTTACGCTTTTTATCATCCGAAACAACTTATGGTTTTTGCATTGCATCTATTAATTGGCTGGAGTATCTTGATTTTTTTTTACCGGAAACAAGATTTATTGATTTTAAGAATTCTGTTCTATCAATCTGTCTATGTTTAATTTTTTTTACTGTGCATTTAGTTTCCTACCCTTCCCTCGTTTCTCATATCCAATTATCATCTGGTGTGTCGAAATAGGGGATGAGAAGGGTTGTTTTCTTTATAATGATGCTGCTTTTTTGTGCTTTTACTTATCATTTCTGCGATTTCTCTTTCTCAACTGTAGATTCTGTATTGAATTTCCTTTTGGAAAGATTGAAGTTTACACACCGGAGAAAGTGTAGTTATCCTATGAACTCATTTTTTCTGGGATTTTAGCCATAATGGGAACTCCAACTGTTGAAGCACCTAGCAGCAGAAGTCTATCTACATCTTTGATGTCTGCTGTTCTTGAATGGTTTCTGATCTTGATGCTGTTTGTTGATTCCATATTCTCATTCTTTATCACAAACTGTGCTCGTTTTTGGAAACTGACTACCCCTTGCCTGCTATGTTCAAGACTTGATCATATTCTTGGCCCTGAGAAAAAGGGATATATTTGGAATCTAATTTGTGGCGAACATAAGAAGGAAATTTCATCCTTGGTTTTTTGTCATGCTCACAAAAAACTTGTAAACGTTCATGGAATGTGTGAAAGTTGCCTCTTCTCATTTGCAACTACTAATAAGTCTAATGCCGAGACTTATAGATTATTAGTGGGTAAATTGGGGGAGGATCCTTATCTCGGTAATGATGGAGACCCATTACTTGGGGATCAAAATCTTAAGACGTCGAGCAGAACACATTGTTCCTGTTGTAATGAGCCTCGTGTTTCAAGAGCGTTTGTTCGAAAGTTAATCGAGACCAAATCAACTGGGTTGGAGGATGCTGAACTTGATGTTCCCTTGTCCAATTCGGTTGTATGTTGTAAGGAAGAAATCGATGAGCCTGTAATACAGCAGTCGAGGTCATTTAGCCCACCTCATCCAAATGAAAGCGATCGGGACAATAAACTATCTCATGTTCGATACACAGAGCTGAAGATCACTTCTGATACTGAATCTGAAGGAAATGGAAGCAATGTGGATTTTGAAACAACCAACTTTAAGCAATGTCTTACTCTTCAAACCGTTCATATGGAGCCTAATCTGATATCTCTGGCTGGTAATTTAACCTCGACGGAACTAAGAGAGCCAACTTCTGCCTCTGAACCATTAATCTTAGAGCCGCTGGTCGAATTAGATGATATGCCAGTTCCTGTGGCATGTGGTGTTCCTATTGGCCATGGTTTGGACGATTTGCATACAAAGCAAGCTGAAACTAATGACGGTGTCTCTTCACCAGTGACTGATCTTGTTTCCCTTGAAAACGTGCATCCTTCTTCAAACACGATCGAGACCTCTGTTCAAGTTTTAGAAGAAAGCTGTGAGTTCAAATTCCCTTCTCTCCTATTTTTAGATTTTTACTTTCTTGAGGCTATATAGGCCACCACACAAAATGAAAGATGAAATTCAGCCATTCTTATTATTGCAGTCCCTCGACCCCCAACATTGATCCAAAGTGATGTGATTGTTAAAATTATTCACGTAATCTTTATTATGCAGAGATTTAGCAGAAGAGGATAGCCAGCATCCCATCAGATTTATCTTTCTTTCCTTTTTTCTTAGAAAGTACCGTTTTTCTGTTGTTCAACGTATCATTTATGATTATAACTGATGTATGTAATTGTTTATCTCAGTAGACATTACAAGAAGCGAAGAATCTAAGACACAGTGCGAGGAAACCGAGAAATCTGGAAGTCTGCCGATTAAGGCATCTCAAGCAGGTTCAGAAGCCCAACCTGTTCCAAGTGAAGCTGCTCAAATTGTACCTAATGTATTGGAGCTTGGTGATGCCTATAAGCTAGCTGTGAACAATAGAGGAAGACAATTATCTGGTAAGCTTTCAGAACACTGGATGGGGAAGGATTCTTCAAGAGTTAGTGAAGATCTGAAGCTTCTCATGTCACAACTCTCTTTTAATCGGATGAATGACCTAATGAGTCCAAGACTGTCCATAAACGGTGATGAGCAGAAGAATCTCGATGCTTCCAACGCTGTTGGCTTGCAAATACTACAAAAGAGAATTTCACTCGAAAGAAACGAGTCTGGTTTAGAATCTCTAGATGGAAGCATTGTGAGTGAAATTGAAGGTGAGAATGTGGTTGATCGGTTAAAACGACAAGTTGAGTATGATAAGAAACTTATGAGTAGTTTATATAAGGAATTGGAGGAGGAAAGAAACGCGTCTGCAATATCTACAAATCAGGCAATGGCCATGATTACTAGATTGCAAGAAGAGAAGGCAAATCTTCACATGGAGGCATTACAGTGTCTAAGAATGATGGAAGAGCAAACCGAGTATGATGATGAGGCGCTGCAGAAGGCAAATGATCTCATTGCAGAGAAGGACAAGGAGATACAAGATATGGAAGCAGAACTTGAATTTTACAGGAACAATTTCTCCAATGAACCAACAATGCATAATGTAGTGGAGACTTCTGATGTGAAGGAAAGGGATATCGGGGTAGTTCATTCAGAGTCTAATCAGATCGAAACAGTTGATTTTGGAAATATAGTTGCAGATAAATCTTATATTCACGAGAAAGTCGGAGGTGAAGATGAAGATGGTGTTATTACTTACAATAATCCATTGTTAGACTTTGAAGATGAAAAATTAAACATCATGCAAAGCCTGAAGAAGCTAGAGAAAATGCTTCAATTGTTTTCAAATAATGGTGTGCCTTCAGATTTGGCTAATGGTGAATATTTTGAGAACAAAGGAAGTCTTTTAAGTGAGCCCAATGATCTTGATTCTGATAGTAGAAAACTTGATGACGGGGAACACGATAAAGAAAGTAGTGAACTTGATTGTAGTGATAGGAATTCTCCATCAACGAATGGAATCGCTGATTTTACCTCTCTAAGAAATGAGATGTCTCATCTTAATAAGAGGATGGAAGCGCTTGAAGCTGACAAGAATTTTCTTGAGCACACAATTAATTCACTCGGAAATGGAGAGGAAGGCCTTCATTTCGTTCAAGAGATAGCTTCTCATTTGCGAGAATTACGAAAAATTGGGATGAAAAGTAGTTAATAAGTCAGTTGATGCTTCACAGAAACTATTTAAAAGTCAGTACTCAACCATAAATGACTAGTTTCTACTGATTATGTATTGTACTTTTCTTTCTCCATTTCATTTTCATATTTACAAAAAAATCTACGTTATCATTATCTACCAGTTACATCAATGGGGAGGAACACAATGAAGATCTGCCTCAAATGTACAGTTTCAGTAAGCTCGTTTTCTCCAAAGATGACGAACACGGAGGATTTGAAAGCAAATTGTGGAACTTCCTTATTTATTTTTTATGTAGCAACTGCCACTTTTAGCAGTAGATCCTTATCCTTCCCATATTTGACATTATGATAATCAGAAGTACAGATACAAACAAACAGAAGAAGGTAAAAGCCTTAGCTTCTAAAGTTCATTCCTTCGATCGGGTGAGCCCTGTTGGGATCAAATAAAGTCCCACATCGGTTAGATTAAGAGATGATCATGGGAATATAAGGAGGGGGCAACATCTCTATTGTATGATGTGTTCTGAGTGAAACCAAAAGTAAAGTCATGCGGGCATAAGCCTAAAGTGGACAATATCATATCAATATAGCTATTGTGGATGCCTGTTGTCCTTAAACAAACCCTTGTGTTGTGGTTCGTCCTCTGAATTCTGAGTCATTTAGTTTGTTCTTCTTCTGTTTTCTCTTTTGCATTTCTTTTTTTGGTTTTCCATTTTTGGAGTGGATGAGTGGTTTCATTGTATAAAGGGTTGATTCTGTGTGAATATATAACATTGTTTGACTATTGTATTGGTTAATATAGTCTCATGATTAAATGAAAAGCCATTTCACTTTCTATTTGGCTTGTGATTTTGGCTGCATCAGCTCTGTGATGATGGGAGTTTATACAAATGTAGGACCAGCTTAGTAATTTTCCCAGTTTCTATTTCTTGTTTTTATTTCTCATTTTTAGAGAGAAAAGGTTGTTTGGTAACTCTTTCTATATTCTTGTTTCTTTTATTTGAGAAACACTCCTAAAAATGTGTAGAAAATTTAAAAGTAATAAATTCTTATTTTTTGTTTCTCTTTCTTTTTCTAATTTTTTTCAATAGATTAATACATTGTTACTTTGTCCCACGTTGATTTTAAATATAATATACATATCTAAAAACAAAATTGATATAATACTTTTGAATAATTTATTTAAAATTATAAAAGTGTAGTTTTTTTTAAATGAGAAATGGTTATTAAACCGGTTTCTCTTTTTTTTTTCTTCCTAAAAATAGGAAACAATAAAGAGTTACCAAACATGTTTATCTTTCTATTTAAAAAATAAATAAATAAGAATATATCTAAAATTAACTCTTTATTTGGTGTAAAAAAAAATTAATATATCTAAAAATATATATTATAATAAATGTGTCTTGATCGTGTATGTATCTATTTTTTTTTTAATGACGTATCATTGTATTGTGTCATGTCCATACATTTTAAGTACAGGATGAAGTCGATCCACACTCATTTACCTAAAAATAAAAAGAAAGGAAAGAACAAGCTCAAGATTGAAACTTTCATGTCAAAAAATTATAGAAAGGTGTGTTAATAATGAGTTCATAGTGTGAAAATTTCACCAAATAAAATCAGTTGGAATTCCAAACAAAAGATTTTGAAATTCAAGTAAATAAGGAATACTTTTTTGTTTTCCTAAAAAGGAGCTGAATATTTTAGACGCAGCTCACCCAACACCAACTCGATTGGTCAAGCTAAAAAGTTGTCAACCAAACCCAACCCCATGACATAATTTAAATCCACTTTCAACCCTTTTGATTCACATATTTACGTGTATTCAACTTTTGATTAGCTTATGTCATTTATATTCAACCTTTGCTTTATTGAGAGATATATTTGAATTAGATTTTTAAATTGTAACCCTTTTATTATAAATAATATATAAAATATATACTTAAAAATAAGTCTTACTAAGAATATAAAAAGTAACCAAAATCAAATGAGGTTTTATATGTTTAGTCATTTAAAAGGTTAAATTGAAGAAGAAGAAAAAAGTTGTGAAAATAACTCATAGTATATTTAGATTGACTCCATCAACTATTAACCTTGATAAATCATTGATTAATCAATTAAATGTTATACCATTCAAATTACTTAAAAATTAATTAATTAATTTTTTTTATTGACCTAATTAAAATAAGATACCAAAGATTATGTCCCTTAATTATTTAAGAAATTATCTCAAATAACATATTTCTACGTATTAATAAGTGAAATCTCATAATATTTTAAAAATTACCTAATTAATTGCAGTTCAATAATTACTGAAGTGTAGTTCAAAAATTTATTCAAATATTTTTTTTTTCATTGGATTTATTGAGTTTTTGCCTTTTAAGTTCAATAAATATTGAAATGATATTTGGATAATTTTTAAAATATTCTAACATTTCAATAATTAGTATGCAGAAATATGTTATTTCAGTAATTGACTATAATTATTTATCAAGTTGATTGATATTGAAATAGTAAATCATCAATTAAATATTTGAACATGATACTAATTTTTTGAAGAAAAAAATCTACTTTTATTTTTTGTTAGAATTTTTTTATAAAAGAAAATACCAAGTAAGATATTATAACTTCTAAATTCTAAATTAACTAATTAAGACATTTAAATTCTAGAAATTAAATTGATTAAATACTTAAAATAAAATAAAATCTACCTGTAAAATAACAGGACGTTATATAAAGGAATTGAGATTTTGATAACTTATTCAAACTTATAAAGTGTATAATAAAAAGAAAAAATTTCACTTAATAGTAGATTTTGATACAATATTTATAAATATATCACTTTTTACTGCGTTAATTAGTAAAAATCAAAATTCCACTTAGTAGCATATTTTAATATAATTTTTATAAATAAATAATTTTTACCACGTCAATCAGTGATTAATTAACATTGATTAATGTGTGAATCAATTCACACATTATAAAAAGAATTAATTATAGATATAACCACTTTAATTCACTCAATTTCAAAATTAATGGTAAATTACAATCAATATTAAATATAACAAAAAAATTACACCATTTATAGTGGTGATCTGGTGCCGATTTTATAGTTTTTCATCTTACTATTTTATCTCTCCTAATAACTATATCTTATTAATTACATATAATTTATTTATTTTTAATTCAAAATCAATCTTCCTTGATTTTTGGAATCCTTATTTAAGGATTAAGAAACTTAACCTAAAAGAGGATTATCCAGCCAGCCCCTTGCCGCCGCCATACTCATCATATTCACAATTACCGTCTTCTTCGTGCATTCTACGTTTACATTTATAAAACTCGAAGAACTTCATCAATGGCTTCCTTTTCCGTCATTTTCTTTTTCTTCTCTTCTTCTTTCAATTTCTGAACACCGCCGTTTTGCTTCTTCTTTAGCCCAGATCGGCTCATGATTAAAAAAAATGGTCAATCACAAAGAAGGAGAAGAAGACCCTTGCTGGTTTACGGTGTTTTCAGATACGACCGTGACCAGCGCTCACGTGACCATGCTTTCTTGCAATTCTTCTTGAAACAGATCGTCTTCGTCGAAGAATTGGGTTTCTGGAAGTTGCAAAGAGCGGTGTCGGCGTGTTGAATCCAAAGAAGCTTCTACAACGGACATTGATGAAGTTTTTCGTGTTTGTTTATGGTTGTTGCTACAGATTTATTAACTGCTGCTACATATTGGTTTATCTATAATACACCGTTTATTAAATATAAACATATTTTATATATTGGTTGTTACTACTGGTTGGTTTATCTATAATACACCGTTTATTAAATATAAACATGTTTTATATATGGCTGTTCTACAGATGTTAATGGCGCTACAGTTTGGTTTATCAATAATATACTGTTTATTAATCATAAATATGTTAAACGATGTATAATTACGTTTTCATGGCCGTTTCTACAGGTTGGTTTTTCAATTTTACACACCGTTTATCAAATATAAACATGTTTAAACTATGTATGATTTGGTTTTTAATTTCTTTTTTTTATATGTTTAATTTTCAATTCAACCTTGTATTTGGTTTAGTTTTGTTAAACATTTCTTTTAAGAAAATGAATACTTATTACTTTTTGTTTCTTTTTGGGTTTATCAATTATACACAGTTTAACATTGTTAAACTAACGGTGATTATCTTTTAAAAATTTCAGAGTTTGAAGAAGTATTAATGGCGGTTTGAGGGATGATCGAAGAAGAAATAAATTCAATTTTTTCCAAAAGAAATTAAGTATTCAGAAACTTGAATATTTTTCTTTTTTTATTATAGTTTTAATTTTTTTAGATTTAAAATTTACTTTAATTGCATAAAATTTAAGGGATTTTATAACTTTCTTTAAATCTTGCACAAATTAAGGAAAATTAAATCGGGGTATGTTTCGTCTTTTCACATTATAATTTAAATTGACTGGTGGTGGTTTTAAGTAATTTTGATATATATGTTTATCTTAAATAAACAACGTTAAATTGTTCATTACTCAAATTAACTCTTATAAAAATATATAAGTCAATGTTAATTATAAATTGTCCAACTCAAAATTTATTATATTTATAAATATTTTAAAACCATGATGTGTTTATAAAAATTACAAAAAAATGTTCAAGATTTACAATCATCTAAAAAAAAAATGTAAATTTCGTCTCCAATGTGTAAATCCTTTAGTATGTAATAGGAAAAATCCAAAGGCCTAAGACTTGGTTTGGCGTTGAATTTGTCTTCCCTTTTTTATATCTTTTAAATTTCTCATTCAAACTTTCAAACATACCGCGGCCATGTCCAAGTCAAACCTAACACATTCTTTAGCTCTCTCTCTCTATACCATATCATATAAATCTATCCCTCCCCCCATTCATTGTCACAATCAAACTCTCTTTTAGGAAACAAGAAGAAGCAATATCAACAAACTTTTTAACCTTAAAAGTTTTTCAAAATCTTCTTCTTGTTTATTCAAAAAAGCTTTGTCAACTTCATTTATTATATTTTCCATGGCTTTTCACAAGAATATTGTTATGAAGATGGTGGTTGTGTTTCTTCTTCTATCCATTTCGGCTCTCGGAGAAGTGTCGGCTGCAAGGATGTTGAACGGAGAGCGGTGGCTTCAGGTTAATCTGTCAATGCCAATGCTGCAAAGAGGGACGGTGCCGCCGTCTGGGAGAAATCCGTGCTCGAATATCCCGGGACAAAGTCGCGGTCGTTGCACATCAGAGGTCGACCGAGCCGGTGTGCGGTCCGCCTCCCCGGACGTTAAAGTTGCTGGTTTTGCCGCTGCATCATCTATGGCTGAAGAGACTCAGAAGCAAGATTCAAGCTCATGATGGTCATAGAGGGAAGATGGTGTATAGCTAAAAAGTTGATCCAATATGAACATATATGCAAATTTTGCATGCACAAATTTATTTATTTATTTTTATTTATATTTATTCATTCTTTTATTTTTCTCTCTCTAGATGTAACTTAGACAAAATTTTGACTTTTTCTTTTTAATTGAATTGATGAAATTCAAAGAGATTAATTGTTGAAATATTTGCTGAAGATTCAAAAAGGTGGTTGTTAATTATGCACTATTCTTTCTTTTATAATTCTTGAGATAAAATATAATTAAATATTCCATAAAGTTCCTGCCAAAAAAAAATGTGTTGTCTTTTTAAAATCAAATGAAAATAGATTTTTTTTTAATTCAAGGGTTATAGGATTAATTGAACGATTCGTTAATACTTCAATTATACTGATAATCTTTTTTTAATATTGAATTGATTGTAAGAGAATTATCTAATGGCAACTTTGTTATATGGAGAGAGATTTACCTTTTTCAGAAGCTAGCATTGTTTAATTTAAGGATTTCTTCTATTTTATGTGAGTCGGAAAAAAACAAGAAATTTTTTAATACGTTAAACGATCAATATTAATAACTTCACGTGATTATATGGATTATAGTAAAACATCAATTAACACATTAAAAAATTTGTTTTATTTATAAATATTTTCAAAATAATAATATATTTGTAAAAACTCTAACCCTAACAAAAATGACATATCTATTCTAAAAGGGATAATCCGGTATATAGCCCAATTTGACTATGCCCTATATTTTTATAGCCTCTTAAATTCCTTAGGTTTTTTTAGCCATTTTTGAGTATCTATTTTTTAAATATCCCCGATTTACCCTTACTTATTTTTGGTTTTTTATTTTTATTTTTATTTGTTCAATTTACGTATGATAAGGATTTTTTTTTGAATTTATAACTGTTTTCCTCGTTTGATTTTGTTTCTCTTTCCAATCTTTCTTTTTTTTATTTTAATTGCTCTTCAAATCAAGGAATCTTGTTCTCTTTTGATTTCATTCATTTGTTTTTTTTTTACGTTTCTTGTTTCATTTCTTTCTTTTTGTTTCATCTTCATACCTCCTCTTTCATGGATTCCGATTTCGTTGATGTTAAGTTTTATGGTTCTTGGGATTCTTCCAAGAACTATGTTTGTTTTGTTACTACTTGTGTAGTCATCCCTAATCATCTAAATTTGGATGGCTTTTTTTTAAAATAAAAAAAAATAGTTCTTGGGTTGTTCTTCATTTGTTGAGTTAGGGTTTGTGGTAATTTTTTTTAATCACGATTCCTTAGATCTGCAATTTTCCGATAGCCAAGGTCTTAGGTCTTTCTTCTACTCTTCTTTTTTTTTTCTAGGTTCGTTGTACATTACACGTTTTATTTATTATAATGTACATGAATATGCTTCTTCTTCTTCTTATTTTCTTTCTGGGTTCGTTGTACAGTTCAATTTTTTTATTATAATGTACATGAATATGGTTCTTCTCTTGTCGTTTTTTCAAGCGTTCACTGTACATTACAAGTTTTTTTTTATTATACTGTACATTAATATGGTTTTTCTTCTTCTTTTTGTTTTTTTCTTCTATATTTGCTTTAGTGTTTTCGTGTATTGTACATAATATAATATTGTGTACAGTATATTATATTACTTTATTACATCTTTTTCGTACTGTGCATAATATATTATCTTATGTACAATATATATAATTTTATTACACTTTTTTCGTATTGTACATAAATATTAATATTATGTACATTATATATTATTACTTTATTGCATCTTTTTCTTACTTTACATAAATATATAATACTATGTACAATATATTATATTACTTTATTACACTTTTCGCATTATACATAAATATATTATATTATATTATACTGTACATTATAATACTGGATGTGCATAAAAGAATTTTTTGAATATTCTGGGGAAAAATTAATTATCAGATTTGAAAAGTTAGATTTTTTATTTAATTTCAATTTTTCTCTCTTATTTTCTTATATGGTTTTTTCATATTTAATGTTTCCTTGATTTAAGTATCTTCAAATCTTTTTCTCTTTCTTCTTTATTTTCTAAGGGCATTATTGTATTTTCATTTTTATTTGAAAATTCTCTAGAGCTATTTTGTTTTATTTTTTTCTTCCGGGCTATAATGTTTTAACTTTTTTGAATTTGGGCTATATACCCAGTTTTCTCATTCTAAAAAAAGAATTGAAAAAATAACATATGTTGAGTTTTAGCATTCCTTGTGATATTTTTTTCCCGACTTGACATGAAATATATTATGCGTTTATAAAATAATTATTTTCATAACTTTTGAGTTTGAAATTTGTCGCTACCCCCTCGAACGACGCGGAGAGGCCGACCCTCTTAAAAAACACACACAAGTCTTTTTCTAACCTGACAACATGGTAAAAGAAAAGAACAAGAAAAACAAAACAGGAGTCGCCACCAATCATTGGTTTTGAAATGGGTGTGATTGGTCACCCGAGAAAGACAAAAATAAAATGGTCTACGAAATTTGAAAGATGGGTTCAGGAGTTTATTCATGTTTAGGGAAGGTAGCACCCTAAACATTCGTTTTAAAAACGATTACTGTTTTGGTTATTCTCTTTTATGTCATTAAAAGCTTTTACTTAAACAAAATACTTTTTTAATTTATTTTGAAATATCCCACATACGTTTAATCAATATCACTAATTACTTTAATGATATTGTTAAATAATTGTGAGTGGCATGAAGCCATTAGAAAAAAATGTTTTTTTGTGTTTATTTTAAAATGTCTCATATTTATTTATCACATCATTAATCATTATAATGATATGAATAATTTAAATATGAGTGGCATAAAGCCATTAAAAAATGAAGTCTCATTATAGCATCCTACCACAAGACTTCTCTCCTTAAGATGTTTGAGAAGAAAGCGTCCTTACCCCCTCAAATTCCCTTAAGGAGTTTTCAAATATTTAAAATTAGGAAAGTTAGCATCCTAACAATTCCTTTTTATAAAGTGGTTTTTTTTCAAACCATAAATAATCTTAAATCATGAAATCTGGGATCAAAGCATCCTTGTACTCCCAAATTTCAATTTTTTTTAGAATTTTTGGAAGAATGGGTTTTTAAGAAAATAAATTATTTAGTTGATTCTTAATATGAAATCATGAAGTTCTTAAATCATGAAATTTGGGATCAAAGCATCCTTGTACTCCCAAATTTTAAAATTTAAGAAAACTTTTAGAAAAATAGGTTTTGAAGAGAAAAAAAAAATCCTTTTAAGATGATTTTTGAAGTAAAAAATTACTTTTTAAAATAAATTGGTTTTTAACATTAAGTACAAAAAACAATGAACTTAACCAAAAATAGATGTCAATTAATTTTAGCTAAGGAAATAAATCATAAACATAAATATGACATATAAAAATAAGACAATAAAATAAAACCATCATTTCAAAAAACATTCATGTTTTATTGACAAAAAAATCAAATTTTTATGAAAGAAAAATGCTTCATTTTCGGTTTAACCAAAAAAAACGTATGCAGAATTTTGTACCAACTTTGAAAAATCATATCTTTTTTTATACTTAACGAAATAAAGTGATTCTTGTTTCTAAATTTTCCTTTATGAGTCTAAAATAGTCATAAATAATTAAACTAAACATATAAATACATAAACTGTTAAGTGTGGATACAAATTGAAATAAATGTTTAATTGGGCCATTGATTATTAATAATGCCTATTTATCCATTACCACCCAGCCCACATGAGATAAGCCCAAATGAAATAAGTAAAGTGGCAGCTTGGTATCATTTTTTAGGTTAGCCTTCAGCGTGGGTTTCCTCATTTGATGGCGGCGCAACATTCTGACATATTATATATAAATATGTGTTCGGCTGAAGCAAGTGTGACCTAGAAAGAAGAAATAAGACTTGCAACGTTCTCTTCCTCCATCGATTGGCAGTAGGTGATTTTACTATAAATCATATTTGGGTTATTTGGGGGTTGTTCTTAATTGAGAGAAATAGAGAGTTCGTGATCGATTGTTAAACTTCTATTATTTGTCTCAATTGTAATCTTCATCTTCATTATAGTGGAACCTGCAATATTTACAGAAGACAGGACGTACCAATTGGGAACCTGCATAAAAATTCTCGTGTCGTTTTCTCTCTCGTTTTATTACTTTATTCTTGTGTTGCTATTTATTGTTCTTGATTTAGGGAGTTTAGGGAGTTGCAAATCCCTTCAAATTCCCAACAGAAACATCATGAAGTAGAACATGCTCAGAAATTCCCATAGCATATAAATTCATTTGAACAATAAATTTCAAAAAATCATAACTTTCAAACCACATATCGGAATTAGTTGATTCTTTTTCCTATGTGTTCATATTGGAGTCTATTTTCATGAAAAAATTATCACATAAATAAAATAAATATATATAAATTTCAGAATGTATTTGAACATAAAAGACTCAACTTAAAAAAACAGTTTTTGAAAGATGAAACTTATTTTGTTTGAAGATGGAAATAACTCAACACCAATCATGTAACTAGAGAAATAAATAAGCATACCCATGTAAAAATGAAAATTATCATGACATCTTTATTACCTCTTGAATCCCCTTTGCGTGTGAAAATGAGAGGATAGAGTTATTGGATAAAATTAAATGATATGAGAATGGTGGAGGAGTGGAGATAATGGTTATGACAGATTTGGTGAGTGATGGAAACTTGGGAGGTTCTTTTGTGAATGGTGTAAATTTATGATTTGGTAAATGATAAAAAGAAAGGTGGGATGGTTTTTGTTTTGTTTTTTTTCAAGGTATGAAGAGAGGAAAAAAGAGAGATGAATGAATGGTGGTTGGGAAAAGATGGAGGAATTGGAGAATGGTAAAAAATTTATGAAAATTGGGGGCCTCCTCCCTTCTCTTGAAAATGTGAGAATGAGATGAATTTATAGAGGTAAGTTAGGGTTTAGTTTTTCTTTTAATTTTTCTTTTTATTAATTTTTATTTGTTTGTATTTTTCCATTTTTAGCCATTTTTTTGAAAATATTTTCCTATCCTCTTTCCCCCTCTTTTTTTCCTACCTCTTTTGTCTATGAATTCAAAATTTCTCACTCTTTCTTCTCAAAATAGAATACAAATTTAATACTCATTTTCATTTTAATTTTAAATCCTCTTTTAGCTTAACTAAATTTTTAACCATAACTTTTTCTATTTTGGCAAAACTTTTTTTACACTCTTTTCCATTTCTCTCACTATTCACTTTTCATCCAATTTTCAAAACTACCTTCTCTTCTTTTTTTTTTTTTAAAAAAAATTTAATACCCATTTTCATTTTAATTTTAAAATCATGTTTTAGCTTAACCAATTTTTTATCCACCCTATTCTAGCAAGACTTATTTTCCATTCTTTCATTTTTTTAGTTTATCCAAATTCTCATCCTTAATTTTCCCTATTTTAGTAAGACTTTTTTTCTCACTCTTTTCCACTTTTATTTAATAATAATAAATAATAATTAAAAAAAAATCTTTTAATGTCTTTGGATTAACATAATTATAAAAGATGGGCTCATTTCAAGAAAATGGTCAATTTTATCTCAAATTTTATCAATTAAAAAGAACTTTAATTTTTAAATAATAGCGGACAAAATTAGGGGTCTACTACAATTTTATGTGGAACAAACTAAAAATAGATAAATTGCATAGAGAATGGAGTGGGAAGATACTTTCATTTTTTCGAAATTCCATTTGCTGATATTTGTAATTTTTTTTATATTAATTATGATAAATTAAAATATAGTTCAACTAGTTAAATAGCAGTGTTATTTCACGTTTGATGTAATATTTAAAATAATAATAATAATATGATCTATAAAATATTTTTTACTCTAATTATTCTTTTTGTTTATCAAACGACATCCCTTCTACCATTTTATTTAATTTGTAAAATCCTTATCCTTTAAAAGTTAATAGAATTTAAATTTTTCCCCAGTATAATTCATTACGTATGATATAATGAATTTTCGAATTATATCCGTACATTTTTGACAAATTATTATTGAAATTCCTCTTTTTGTGTTCAAATAAATTTACAACTTGGCATGTGGAATGCATCTCTATAACAATGAAGTGTTCGACATAACACGTGATAAGTTGACTTGTCGGTAAGGAGATGGGTTAAAGGAAAGCAATTTGACAAAAATAAAATAGTCTTAGAATAATGAGTGTATAAACTTTTGACTCTTTATTATTATTATTTTCCTAAAGAAAAAATCAATATATTTTTTCTATAAACACTTTTAGAGAAAACACTTTAAAGTATTTCTAAGTTTTTTTAGAAATTTTAAAAACATTTTTATGATATATGTAGCCAAATATTATAAAAAAATAGAAAGTGTTTTTAATGGATGAAAAATATTTCAAAAACCATGCCTTAACTCTTTTAACAAAAAAACATTTTGAGACCTGTGTAAAAGTTATTCATGCCTTGACTCTTTTAACTCAAAAACATTTTGAGACCTGCGTAAAAGTTATTCTAAGCCGACCTCAACATTGACCTGGATAATTAGTTTGATATATACTTGTAAAAGATTTGATCAATAAAAATTTATGTATCACGTTATGAAAATATTTAAATTTCGAACTGTTATGGGTGAAATATCAGTGAGAGTAAAATGACCACGTGTCGAGAACACAAAGTGACACGCAGAATTATCAAACTCTTTCGGTCTACGCGTGTAAGCCTAGTTACTTGAGCGAGTCATGCTCGATGGATCCGACCTCCACCACTAACGGAGAACGTACCATCAGGAGTGATCCGCGATTGTCTCAATTGTCAAGGACAACGAGCCACAACCATCTAATTAATGATGGAGTTGACGAGCTCGCAGATGCGTAGAGATGAGGACCCGTCTTAATGGAATATTGACTAAGTGTCCAAGTAGGAAGCTTCGCAACTGCGCTGTGCGTATCTACCTCCCACCTCAGAGAAGCGTAGGCGCGCAGCAACCTCCTTACATACCTACACCTAATCAAGACCCAACGAATGGACCAATCCATGTTTGACACATGGCTTGATGACATCATCCATTTCCACTTCTATAAATAGGAAGATGAGAAATGGCCAAAAGGTAATTCATTTTCATTCCTCATTTGCTCTACCCACTAGCTCTGCTCTGCTCTAACTTAAGCATCGGAAGGTGTTAGGCTGACACCACACCAGTGCTACTGGTTCTATTTGCGCAGGTGATCGTCTACATAGCAGACCACCTACGTAGGTACCACCTACGTAGCAGGCCTCCCACGCAAGTTACCGCCTACGCGGATTATCGCCTCCGACTCAATACAAATTTATTGTTCGTTGCACACATAGAAGAAAGAGCGGCATTGGCGCGGAGCACGTCCCCGCATTACACTTGTACCGTTTTCACACAACAACAGTTGGCGCCGTCTGTGGGAACGTATACTTTATTACGTGCTCTATCATCAAGAATGAGTCGGAGAAGTCATACGGAGCACCGTGGTGGTGATGAAGGAGTGGATAATAACATTCCTCGCACAAAAAGGTACCCAACTCGTGGGGATAGAGACCAGGTTCAAGAAGCGAAGCCTGAGGGAGTGAGAGTTGAGCCTCTGCCGGATAGGAGGGTGGATGCCTTGGAGGAACAAGTTCGAGTTGTGAATTAAGACCTTTCAAAGGTACTTGAAATACTCAATCAAAAGTTTGTGGTTGACCGCCAAGAATCGAACCCCGGTAACGGCAAAGGCAAAGAGCATGTGGAGTATGTAGATGAGTCACACACCATTGGAGAAGGTGGCTCAAAGGAGAAACAGAGGACGAACAATCATAATGCTGCCCCGTCCCGCCCTAAACCTTCCTACCATGGACAATCTCGACTGAAGGGAGGATCCGACCTCGAAGATGTTTTTAATCAAAAAAGAAAAGAACAAACTAAAATTATGAAGTCCACCGCGGAAAGTACTCAACCTTGGGCACCGGAGTTAAAAAAGCTTCAAGACGAGCTCGGTCACATGAAGAAGGAGTACCGAGGTAAGGCTCCCCTTGTTCTGGAAGACCTCTTTGAGCAGGCAGAGCCTCCATTCACTGATGACATTATGGAGGTAGATTTATCCGCCAAATTCAAGATGCAACCATGCCCACCTATGATGGTTCTAAGGACCCGGTTGAGCATGTCGATACGTTTCGGACCTGGATGGAGCTCCAGGGAGTTCAAGACGCAATCAAGTGGAGGGCATTCCCTCTCACCTTAGGAGGCCCTGCACGGGGTTGGTACAGACAACTCAAGCCAAGGTCCATTTCTTCGTTTAAGGATCTTACGCGGTCCTTCGTGACTCAGTTCCTTGGAGGAAGAGATCATAAGAAGCCGGCTACGCACCTCTTAACTATTCGTCAGAAGTGGGGGAGAGCCTACGTGACTACGTGGTGAGATTCAACAATGAAGCTTTGAAAGTAGATGGTTATAGTGATGACATAGCTCTGACCGCCATGATGGCGGAACTGAAAGATGAGAAATTCTTGTGGTCATTAGGCAAAAAGACCCCGATTACATACACTGAGCTTCTTTCTAGGGCGCAAAAATACATGAATGCCAGAGAGCTGCTCAGTGCAAGAAGAGCTCCAGAAGAAGGGGTAGTAGCAAACACTTAGAACATAAAAGGAAAGATCGATCAGAGGATACTACCCGGAGGGATGATCGCCATAGGGATGATAAGAGAAGGAAGACCGAAGATTGGCCTAATAAACAAAGCCTTCCTCTTAGCAAGTTTAAAAACTACACCCCCACCACCATACCAGTAGAACAGTTACTCATGGAAATCCAAGATAAGAACTTGGTTAGGTGGCTGTCGAGGATGAAGGCAGGATCAAACAAAAGAAATAAAGACAAGTATTGTTTTTTCCACAAGGATCACGGTCATACTACCTCCGATTGTTTTGACCTTAAGGAGGAAATTGAAGCTCTAATTCAAATAGGGTACCTAAAGGAGTTTGTAATGAGGAGGGAAGGAGGTCAGCGCGAGGCCAGAACTGAACAGAAAGACCAGGACCGAGGTGGTCAAAAGCCCTTGGGGGTGACATAAGAACTATATTTGGTGGACCAGCGGGTGGAGAGTCATGCAGAAAAAGAAAGGCAAGTGCCCGAGAGGCAAGTCACGCCCCACCTAGATTCGAAGTCTTCTCTACTCATATGATGCCTAGACGAGAGGCAAAAATAAATTTTGATGAAGAAGAAGTCGCTGACATCCATCAACCTCACAATGATGCACTGGTAGTGGTAATCATTGTAGCTAACTTAAGAGTGCACTGTGTTCTGGTCGATGGCGGTAGCTCGGTAGACGTACTCTCCCTCAGCGCATTTGAAAAATTGGGAATTGGAAGAGAAAAATTGAAAAGAAATCCAGCACCCTTGGTAGGATTTGGAAGAGAACAGGTCATCCCTGAAGGGAGTATTGAGTTACCGGTCACTTTCGGAAAAGAGCCCAACACCATCACTAAAATGGTAGAATTCCTAATGGTTGAGCACCCATCAGTTTATAATATCATATTAGGAAGACCTACTATACACGCTCTCAGGGCCATACCTTCAACTTACCATCAAATGATGAAGTTCTCTACTTCAGGTGGAGTAGGGGTAATCAAAGGAGAGCAAAGGGTCTCTCAAGAGTGCTATTATGCAGCTATGAAGGGAGCTATGCCCGTGAACACAATCACTGATGACAACCTAAGGAGGAGGTGCAGTCCGCAACAACCTACTTGGACGAAGAAGCGGAGCAACCTCTCTTAGTAGCCCCTCTGAAAAGACAAAAACAGCGGAGCTCTATGACCCACTCGGGAAGGTCTAAACAAAGTCACTAAGGCTTTAAGGTTAGGAACCCATAAGTTAACTAACCTCAATGGCTAGATTCTATCTCATCCATGGGAGCAGAACATCTCAAGACTTACTATCACCAATATCTTTGTATCTTTCTTCGTGTTAAGGTTTCTCTATTGTATGAATTTTTTCAATCAAAGGGATGAGAACACGACTCTTTAACTTCAAAGGTGTTTCTAGCATGAAAAACTATAAGAGAGAAAACCCAAGCAACTGCCAAAGATACACTTTACTAAGCTTATGTCAAGCTACTCTAAAATTCCAAAGTCTCAAGCAAAGCTACAAGGTTCAAAGCTCTGCTTGAGTGGGGGGTCAGCTATATGAACATATAATTTACTACTCTACTACAATCCTACGTGTTTGAATGTTCAATAAAATCGACAAATGAAGAGCTTAAGATAATTAAAAATTCTAAGATCAACCAGGATGCATGGCTGCACAGCCGCACCTGAGTAGCAAGACTTAGAAAAATAAAATCTTAAGCTCATGCTACTTCACTACACGTTTAGAGGTTCAACGAAATCGACGAATGGAAAACTTAAGAAGACAAATTCTCAGTTCATTCAGAGTGAAGGGCCGCATAGCCACACTTGAATAACTAGACTTGGAAACAAAAATCTTAAACTGATAATAAATTCTAAGTCTACTAGGGAGTGCAGGACTCGCACGAGCCGCACCTAGTAGAAGAATTAAAAATTGAAAAAATTCTAAGTCTACTTGAGAGTGCAGGGCTTGCACTAGCCGCACCTCGTAGAAGAATTAAGAAAAATTCTAAGTCTACTAGGGAGTGCAGGGCTCAAATGAGTCGCGCCTCGTAGAAGAATTTTAAAAGAAAAAAATTCTAAGTCTACTTGAGAGTGAAAGGCTCGCACTAACCGCACATCGTAGAAGAATTTTAAAAGAGAAAAAAATTCTAAGTCTACTTGGGAGTGCAGGGCTCGCACTAGCCGCACCTCGTAGAAGAATTAAGAAAAATTCTAAATCTACTATGTAGTGTAGTGCTCACACAAGACGCACCTCGTAGAAGAACTTTAAAGGAAAAAAAAAATTCTAAATCTACTTGGGAGTGCAGGGCTCTTACGAGCCACATCATGTAGAAGAATTTTAAAAAAAAATCCAAGTCTATTTGAGCCGCATCTCTTAGAAGTATTAAGAAAATTTCTAAAGGCTAATAGAGACTGCGTTGCACCTTGTAAAAAAAATTAAGAAAAATTCTAAGTCTATCAAGAGTACAGGGCTCGTAAAATCAGCTATGAAAAAAAAAACTAGCAGCCCAAACCCAAAATGACTGAACTGCACTAGCCAACTAAAAGTAGCCCAGCCCAAATGAAGGGGCTGGGCCACACTAACCCAGGCCAAACCAAAAGCAAGGAGATGGGTCGCGGGTCAGAAGCATGGAAAAGCAGGTAGACGGGTCGTAGGGCACGCGGGTAGACGAGTGGACGGGTCGTGGAATAAAAAAAAGGGACAGAAAAGGGTGCAAAAACGTAGCAGAGTCATCCCTTCATTTTTCTTCCTTCTCTCAATCCTTCGAACTCTCTCGCATGCTGCTTGAAGACCAAAGTGAAGAGAAATTCAAGCTAAACCTTCTTCGTGGCGTGGATCAAGAGATGAAGAACGAACCACTGTCCCTAATTCGGCTTCAATTAGAATCACTTTCTTTCAGTTTCTTCATGAATGTTCGCTTGAACCTTCTTCGTGGCTGCCATGGAAAACCAAAAATTGAAGTTAACGCTTGGAACCCAGCAAATTTGAAGAGAAATTGGAGCTAAATACTCCTATTGATCTCTTTCCCTTGTTTCTTCTTCTCTCAAGACCCAAAATCAAAAACCCACCTCCACTTCCATTAACAACGAATTTGAAGCTTTGAAAGTGGCTATCACGAGGAAGAGAACTGATCAGTTAAGTTGGTTTCTCTATTGTAGCTTCACGCGTACGACCTGACTACTTCAACCATGAATTGAGAGCTCAACTGAGACGGATTACCTTCGAGATTTCATTCGAAATAGAATCTAATCTCTGTTCTTGGTTCACGCCTCAGTTCCCTAGTGAGACCATCCATCAAAGATCAAATTCGAATGAAAAATTGTGGCCAAATCGTGAATTTCATCTCCCCTTCACTGCAAACCGAGAACTGGAGCGATTCAAGCGAAATCCATGGAAAAATCATCGATTCCACCATGAACAAGCCATTGGAGACCAAGCGTGAAGTAGGTTCAATCGAAAATTGAAGGGAATAATTTTTTAATTCCTCTTCTCCTTCCTCGCGCCTCTTCTCTTTGTCTAAACAGAGAGCCAATAACTTCAAGGGATAATAATTCACGGCCATGGTAGACAAATTTTGAA
This sequence comes from Gynostemma pentaphyllum, assembly GCA_028015215.1. Taxonomy (NCBI): domain Eukaryota; kingdom Viridiplantae; phylum Streptophyta; class Magnoliopsida; order Cucurbitales; family Cucurbitaceae; genus Gynostemma; species Gynostemma pentaphyllum. Next base: position 34,220,478 of record CM051348.1, read on the forward strand.
GCTACCGACTGAGTCAGGCGAAGAGAGAACAATATTCAATCGACGTTATAATCTGCTACGTTCTCAGTCTCGTGTTCTGAAGTAGTGAGGCAGTGATGACTTTCCTTGAAATTGAGAACCACACATGCTTCTCCGTTGCAGCAACTGAGCTTATCACCATGAAGCACGAACCGGGTAATTGAAGACTGAGAATGGGAAAAGATTCAATGAAAATTCAGTGTGAATTACCTTATGATTTTGATGCTAGCTGGTTCGTTCTCGCGCCTCAGTCCACAAATTAGAAGCTGCTTTGAGCAAAAAATTGAAACCACATGATGAGGTTCATAAGATCAGTCAAGAAAACCAATTAGCAGCCTGTTTGTTGATCTGTTCAAGCATTGACAACAAAAAAATTAATTTTGACAGTTTCTAATTAAAAGCACGAGGCTACAGCAGGTTAAAGAAGCCCAAATTCAATAAAGAAAAAATTACAACTCAGTTCTCTAACCACGGTTCCGAGATATCCTTAAAGCGACACTCTTCCTGCTCGTTGCTCGTTTCTCGCTCTTCGGATCACCTTGCAAGTTGATCTATTCAGTCAACAACGATAGAAACATCAATTTTTAAGTAAAAGAACGAAATGGCGAAGAAATGGCGAAAGGATAAAGAGAGTTCAAATTGTGAATTCTTTGAATTAAAAGAAATGGCGAAGCTCCAGCAGGTTCGTGAAACTCGACAACGAAAAATCATATAGCTATTTTTGCTAAAATGCAACTCTGCTATGTTGGTTCCTTGAAGTGCAGGCCCTGCAATGTTATTCTACCAAAGAAAGAAAAAGCTATGGGAGCTAACATCTATCTTTATTTTGTCAAAATAAAGATTACTGGTCTACAAAAAGCAGGTCAACTATGTAGATTTTTCTAAAATACAAGTTAAAGTTGTGCTATGTTGGTTCGTTATATGATGGCTATACTATGTAATTTAACAAAAACTCAAACAAACAAGCTTTGTTTCACAAGTATCTCGATTTCGACAAATTGACTTGAGCTCCGGTTCGTGAAAATGGTGAACTCCATAGAACGTTTGGCTTGTATTGATAAATATTTTGACATGTTGCGTTAGTCTGGGGTGTGAGTTGCAAGCTACATAAAAGAGAACACGACCTTACGGGTCTGTAAGTTGAGGTTTCGATACATTACATAACAGAAATATGATGAGACAAGAAAATCTCACTCCAAGCACATTAAACCGACGAGCAAGCACGTAGAAGCCTCATTAAAGCTACTAGATTTACATCCAAGTCAGGCTTTACTATGCTGGTCTGTCATATGAAAAAACAGAGTTTAAGCAATTTCGAAGTTACTGATCTGCTAGGTGAAAGTTCATTACATACCTTGATAAATGATTTCAAGAGCATCAACAGAGATATGAATAAGACTAATTTCAGGTCTTACTCACTCTGCAAGTCTTCATGCCTAGATGAAGCTACCAAAGGAAGTTGGTAGAAACAAAGATTCAGCTAATAGAAAGCAAGAAAAAATTCTCTAGTCTAAAGAGAAAATTACCAAGCTACAAGCCCTTTAAACTTATACCAAGTGTGAAAATGTAAAGTGTTAGGCTTAGAGAAGATTTATCCTCTCCTGCCATCGGATCCCGATAAGTAGTAGTGATGGTCTAGATCGTTTTATGTGAGTACTTAGAAAAAAGTTACCCTCAAGAGCACTCCCAAGCAGTGGTGAGCTACCTCAACCCAACTCGGGAGTAGGGGGCCACTATTATGGGTGAAATATCAGTGAGAGTAAAATGACCACGTGTCGAGAACACAAAGTGACACGTAGAATTATCAAACTCTTTCGGTCTATACGTGTAAGCCTAGTTACTTGAGCGTGTCATGCTCGATGGACCCGACCTCCACCACTAACGGAGAATGTACCATCAGGAGTGATCCGCAATTGTCTCAATTGTCAAGGACAACGAGCCACAACCATCTAATTAATGATGGAGTTGACGAGCTCGCAGATGCGTAGAGACGCAAACCCATCTTGATGGAATATTGACGAAATGTCCAAGTAGGAAGCTCGCAGCTGCGCTGTGCGTATCTACCTCCCACCTCAGAGAAGCGTAGGCGCGCAGCAGCCTCCTTACATACCTACACCCAATCAAGACCCAATGCATGGACCAATCCATGTTTGACACATGGCTTGATGACATCATCCATTTCCACTCCTATAAATAGGAGATGAGAAATGTTCAAAAGGTAATTCATTTTCATTCCTCATTTGCTCTACCCACTAGCTCTACTCTGTTCTAACTTAAGCATCGGAGGGTGTTAGGCCGGCATCACACCGGTGCTACTAGCTCTATTTGCGCAGATGATCGTCTACATAGCAGACTACCTACGTAGGTTACCACCTACGTAGCAGGACTTCCACGCAAGTTACCGCCTACGCGGATTATCGCCTCCGACTCAATACAAATTTATTATTCGTTGCACACGTGAAAGCAAGAGCGACATTAGCGCTGTTGTTGCGTGGAAATGGTACTAAGTATGACGCGTGGGCGTGCTCCGCGCCAATGCCGCTCTTGGTTCCACGTGTGCAACGAACAATAAATTTGTATGGAGTCGGAGGCGAAGATCCGCGTTGGAGATAACTTGCGTGGGTGTCCTGGTACGTAGGTGATCACCTGCGCAAGTAGAGTTAGTAGCACCGGTGTGGTCCCGGCCTAACACCCTCCGATGCTTAAGTTAGAGCAGAGCAGAGCAGAGCTTGTAGGTAGGTGTGTAGGTGCGTAGGTAGGTGGTGTGCACCTACGCTTCTCTGAGGTGGGGGTAGATGCGCCCAGCGCAATAGCGGAGCTTCCTTCTTGGACACTTAGTCTATCTCTTTGAGATGGGTCCGCATCTATACGCATCTCTCTTGATGGTATGTTCTCCGCTAGTGGTGGAGGTCGGGTCCGTCATGCGTGGCATGCTCATATAACTAGGCTACATGCGTAGGCCGAAAGAGTTTGAAATTTCTTCGTGTCTCTTTGTATGCCCGACACGTGGTCATTTTACCCTTAGCGATATTTCATTCATAACAGTGGCCCCCTACTCCCAAGTCGGGTTGGGGTAGCTTATGACCACTTGGGAGTGCTCTTGAGGGTGAAATTTTTCTAAGTATTCTCTTAGATGGTCATTACTACCACGCACCTCCATTACTCAACCCTTCATTAAATTCAAACTCACTATTGCATTTGGTTGGTAGGACACTTATTACCCTTGTACCTTCATCACCGATCTAGGCCGTCAATTTTACTTACTACGATCCAATGGCTAAGAGAAGGCTTGATTCCACTATAAATAAGGGAGGAATTTTCTTCTCTCATTTTCACACTTGGCAATTTGGAGAAGCCTTCAACCTTGTAAGATTTCAAATTTTCACCTCTCTTTATTTATTTATTTATATTTTATTTTATTTTTTACTAACTTTTTGTTCATCTCCACTTTGATTTGCAGCTCCATCCTAGTGTCGGGAAGCTTGGTGCTCGGGAAGAGAAACGGGCTATAGGAGTGAGTATACCATTTTTTTTTTTTTTCTGTTTTTCTTTTTAGACTTTGAACTTTTGCGTTGTTGGTCTTCAAATATTTTTACAGAAGTGGGTAGCTTCAAAAATACTTACTCCAAGACCCTTGTATTAGACTTGCTTCCCCCTTTGATTTTAAGGGGATTCGATTATCTTGAAATCAAACACCATATCCGATTTTTTCTTTGTTAGTAGCTTACATAGCAGAGGTGGCATCTTTGATACATATATATATATATATATATATATTTTTTTTTTAAGTGCTTGGAATCACAGTGCTTCGGTAAACCAAGCTATCTATTCTGCGAAGTCTTCAACAAAGCAGCCCCGTAATTTTGATTTCTCACACCTCGTAGCTTTGATTCTTTTGGTAGATGTGGTTGAGACTTAATTTTTTGTAGCTTCATCATTTTCAAATTTCATCACAATCCCTATGAATTTTTAAAAATCTTATGGCGAACCAGCGTGGCAGAGCTCGTATTTGGAAGATTTCAAAATAAACCTTACTTTTCGTCGATCCACAAAACAGATTTGTGATTCTGAATTTTAAATCAAAAACAGATCTATGTAGCAGAGGTTATAAATTCTCACAGCAAATCAGTATCACAGACCCAATATTTAACTTCGCTAAATATCCACTCGATAATAATCGAATTTTTCTAGCAGATCCATATTTTGTAGTATCGATTCTCATAATGTAGGTCCGGGTTCTTCACTTATTACACAGCATGTCTTGGTACTTAACACAACAGAAAACGCAACTTGTTAAATTTTCAAGCTTGCCTTTTTAACAGAGCAGACCTGTCTACTTCGAATAATCTTGAAATCCCGAAGTCAATGTCGGTCCTCTGCACGATTACATAGCAGAGCCATTTTTTCATTGCATAGCAGACCTGTTTTCGATAGAACTTGCTTCAAGTTGTAGCTTCGATTTATTTTTGTTTTTGCATAGCAGACTTGTATTCTGTAGAATCAGCTCATACAAAACAAGTCCCGGTCTTTCAATTTCCTCTTTGAAATCTCAAAAATTTGAATCTCTTTTAATTGGAAAATTCGGCCATCTTCTTCCTCGTGGCTTAGTCCAACAACTTGAGGAAAATTTATATATATATATATATATATATATATATATATATATATATATATATTGAATATATATATATTCAATTTATTTAATAAATTTTTATTTTGAGTATTAACAGATATATGATTTAGGTTCAAGAGCATAATGATGAACGATCTACTTACATAATTAAGTATAACTACATTACTGACATTTTAAATGATAATTTTTTCACAGTATATTTCAAATAATAACACAATATTTTAGAATGTTATAAACTGATATTTTTTTAACGTTCAATGAATAAAAGAAAAACATTAAATCAATAAATGTATAACAACAAATCAAAGTAACAAACTTAAAAAAACAATTAATTCAATTTCAAAATATATACCAATAATGTGATAGGTAAATCTACAATATTAGAGAAAAAATTGTTTTTTTTATATCAAAGTTTAGGTAAATTATAAATTAAGATTAAAAATTTATTGGGCTATATTTTTCGGTATATAAGGTAAATTTGAAATACATAAATTGAGAGGTAAATTTTTTAATCATATTTAAAATTGTATTTTCTAAAATCTATAAATAAACAATATATAATAAATAACTAGCATAAAAAATCTAAAAAAGAAAGCAAATTACCTCCAACTGGGATCGCAATCGAAAGCTGAGGCGAGGGATCTCAAAGTGTGAGGATGGGAAGCCAACGCACCAATTCTATAATTAATAACATAATAATTTTAAATGCTATATAAACCTGTCCTTTATTTTGGGCCCCCGTCACACATGTTGAACATGTCCAGAATCGGCCCTGATCACTAATTAACATAGTAAAAATTATCATATTTACAAATACTTTTTAGAGTTCATATTTTTATAAATATTGCATCAAAATTTATTGAATTTTCCCAAAATTATTTGCATATGATTGATTTTTAAAGTGACAGTAAAATGTACCTTTGCATTAGAAAAAACTACATCCTTTTTTTGTCTTTTTTAATATTACGCCCTCATGACACTTTTTTCTACTTTAATTTTAAAAACAATCGAATATGATTCATCATTAAAAAAAATCTATGACCGAGATTGCTTGTTTCTGGGGAATTTTTGGCAGTTAAATTCTCCGTGAAAAAATGACAATTATTGAAATAGTATATTTTTAGGAAATTTACATGAATGTTATAATTTGGTGAAATATTTACAAATTTGTTAGAAAAAAAATATTTACAAAAATTTTAGAATTTCAAAAGGCGAGTATATCAGTCAATCATTATTAGTATATCAGTCAATAATTAATATTATATCAGTGATGTATAATAGTATTTCAGTGATAGTCGACTAAGAAACCATCATTGATATATTAATAGTTCACTGATATATTAATAGTGATTGAATGATATACTAATAGTGATTGAATGATATACTCAGAATCTTTGAAATTCTAATATTTTTGTAATTTTTTTTTCTAACAAATTTATAAATACTATAAAAAAATTTATCATATTTGAAATTGCGCCATATTTTTACATACTAGTTATTGAAATGTCAATTTTAAAAAAAGAAAAAAAAAACTCAAATAGCAGTTTAATAAATTATTAAACTAGTTCAATGATTTTTTGAACTAAAAAAGTAAAAAAAAAACGAATAAATTCATTGAAAAATAACAATAATAAATAATAAATTATTAATAATAGTTTATTGAACTAATAAATGCATTAATATGTTATTTGAGATAACTGATGGGGAAAAAATTTAGGGAAATTTCATTGGGTAGCAGAATTTTTAGCAATATTTATAAATATAGCAGTTTTTAAAAGTATTTGCAAATATAGCAGATTTTTAAAAACCTCATTCATGTGATCAGAGATATCAGTGATAACTTATAAAATAATCAGTGATTACTATTAGGTAATCGGTGATTCCTGCACAAAAATCAGGATATCAGTAAATCAGTGATTACTTGTGAAGATATCACTAATTTCTAGTGGCAATTTTGAAATATTTTAGGTGTGAATTTAATTTTTCTGCTATTTTTACAAATATATTTTTTTACTGCTATTTTTACAAATATTGGACTTATTTTTGCTAATTTCGCAAGAGCCCCAAAAATCTATCACAAAATTTTAGAGATCAAGGTCAGGGTATTTCCTGTCCTCCATATTCTCCAATCATCCAAGATACATTAAACGTTATTATATAATTATTAACTTTAAGATAATCTTTTCTAACTAATAATTGATGGTAAGGTAGTAACTTCATATTTTAAGGATGATTTTTGCATTCCGTTGAGAATGAACAAAGTCTTATATTAATTAAAATTTGGGATAATCAAGAATTTATAAAGAGAAGACAATGTCTCCATTACAATAAGGCCTTTTAGGTTGAACCAAAAACTAAACCTGAAGGCTTAAATTTAAAGTGGATAATATACCAATATATAGATGTGAAGACCCGTTATCCCCAACACATTGTCTATTATTATTTTTGAAACTACCTCTCTTTTATGTTTATAAATGTAAACATAGAAGTTGCTTATTAAACATACCTACATAAACAAAAATACTACAGGATATTAGATCTTGAAAAGGAAAAAGAAAAAACAAGACAAAGAAAATGAAAACCTACACACCATACACTACAAACACATTATCTCAACATGAAAAAAGAAACATCAAAGGTCAAAGTTTTATGAGGGGTGAGTCCCTCACCATTGTTAACAGGGACAAGATAAAGCAAGGCAGCTGCTTTTAGTAAAGAAGGTTTCTTCTCTTCTTTTTTTATCTTCCTAAATTCTATTTGATCTAATTCCCTACTGACTTCTTAATGCCAAAACAGCCCAATAAACAAGGCATGTTTTATTCATATTGATTTCAGTTTCCATCATCACCTCCTTTCAAGTAGAGGGTTTCACCTCCATCACCACCATGGCTCCCGGAACTCCCACCCCGACCCTCGGCCGACCCGGAGCCCCCCATATCTTGCTTGCTCCCACCAGCTAAGCTCCTGTGCAAATGGTCACCGGCATTGCTATGGCCAAAATCAGGAAATCCACCTGCCCCAAGTGATCCATTGCCTCCTGCATTGGTGGCCTCATTTTGCAGCATGTTGAATCCTATGCCTCCCCCGGAGCTCATCCCAAGTTGGCTGTGCAAAGCTTGTTGTTGTTGAAGAGCTGAAAATGGCTGCTGCTGCTGCTGAGTGTACAACATGGAGGATCGTGCAGCCATCAGCGATTGCGGTGTCATCTGCTGAGCCTGTTGGTGCTGCTGCATGTAATGTCCTCCTGGTTGCATCATACCACTGGAAGAGTACTGGAGAAAACATGGCAAATAATTATGGATACAATGAATCAACATTAGAGGTATATCATATGTATTAGGGGTGAACATGGGGCAGGCCGGGGTACCCCGATTAAGCCAAAAATGGCACCCCGACCCCGCCCCAATTAAGTTTTACCCCGACCCCGCCCCAATTAAGTTTTACCCCGACCCCACCCCATTTAATTGTCGGGGTCGGGGTACCCCGTTTAAAAAAATTAAGTAAAAGGAAAAGCAAAGAAAAATAAATAAAGTGGACAGCGGAGGGGTTTTGGGGGTGGGGGTGGGGGTGGGGGGATTTTTATTTTTTTTTTTTTTAAAAAAATTAATACTAATTGGGGTCGGGGCCCCGACGGGGTCCAATCCCCATACCCCGTCCCCGCCCCGTTTAGTAAAACGGGGCTATATATGTGACCCCGACCCCGACTAAGCATTTAAATGGTGTGGGGCGGGGCGGGTTCGCGGGGTATCGGGGTCGTTGTTCACCCCTAATATGTATGCATAGACAAATCTTGACTATGTAAACTAGGCAATTCTTTCTTTCCAATGCAACCGCGATTGATTAAATTTTGTTCCCGACTTCTATTATTTTGCATTCACTATAGGGTCATTACACTCTGTGACATAATGAAACCATATAGATAGCTCCATTTTTGGATATAGTAACTGTAGGAGCTTCTTCTGATCTATCCTCGGTCAACTTCTGAAATACCTTTATATTTTTTATACCAAGAAACTTTTGTTCATACATCAAAGTTCTTGCTTCTATGATGAAAAACAATAGTAATAATAATAATGTTTGAAGACTATATCTAAGAGCTTCAAAAATAACGAAGAAGACGATCTTGAAGATATTAGAGAAAACTCAAAAATGATTCCCAAGTTTTAATAATGGTTATATTTTTCACTAACTACAAAAAGGGTAAATATCATTATGTTCTGCATTAGCATGATACACGATATCTTACACAGACCAAATAAAGCACATAAAATCCAAAGGATGAGGCCCGGAACACATGTTCAGCTTTCTCAATATTACTAAACAAATTGCCGTAAATATAACACGTAATTCTATCTTGAACTAATAATAAGGCTTGTACCTGGCCATGCATAGCAGAAGGTTGAGGTTGAGAATCAGCAATTGCAGCCAAGTACATAAGGTTCCTCTGCAGCCTTGCTTGATTCCTGCAAGAAAAGGTTAAGAGAGTTACTATTGCACTTCAACTTCATATTTCAATCTGTTGAGGATCTCACACCGGAACGATGAAGGGGACCTACAATGCTTGTAAGAACATGGGCTACTCCTCTTATTACCAACTGATTTTTAGATGGAAGCCATATATATTAAGACAAGCCAAACATGACTCGATCAAAACCACCCTTAGTCTAACTCCAAATGTAGAGACAGAGAGTAGAGTAACAGCAATCAAATCTGAATATCAACCAAGCTAGGTGTTTGTAGTTGACATTGTTTTGTTTCATCACTTAATGTACCAAAATTCAACTGTATCGCCTTGATCATTTACTGCTCGTTTATGGATGATGGATAAGCTCTTTTTCCATTATATGATTCAGATATCGAACACTCAATTATAAGATTAGCTATTAGTCCATATTCATCCATTAATCCTTCACTCACTCAAGAAGTAGGAGCATTAATCACCATATATCTGGATCAAGTACAATGGCACAACATATCGACATTTGACACTTGCAAAACTGAACATATCATCGAGCATAGTCCGAGTTTGATTAAGGTTGAATCCACTTTTATTCTTTCACTAATCTAACTTATTGCAACTCTAGAAACTTTAGAAAAAGCAATAATGGAATAAGAAGTCACTTTTGCAGGAAAATTAGACAGGGAATGAAATCAACGGGAACCATTTTCAATAAGAAGAAGCATTAGTAATGTTTAAATTCTTACTCTGCACATTCATTCAACTTTCCAGAATTTTGGCTCTCAACAATCTTCAATATCAGTGACTTGTTCTCATCCAGGTACTGCAACATAAATTATGAAACAACAAAGTTTGAAAATTTGCCAAAATTTTACTACCAAAACGAAATTTTATGCAATCTGTAGAGAATGATCTAGCTGTTCCTCATTTAACAGATCCTTCTTGAGTAAAGAATCCCAAAATTTATGCAGATTACTTCATAATAATTCTATTTGATTCGATATCCTAAGCCTTAAAAGTTTAAAGATGCTATGAAATGCAAAATCATCAAGGAAAGATTTTCATTTTTTCCATTATAGAGAGAAAAAAACATTTTTAATCCCGGTTCATACTTATTATTTCTTTTTTTTAAAAAGAAAACTTCAAAAGCCCATTCCATTACGAGAACAAATGTATATATTTTTTTAAAAAAATCGACAAGAGAGACCGGTATATCACCGTCACCAAAACTAATAAAATCATCATTCATGACAACCTTAAAGTCCTCAATAGCTTAACAATTTCATTTATTAACTGTAGACTTGAAATCAGTTTGAGGCAAATAAATTTACCAAAAATTCCCAATATGCCAACTTATCAGGAACTTAAAATGACTAAATCAAACTATTATTTCTCCTGGTGAACCAAAGTACTCCATTTATTCATAATCTCATCTTAAATCTTTATTAATTACTACTTAAATGAAAAGGGAAGACCTGCAAGCAGTTAAACCAAATTTTTCTAAAAGTTTGAAAATAACACAATCCCACCAATTTTAATTTCAATTTATTGCCCCCACCAGATTAGAACAATAAAAACTAGAAAGAAAGAAAAAAGAACTTTTTAAAGTAAGATTGAGATAGCATTAAAAAAAAAGAACCAAAAACTCAAATCATTTTCAGCATTGATTTGAATTTAAGACAAAAGACAGAAATCAGACCATGCAATGGCAAAAATAAACAATACTGATATAGCTCATTAATAAACTGATAAGATTATACCAATATGGAAACAAGTACTTAAAAAAACAGGGAAGAAAAGGCAGAGAAGAGATGATGATTTTTCTTTTCTTTTTTTTCCTTTCTTAATTAGATAACCAAAAAAAATATCAATCAACCGTCTCAAGAGAGAGAGAGAGAGAGAGAAAGACAAAAGCACGTGAATGAATGAATGAAGAATCATCAATCCAAAAAAAAAAACATTTTTTTATCTTAAGGTTAAAACAAAGAAAAACCCACTTGAGGAATGTAAAATTAAAAAAAACCCATATAACCATTGAACAAAAAAAAGAGATAAGATTGAAATGAAAAAGGAAAAGCCATGGAAAAGAAAAAGAAGAAGGAAGAAGAAGAAGAGGGGTACCTGTTGAATATGATCAGTAGTGACGTTGTTAGGATAATAAGCTGCCATCATGGGCTGCATCTGCATCAGGTGCTGTTGCATTTCTTTCTTTCTCAGTTATATGGTAATATCTCAGACTCAGACACTTTCTCTCTCTTCTTATCTATAAAAAATTCTCACTCTAAAACAGAGCTCAGAGAAACAGAAACAGAAAAAAAGAGATGCCTTTGGTTTGGTTTTGCTTTTTTTATGTATGTTTTGTTCCCTTGGGTTTGAAATGGAGAGAACACTTTTGAAAGGGTGAAAATGACCAAGCCTTCTGCTACTAAAACATACCGTGGGTTCAAAATGTTATGTTTTAGAGAGAGAAAAGAAGAAAGAGAAGGTTTCGTTTTTGGTTTTTGGTTTTTGGTTTTGGGTTTTGGGTTTTGGGTATCGGTACATACATACAATACTGCTGCTGCTGCTGCTGGGTTTCTAGTGAAAGTGACAAATTAAAAAAAAAAAAAAACTTTATATTTCTCTCTCTATAGAAAGATACTGTCTGTTTCACTTTCTCTCTCTAGGGGGAAAAGGTTGTCACGTGACTGATGATGAGAGAGAAAATCCAAACCTTGTTTGAATGTGACTGTATTTTATTATAAAAACAGAGAGAGAGGCCTCTGGAATTTTGTTTTTTAATTTTCTTTATTAAAAAAACATATATATCAGAATTTATTGATGCTATTGCTTTGCTATATGTAGATTGTTAGGTTTAAATATTAGGAAATTTTATAATCCGAGGTATTTAATAGGGTGGAATGGATTTGAATTACTCATTAGGGATGGTAAAAATCTCCACGGGTTAGGCGTTTCGTTCAAGACAGGGAATCTCCGTTAAAACGGGTTTGGGTTAGGGTACGGGATGGAAATTCCTCCGAATTGTTTTTGGGTTAAAGGATGGAAAATACATCCCCGCCCCATCCCCGAACACCCCCGAACACGAACATGATTTTTAAATAACTTTCTATGTAATTTTTTTAACTTTATTCTTTAACTATTGATAAAGGTATACAATATTGTTATAAAATTAATTTTTAAACTAACAAATTATAAAAAGTGAAGTGTTACTTTTACTTTTATCTTAAAAATATACGTTTCAAACCTGTACTTGATTTTATAATTTCATTTTATAAATAAAATTATAAATATGAAATGGGAAATTTTCCCCACGAGTAATCTAATCTTCGAACGGAGAATCCCAAACCCATTCTCCAAATAGGAGATAAGGATACAAAATTCTCGCAGGTTAGGGAAAGGGAGTGCTTCCCAAACCCTGCCCTGCCCCGTTGTCATCCTTACTCATAAATGAATTTTTAGTAATATGATTTTTATATGATATAATATAATATGATTTGAAAATTTTCACTAAGTAGCAAATTTTGATATCATATTTATAAATATTTCATTTCTTAAAACTATCTGTAAATATAATAATTTTTAATGTATTTATTTGTGTATAATATGTGAATCAATTATTAACTTATTCTAAAAATATGTAATTCAATGTTAGGAAGGAATATTATTTGTTTTTTTATTTAATTATTATCTAAAATTTAATAAAACAAATTGAAAAATTAATTAATGATATTAAATTTAATTAAATTAAGATTATCAACTATATTTTATTTTATAAGTTTGGATTTTTTTTTTTAATTTCCTTTTAAGTATTATTTCATAAAATAAAATAAAATGAAATTGATGAATTATATACTTAAAATCATGTATTATTATATAAAATAATTGATATTAAATTATGGTAAAAAATAGATGATTGATGTCATCAAATATTTGAGGTATTTTAAGGAGAAATTTCATTGGGAGACAGGTTTTTGTGTAATATTTGTAAAAATATCAACTAAAAAAAGTATTTGCAAATACAACATTTTTTACAATGTTTATCAATGATAAACAGTGATTTATGTGTTTATCAATAATAAACTTAGTGTAAAAATATGTAATTCAATGTTTATCACTGATAAACCAGATAAAAAATTGCTATATTTGCAACAAAAATAATAGTTGAACAAAATAATTGAATGAGAATAAGAATGAATAAGAATATTAATATCAAAATTAGAGATGATTTAAGTGGAGATTTGAATAAGAATTGAATATCAATATTAATATTAATTATTAGTTGAACAAAATAATTGAATGAGTTTTAAAAAACTCATTCCCATAGTCACATGATAAAGGAGAAAGCAATGAAAGTCACTAGTGAGGGATAAAATATCATCACTGACATTTTCCATATCAGATAAAATAGAAATCTCTCTCGACTTTGACTAGAAGAATAAAAGTAAAACAATGATTTTATGGAGATATGATGGTCCAATCAATTTTCTGTTAACTTTTCCTTAGTTACAATAATAGAATCTTGTTAAACATGCTAAATGATGATATTATGTTACTTAATTCTCATATGCTTTTATGTCTATTTGATTTATTTACTCTTCATCGTCTATTAATTTTATTTAATATATACATGAGATGATTATAATTCACCCCATATATTTATAAATCATACTTATTCGTTTAGAAAGGGTTTAAACACTATCTATTATGATTTATGAAATCTACAAACCATTATTAGTTTTTAACGAAGTTGATACATATAACTTAGTGCCCGTATAAGATAGTTTTTGAAACTGTTTATAATAACTATTATAAAACACTTTTAAACATTTATAAAATTTATTCTAAATGGACACTTATTCTACTTATAGGTCATGTATACTAATTTTATTAAAATTAGTTGATAGAAGGGTATGATTTACAAATTCACTATATATAATGATGTTTAAAACTATTTTTAAGATCTCTTTAAAAAGTAAATATTATGTAATGAATTTGATTTTCAAAATAATTTTAATTAATTAATATATTAAATTTATCCATCAAAAATTGATATATTAATATGTCAATATTTTGAATAACATTATTTTAAACTAATTATTTTTAATTATGGTATTTAACAATAAAATCTTCTTCATTATGTTCATACATGAACAAATCCCATAAAAAAACTTAATAATTTAATATTGTATGCCGACGTCAGATTTGGATTATTGGGAATTGTAATCTCATTATATTATTGCCATTCTCATCCAAAACCACCATAAACAATTAATATAAAAACGAATTATTTAATTTAATATTACTAATTTTAATTATTGATTTATCAAAATTATAAATAGTCAATTTTTAATTTATTAGGAAGCAATTTATTATATAAAATATAGTTGATAATTTTAAACTAATTTTATATAGTTATTTTTTTAAAAAAAATTAGCTATTAATTAAATTAAAAAATTACTGGGACGATTGCAAGGCTAACAAATTTGTATGTAGTATTTATAAAAACATCATGGTTTAAAAGTATTTAACAAATTTTGAACGGGTTAATCAATGATCATTTTCAGACATTTGATTTTGATGTCGACATACCAAACAACAACATAGAAAAATTTGACCGCTAGTATATTTAAGAAAATAAAAAAAAAATTATATTAATTAATGATTAACAACAATCAACCTCAGTCATTTAAGATAATTAACATGAATCATTATTAATCATTAATTTACACCGAACAAATCTATTTTATTTATAAATATTTTTTATAACATATTATATTTACAACTGCCAAAATATATTTTTTAAGTATTATATGGAACTTCAACTTGGCAGATCACATTTAACATTACAATGCCTGTTGGGCATTTTGTTTGGTTGTGTGGACCATCTTTGGTTGGGTCCAAACACTCTTTTGTTCTCTCTCTCACTTATTGATGATGACGTCATGGCTTCGTAAATAGATTCCTTTCCACTTTGTTTCTTTCCTATGCCCACGCTCTCCCATTTCTTCACGCGCCACCCTTACCGCCAAAATTAACATATTCTGATTTTTGTTTCTAATTTCTTAAACAAACTTTTTAAAATTAAATATATTCTTAACAATAAAAATATAACTTAACTCAGTCATTAGGTATTTCTTTATTTCTTTTAAATTTAAAGGTTAGAGTCTATTCTCTAAATTGACTTAATCTTTATCTTAAATATATATTTTGTTAGATAAACCGTTGTCATTATATTTTTTAAAACTATGAATAGAATTTTTTTTGGTTTGAATATTTTAATATTTTATTTTATTTATTTTCAAATTATTATTTAATAGACTTAATTTTTATAAACAGGAAGTTAAAAACAAAATCATTATCATTAATAATTATATATAAAGATAAGTAAGAGTAGATTTTAATTTATTTATTTTCAAATTATTATTTAATAGACTTAATTTTTATAAACAGGAAGTTAAAAACAAAATCATTATCATTAATAATTATATATAAAGATAAGTAATGCAATGGAACACCACAAATTCTTAGGTTTTCTTTTTGTGCTGATCTTTCCATTCTATCGAATAATTTTAAAACTATTCTTTTTTTTTTTTACCTCTAAAAATACATTTTTCACTTTCAAAATAGAAAATTGTTTTTTAAGAACCTTTTAGAAAGATATTTTTACTCACTATAAGTTATAAAACAAAGAATTCAACTATCTCTTTTCATATAAGTTAAGAGTTAAATTTATTTTATTTAATTTTCAAATTTTTAAATAGTAGGGAAATCTTGTAATAGATTGACATGATTCACACATGACAATAAATGATTAATAGAGTAATTTGTGTAATTTAAGCATTATGCTCTAAAAAGTGTTTTTAGTGTTCAATATAATATTGCATTTTAGACAAAATCATAGATATTATAGACTATGTTAGAGAATATTAATCAAAATATGTTCACATGTGAACGGAAACATTTTCAAAAGTAGGAGTGCTTATTACTATTTTTCTATTGGAAAACAGTATGGATTATTTTAATGGCACATAACTAAGAAAGCAATTAAATACATTTATTATGTACATTTACTTAAAATTTCTTTAATTGTTCATTAAAAAAAGTACTAATGACAATATTTTTCTCTTAAAAAATGGGAAACAAGTCACTCCTTTTGAGTTTTGTATTCAAGGTTAAGAACTAATAATCAATTCTAAATGAGTATTAGATTAGGTTTGATGGTTGAAGATAAAAAAATTAACACAAATTAAAAAATAATTCTTACTTCTTCTCAACGTCTAAAACCCTAAATATCATATGTTTCTAGATTCATAGGATTTTAGTGAACTTTAAATTTACTTTAAACTATAGTTTTTCATTAAAAATAAGTTTTTGGAGTGGTACGAATTTTGTAATTAATATTTAGGTCTAAATTATAAATTAATACTATAGAGGCTTCTATTTTCAGACAACTTCCAGAAGTAGAAAACCCTAAATATCTTACATTTGTGAATTCAAAGTGTTTTAGGGACTTTAAATTGTAGTTTTCTACTATAATTAAATTTTTTGAGTGGTACAAATTTTCTAATCAATATTTAGTTCGAAATTATAAATTAACACAACACAAGCTTTCCATTTGGATCTTTATTATGCATCAATTGATTATGACTACTTCCCAACATTAAAAATCTTAGATATCCTATGTTTCTTGATACACAAGGTTTTAGGGAGGTTTAAATATACTTTAAACTGTAGTTTTCCACCACACTTAAGTTTTTGGAGTGGCATAAATTTTTTAATCAATATTTAGGTCGGAATTATAAATTAACACAACTGTGGCTTCCATTTAAATCTTTAATATGAACCAATTGATTCTAACGACTTCCCAAAATTAAAAACCTGAAATATCTTATATTTCTAAATTCACATGGTGTTAGGGAGGTTAAAATGTATTATAAACCGTAGTTTTCCACTAAAATTAAATTTTTAGAGTGGTACATATATTTTAATCAATATTTATGTCCAAATTATAAATTAAATATAAAACTCACCTCAATCAATATTTATGTCCAAATTATAAATTAAATATAAAACTCACCTCAATTTCAATAATATGAAACTCTATGCATTGATTTTTTATTTCCAAGTTGGTGTCTTAATCATATGAAAGTTTTTGATATTTTATCAAATTGTCAGATATTGTAATATGTGTCAGATATCATTCATTTCCTCAGTTCCACTCTTCACATACCTTTCAACCATCACAGACCACGGAACTTTCCAATCTTCCCTTCATTATTTTCTTCATCTGTTGTCCATGGCAGACATAAAGGGGAAGAAAAAAAATATCATTTTTAATATTTATTTAAAAATAGTGGAAAGGATCTTTTTCCTTTTTGCATATTTTGTTTCTATAGAAATTTTCCTCTAGTGATAACCTTGAAAAAATATTTGGTAAAGATTAGTTACTTTAGGGGATATTTTAGTTGAAGATTTTGATTAAGCTTGAATCTATGTAGCGTGTATTTAGACGTATAGAAGAATGAATTTACAAAGCACGTATTTGAAATAATTGGTTTAAAGTTGATAAAAACTTTTGAAATATAATTTAATAAATGGGCAAAATGTAAAACACACCCATGTGGTTTTGGTCAAATACAAAACACACCCCTGTGGTTTGAAAATGAATATTTATACTGCATCTTTCAAAATCGCAAATTGGACCCCTTCCCGCTACACCTTTGATTTTCTTTTAGTCATAATTTTTTCGTTTGAACTCCGATTTGAATGATTAAAGATGTTTTGAAATCCTCGTTTTGAACTCTACGTTGTAGTCACAAAAATTCTAAATTATCAGTATATAAAATTGTTTACGACTTCAACCCGATCTAATATATTAATGATGAATACTAATGATTTCTACGTTTTTATGTGAATATAATGTAGAGCTTGAAACGAGGATTTCAAAACATCTTGAATCATTTAAATCGGAGTTCAAACGAAAAAGTTATGGCTAAAAGAAAATCAAAGACGTAACGGGAAGAGGTCAATTTGCACAGTTTTGAAAGTACATGGGTATAAATATTCATTTTCAAATCAAAGGAGTGTGTTTTGCATTTGACTAAAACCACAGGAATGTGTTTTACATTTTGCCCGTAGTAAATTTATACTTTTGACGGTTTAAAATTATAAATTTAAAGAACCTGAAATCCAATATTGTTAAACTCATCTAATTAACATAAATTAGACTAGTCAAATCCAATCTACCCTTCTACCAAATACTCTAACGACCCAATCTTTTTTTAAGTAAATATATTATCGGATCCCCTAAAGCATATATCAATTTTCAATTTATTTTCTATTAATTTAAAAGTTTAAATTGTATCTTTAAAATATTATTTTTCAATTAAATCTCAGTCCAATAACACCGCTGAAAATTTGTCATGAATTATGATGCAACATTTAAAAAATCATACTTCTGTTATTATACATCAGTAATGTTTTGATTCATTCATTATCCCTTTGAAAAAATTACACAAACTACCCCTGAATTATAGAGTTTGTTATACTTATATCTTTAAATTTTTAATTTGAGCAATTTACCCCCTAAACTATGTAAAGTGTTAAAATTGGACCCAATAAAATTAATTTTATCAAATTATCTCCTTAAAATTATTAATTTACTAATAATTATTATAAAATCTCTATAGAGTCGTGTCTCCGAGGGTTCCCGTCCCATCCTGACTTCGTCCATGATCCCGAACGCAAAACCCTTTCGAGGCTTGGAATGAGAATTCTTCTCGGATCTTACCCCTTACTGTCCCATTGACCTTAGAGATGTATTATTCGTCTCTATGATGATTTTCGAGAGTTTAATTTCAAAAGCTAACGAAGTAATTTTAAATTTTAAATTTTGTTGGGTCCAATTTTAACACTTTGTAAAGTTCATGAGCCCAATTGCTCAAATTAAAAGTTTAAGGATATATGTGTTACAACTCCTATATTTCAAGGGTGATTTATGTAATTTTCTCTCTTTTTTTATCAAGACAAATGAAATTTTTTTAAGAGGATTTTATGATTTTATTGGTATAATTAACTCTATAAATAAACCCATTTTATTTCATGTTTATTGAATATGGAGAAAATTAACCCTTAAAATTAACAAAGTCATAAAAAAATAACTTTTTTCAGATAACACATCATAATTTATTTTATTATTAGATAAGGATCTACATCTAATTTTAAAAAAATGAAGTTGAAACTTTTAAAATAAGATAGACTAAAAATGAAAATAGATATATATTTGAAGGACCATGAGATATATTTAGAAAAAAAATTGAGAATAAACCTGTCACCTGTCTACCTCTCCATTTATATATTTACTTTGTTTTTTTTTTTTTTTTGGAAAAATATTTATTTTGAATTGAGAAAAAGCATAGTAACTTGAAATCTGAAAAATGGGACCCAAGAGAGGAAGAGGGTCACATGGCCCTTTCCATGAAGGTGTTGTCCAGTCCATTTCCATCTGTCCACTAAATTTGGTCCCTCAACTCTCAAACAGTGATTCAAATCAAAGGTCAAAAACTTATCCTCAAAAGAAAAAACCCACACACACATTCTCCCAATCTCCAATACCCCTATTTTTTCTTTCTTCTGCCCTACACCCCTACCCCTACCCCTACCCCTACCCTAATCATATCATATATAGGTTTGCATATTTAGCCCATTTCATCTTTGTGGGTCACCAATATCACTCCCACCCTTTTTTTATGTCTCTTAAAACCACAACAACAACCATCCCTTATAACTTTCTTTTCCCCCACCCCCCTCATATTGGGATTTGATCTCTCAAAACCAAACACACCCTTTGATTGAAAAGGAGAGAGGGAAAAGGAGATTCCCCTTTAATAATGAGTGATGGAATGGAAAAAATAAAAAGGGAAAGTGGTGGGTTTTTCTTTTCTTTTAAGTTAAAATGTAATATTAAACTACTAATTTTTAATTTAATGCATAAAATTAGGTGATTATATCTAAAATTACTATTATTTCACTCTTTATTTATATAAAATTTTAAAATAAATAATTTGAATGACTTGAGATAACTTAACTCAATACTTATTAGGAAGAATTTGGTTAGGTTTCTTACTTAAAAGTGTCATTTCAGTTGTACTCAATTGCAATTAGGTTGAGGTAAAAAATATCTCAACCCGAAACAACCGAAACCCTAAAACCACATAGGATATTTGAGCGGGGGTTTTGAAATGGGAAATGAGAGTGTAATTAGGTTTCACAAACTCACTCTCATGTTTGTTGCACATTTTATTCCCTTGACATTAACATCACATTCTCAGGTTTACTACTGGATTTAACCTTTCTTTTCAACACACTCACATTATTTTTACTATTTATTCTCGTACAATCTAAACACATATCACAAACTCATACTTTACTTTCTCAAGTTTCACATAACCCAACCAAACACCTCCACATGAGGTGTTTTGTTCGAGGTTTAGAATGTGAATCTGGATGAGAATGAGTTCATAAACCTATTATGGTGTTTGTTTCATACTTCTTTTTCATTGGTATTGACATCAATTTCTCATATTTACTATTAGATTTGACATATCATTACAACATATTCACGATTTTTTCACTACTCAATCTCATTTTTTCTCAAACATTACGAACTCCTTTTCCCAAACCCATAACCAAACACCTCTAAAAGAGTATCTAACGACTCAAAACCAAACACCCATTTTTGTGATTAAGAGAGAGAAAAAGAGATTCCCCAAATAATGAGTAATGGAATGGTAGGGGGTAGAAGTGGAGTCAAATCAAAATATCAATAAATGAAAGGTAGGTGCTGCTCCCAGCTCCCCAAACATGATGGGTGGTTAGGGTGTCTCATTATTTTTCATTTTCTGTACTCTAAAATTCCAATTCTGTCTTTTCCTTTACCCTTTTTCTTTTCCTTTTTTCCTTTCATATGCAGGTTTCAGAAAAATGGTGGGGATTTGTCCCTATGGCCAAACAATCTCCCACGCGCCTCTAAATGGGCCAAACTCAAATCCCAGATTCCTTGTTTTTTTTACTAACCTTTACTTCACTGTGTTTTTTTTTCCTATTGCTTTAATTATTTTACTGTTCTTTGATAGATATGTTTCTTTTTATGGGATCAGTTTGTTTTAACGGTCAATAGACTTACTTAGACTAGACTGAGAAACTCTATTCCTTTTCTTTTGGTTTATTTCACTGCGTGCTTCTTGTCCCTTTTACCTCCAACTCCAACTGTCCGACATCTTTCCGTAATACCTCGTTTAATAATATGTCACGTGTATTTTTTAAAATTTACCATTTCAATATTACTAAAATAAATACGTATCCCGAATTTATTAAAACTAATTGATATAAGGTACGGTTTTACAAACTTATGAACTAGAAAGATATTTAAATCCGTTTTTAAACTACATAAATATAGTTTGTAAATACATTTACAATCATCCTATGTAAAGTAATATTGGGATCCCTGCAAAAATTACATAGGATTTATTTTTCTTTTATAATGTACAACAGTAAATAGTAGACTTGACAGTGTTTTTTTTTTAGGCAAATCTACATTGATTTTGAGTTAAAAGGAAAAATGACCAAGTGGGGTTGAATTAATAATTTTCCAGACTGTGCTATGAATATATAATTTAATATCCTCTCTCTATATAGTACCATTAACCACAACATTTGGCACCCTTTATGTCAGCATTCTTTTTTCCCCTGCCCATAAAAAGAAAGGATAAATTACTAGTCATACGCCTTTATATTTTAACCTATACTTAATGTTAATATATATATATATATATATATATATATATATTTTATGGGTAGAGACTAATATAAGTTATAACATAAAAAAATATGTAATTTTTTAAATATTACAACTTTTAAAAACTTTATGTATTAGCACAACTTTTAACAAAAAAAATCAATAAAGAAATAGTTATTTATTTATTATATTGTTTCCATTAATATAAAATCTGCTATTTTAGAAATAAACAAAAAGTAATTATATAATTGAATTATGTATCTATAATATGTTATTTGAATCAATTTCTTTATATTTTAACCTATATTTATGTTATGAAATTATAATTTCATGTAGTTTGAATAGGCTACATTTTACTTTTGAGATTGGTTTATTTTATCTTATTTTGATTTTTTTTTAATTATTACATCAAATTATAAGAAGGGAAGTTCCAATTTTCAACTTTAAAAGAGAGAATATTGATGATAAGTTGAGTTATGTTTAACTTGACAAATCATTTTTTTTATATATGGTTTTTGTTTATAATCTAGTTAAATTTTTTTAATATGTTATAATTTTATTTGTTAATATTAATAGAAAAGTCGATTTAAAAGGGAAAAAATGTACTACAATATTTTTTTTTGTGAGTAATTAAATATGCTACAATATTGTCGCCGATGAGGGCAGCGGTGGCGAGACAATTACCCTGATCATGTCATGTAGTTGAAATGGTTTCATCTCCAATACAAAACTACTTTTATCTTTCATTGAAATTACTAATGCATATTTTATCAAGGAAGGAAGAATATTCCCTGTTTCCAGCATGGTGTCGGGAATAATTTTTTGTTCAACATTGGTGATCTCCTCTTGCAATATTGAAAGCAAGCCTAAAATTGAATGCAGTGGCCTTCTCATTCCATGACTCATCACTTTTTGAAATGCGGTGGCCTTCTCATTCCATAACTCAAGGTATTGTGAGGTCTTAGGCGACTAAGGGGCATTGACTCAAATGACACATTTTATAAAATTAATTCCCTAAATAGCACCATCTTTTCAAAATTCCTCAAATGACATTTTTTCTAATATAACAAAATTAATTGTTTTAATTAAATTTACAAAAATGTCACTCATTTATTAATTCACTATATTTGTTCTCTTATTCACTATTTAGTGAATTAAAATATGAACTTTATTAATTCACTAAATTTTCCCTCTTAGTCAATAATTTAATGAATTAAAATTTGAGTTTTATTAATTCAATAAAATTTCTCTCTTCATCAATAATTTATTAAACTAAATTACAACATACAATTGAGATCATCATATTGATTTTAATTCAATAAGTAATTGAAGTTAATAAATTATTGAATAACGGTTTTGATTTTGCCTATAAAAAACATATAAAATCTCAAAACTTTCCGCAAATAAAAATCACATTTATTTACACTAGTATGCAACATTAATAACCAATATTAGTGATTATAAACTTGAAATACAAACTAATATTTTCATAGAGTGGTAAGATAGTATCAAGATTTCAATTCAATAATTTATTGAATTCAACGCATTAAATAATTGAATTATAAATCTCAACAGCAAGATCCATTTAAACCTATATACATCAATAATTCATTAAAATTTATAACAAACGCAAAAAAGAATTAAAAATGGCATCTTTTTGTGTCCTCATTTGGCCTATCTTCACATTTTTTTCTTCCTTGTTTTCTTCTCCAATTCACATATACCCTAGTACATGTAAAGCATCAGTGCAAAATAAAAAGTTTAATAAACTATGTTGTAGAATAAAACAAATAAGTTTAGTTTAATAATTTAGTGAACAATATGGTATAAGTTATTGAATTGTATAACGAAAAACTAAATTGACACAAAAAAGGGATTTAGAATGAAAAACTATTTTAAAAACTAAAATGACAGAGTTTACAAACTTTACCGAAACCGATCGGTAAGAAAATTCATTAAAAAAATGAACCAAAATCGGAACGGGAAAGGTTACGAACTGAATTGGTATGTAATCAGCCCCCTTTAATTCACTAAATTATACATTATAATTTAATTAACTAAATTATTCCCTTTTATTCACTAAATTATTGAATTAAAATAAATATTAGGTATCCCAAATGTACATTATAATTTAATTCACTAAATCATTCCCTTTAATTCACTAAATCATTCTATTTAATTCACTAAATTATTGAATTAAAATCAATATTAGGTATCCAAATATACATTATAATTTAATTCACTAAATTATTCCCTTTAATTCACTAAATTATTGAATTAAAATCAATATTAGGTATCCCAAATGTACATGTAAATTTAATTCACTGAATTATTCACTTTAATTCACTAAGATATTCAATTAAAATCAATATTAGGCATCCCAAATGTACATTTAAATTTAATTCACTAAATTATTCCCTTTAATTCACTAAAATATTCTCTTTAATTCACTAAATTATTGAATTAAAATCAATATTAGGTATCCCAAATGTAAATGTAAATTTAATTCACTGAATTATTCACTTTAATTCACTAAGATATTCAATTAAAATCAATATTAGGTATCCCAAATGTACATTTAAATTTAATTCACTAAATTATTCCCTTTAATTCACTAAAATATTCTCTTTAATTCACTAAATTATTGAATTAAAATCAATATTAGGTATCCCAAATTTATATTATAATTTAATTCACTAACTTATTCCCTTTAATTCACTAATTAGTGAATAAGAGAACAAATGTAGTGAATTAATAAATGAGTGACATTTTTGTAAATTTAGTGAATTAATAAATGAGTGATATTTTTGTAAATTTAACAAAATAATTAATTTTGTTGTATTAGAAAAAATGTCATTTGGTGGATTTTTTAAAACTTAAGCTATTTAAGACATTAACACTAATAAAAGTGTCATTATAGGCAAATTCTCAAAATTGAATATATAAATTTTATTATATGTTTTATTAATCATATTTTTCATTCATTCTTATATTCAAAATTATTTATAGTGGTTTTATTTTAATTAAAATAATAAAATTTCTTTTTCAAATACAACAATTTATAATGGTAGGTGAATTTAATGATGACAAAAGAGTTAAAGACAAAAGGTCGGGTTGTGACTCATCAAGCCAATGGATGTGTTTATAATCTAATATTTACAAATTTAAATAAATTATATGTAAGCCATTAGATTAATGATTATATATATATAGTATAAAAACATGCGATCGGCCCTTAGGCCTTTGAGTCGGGCCATCATGAAACTTACTATATTTAAAAAATTAATGATATTTTCTTGTACCATAAATTATTTTTATTAAAATGTATTATATTATAAATCAGGTCATTCTAAAAATGGGCTTTATGCAGTCTTCTCACTCGCCTATACCTTAGGTCTGCCTTGAGACTGGGAAAAATAGAAGATTAAATGAAACAATGGGAATTCATTGATCGGTTATGCAATCCATCGAATTCTTCCCATAATTACATTGCTTCAAATACATAATCTTCATGTCAGAATTGAAAATTTTGACTTCATTTGCTTAATCTTGTCCGCAGTAGCAAAATCTAGTTGCATGATCCTTGTTACTCTTCATGTTATTACCAAGGTAGAAAATAAGAGAAAGAAGTCACGAGATATTGCTTCTGTCGATATGTCTACTTCTATTTCTACTTCTCATGTTATTACCAATTTAGAAAATAAGAGAAAGAAGTTACGAGATATCGTTCCCACTAGTGGTGGATCTACATAAGGGGAAGGGGGCATTTGCCCCCCTCGATTTTTAGATTAATTATAAATTTATATGAGGTTTAAATTAAAATTAATTTGGGCTCTTAATTTATAAATAAATATATAAATAAGATAATAGTAGACATTATCGGCTTTGAGCAAATCAATATCCAAATCAGTCTCTCTTACTTTCTGAACACTTCTTTGTCACATACTTGAGTTCTATGGAGGAAGAGGATAATTCTCTCAAACATTTACAACCTAAAAAGAGATTTCGTCTATTATGTGTAAATACCTTTATTATAACTATTCACTTATTTAGTTAAGAGTTTGGTTAGATTATAGTTAGTTGTTATTATTTTCAGTTACATATTGTAGTTGACATAAATACTGTTGTAGAAGGAGAAAATTTGTCAAATTACAAATTGCCAGTTAATTATTTAAGTCAATGACAAAATTACATGACATTCAAATTGAGACGAATAGAAATTTGACACGTGTCTCTAATCTAAATTAAAGACATTAAATTGGCAAATTAAATAATGCCACATGTCTTTTTCATAGCCATTGGATGACATAAATTAGTCCAATTAAAATATGACACGTGGCGATTGAGCCCAAATTAAATAAAGCCCATATCCATCAAATGTCCATCAAAAACTCTATAAACAGAGGAGTTATTCATTCATTTGGGGGATTCAGAAAAATATTCAGAAGCCAGAAGACTCAGAAGACTTTGAAGATCGAAGACTTTTCGAAGATTCCTTGAAGAACTCCTTGAAGTTCGCTTCGAAGAGTAAACACTTTTCGAAGACTCCTCAAAGAACTCCTTGAAGATCACTTTGAAGACTAAAGTTTCAACAACATCAACACTTTGATCCGAGAAATACGCTGACGGCCCTCGTATCGAAGTTTATACTTGTGAGAAAGAATCAGAGGAACAATTTATTAGAGATTGTAACATTACATTCATCAAATACAACTTATATTTATTCCGCATTTAATTTATTTCCATAGAAATTCTGTGTGAATAACTGTGTAATAATACTTTGCTGAGGTAATCAATATTTCATTTCATTCTCTCTAGAATTTCTCATTCTATATGATATCAGCCTCTTTTTGACAGACGTCGTCTCTCTTCTTCCATGGCCTCTTCGTCAACTACAACAAACCCCTAACTCCAATGATTCATCTCCTTTATTTTCTTCACAAATATAAAATTCATCGATCTTTCTTCTCTCTAACATCTGTAATTTGGTTCCAATTCGTCTTGATTCAAAAAAACTTCATCCTATGGGGATTTCAAGTTTCTTCGATTCTTGAAGCACACTCTTGTTTGGCCATATTGATGGCTCTACTCCTTGTCTTGAACAATTCATTCGTTCTTCTACTTGTAATTCTTCTGTTAATCCCGAGTTTCTTCAATGGATGAACATGATAAAGCATTAATCACTTTGATTAATGTTATACTTTCTTCTACTGCTCTTGCGTTTGTTGTTGGTTCCTAATCAGCTGGATCTCTCTGGTCTGTTCTTAAGAAAGAGACTCATCGAAGTCCAAAACAAATGTTTTTTCGCTGAAATATGATCTTTACAGTATCAAAAACAAGTCAAATGAAACAATTGATCAGTATCTTCAACGAATAAAAAAGATTGTTGATTCTTTTTTGAAATTATGTTTAGACACTCCCTTGATTTACTTAATTTAAAGTCTTTTGGCTGGGCTTGTTCTCCCCTTTTAAAGATTTATAACTCTCACAAATTGGAACTAAAAACCTTTTAACATATCTTTATTGGCTATCCACTTGACTATAAAGGTTATCTTTGTTATATCCTTCTACTAAAAAAACCATAATCTCTAGACATGTTCTTTTCCATGAAACTATTTTTCCATTCAAAACTTTTTCTCCTACATCTTCTACTCCTTCTACCCCTACTACTTTTGATTGTTCTCTTCTTTTCATGTCTCAATTTCTTCAAACTTTTACACCTACTTCTAATTTGTCCTATACTTCTCAAGTTCAATCCCTCCATCAATCCCATCCACTTCAATTTGTGCCTTCTCTTCCTATGACTAGTCTTTCTTCTGATAACATCACAACTGGTACACATAATTTACATTCAATACAAACCAAGTTGAAGTCTGTCATTTCTAAAAAGAAGGTATTTCTTGTTATATCTGAGAAGTCTTCTACTCCTTTTGTGTTTAGGGTTTAGAACTCCTCAGTCATACCTTGAGTTGAGGTAACTATTCTCTTATTTAGTTATAGTTTAGTTAGTTATTATTACTTTCTGTTACATATTGTAGTTGATATAAATAGTGTGTAATAATGCTTTGCTGAGGTAATCAAGATTTCATTTCATTCACAGAATTTTTCATTCTATATCGTCCACCTAAAACGATGACCATGATTTCTACTTTTCACGAATTTTATTCTCAAGCAAGAACCATCCCTGGAGAATCATTTAATGATCACGGTAAATCGTTAGTTGAGTCTCGAAAGTATTCAATTTTGATGAAGAGGGAAAAGAGGTTGAAAGAACTATGGCTTAATTTTGCCGCTTGTGAATGTTGTTTAATGTCTGCTTCTACTTCTACTCCTACTCCTACTTCTCATCTTATTACCAAAGTAGAAAATAAGGAAAGAAGTGATGAGATATCACTCATTAAGAATCCAATATCAGATGAAGAAAACTCACAAGGTTTATAAGATACATGGGCTACTCCTCTCATTGCCAATTGATTTTGAGATGGAACCCCATGATATATCAATATGGTATCAGAGCCCAACAAGCCCAAACGGGGATACGGTTTAAAAATGGATCCGACCCCAAGAATGGTGAGCCCTAAAAAGGTACTATCTTGAGGGAGTATGTTGAGAATCTCACATCGGAAAAATGAATGGAACTCACAAAGTTTATAAAATACATGTGCTACTCATCTCATTACTATTTGGTTTTGAGATGGATGCCCATGATTATCAAGATCACTTCTGTCGATATGTCTGTTGATGTGTGTTCTTCTACTTCTGCTTCTCATGTTATTATCAAAGTAGAAAATAAGAGATATAAGTTACGAGATATCGGTCCTACTATCGATATGTCGGCGACGATAAGAAAGAGCATACTAGCTATGGGTGGTTATGGCATCTGCTTACTGATTCAAAAGATATTAACAGAAACTGATATGAGTCCAAATCATATCTTCCAAACAATAAGCTCACAGGTGATTTATTGCTTACTAAGGAAGAAGAGGTCGTGTTTTTGCAAAATGATGATGATGATAAAAGAAGAAGACAATGACTTTTCGGATTTTTGATCTGATCTCAATGAACACACTCTCTTTCAAGAAGTGGAAGATGGGAACTGTAAGAGAGAGGATGTGTTGGTTCGTGACTCAATGAAAATCGTTTGTCGAAGAAATGCAGCTTGAATCTAACGATGAAATCCAAATTCGGAGATTTCAAAATTTGAGAAATAATGGAGAATCATATGACTCAAACTTGTGTTTTGTTGTGATAATTAATTAGTTTTTTTTGACAAACGATTCTTTATGATTTTAATAGTAATCTTTTACTTATGTTAATTTGGTTTTTAACTCCATAGTTATCGTAAAAATTCAACATTAACTTATTACCGTTTTCTTTTAAATTTTTGAACATTTTCTATATATTTATATTTTATTTCGTAAGTTAAAGCAAAGAACGATTTATGTTCATCATATTATATACCTATCTTATGATATTTGTGCATTATTTATATGTTTTTTCATAACTTTCTGGGAAGAAGGAGAGGGAGGGGGAAAAAAGATTTTTGAAAAAAAAAATATTATTTTGAAAATATCAATTCATAAAATAGCATATTTGAGATTTCGGATTATGAGAAATAATGGAGAATCATATGACACTAATTTATGTTTTATTGTGATTAAGCTTTCAAGGACCATAGAGTTAGTATAATGAAGTTGAGAACCGTAAATAAAAAAAAAAAAAATCTTAATATGTGAATAATTAATAATGTTTTTTTTTTCTTTTTTAACGAACGATTCTCTGATTTCAATAGTATAATTCCCCCCTAATTTATTTATGTTAATCATGTTTTTAACTCCATTGCTATCGTGAAAATTCAATATTAATAAAGTATAAAGTTTTACAAATTTAAATATGGTAAGAAATGATGATCTAAGATGTTTTAAAGGTTGGTTAAAAATCAAGCACTTTATTCCCTTTTCAATTGTATCTAATTCACGTTAATGGACTGATTGTTTCTCCTAAGTTAGACTTTTCAGTTTTTACCATATCTATTTAACCATGTCTATGTAAAAAAAATTTGAGTTAATTTATACAAAATACCTTAAATCTGTGGGTAAATTCAATTTTACTCCAAATATTATAAAAATTTCAATTATATCTTCAGTCTTATAATCTATTAAAAATAGTTACTATTGGTGAAATTACCCTTTAAAAAAAAAAAATCCTAAAAACACATTTCCAAAAATATCATCAATATTTTAATTTCCGTTAAACTTAAGAGAAATTAGAGGCGAAAGTTTTGAAAATCTAATTTCTCTAATTTAATGTTATCGAAGCAAATTAAAAGATTAAGAGTAAAATTGAATGTTACATTAACCTTAGAGATATTTTTTATAATTAAAAACAAAAATCTATGTAAAAAATTAATGGTGATTTGGAAAGATAAAAAAAACCAATATATTTAATATTAGAAAACTTCCCCTGACAAAAAATTAATTTGATCTTGTACAACTCTGTTCTGTTCTGTTCTCTAGTCCCCACACTGAATTACACTGTCCAACACACTGAACAGTCCATATCTTGAAAATGTATTCTGCAGAAACAGATAAAATGCTCTGTTTGATTGATGTTTCCAAATAGTTTCAAAGGATGGAGTCAGATTTTAATAAAAAGTTAAGGTATAATAATGAAGAAAGGCTAAAAATTGAAAAGAGTGCCCAAAAAAAAACATATATATATTACTAGGTTTTGGCAGTCAATATGACAGCTATGCATTTAATCAATGAGTTAATGAGTGAAGTGCTAGGGTTTTGAGATGATAGGCTACACATGTTTTGATTGTTTTGTCTATGGGCACCAGAAATTATTGGAAGAGGTCATTTCATTTAAACCGTCTCATGTATGTGTGATATGTGGCCGTGTCTATAATATCTAGTCAATAAAATAGAGTAAAATTAATATGTTTTAAAAAAATTATTTTTAAAATATTACGTATCACATATACAGGAGACCGCCTCAATGAAACATACTCTTCCGATAATTTCTCTATGGCCACACCTATCCTTTTTATGATCAAGAAATTTTATTTTCGACCACATTTATATTGGATTGTAAGTTTGCTTTCATGTTAAATTAAAGGAAATTTTATTGGGTAACAAAATTTTATGTAATATTTATAAATATAATATTTTTTAAAATTATTTAATAACACATTTTTAAAAATTATTTATAAATATAGCAGTTTTTGAAAAACCCCAATTTATATGAATAAAAAAAATCAGTGCTAACCTATAAGGTAATTAGTGATAACTTATTAGATAATTAGTGATTACATACACGGATATTAGTTTATACAATGAATCACTAAGATCAGAGTGATTACCTATGTGTCGAATCAGTAATTACTTACACGAAAATAGTGACAATTTTGTAATATTTTAGGCCCAAATTTGAGTTTATTTTTGCAAATAAATTTTTAGGCTACTATTTTTTTTATAAATATTGGACTTGATTATGCTATATATGCAAGAGCCCCTTAAATTAAATTAAAATATCTCTATTTTATAGGTTGTGTTTTAATTTTACCCTTAACTATTTAATTTATTTTAAAAATATCCTTTATCGGAGATTATTCTTTTAGAAATATATTCTATGTGTAATTTCTATTTAATTAATGGAAATTAAAATGATTGAGGGTATTTTGAAACGAATTATGAAAATTTTGAAAATAACTATTAAAAAAGGGACATTATTAGATTTTCTCACTCACTCTCTATTCTTCTTACATTTGTTCAGATTTCAAATTTTCTGTATTGTTAGAAAGTTTGAATTTTATCAATTCGATTCTTTAATGAAAAGTTGAGCTACAGTTGCTTGTTTTGTTTTGTTTTTTTTTTTAAAATCAGTATGAACATTTAGATATTGATATTGATATTGTTTTTATATAGAATAGGTTTTTTTTTTTTCTCAGTATGAACATTTATATATTGATGTTCATGGTCCATACAAGTCAGCAACTCATCGTATAAATATATTCTTTTTAAAAATAGTCCATGTAAGAATTTTTTTTTAACATTTACATGTCAACTTTTCAGTAAAAAATTTAGTGGTAAACATTAAAATTGAGCTTAATCAAAATGTAAACATTGCAATTAGAATGTGAAGGATATATTAGGAATTAAATGTTCACTTGAACCCTTTTCTATCCACATTAAATTTATTGGGTAAAGTACTATTTTTATCCCTTAGTTTTAGAAATGTCTATTTGGTCTATGAGTTTTCAATTTGTGTTTAAATGGTTCGTGAGTTTAAACATTGTGTCTACTTGGTCTTTAAATTTTAAATATTATGTCTATTTGGTTCCTGAATTTTTATGGATTTATAGAATAAATTTAATTGGTTATTAATTTAACAAGTCCGTTAACTCGTTTACAGAATATTGATTGAACGCT
This sequence comes from Gynostemma pentaphyllum, assembly GCA_028015215.1. Lineage (NCBI taxonomy): Eukaryota > Viridiplantae > Streptophyta > Magnoliopsida > Cucurbitales > Cucurbitaceae > Gynostemma > Gynostemma pentaphyllum. The sequence continues at coordinate 34,252,817 of CM051348.1, forward strand.
AACATAACATGTCTAATTGGCAAAAATACTAACGTGTGATTAAATATTATTTCAAATATTTCATCAATCCAGGCGTACGATTTGGAATTATGTCATCATTTTGGCCAATTAAATATTTTATGTCAACGGTTAAGTCAATATCCTGTTAAGAAGTTGACAAAATAAGAACTAATTAAAGTTATTTTTAATAATCCAGGGACCATTTAGACACAAATTGAAAATGCGATGGAAATGTAGAATAAATACTTGTCTGGAAATTATCAAAAATAAATATTGAAAACCATCCAAATTAATTGATAAAACGTTGTGATTTGTAATTTTACGAACCATTGGAAGTACAGTCGTTTTCAAACTCATGCGTGTGATTTACCATTAGCTTATATTAATAATAATGTGAGGAAAATTGAATTCTCATGTAATTTAGGATGTTGTAAAATAGATTTAAAAGTCACATTTATCGCATGTAAATATAGTTTTATGAACGACATGAGGAGATGAAATATTTGATACGTAGTATTTTTAAAATTTAAATCTATTTTGTAATATTTTAGGCCCAAATTTGAGTTTATTTTTGCAAATAAATTTTTGGACTACTATTTTTTTTTTTATAAATATTGGACTTGATCTATTATAAAAATATATTGCTAGATTTTGTTTAAAAGTTCTATATTAATCACCTCATGTATTAAAAGAAGTTTTTAAGTATTGGACCAATTTGCCTAATTGACCCAAATATATTTATGCAGCCCAACTGTTTGGGCCCCTTCGGGTTTGAGTGATTGAGATTGAAATCAATTCTTCATTCTTCTCCTTGTTTAACATTAAATGGGAAATAAATTCTCAAACTCGCTTTAAGTGGCATTTCTTCCTAGGAAAAATTTGTTACCATCATTATTTTTTATACTAATTATCGAAATGTTGAAATTTTTAAAGATTACTCAAATATTATATTTATAATTTAATTATATTTCAATAATTTATTGAACTAAAAAAAGTAAAATAATAATAATAATAATAATAAATTTATTAAAAATAATAATGATAAATAATCAAATAGTTCAATAAATTATTGAAATTGAACTTAAAATAGCAAAAAAAAAAAACAAATAAATTCATTAAAAAAAATCATGAAAAATAGTTCAATTATTTATTGAACTATAATTAATTAATTTATTGAACTATAATTATGCTATTTGAGTAATTTTAAAAAATTCTAACATTTTAGTAATTAGTATGCAGATTTATGCTATTTAAGATAAATTCTAAAATAAATTTGGCTAAAGAACCCTTTTGGTCCCTGAGTTTTGGAGATTGTGTCTATTTGATCCCCGCGTTTTAAATTTGTGTCTAAGTGGTCTCTGAGTTTTTGAAGTTGTGTCTATTTGGTCCTGCATTTTCAATTTATATCTAAGTGGTCTCTATGTTTTAGACATTATGTCTATTTAGTCCATACGTTTTCATTTTGTGTCTAAGGGCCTGTTTGGTTTGCAATCCAGATTCATTTTTATGACTCTGGATTGCAGGAATAGAAGGGATCAAATTTTGTATACGTTTGGTTTACAACCCAAAACCATACCATTTGGATTCAATTCATTTTTAAGCCTAAATTCTGATTTCAATAAAAAGAAGAATTCCAATTATCCCACCCAATTTAACTCCAAAAATGAATACACGGGATTGCAACTATTGTTCACGCAATCCCGTCTTCTTCTTTCTTCAGACTCTCTTCTCTGATTTTCCTTCAAATCATTCGTCTAGCAAGCTTCGCCATCTTCGTTTCTTCCTTTGTCAAGGCTTCAATTTGAGATTGGGTAGTTAACGAAGCAGCCATTGCTTCACTGTAAACAGCTTCAAGGGTGAGGGTTTCTTATTTGAATCAAACAAAGGGGCTCCGTTTACCTAGTAGAATATCAGGTTAGGTTTTCTTTCACCCCTATTATTTTTCATTTGCTTCAATTATACCAGCCTTTTACTTGATTGATTTTCAAATTTCCTTCACCTATTACATTTCTACCATGCGATTTGTGAATTCCAATTAACGCTCCTCCAAGTTGTAATTGTCCTGCCCATCTTCTTCATCTTTTTTTTTTTCTAGTTTGGATCCCCCTTTCTTCTTCATCAATCCTCTCTTTACTAATCATTCTATTTTTCCCCTCTTTTTTGTGCATTTTGTTCATCTTTTTCCTTTTTTAAACTTAATTTGAAACTGTAATGGTGGAGTGTTATTAACAAATTGAGCACATGAGCTATATGAGACTATTTCCTAACCAAATAATATTTTTTATCTTCTTTTGTGTGTGTGAATTGATCCATATATCTTTCTTTTAGATTGGCTGCTCTTGGATTTAGCATAACAATTATTATAAGTGGTCCTTAAAAAAAATTGAACAAAATGATTTCTCTTACTGCAAAATGTGAGATATCAGTTCCAATCTTATTGAGTTTTTTTTTATAGACTTTTGTTACAACTAAGAAAACTGTAGAAATGGAACTAATACATAAATGGGAGGATAATATTGAAATCAATCAATCCCAATTCATTAATTGGCAATTTGTGTTGTCAATTACCTTGGTTTAAAGGATGTAAATGCTCTGACCTTCCATTTTGATAGGATTGAGTCTTGCTACAGTCCTTTGGATTATTCTCACAATCTTCTATATTTGGAATGTGAGTCCTGGCTTAATTTGTTTCCTCTCAGTATTTTCTTTCATAGTTGTATCATTGTAATTTGACTCAAGGTGAATATTGGGTATGTGATTATCCTTGATAGTCCTTACATTTATTGTGAATAGAAATCATAGAGGAAATGTAATTGCATCACAACAAGAAGAATTTGCTCAAGTAAGGCATGACCTTCAATTAAGTAAGCTTTTAGGTGATAGGGAAACTTATATCATTAAACTTTCAATCCTTGGAAACTTTAAAGCAATGTTCTTGTGAATGCAAATTATAAAGTTGTTTCCTGGTTTGTATTTGGGTGAATCCTTGGAAAATTTTCAACCTTATTACCTTAACTGCTCAGTTCAGTTGCATTCGTATTAGAGGGGATTGAAAAATATATATTTGTTGTTGTGCCACATTCACTATTCTTGTGTTGAGAATGAGGAGAGTACGATTTGCACAATGGATATGGTGTTTGTAATTTCATTCATGGTTTATATTAGTAAAACGTTGGATAGTCTTTCATGTAGCTGAATGCTTGATAAAGTCAAGTTCCCTCTTGGAGTTAAGTTATATTTCCTTTCTTAATTGTCTATAATTACTATTTTTTATTATTTTGTTTTTGCTTCTTGGTTTGATCATATTTGCATGTTTATTTCATTTAATCTATCTACTTTGTTACTTTTGTTTTATTAGATTCACCAATTTTGAACTCTTTTGAAGTTCAATTCATTGTCTAGTTGAGTTTATTAATTTGGGTAAAAAAAATTGTAGGGTACATGAGAGGAGCTTGGAGCTTTGCAAATGACATCATGGACTTCAAGATTTATCCAAGATAGCTATCAGAAGTAACAATGGGATTTTTAACTTGTATAGTAAAATTAGTTGAAGTCTTAGACCAGGTTCCATATATTGAATAATGTATGAGAGGTTGTCTCAAGTTTGTATTTAAAAAGAGATAAAGAGGATGTGGATGTATTTTACAGATTGAAGCTATAATGTCCAAATAAAGAACCAATAAAGAGAATGTGAATGTATTTTTTAACACTATAAAATTATAATATAGTAAGTTGAATAAAATTCTTAAATTATAAACTGAAATTAATTATGTTAAAAAACATTTACAATTATTTCAATATATAGAAATATTTTTAAAAAATAAAAATAAATCTGGATCCTTAACCAAACACGTGTATTGATTCACAATTTCATTTTTGAATTTTGAATAACCAACCAAACACAAATTTTAAATTTCAGGATCTCAATTATGAATTCTGAATCTGTTACCAAACACCGATTTGAAACCCATAAATTCACAGAATACAACTCTAAATTCAATACAACTCACTAAATTCAATTCTATTTTCCAGATTGCAAACCAAACAGGCCCTAAATGATCCCTGGATGATTAGAAATAACTTTAATTAGTTCTTAATTTGTTAACTACTTACATGATATGACTTAACGTTGACACAAAATGTTTAATTGGCCAAAATAATGACAAATTGTACTCCTGGATTAATGAAATATTTGAAATAATATTTAATCACATATCAGTATTTTGGCCAGTTAGACATGTAATGTGAGTGTTAAGTCAATATTCTGTAAAGAAGGTAACTGATTTGTTTAATTAATGATCAATTAAATTTATTCTATAAATTCATGAAAATCTAGGGACCAAATAGACACAATGTTTAAAAATCAGTGACCACTTAGACACAAATTGAAAATGCAGGGATCAAATAAACAAGACTTGCAAAACTCAAGGATAAAATGATACTTTACTCAATAAATTCAAAGTAGATAGAAAAGGGTTCAAATGAACATTTAATTCCTTATATTTCCTTCACATTCTGATTGCAATGTTTACATTTTGATTAAGCTCAATTTTAATGTTTACCACTAAATTTTTTAATGAAAAATTGACGACATGTAAATGTTAAAAAATTCGTACATGGACTATTTTAAAAAAGAATATATTTATATGACGAGTTGTTGACTAGTATGTGCCATGAGCATCATCTAAATGTTCATACTGAGAAAAAAAAAACCTAGTCTATATGATAACAATATAAATATCTAAATGTTCATACTGATAAAATTAACAAAAAAAACGTGGCTCAACTTTTCATTAAAGAATCGAATTGATAAAATTCAAACTTTCTAACAATACAGAAAATATGAAATTTGAACAAATGTAAGAAGAATAGAGAGTGAGTGAGAAATTCCAATAATGACCCTTCTTGAATAGTTATTTTCAAAATTTTCTTTTATTTGGGGAATTAACTTTTCGTTTCCAAAATACCCTCAATCATTTTAATTTCCATTAGTTAAATAGAAATTGCACACACAAAATATTTCTAAAAGAATAATCTCTAATAAAGGATATTTATAAAATAAATTAAATACTTAAGGGTAAAATTAAAATGCAACCCATAAAATAAGGATATTTTAATTTAATTTAAGGGGTTCTGGCATATATAGCATAATCAATTCCAATATTTATAAAAAAAATAGTAGTCCAAAAATTTATTTGCAAAAATAAACTCAAATTTGGGCCTAAAATATTACAAAATTGCCATTATTTTCGTTTAGGAAACCTTATTCTGATAACACTGTTGATGTTGTTCACTGATTTGATCCAAATCATTAGCATAATGTAGATGCAAGTGGAGACATCATATATAATGAGTTTATATAAGACTGGCCCGAGAAGGATCGTTCTATACTTGAAAACTATAGAAAAATGTTCATTAGAGAATCATCGGGTACACAAGGATAAAAGAGATAATTACAAGGGTAAAACGATAATTTTTACCCGATTGTAATTATGAGATTACCACGTGAAGGATATGTCAAAACGAACTTAATAACAAATGGACATAACCCATCTATAGTGAGAGGAGTTCAACTTAGGGTTTATAGTGGAATTATCCTAAGTTAATAATTATGATTAATTAATTAATGAGTTTAATTAATAAATCAATAATTATTGGAGCCCATGATCTATAGGTCCATCAGGTCCCTGTGCTAGCCCATATATCATTGTAACTAACCAAGTTATTAATTTAACTAGGAAGAAAGAATTATATTTAGAAATTTTTACATATTAAATCAGATTGCAGGCCTTAATTACAACTGTATTTGGATTTCATATTTAATTACAAATATAGACATTGTAGGCCGTGGATGGTGGTTTTCAACAATTTTTAGACGAATTTACCCTTCCTGCATCCATATACAATATTTTCTTTTCATATCCGTTTTTTAAATGTTTTAAAATCCCATATTAACCGTTATTTGCCTTATATTACGGAATTAATTTAAAAAAAATCAAATTTTGTAATCAAATCATTCTGTTTTTTATTTTTTGATCTTATTTTCCTTAATTCACGCCTTCATTGCTGTTTATTATATTTAATTTACTTTTTGTAATTTATTTTTTCACGGGTGTTTCTATTTGTGATTACGTTTTTCATTCTCTGAGAAAACATTGTTCTCATTTCATACATCACACGAAGAACGTTCATCTCTGTTTTTTATTCATTCATCAGAGCATATCATTTGAAATTTTCAAGCTTATTCAAGTTTTTCCGTTTATGCCCGTTTTCGTTTTTTACTATATCAGTTTATTTTTTTTTCATCTTTTCAATTCTATGTTGACCCTTTTCTTTCTTGTCTTTAGGATGGACCGTTATGTTGAAACACTCATTTACCACAGTGGTCGGTTTGATGATAATTCTGTTTATGTCGATTACAAATCCGAAGTTTTTAGATGTGTAAATAGCGTAACTTTGGAAAATTTGCATAAAAAGTTGTCTAGGGAATACGTGTTTTAAAAGGAAAAGAAATTTTGGAAGAATTTGATTACTTTACAAATTCAAGCGAGGAGGGAAATATGGAAGATGAAGAAATCGTTGAAGAAGAATACTCATACGAGGAAGACGACCTAGAATATTTATATTTGTTAAACATTGCTAAATTATCATGTACATTGTAAACTGTCGTGAATAATTTAAATATACATTTACTTTTGTTAAACATGGATAAATATTTAACTACATTTTTCTGTGCTCATATGAATATTTATTAATTTTAGTCATTTGAAGAATAAAAAAGTACTGACAGAGAAGAATCCAGAAGGAAAAAAATGGAAAAACGACGTCTGAACCATATATTTATTTTTAATAAACATTTAAATCTATTTGATAAATGTGGATTTCAATATTTTTCAAACCATATCAGATTTTAAATGGTTTGAAATCCCATAGAATTCGTTACTTACCTTATCTTTTAGTTTTTAAAATTTAAAGGTTTCAAAATTGAAATCAAATCATTAATTTCTGATTTCATTCCCCTTAAATCACGTTTTCATGTATTTCCATGTTTGTTTATAAATTCTTAATTAGTTGTAAATTATCTTCTAATTATTGTGTTTAAATCCCACAAAGTCAGCTCTTATCTCACGTTTCAGTTACCTTTTTTATTTTATTTTTTAATTTCAAATTTTCAGAATTTTGTAGAATATTTTTTTCTTTGTATTATTTTTCATATTTGTTTTCTTTCTCTTTGATCATTTTTAGAGACAATATCTATGAATTTTAAATCTGTGAATAAAATTTAATTATTTACGTGTTTATTAAAAATAAATGATATTAAATATTTACCTTTTATAAATTCAACAAGATTTTCATTTATCAATTGGATTTAAATGTTTATTAAAAATAAATATATGGTTTGGACATCGCTTATCCTTTTTTTTCCTTCTGGGGTCTTCTCTGTCGCTACTTTTTCTTTCTTCAAATTACGAAAACTAATAAATATCCATGATGAGCACAGAAAAATGTAGTTAAATATTTATCTATGTTTAACAAAAGTAAATGTGTATTTAAATTATTCACGACAGTTTATAATGTACATGATAATTTAGCAATGTTTAACAAATATAAATATTTCTGGGTGTTCTTCTTCGTATGAATGTTCTTCTTCAACGTTGTCTTCATCCTTCATGTTGTTCCTCGCCGCTCGAATTTATAAAGTATTCAGATTCTTCACTTTACCGATGGATGTTTTCCCCTTTTCAAAAAAAGAAATATTTTTTCGTTTATAAAAATAAAAGTGGTGAAATTGATACTTTAACATCAACACTGATGTAAAGATTTAATATTTATACAAAAAAAATAACAAGAACATATATATTGGGTATAACAAGAACATACCTTTTCTAAGGATTTTGATTCGCCAATCCGTTCTTCATTAATCTTGAATATCTTCCATTCTTTCATTTTCTTCGAGCTTCATCCTCTCTCAAATGTTTTTTCTTTTTCCTTTATATTTTCCATTCTTTTGTTTTCTTCCTCTCCCAGATTATTCCCTTTTACTAATGGATGAATTCCCCTTTCAAAAAAAAGATTTTTTTTTAGTTTATAAAAGTATAAGTGTTGAGATTGATACTTTAACATCAACCACTAATTTAAAGATTCAATTTTTATTAAAAAAACTAAAAGATAACAAGAACAATAAACATATATATTGGGTAAGAAGATCATACCTTTTTCTAAGGTTTTTGATTCGTCAATCTCTTCTTCATTAATCTTCGTTTTTTCTTGATTCCCTATATCTTTGTTGTCCTTGCTCACCATTTTTTATCTCTCCTCTAATATTTTGTTCTTGCTCCACATATTTGCTTCACGTTTCACTTTCTTTCCTCACACCTCTGCTATTCATCGTCTTCTACAATTTCCTTTTTTTTTCTTAAATTTAAATTTTTGTTCAAAGATCAGAATAGATACGTTAATATTTTTCCTTTTTTTTTAAAATTCCACGATTTTCGTTATCCCCATGATTACGGCTCCATTTTTTCTCTTTTTAAAAATTTCCATTTTCCCCAAACGACAGATATGCATTTATTACGGTTGTCAGGCGAAGGCCTTTTCAGTCATTAGACTTAGGCATGCGGTGGTGCTAGACTAGATTTGTAATTTATTTTGTTTACCAATCATTGATGTAATTAGACATAGTGATTTGATTATAGATGAAATTACCCCTTATATTTAAGTAATTTAATTACTTAAATATAATTCTTTCTTCCTAGTTAAATTAATAACTTGGTTAGTCTTAAATAAAAGGGAGATATTAATTAGTTAAATAAATAGTTTATTTAAATAGAAATTAATATTAATATTATTAATTGTTTAAATAATGAGTTTATTTAAATGGAAATTAATAATTAATATTATTAATTAAATAATGAGTTTATTTAATTTAATAATAAAATGAGAGAATTAAATATATTTGTTTATGAAACAAATTAGTATTTTGCCCAAAGTAATTAATTAAATTGACTTAGGTCAATATTAATTAATATATGAATTTTTGGCATTTATGTATTGAAATAATTGCACCCATGACCACATTAATTCACCTAAATCCACTTTTTAGGGTTGTTTATTTTTTATTTTAGAATCACCCAATAACCACCATTTATGGTGGTGATCTGGTGGTTTTCGATTTGATAGTTTACTATCTTACCCTTTTATCTCTCATGATAACCATATCTTATTAATTACATATAATTTAATTTATAATTTTTTTTTTTAATTTTGAAAATCAATCTCCTTGATTTTGTGAATCACTATTTAAGGATAATAAACTCTAACCTAAATTAGATTATTCTTCTTCTTCATACGTTTTCCACCGTTTTCTTCATTGCCAGAAAATGCCCAAATTCAAATTCATTCGTAGAACTTAAGATCTACTTCCTTCTTTCGAATTATGCTCGTGCCTTTTTTGGATTCGATTAGTGCTTAAGATCTACTTCCTTCTTTCGAATTCTTTTTCTGGAATTGCATCAAAATTCTTGCTCTTCTTCTTCCTCCTTCGTTTTCCTTTTTCCGTTTTCTTCATTGCACATAAATTGCCCAAGATCGACTTTCACCGCCTGTTATTCATGGCTGCTACAGGTTTGTTGATATATAGTAAACTGTTTATTAAATATAAACGTTTTTTTATATATGGCTGCTGCTATCCGCTACAAATGTTAATGGTTGCTGCTATATGTTTGTTTATCAATAATAAACTGTTTATTAAATATATACAGTTTCCATGGCGGTTTTACTCATTGTTTTTTCAAATACAATGTTTATCAAATATAAACATGTTTAACGATTTATGATTTTGTTTTTCAAAAATGTTTCTTATGTTCTTTTTTTCAATTTAACATTTGTATTTGGTTTACTTTTGTTCTACTTTTTTTTAAAGAAAATAAATACTTATTATTTTTTTTGTTTATCAATTATACACAGTGACTGTTAGAGGATGAGCGAAAAAAAAAAGCAATTTGATATTTGCTGGAAGAAAGTTAGAAGCTTGAAGATTTTATTTTCTTGTATTTTTATATTTTTTAGATTTAATTTTTCATTTTCTTTTTGTTATAGTTTTATTTCTGTTTAGATTTGATTTTTCCATTAATTTTGTAAAATTTAAGGGATTTTAAAATTTTCTTTAAATTTTGCACAAATTAAGGAAAAATTAAATCGGGGGTATGTTTTGTCTTTTCACAATTTAATTTAATTTCACCGGCGGCGGTTTTTGGGTAGTTTTGATATATATATAAAAGATACGATTTTCTTGAAATTTTCATTTATTAAATAGTTATTACTGAAATTAACCCTTATGTATTTAGAATTAATTATTTACATTTTTTCTAAATTATAAATACATAAAAGATAAGTAAAAAAAAAGGATAAAATAAGATTTTATCCTTACGCCACTTGTCAAAAGGATTAAGGAAAATTTGTTTCCTAAATTTTTACAAGTTTGATGTATTTTTTGTTTTGTTTTTTTTTAATTTTAAATAATTTTGATTATTTAAATTAAATAAATAAGAAACCTAATTTGATTAGGAAACCAATTCTTATTTTCTTATAAATATGACCATTAGGTGCTCATATTCTAGACTTGATATTTATCAAAAGTTTGGGCACTTAGGTTTTAAATTTTATTAGAAAATTTGTAAACCCTATTTTGGGTATAGGATTATTTTTGCGGGAATAACAGAAGAAAAAGATGATGCAAAAAATTGGCACAATGAAGGGAGAAAAGAAGGCTAGGGGCGGCGACACTAGGGTTTAGTGGACAAAACTTGGTAAGATATTTTTCAAACATTATCTTTTAAAAGATATAAGATAAAGATAAAAGGTAATTTATAATTATCTCATATCTTTATAATATATTTTAAATATATATTAATATTCATGGAAAATCTTTTATTTTATATTTTTCCATAAATAGATAAAAGATAATATTTTGAAAAATAAATCTTTTATGAAAAATATTGGAGAAAATATTTCCGTACTTTGAAAAATCAAGGTTATTGCTTTCAACACATAAAGTTGAAATGTTCAAGACTGCAAAAACAAAACTAAAAGACAAAATGTTTCAAAAGAAGAAACGTATTTATGGCATCTAAGGCTAGGTCATATAGGCTTAGACAAGCTTGAAAGACTCGCGAAAGCTGGTTCCCTAAGTCAGTTAGAAATCGGAACCATGCCAGTCTGTGAACCCTGTTTGGAAGGTAAAATGACCAAAAGACCTTTTTCTGGAAAAGTAATAGAGCCTTGGAACCACTCGAATTTGTGCATACGAACATTTGTGGACCATTTAATGCAAAAGCTCGTGGTGGATTTGAATATTACATCTCTTTCACGGATGATTATTCACGCTATGGATACATTTATCTAATGATCCACAAATCAGAAGCTCTTGATAAGTTCAAAGAGTATAAATCTGAAGTGTAAAACCAATTAGGTAAAACTATCAAAACACTTCGATCTGATCGTGGTGGCGAATATCTGGACTTAGACTTAAGAGATTATTTGATAAAATATGGGATAACATCCCAACTTTCAGCACCGGGAATGCCTCAGCAAAATGGTGTAGCCGAAAGAAGAAACTGAACGTTATTAGACATGACTAGATGAATGATGAATTTTGCAACATTGTCACTATCTTTTTGGGGATATGCAGTTAAAACTGCATTGTACATACTCAATGTGGTTCCATTCAAAAGTGTTTCTAAAACTCCGCAAGAGTTATGAAATGGACGTAAAGGAAGTTTACGACACTTTAGGATTTGGGGGTCGCCCGCTCATGTGTTGATGGAAAACCCAAAGAAGTTAGAACCCCGAAGTAAAGTGTGTCTTTTTGTAGGCTACCCAAAAGAAACAAAGGGTGGGTACTTTTATTGTCCTGTAGAAAACAAAGTATTTGTGTCGACAAATGCAGTTTTTCTCAAAGAGGATTTTATGAAAAATACAAAACCCAGAAGTACAAGAATGGGAAGAAATAAGATATGAAGAAAAATAGAAAAAAAAATACATGAAAAGGAACCCAATGAATCTTTGATCCAAATTCTATTATCAAGAGAATCAATTAAAGAGATACTAGAAATGAGGCAAAGGAGATCTTGAAATTGTAAGATCTCTACATCATTAAGGTTTTTCAAAACAAAGATCCCAAGAGTTAGTCTAATTATTGAATAAAGAAGTAAAGAGTCGATCACAGCAGTTTTGTGAAAATCATTGAAATATAAAAAAATAGTAGTTTATCCAAATTATATATTATAATAAAGGTGTCCTTGCCATGTTCGTGTCCTAGTCTTTAAATCGAATCCTATTTGCGGCTCAGTCCCGGTAGAGATCGAAGCCTGGAACAAAATTGAATCCTACTTGCGGCTTAGTTCCGGTAGAGATCGAAGCCTGGAACAAAATCCAGGTTCATTACATTTTACTCTGTTTTTCGATTAAATCGAATCCTACTTGCGGTTCAGTCCCGGTAGAGATCGAAGCCTGGAACAAAATCCAGGTTCATTACATTTTACTTTTTTTTTTTATTAAATCGAATCCTATTTGCGGCTCAGTCCCGGTAGAGATCGAAGCCTGGAACAAAATCCAGGTTCGTTACATTTTACTTCTTTTTCGATTCAATCGAATCCTATTTGTGGCTCAGTCCCGATAGAGATCGAAGCCTGGGGCAAAATCAAGGTTCATCGTTATTTTACTTCTTTTTCGATTAAATCGAATCCTACTCGCGGCTCAGTCCTGGTAGAGATTGAAGTTTGAGACAAACCCAAGATCTTTGTCACTTTAACCTTTTCGAATTCTACTAGTGTTTCTTCCTAGGTAGATTTTGAAGCCTTTATAAACTCAATTTAGTCACATATACTTCTTTTGATTAAATTTGGTCAAATTGTTTGCTTAAAATTACAAAAAATATATAAAAAAAAACCATGTTTCTCTTGATATTCATATTTCTCTATGAAATTTTGGCCATTCAAACCTGTATCTTTTCCTTTGTCAACTTCTTAGTTCTTCAAGGATGTACAAAGGGGGACAAATTATAGATACTGTAATTTGCCCGGCTCAATTTCATTAAGAAATTTTAATTTCATTTGAAAATAGATTTAATTTGAAATTGATTTTAAATGATAAATTGAATTTTGATTTTAAAATTAATGTTTAATTAAAGTTTTCATGGTTTTTTTAAAAAAAGATTTTTCATATTAAAAATTAGTGGATTTTTAATAAAATTATAAAAGTCATTTGGTATAATTTTGGTATAAATATTTTTAAAATTCAAATTTGATAAGAGAAGTTAATTTTGAAAAGAATAAATTTTGGTAGTAATTTAGGCTGATTTGTGACGAGGTAATTTGATTGATTGATGCAAATATGGAATGATTTACAAATCAAATGTTTATTTCTTTATTTTGCTATTCTATTAGTCTTTAAATATTCACATATCTTAGACCTAAAAAGATCATCTCATAAGCTCCTAGCCTCCATCACCAAGATCACCTTTCAATTCTCTTCCTCCCAATTATTTCTTTTCTACCTCCTCACCCTCACCATCTCACCTCATCATCTCTTAGCCTTCATAGCCTTATCACCACCGGATCTCCTCACACCTCTTCATCACCTCCCGTCATATCCTCATCATATCACCTTATCAGTCACAACCTTACTCCTCGTTGCTTCCATTCTTTGAAATTGATATTTGGAATAATGATTGAGAACTTAAAGCCTCTGAAAAGTTAAAATAACTAATTAAAAATATATCTAATTATACTAATACAAAACAAATAATAGAAGAGAATTTTTGGTAACTTAATACAAAACAAATTCTACTCTTCTTCTAGACGTTCTATAGCACCGAATCATGTGTTAATATTTTGAGGATGTTTTACCCATAACCCCTTTGTTAGTGTTTTAGACGGATAAACACATGCAGAAGGACTAAAACGAAACGAATCGTATTGTTTAAATGCACTTTGGGAGGCAATATATTTAAATTTTTAATGGTTTTTGTTAAAAGTAAATTGTCAGACACATGTGCTTAAGTTCTATCATCGGCCTCGATACGTCCTAGTGTTTCCTTCTTCCGACCTCGATAAGTCCTAGTGTTTCCTTATTCCATCCTCGATACGTCCTGTCGTTTTTGTTTGTCCTGGTCGTGCGTGTGCATATCGACATCTCAGCTAAAACTGAATCATGCATGCCACCCTTCACCATCTAATTCTATCCATAACCATTTTCACCAACAGCAAGGGAAAAAGGGTAGTAAAAAAAAATATATATATATATATAAATAAGAGCCAAAATCCAAATGTAAATGGAATAATAAATATTGGCTCTTTGCACGTGAGGGTTTAGGAGCAGATGAGAATGATGATTTTGGGCTTGGTCAAGAGGAAAAATAAACAAATGTAATTAAAATAATAAATATAAAAGAAAATAAAAGAAGATAACAAAGCTTGAAGTTGTCCCTTACCATGGTAATGGTGGAAGTTTAAAGTATATAATAATTTTTTTTATTCAAATTAATTCTTATTTGTTAAAAAAAAAGTATCAATCTCTTCCGCCCGCCTGCGTACCATAATTAAAATAGTAAAACTCTCTTCTCAAGCTGAAAAAAAATTCGCCTGAGTATCAATCTGTCAGAGCGAGTTATTAATAAGAAATGTTTCCAAAGTCTTCCTATCACTTCAGTCAGTCTCAACACTTAAAAAAATCCATTTTCAACTTTCGTTCATTCATTTTCATTTTTGTTAGGGAAAAAGACACTTTTGGTCCCCGAGTTTTCAAAACCGACATTTTTACCCCTGAGTTTTCATTTTGTTTGCCATTTGGTCCCTGCCGTCAAACCTCATTTTAAATTTTAACAGAATGATGACGTGGCATTTAGTTCTTAATTTTATATATATTATATTGATTGATGTGGCAAATTTTAAATGATGTGGCATATTTATTTATTTTTATATTAATATTTAATTTTTATGTAATTACCTCTCTCCTTCCATGTTCATCTTCTCCCACTTCATCTCCTTCCCCTTCCCCTCTCTTAATCTTCTTGACTAAAAAGACATTCCATTTATGAAATACACAACCATGACGAAGCTCCATCTCCGACTATGAAGCTCCATCTCCGACGAGCTCATACCAAATTTTTTAAAATGATAGGACCAAGCCACCGATGACGTTCTTCTCCAGATAATTTTAAAAAATTATAATTTCGTTTTTAAAAAATGATAGGACCATTAAGCCCAGATCTGAAATTGACCACAATAGGACCAAGTGACCGAGGACGTTCTTCTCCATACCATGAACTACAATTGCAATTTAGTTCAATTGAAATTGACCATATCAAAACCCCAGTAAGCTACACACACAAACAAACGCTTTAAGAGAAATGTGAAATTGTTTGAGTTTACAGCATATGGGTTCCATGGGTATTTGGGTTGTTTAAAGAGACGTGAATGGGTTCTTTCATAGATATCCTGAAACTTTTTCCCTCTTTTTTTTTATGAACTTTTGCAAAATCAAGCTTCAAGCCTTCCCCCATTCAAATCAATAGCCTATTTTCTATACTTTCCAAAAAACTCGTGGAGAAAAATCTTCCAACTTCTTGCAGATTGGGGGCTGTCAAAACTCGTCTCTCAGCAATCAAAATCACAGAACAAGAATTAATCATCAATGAAGCGGGGAAGATCGATTCTTGGATGAAAAAAAACCCAAAATGAGTTTATGGAAAGAGGGGTTTAAACGAAATCGAACATATCGATTGAGATGGGAATCAAAAACCCCAAACGAGTTTGTGTGTATGTTCCATCGATTGATCCCAAACCCTCGATTGAATGGCTTGTATGAATCTCAAAAGTGGAGAGATTGGGTGTTCACATAAAGAAATTTCTAAGTAAAGAAATCAAATGCGGAGTGAAATATTTTTGTATTGATGAATTTAGTGTTACAATCTCTAATGTATTGTTCCTCTGATTCTTTCTCACAAGTATAAACTTCGATGCGAGGGTTGTTGGCGTATTTCTTAGATCAAAGTGTTGATGTTGTTGAAACTTTGGTCTTCAAAGCGATCTTCAAGGAGTTCTTCGAGGAGTCTTCGAAAAGTCTTCAGTCTTCAAAATTCTTTAATCTTCAAAGCGATCTTCAAGGAGTTCTTCGAGGAGTCTTCGGTCTTCAGAGTCTTCGAGAAGTCTTCAGTCTTCAAAGTCTTCTAGTTTCTGAATATTTTTCCACCACCCTTAATGAATGAATGAACTCTATATTTATAGAGTTTTTGGTGCGCTTCTAGTGGATATGGGCTTCATTTGACTTTGAGCCCAATTGCCATGTGGCATAATTTTATTGGACAAATTTTGTGTCATCCAATGGTCATAAAGAAGACACGTGGCATTATTTGATTTGCCAATTTTATGTCTTTTAATTTTATTTAAAGACACATGTCGAATTTGGATTTGTCTATATTTTCATGACATGTAATTTTGTCATTGGTTAAATAATTACTTGGCAATTTGTAATTTGACAAATTTTCTCCTTCTACACTGGGAAACATCCAGACAATACCTAAAAAACCATCGTCCACCATTAACACTCTCCCGATGCAGCAGAGCTCCTATACTAGAATTTGTGCGATACCAAAAATTCCTGTGTTCCCCAAGATCAATCGATCCCAAATGAACAGATGGATCGAATGAGATGCAAATGAAAAACCTTAGAGTGTTTTGGTAATGAATAAATCTCATATCACCGGAGAAGATGAACATGGAAGAAAGAGAGAGATAATTATATAAAAATATATATTAATATAAAACTAAATAAATATGCCACATCATTTAAAATTTGCCACATAAATCAATATAATATATATAAAATTAATAACTACATGCCACGTCATCATTCTGTTAAAATTTAAACTGAGGTTTGAACGAAAGCTCAGGGGTAAAAATGTCGGTTTTGAAAACTCAGGGACCAAATGGTAAACAAACTCAAAACTCAGGGACCAAAAGTGTCTTTTTCCCTTTTTGTTATTTCATTTTTGTTATTTCATTCATTTTCAGCTTTCGTTTTTCTTCTCTTAAGCTATCATGGATGTTTTAGAAATTCTTGAATTTATTCTACTTTGCATAATACTTTGCATAATAATCTTCACTCTCTACAACTTCCACCAAGTTTCTAAGGAAACAAAAAAATTACTTCCCGTCTCCTCAACTCCTCCTCAACCCACCACCTTGTCGACCACCATCCCGTCGACCACCACCCTGTCGACCACCACCCCATGGGCCACCCCACTCTACACACCAACCTCATCCTCCGTCAGTGCCCCGGTGGAAACACCCGTCGATGCCCCGTTCTCCTCCTACCCCGGCGATGCGGTACGCACTCTGATGGGGTATCGTTCTCTGCCTCCGCATTCCCATCCTTCACCTCCTTCGTCTTCTTCTTCTTCTGCAGGTTACGTTATTTTTTGTTTTTTTTCCTATTCTGGTTTCGTTGCTACCTTCTTGTTTTTTTTTTTGGTTTTTTCCTAATATATCAATTTTAGTGTTTTTTATTTTTTGGTTTTTTCTTACTTACTGTATGAATATTTTTCAATTTGTTTACAGAAATTCTAGAGGGACATTGGAAATCTATGTCTAACTGCTATCCAGAGGGACATTGGAAATCTATACCAAATTATCTTCCCATTACTCATCAAATTGAAGGACCTTTTGAACTTACTCTTGCAGACTATTTTTTTAAGCATGATGTGTAATCCTTTTAGTTTTTTTATTCTATTCAAATTTCTATATTTTTGTTTTTAATATTTTGTTCAATATATAAATTGTTCCTCTCTAGAAATTGAATTTCTTTTATATATTTTTCTTTTTTTAAATCTCTTGCAGATATTTGTTTGTTTGTTCAAAGTCAATTTACCTATATATTCATTTCTGATACCATTTTCTACTTTCTAAACAAATATGCCATATTCGCTAATAAAAAACTACAATATTTTAGGAGAGAAATACGGAGGAGAAAAAAAAATGTCCTTTCTGCCTTTCATCTTGGTCCAGTGGACCAAGATGGACCCATCTCAGTCCAGAGGTCAAAGTTGTACCGAGATGGATGGCAGCGGGTTTTTTTTTTCAATGCGATATTATTATTTTTACTTAGAAACAAATTTAAAAAATTAATACCTCACAATCAAGTTGTTTGGACTCGATAATTTTTGAAAAGATTATCTTATTCAATTCTCCATAACAAGTTGGATAAACACTCGTATTCGTTGCTCCTTCCATTCAATTGAGAAAAGCATCTTTCATCTCTTTGGGAATTTTAGGGGCGGGGTCATATGTTATGACTTTCGAAACGTTTGATTTCTTTGTTGGATTGATGAATGGAGAGCAATATGCTGGAGGAGGATGTATATTTCGTATAGCTCGACTTCGTGGCTTTTGTTCATTTATGGGTCGCTCTATCTCCATAACATCTGTAGTTGATACATTCTGAGATTCAACCGGTATGATATCCACATTCACCATGCCCAGAATTGCATCACTTACTATAACATCCGCTTGAGAATCTATCATTTCTTCATCACCCAAACTCTCCATATATGATTGCTTTCCAATATCTCCATCCTCACCCAATACTTCCCGATCATCCTCATGCACTATTTCATCCTCATTCTTTGTAACACAACCCTACATGATATAAATAATGACAGACAATGCATATTTTAATAAGACAATGGTTTAAGTTTAACACAGTATAATAGATTATACCTTCAAAATGTGTTTCTCAATATTTTTTAGGGTTGACAAGACTTCACGCACGTCCACTTCTAATCGATCGTATCGAGCTTCTAATCTCTCGACTCTACCATCAATACGCATAATACAACGTTTGTATGATGATGACAACCCTCTCGATTTTGTCTTCTTCCCGCCGTTATACACACTAGAATAATGCTCATCCTCCTCTTTATGTCGCTTCTCAAACTTTTCACTCGTCCCTAACTCATCTATCTTCCTAGATCTCTTTTTTCTAGATAGCATAAGTACCATCTCTTTTTTCTCTATGTCAGAACCAAGTTACATGTTGTAGTTTAGTGTTAATCTGGTTTTTGTTTGATTATGTAGGATACAGAAGATAGGACTGACTATCCGGATGATGGGTTATTTGATAGAAACTTTAATTTGAATGAGGGAGTAATAGAAGAGAATACAACTGAAAAAAAGGGTGAAAATTTAATTTATTGTATTTGTATTTATTATAACTAATATGAATTGAATGACGTTCAATCAAATTGATAAAAAAATGTTTATTTTGACTTGATTTAATTTTTAACATATTAATAATTATTGATCAATAATTGAGTTAATTCTTTTAGTTATTGTAAAATAAAATTTTACACCCAATAGTTTTTTTTAACCTTAATATGAAATCATAGCCGTCGATAAATATTCCAAAAACCCAAAAACCTTTAACTGCGAATTCGAGTTCTTCTAGTTCTATTATTACCTCGTCGATACGACCCACCCAAGCACCATTCAAATTCGAATTCTTCCACTCCCACTCTCTTCAATCTCTATAACTGCGAATTCGAATTCTTTCATTTCTATTCTTTCCTCGTCAATACGGCCCATCCCAGCCCCATTCAAATTCGAATTCTTACACTCTCACTCTCTTCAACAATTTCTATTCTTTCCTCGTCGATACGGCCCATCCCAGGACCATTCAAATTCGAATTCTTCCACTCTCTTTAATCTCTATCTTCCATCTGACAAGTAAGTAAACTTGTATTAATTGCTCTATTTGAATATCTTTATCAATTTTTTTTATCCAAACATTCATGTTAATGATATATTCATTATTACATTAATGACTTCTAATAGAACTAAAAATTTTCCAATCTCTTATTTCTTCATTTCCTAACTGTACATTATTTTTAGATTCATTACCAAATAACAAGCATTGCGACGATTTCATTTCCTAATTCACGTGGGCATATGCAATGCATCCAAACACTCTCAAGTTTTCCATGTTTGGAGCATGTTTTGTTCACTTCTCCTCTGGTTCTTTTTTTTTACTTAGAAACAAATTTACAAAAATCAATTTTGAAAAGTGAAGATATGATAATTACATATCCTTATAGCAAAATAATTATTAAAATATTAAATTAAGATGATATGATAACTACATATATTTTAAATGGTAAATATGAAATTAAAATAAATTATGACTTAATAAACCTATTGTGTGAAAGTTTCATTAAAAAAAATCCAAAATTCCATCTATGTTTCCATCGTTTCCATGATTTTTCTGAGAATATCCGATATTTCCGTAAATTTGAATTTCGACATTCCCATCGACATCGACATTTAACTCCTTGGTTTTAGTAGATGTATTATGATTAGTGTTCGTTTAGTATTATAGCCTATATTATATATATATATATATATATTTTATGTTATTACTATCACATTTAGTATATTGATCAATAATTAAATTTCTCTTCAGATTTAGTATATTTTTTAAATTATTATCTTATAATTTATTCATCAAATTAATATTAAAAAATATAACATATTATTTTTATTTTTATTTTGCAAAAGCAACATGTTATATTTTCCATAACTTAATTTACATTCTTATCAATGTTATGCAAAAATTTATTATTTTTCTCTAAAATAAGAAAATTTGTAAATTACTAAAAACGTCAACGCTATCACTCAAATAGAAATTTCTAAATATGATTGAAGAATTTATCTCTCACTCTATTTGAAATTTATCATCATAACTTATATGACTTAAATTTATAATTTAGACTACAAATCAGTATTTTTTTTTCTTTCAAATTTTAATTTATTGTATTTGTATTTATTATAACTAATATGAATTGAATGACGTTCAATCTAATTGATAAAAAAAATGTTTATTTTGGCTTGATTTAATTTTTAACATATTAATAATTATTGATCAATAATTAAATTAATTCTTTTAGTTATTGTGAAATAAAATTTTACACCCAATAGTTTTTTTTTAACCTTAATATGAAATCATAGCCGTCGATAAGTATTCCAAAAACCCAAAAACCTTTAACTGCGAATTTGAGTTCTTCTAGTTCTATTATTACCTCGTCGATACGACCCATCCAAGCACCATTCAAATTTGAATTCTTCCACTCTCACTCTCTTCAATCTCTATAACTGCGAATTCGAATTCTTTCATTTCTATTCTTTCCTCGTCGATACGGCCCATCCCAACCCCATTCAAATTCGTATTCTACCACTCTCACTCTCTTCAACAATTTCTATTCTTTCCTCGTCGATACGGCCCATCCCAGCACCATTCAAATTCGAATTCTTCCACTCTTTAATCTCTATCTTCCATCTGACAAGTAAGTAAACTTGTATTAATTGCTCTATTTGAATATCTTTATCAATTTTTTTTATCCAAACATTCATGTTAATGATATATTCATTATTACATTAATGACTTCTAATAGAACTAAAAATTTTCCAATCTCTTATTTCTTCATTTCCTAACTGTACATTATTTTTAGATTCATTACCAAATAACAAGCATTGCGACGATTTCATTTCCTAATTCACGTGGGCATATGCAATGCATCCAAACACTCTCAAGTTTTCCATGTTTGGAGCATGTTTTGTTCACTTCTCCTCTGGTTCTTTTTTTTTACTTAGAAACAAATTTACAAAAATCAATTTTGAAAAGTGAAGATATGATAATTACATATCCTTATAGCAAAATAATTATTAAAATATTAAATTAAGATGATATGATAACTACATATATTTTAAATGGTAAATATGAAATTAAAATAAATTATGACTTAATAAACCTATTGTGTGAAAGTTTCATTAAAAAAAATCCAAAATTCCATCTATGTTTCCATCGTTTCCATGATTTTTCTGAGAATATCCGATATTTCCGTAAATTTGAATTTCGACATTCCCATCGACATCGACATTTAACTCCTTGGTTTTAGTAGATGTATTATGATTAGTGTTCGTTTAGTATTATAGCCTATATTATATATATATATATATATTTTATGTTATTACTATCACATTTAGTATATTGATCAATAATTAAATTTCTCTTCAGATTTAGTATATTTTTTAAATTATTATCTTATAATTTATTCATCAAATTAATATTAAAAAATATAACATATTATTTTTATTTTTATTTTGCAAAAGCAACATGTTATATTTTCCATAACTTAATTTACATTCTTATCAATTTGATGCAAAAATTTATTATTTTTCTCTAAAATAAGAAAATTTGTAAATTACTAAAAACGTCAACGCTATCACTCAAATAGAAATTTCTCAATATGATTGAAGAATTTACCTCTCACTCTATCTATTTGAAATTTATCATCATAACTTATATGACTTAAATTTATAATTTAGACTACAAATCAGTATTTTTTTTCATTCAAATTTTAATTTATTGTACTTGTATTTATTATAATTAATATGAATTGAATGACGTTCAATCAAATTGATAAAAAAAAATGTTTATTTTGGCTTGATTTAATTTTTAACATATTAATAATTATTGATCAATAATTAAATTAATTCTTTTAGTTATTGTGAAATAAAATTTTACACCCAATAGTTTTTTTTAACCTTAATATGAAATCATAGCCTTCGATAAGTATTCCAAAAACCCAAAAACCTTTAACTGCGAATTTGAGTTCTTCTAGTTCTATTATTACCTCGTCGATACGACCCATCCAAGCACCATTCAAATTCGAATTCTTCCACTCTCACTCTCTTCAATCTCTATAACTGCGAATTCGAATTCTTTCATTTCTATTCTTTCCTCGTCGATACGGCCCATCCCAACCCCATTCAAATTCGAATTCTTCCACTCTCACTCTCTTCAACAATTTCTATTCTTTCCTCGTTGATACGGCCCATCCCAGCACCATTCAAATTTGAATTCTTCCACTCTCTTCAATCTTTATCTTCCATCTGACAAGTAAGTAAACTTGTATTAATTGCTCTATTTGAATATCTTTATCAATTTTTTTTATCCAAACATTCATGTTAATGATATATTCATTATTATATTAATGACTTCTAATAGAACTAAAATTTTCCAATCTCTTATTTCTTCATTACCTAATTGTACATTATTTTTAGATTCATTACCAAATAACAAGCATTGCGACGATTTCATTTCCTAATTCACGTGGGTATATGCAATGCATCCAAACACTCTCAAGTTTTCCATGTTTGGAGCATGTTTTGTTCACTTCTCCTCTGGTGTTAATAGGTTTATTGCTGTTTTTTGGTGTTTATGGTTTAATCAACAAATGACAAAAGAATGTCGACAAGCTTTAACAAAAGAATCAAGAAAGGATTTAGACAAACACTCTTTAATGTGCACGAGATATTAAAAGCTTTCTCTCTAACTCTCTTTAGCAATTCTTCTAAACAAATGACAACTAACTACACTACAGATAACAGAAAAAACAGACTTCAAAATAAAGGAATAGGATGATTTTTTTGGACTTAGGCAAATTGTAATTATTTTTGTAATTTATTTTGGCCTTTTTTGGGCTCTTTCATACATCAATGAAAAGTTTTGTTTATTACCAAAAAAAAAAATCAATGAGCTGCTTTAATATTACCTCCTTCATATTTTGAACTAGAAAGTCATCTTTTGCTAAAAAGTCATAGAATTTACAGTGCAACTGACAAATTTTTGTGTCATTTGTAGGGTGGGTTTTTCATTCTTTTTTTTATTGTGAATCATGGATATCTGGAGTATACCAATGGTGAGTTTTCTTATTTCATTCTTTATTCAGATTCTTTCATTATTTCTAATTACCATATATATATATATATATTTTCCTACAGGCTTGTGCTGAACATATTAACAATATTAAAAATTGGAAAGTAGATGAGCGAGTCCGTGAGTTGATAAAGGACAGTGGGTTTACTCATTTGTTAGACGGTCTACCCGAAACCAATATTAATCATGATCCCTCGTTGTTAACTGTGCTAGCTTTTAACTACAATCAAGAAAAAAGATGTTTTGAATTTGAGAATTTCAGCTTATTTTTTTGGATTAGAAGACGTCCCGATGATTACCGGTTTAGCTATCGATGGGAAACCATTGATATGTGATGAAGAACCAAATCTAATCCAAAAATACTTGGGGATAGATGACAAGACCGTCAAAGCTCGTGGTTCAGACATATCCTTCACGATGCTTCGAGAAACTTTTGAGAGGGTCCCCCTAGATGCTAATGCAGAGACTCTTGCACGACATGCAAGGGGGTTTTCTTTTGTATTTGATTGGCTCAGTTATCCTCCCAATTACGTCAAGTAACCGTGTGGGTGCCCGATACCTCTCTTTTCTATCGGACCTTGATAATATTGGAACATATGCATGGGGTGCTGCTATGTTAGCACACATGCATACTATGCTTTCCAACTTCAGTGTCTCCCCGATTCAAGAAGAAGTGGAAAAAAGATGCAAAAAAGAAGACTAGGTGGCCATGTCTATAGTTTAATGGTAATTTATTCATACTTTTTTATTCATAAACTTATCTTATTACATTAACATATATATTTTTTAAATGTTTTGTAGATTTCAGTGGTAGAACGTATTCCACAATTGTGGAAATTCCTTATTGGGGGGGACACCTATTCGTCTTCCTCATCAGTTCCCTCTGATAAACGAATGGACACATCTTCTCCATGCTAGGTCCAAAGACTTGTACCACAAAATGAGTGTAGAAAATTGTCTTGAAATTATAAACAATGTCCCCATTGATGAAGTTATTATTCTTATTCCTACTTGTTTATTTTTCCTTTTCTGCCTACTAAGTAATTTTTTAATTTTGTTTTTCCAGGTTGTGTGGTGACCCTATGGTAGATTGCCTCATGATTATCTACCTGAAGGTCTTCGAGAACAGGTTCACCTTTGTCTTTCTCGTACAACTTTAATTTGTATGGAGAAGGCGATCCTTCACACCCTGGACAGTTGCAAGAAGCAATATAGGATTAGGAGTAAAAAATGTGTTGAAAAAAAAGTTACCGAAACCATTGAAACAGAATGGGAGTAAATTCACGAAGTGGTTGACGTTCCGAAAGTACAAAGATTTCATAGAACATTAGGAGAAAAGGGTAGCGCTTGAGATAGGAAAATATAAGTTTGCCAAGCCACCTTCATATCCATCAGGTTTGGTCAATGAAGTGGAGCCCGATGATGTGCGAGAAGGTCAATAACTATACTTTTTTTTAACCTTTTTATTGTTTTTTTTTCTAATTATTTTATGTCCCTTCAAAGATCATGACTTACATAGTGATCTTGGGGCACCATCACAAGATGGGGATCTCGGTAACTCAAGAGAAAGAGCGACGCATGAAGATCACGAATTCCATCTTAGGGGAATGTCGAAATGTGTGAATCCCGATATTGATTAAGGCTAATGACTATACTTGTTTTTTTTAACCTTTTTATTGTTTTTTACCTAATTATTTTCTTTGTCCATTCAAAGATCAAGCAACACATGGGGATCACATGGGTCGAGAGGAGGACTCAAATGACTTTTTTCAAGGTTGGGATCACAGACTCTCAAGTTAACCATTATTGATTTTTTCTAGTCTCTCTTCTTATTTTTTTGAATTTTTTTGTCCTCATTATTTTATTTGTCCATTTGAAGATTTTAATGACTTTTATCGAGATGATGATCCTGAGGCAGTTCCAGAAGAAGAAACGCAAACTCTACTGCAGAATAATCCTTTTGTAGGCGTAGGGTTGGAGCCTTTGCGAGGTAACTATCATTAAATTAATTACTTTAATTCATTTTCGTATTTCTTCTTGAGGATTGTGCCAACATTTAACAATCATTCATTATCACCCTCTCTCATCCTTCGAATGGTGTAAATCTTATAAAACAAGATACTTTGTTGGCAGGTCGTCCAGTAAGAAATTGTAATCCTCCAAAACGCTTGGGGGACTGGACTACTGAAGGAAAATTGTATTATGTTTTTCTCATTCACATCACAATTTCTTTCGCATTCTATCTTTCACTCAACATTTTTTTAAGGTGTTTATTAGGTAATGATTTTTTTCTATGAACTCGACAGGTAGAAGGAAATTGCAAAAAAAGATGAAGACGAAGAAGAAGAAGAATAATGCAGAGGAGGAAGACCACCTGGATAGAAGAGGTGATGACTTTGATGGGAGTCTGTTTTGAATATATGTATATATACATTTATTTTCTTAGCAATAATAAACCATATTATTTCATCAAGAAATGTCTCAACTATTAGGTGATGAAGAAGTCATGGCAGAAAATATCGATCAAAATTTGGAGAACCTTAAGCCACCTCATGTGATTAAGAAAAAGCTTATTGTTCTCGACGTAAATGGTTTGCTTGTTGATATAATATACGGAAAACAGGGGCAGAATATGAATGCACATATTAATAACCGGGCAAGTGAGTATTGACTTGCGTTTTGTGCATTAATGATGTTTTAGTACATGTTCTATACTCTGAATATTTTTTTTTCAGTTTTCAAAAGGCCTTTTTATCTTGATTTTTTAAAGTTCTGCTTTGAGAGATTTGAAGTAGGAATATGGTCATCAAGACACAGGTATTGCTGGAATTATTGTATTTGGTTGTTATGGATTTTCTCTCCCGTTTAATGGCTTGATTTTATTTGGAATATTGAAGCTTAGAAGTGTGGTAGTTCAATATCAACTATGAAAAACTAATTAAGCTTCTTAATTTTCTGAAGTGATAATTTGTCTCATGTGATCGATTATTTGATGAAAGACGACATGAAGCACAAATTATTATTTTGTTGGGTAGGGACTAAACTTTACTCCATTTAATTTTTTTTATGGAATGAAATGTATTCAGATTTAAAATTGAAATTGAAACTCTTACATGAATTATTGTAGGGAGATCACTTAATGGATTTATTTTTCAGGATGCTTCGCATTGCACAGATTCAAATCGTGAACATCCTGAAAACAAACAAAAAAATGTGATTTTCAAGGAACTAAGGAGAATTTGGGAAAAGCGTGATCCAAATCTTCGGTGCGAACCAGGAGAGTACAACGAATCAAATACGGTGTTGTTGGATGACTCTCCTTACAAAGCCTTGCTCAATCCTGTATGTTTTAAAACTTCTTTGTATATTTTTAAATGATTGAGAGTTACCATTCTTAATGTTATTTCTTTATTCTTACAGCCACACACTGGAATTTTCCCATTTTCTTTCAAATATGATCATAAAAACGATACAACATTGGGTAAGTTTTAATTATCTTTACTATTTGAGGCCGATGGCTGTGATTTAGTTATAATGACTATGTGGGAATGATAGGTCCTGGAGGTGATCTTAGGGTTTATCTGGAAGGCTTTGCTGAAGCTGAAAATGGACAGGAGTATGTGAAGAAAAACCCATTTGGTCAAGATCCTTTGATAGAGAAAAGTAAAGATTGGAATTACTATATGTGGTTTCAACTGGGCTTGGGAATAAATTGAAATAGAAATTTAAATGGGTACATTACGTTTGTACCGATTACTAGATATATATTTTGGTATGTGGCTTCACA
The DNA here is from genome assembly GCA_028015215.1 of Gynostemma pentaphyllum. Lineage (NCBI taxonomy): Eukaryota > Viridiplantae > Streptophyta > Magnoliopsida > Cucurbitales > Cucurbitaceae > Gynostemma > Gynostemma pentaphyllum. The sequence continues at coordinate 34,280,433 of CM051348.1, forward strand.
TATGTTATGGATTTGACATTGAATACGTGTAACTCTGGCTAATTTTTATCAATGTGCTAAAGAGTTGGGTTATCGTAATGTAACATACTTTTGGTACAAGTTTTTTGGTTTGGATTTTGATTCTGGTTTGAATCCTCTTCGAAATGTCAGACACATGTGCTTAAGTTCTACCACCGGCCTTGATACGTCCTAGTGTTTCCTGTTTCCATCCTCAATACGTCCTAGTGTTTCCTTATTCCGTCCTCGATACATCCTGTCGTTTTAATTTTCTTCTCCTACTTTGACATTTGTAACAAAAACAGGAAGATGAGCTTCACCAAATTGAAATGTATTCTCTTTAGCCCATTAAATTATCAATTTTGTTTATAATCATGATTTGATTTAATCACATTTTAATAAGTTTTAAGAAGAATTTTCTTTAAACCTAATTTATTGGTTAATTTCATCAATTTTTAAATATGCATCAAGCTATTGAAAGCTGATAAATCTCCTTCTTTTTCTGTGTAAGTTAAATATATAGAGAGTTTCGTATTATATTTAAGGATTTCAACTTATAGTTTAAAATAAACATGAAATTAGTTGAATTAATTCAAATTAAAAAATATCAAATAACATTTATTAAAACCATGTTATATATAATATTTCTAATGATATCAACTTTTATTTCTATTAGAAAATTTTCATTATCTTATTATAAATATAAGCTACTATTATCTTATTATAAATTTACAAATAAATTATATCTTTTCATCAGTAGCTTTTTGTTATCATTTTTTATGGAGTTTTTTTTTTAATATTATATATTTTAATAATATTTAGAAAAATATTGTAAAAAGAAAAATATTAGGAAAAGTAAGGTAAATCGCATACAAGGGATACGATTTTAAAACTTTAAAGCTAAAATCGTATCCACGGTATGCGATTTTACTGCATTCACAATCTTTTAGGTAAAATCGCATACCGTGTATGCGATTTCAATCCTTTAAGTGAAATCGCATACACGGTATGCGATTTCAAGACAGCAGCCATCTTTTACGCTTTCTCCTCTTCTCTTCTTCACTTTTCTATATTCTTTCCTCGCCGTTTCCGTTTTCCTCTCTAGCTTTGTTGTCGCCCCTCGCCGCTTTCTCCTCTTCTCTTCTTCACTTTTCTATATTCTTTCCTCGCTGTTTCCGTTTTCCTCTCTAGCTTTGTTGCCGCCCCTCGCCGTTTCGGATCAGATCTGCCGCCCCTCGCCGTTTCGGATCAGATCTGCCGCCTCTCGCCGTTTCCGATCAGATCTACCACCGGGTTGAGACCACCGCCCCTCGCCGTTACTTTTTTCACTTCTTCTACGCCGTTTCCGTTCATCATTCACCGGTAAATATCTCAGTCTTTATTTTGTATATTAAAAATGTTTGTTTGATTTTATATATATATGATTCAATGTGAGAATTTTATATAATATGATTTAGGGTTTCATGATACTTAGTTAGATTTAAATTGATTTAGGATTCGTTAGATTCAAATTGATTTAGGGTTTGAAATTGATTTTTATGATTTCAAATTGGTTTAAAAAGTGTGTAAATTAGATTGACAATGTTGTCTATATTGATAAAAAATTTATACATTAGAATTGTTAGTGATTGAATTAGTTAGTTTGAAATCTAAATTTGCATTTGAAAATTTTGATCTGTAGTTATTGCCAATGGGAGATAAGTGTATTACATTACAATGTTACGTTAATGGACGGATTATTGATGGCCTTGATGGAATTGAGTATGACAAACCACCTTTCAAGACATTGACTATATGGAATGGAATAACTTTTGAGAATTTTAAGGCGTTATTAATGGGCACATTATTTGGAGAACTTAGACCAAATAGGGTAGATATATACTATCGCCATCTGACACAAATGTCATCTAGTGTCATTAGATATGTCCCAATAAGTATCAAGAATGATGTAGATTTGACATTTATGATCACCGTCAATTTGCCTCCACCAAATATGGTAGATTTATATGTGGATAGTGACGTATGTTTTGAAAATACGGAGGGCAACGTTGTTGGTGATCAATCTACTGATATTGGGTTTCTTCCCTATCATCCATATGAGACTATTCCACCGGACGAATGAGTTTATTGATATACGTACACTAACGGACGATGAAGAAGAAATGCTTGATTTGAATAGTGATAGTAGGATGCATGATGTCACTTGTCCTTCTTTCACGGAGTTGAACATTGATTCTTTGAATCGTATGAATGAAGTCCCATCGTTTCCACGTGTTGTATTAAGAGGTGGAGATGAGGAATTGCGTACGGGACTTAGGTGTTATAGATCGTGTGGGAACCGTATCTGCATCACATGATATCATTGCCGGACTTCTGTATAGATAGTCGTGACGTGTGGCCGAGTATTTGCCCACTCATTTGCTTTCATATAGTTGAGTGGCATCGTCCAGATCGAGTCATGCGTCAATTTGGTCTCAGACAAGATATTCCATCACCATGTGATACAGATCTCCGTTTACACACATTCGATTTCAGAGGTCGCAGAGAAGCTGATTGGCGGATAGAACATGCACCTCTCATATCATGGTGGTCAAATCGACGATCTCATATTATTGATGGAGATCCTGTTCAATTTCCTGGTGACTGTGAGGCTGATTATGTAGAGTGGTATACGTCTATCACGCGTTTGTTCATTACTCGACACGCTGCTGCTTTTGACTTTGTGGTGAGTCATTAAAATTGTTTTTTTTATTATTGTTAACATCGTAAATTAACAACTTTCTTTGTTAATCGGCTTGGTCGATCGCAAAATGTCTCTCTAGATTGTCCTGATCACTTGACTCGAGACTATATCCGGAGAATGTGTTCCTCATATGGAGGAATTCAATACTATGTTCGATATAGAGCGTCCGGATCCTCGCTTTAGAAGAGGTCGTCGTCCACGTGCACATCCTGCTCCCGAGGAGGCGGGAATTGATGATGTCGTTCTTGAGGAGATGCATACCGAGGGAGATGGGTGATGTACCAGAGACCACACACAACTATCCTAGTAACCCGTCATCCCCTCATTTTGTCATGGTACCAACCCTGGGATCACAGGAAATATTTTCACAGGTCGTCATTCCTGAACCTGATAGTGATGTTGATGTACCGCGAGTTCCAGTGACGTACTCGCGGTCGAGGACCAGGGCGGGGGAGGAGGCGTCGTATTGGTGGTGATGGTGCCAGGTCCATCACATCATATGGATGATACCAGAACCATCTCAGGTGGTCGATGGTGCCGGTCCTTCACAGATTATTGATGATTCATATATAACCCCGATAGGACGTGTTCGCCCTCCTCGTAATAGGAGACGACCTCCGTGTGGGACAGGAGGTCATCGATGATGATGTATTTGTTCAAAACTTGTTAAGACTTGAATAATTCATTATTTCAAATCAAATGTCAATTTCAGACTTCATTTGTTATTATGAATGTGAGAGAATATTTTCATATTTTGTTGATCAATATTTCACATTTTTAACGAGCCACTCAAAAATTTGCATACAGTTTTTTTAAAAAAAATGGCCATAAAATTTGCATACTCTAAAAAAAAATGGCCATAAAATTTGCATACTCTAAAAAAAAATGGCCATAAAAAAAACTGCACTCTCTGGTTTGAAATCGCATACAGAGTATGCGATTTCTATCCAGAGAGTTTTAAAAAAAAATTTGGTCTCTGCTTAGAAATCGCATACTGAGTATGCGATTTCTAAGCAGAGAATTTAAAAAAAAAATTTGCATTGGTTTGAAATCGCATACAGAGTATGCGATTTCTACCAGTATTAAAATCGCATACTCTGTATGCGATTTTAGCTTTTACTTTTAAAATCGCATACTGAGTATGCGATTTTACCTTTTGTTCTAAAATCGCATACTGGGTATGCGATTTACAATATTTTTATTAATATTTTCAAAGTTACAATATTTTTAGGAATATTTATTAAAACCACAATATTTAATTTCAAAACCCCATTTTTTATGTTTACAAAGGTTGACATAGATGAAAAGACAACTCTTACCCTCCGTCATAATGACAGCGGTCGAAAACATAGAAAATTGAAATATTAAATAAAAAATTATTACATTCTAGTGGGGATCGTGCAAGATTTGCCATGTGCATTCAATTGAAACGACAGATCCTTGATTTTCGTATCACCTTCTCAACTAATAGATATTTACCAAATATGAAAAAAGAAAGTTCCTAATGCTCTGATAGTTGAGTTCACTTTTCTAAATTATTTAATAAGGAGATTTTATCGATCAGCTCACAATAAAAAAAATATCAATCTTCAAGTTTAAAAAATTGAGTATTCAAATATTTTTAAATAGTGATAGTTAAAAAATATTATTGAAAATAAACTAATATTTAAAAACTTAATTAAAAAATAAATAAGTTAATTTTTCAACTTTTAATTAATGAATTTATTCTCTTATTTATAGGAGAATATGTTGATGACATCACCGTACCACGTGTCGCGTTAGGATTAGACCACATGTTGTTTCTCAATTACATGTCGCTTGCGGGTTACGCCATGTGTCATTTCCTAACGGCACTTGCATTCGGTTTAAATATTTTGGTCTATGTTGGAGACTGCAAAGCCAGGTCTTTTCAGGTGCGTAGACTTTATGACTAGGCACTACGGTCAGACGAGGTGCCCTAGTACTACGGTCAGACGAGGTGCCCTAAGATCGGGGTCGAGGAGAGTGACACGAGTGCTACGATCGGGCGAGTGCCAAGATTACGGTCCGGATGAGGTGTCCAAACACTACGGTCAGACGAGATGCATAGACATTCTTGTCAAGTTGTAAAATTCCATGTGTTGACAATTTCACCTCACAACACTTTCTTTAAATTTCATCTATTATTTTTTACATCACACCCCTTTATTAATTTAAAAATAGAAACGAATTAATTATTCAATAATCAATATATTGGATTGAGACTAGTCAAATTTGGAGTTTGAATTAAATAAGGTATTCATCGTAATGTTCCAATCATATTTACATGTGACATCAATCAATGACCACATAATTCACATACGTGCTATTAATTATTAATACCAGTCAAGGACTTTTTGGCTTTAATTTTTTTAAGGACTAGTCAAGGTCTATACGCATATGCACATCAAAGTGCATCATTCCTACAATAAAATTATTAGCCACATCTTAATAAAAAAATAAAAATAAATTATTAGCCACATCATTTTTAAATAAATACATTTAAAATTATCAATACCAATTAATAAATATATCTTTTATCCATCACAACACAATATTCTTCTATACTGATTCGAATTATTTTAAGGACAAGTACTTTTGTAACCCCAATTAATATCAAATAACATAATTTAACCCAAAAAAAATTCAAAATCCAACCATACGTACTTTTATTTTTTCCATCGCTGGAGTCTGGAGAGTAAAAATAGCAGAAATCATTCTTTCGAATTCAAAATAAAAAGATAGAAGAAAAAAAACTATCTAGACGAAAACAAAAAGATGGTAAATCAACAAAGATTCAGGTATGAAATTTTGATTTTTTCTTTCTTATATATAAGATTTAAAAGTTTAAATATATGAAAATCTGGAAAACATCACTGATTTTTAAAACCAACATCATCACTGATTTTTAAAACCAAATTCATCACTGATCTTCAGACATAAATAAAAATTGATTTTTTTAATCAAAGATTTCAAGAAATTATCACTGATCTTCAGACACAAAAAAAATTTGATTTTTTTTAATCAAAGATTTCAAACAAAATGATTCTTATTACGAAGAAAACATAATAGATTTTTTATTGGAAATTAAAAAAAAATCAAAAGTTCAAGATTTAAAACGGTTCTTTATAAGATAAATTATGTACGAAAAAAAAGGTTTAGAAGAAGATGAACAAGACGTTTATGAATGTAATTTTCCCATTATTTTAAATCTATATATAAAAAAAGTTCTAAAATTAAAATTCTAAAATGCACTATTTGATTTTTAAAATATTCAAACACATTAATCAGTTAGAATTGTCATTATTTTTTAAATTCACACACTTAGTTTATTCTATAGTGTCTCATGTGTCCAAGTCTATTTAATTTAAGATTTCGCATATTACAAATAGGTTCAAAACTATATTTATATCTGATTTTGATCTCCAAACTAACCATTTTTTTGTTAAATGATTTGACTTGAAATTGGATGCATTCTATGATTAGGTTATTATAAAAGAAAATCAAGTCATAAGTGTTTTTATAAGTTTTTTTTATTACCTTGACTTCAATTATATATATATATATATATATATATATATATATATATATATATATATACATATATATATATAAACCTTAATTTATTCAAACTATATTCACTTATTTTATTTCTCGTGTTTCATTCTTCCTTTGTTGGTTATTAATTGTTTTTAGTATTAACTAAAATTCTTGAGTGTTCTTATTCTCTTGATTGTAACAAATCTCAAGAAATCTCTTGAGAAAAGCAAATATATTTTAATAAAAGTAAAAAATATTGTTTGGTAAATTTGTAGTATGTATATAAAAAAATATAAATATTTTTTTTCCTTCTAAGATGATATCATTAACATTTTATCAATAGTTCATCTAACAATAAAAAGTTTTAAATCTCAAATAATAGAAAGTACAAGTGAGAGAATAAGACAAACAAAACAACACAAGTAAATTAAAATAGTATAAAAATTAAGTTTTTTTTTTTTTGCAAAAGATATAAAAATGAAGTTATGTTATGACAATTTCGTTATCTTAGTAATAACTAAGGAAAAAGTAAAAATTACTTTTCGAAATTCAATATTTATAAAATAACCTGATAAATTTTGTATTTTAAATTATCATGTTCCAATGTTTCACTTATGGAAACCGTAGGGTAAACTTAACCATATAAATTATAAATTAAATTATTTGTTATTTATATAGTAATACAATCATGTAATAAAGTTTTGATTTCAAGTATAACCGGTTAATATTTTTCAATTTAGTTCATATATAAGCATCACTATTATTACCACATTCTTTCTAACGTATTTATCACATTCACAGAAAAGGAACAGATATAAACTATTTATTAACTTTTTTTTTTTTTAACAAAAAGACCATTTTTCTTAGAACACTAAATTGAAACTTATGGTAGAGATTGAATTGACACATATCTCAAACTATAAAAAGTAAAAAACTAAAATTGAAACTTTTAAAGTTATAGTGACTAAAATGAAACATATCCTATTATAGGAATTAAAATTGTGTTTAAACTGATTAAAAAAATTGTGTTTAAACCCTTTAAATTATTTTTATTCAATAATGATTGTAATAAATAAAATTGGAAATTTTAATTAATTTACAATCTACACCTAATTTCTTTGTATGATTGAATGATTAAATTAAATAATCATTGGAATAAAACGACTTGAATTCAATAAAATATTAAACAATGTCACAATCAACAAGAAGTAAAAGTAAGCAAAAATATATAAAGAAAGAAGTTTTCTTTTCAAGATTGAGTATTGAAATTAAGAGATAAATTAAAAATATAATTTTGAACCAATATTATTTTAATTTACTGTTTGAACTGAGAGCAGTTTTAAAAATTAGTTCACACAATATAGACAACATTATAAATATAAAATGGAGTGAGCCATAGGAAAATTTTTAAAAACTCAAGTCTAAATCTAAACACATTATATCTCTGTCTATATATATATAAAAGAAAATAAAATCAATGGGGGCAAGCCCCCACCCAACCATGTTGCCTCTTCCTCTATGATATTTTGATCTTCACATCAAAAGGACTTAATTTGATTATTGTGTTTAAGATAACACAGTCCTTAATATTTTTTTTTAATTTTCAATAGTAAATTTCTTTAAGTTACTGTTTTATTTTTTCCATCTTCTAGTTTTTTAAGATTATTTTTATTTTAAATACAATTGGTGAATAATTCGAAGATTGATAAAATAGAAATTTAAACGGGAAATTTCATTGGGTAGCAGAATTTTGAGTAATATTTATAAATATAGCATTTTTAAAAAGTATTTGCAAATATAGCAGATTTTTAAAAACCCCCAATCATGTGATCAGAGATATCAGTGATAACTTATAAAATAATCAGTGATTATCAGTGATTCCTTCATAAAATATCAGAATATCAATAAATCAGTGATTACTAATCACTTATTACTAGTGGCAATTCTGTAATATTTTAGCTGCGAATTTAATTTTTCTGCTATTTTTGCAAATATGTTTTTTTACTGCTATTTTTACAAATATTGAACATATTTTTGCTATTTTTGCAAGAGCCCCAATTTAAACCCAACTAACTTTTAGAATGTTTTTAAATTTAAATTTAATTTAAAAATAAATTTATTTTGAAAGCACAAAAACTTAAAATTGATATGTTGATTAAAAAGAGGTTTTTAATTATTTATTTAATAAAACAGAAAAACTCCATGAATTGTTTAGATTTTAGGTAAAACACTAGTTATAAATTTTTTTAAAAAGTATTATACTGTGTAAATTGAGGGAGGGAATACATTTTTTTAAAAGTAAATTATTAACCGATCGTAATGTTGGACATTACAATTACTTGTTTAGTTAGACAAATGACTCATTAATGTCTATTGATTTAGATTTCTCCTTTCTTAAAGAAAGATTGAGATAAGATGAATCACAAAGAGATTTCAATCTATCTATTAAAGTTTTTCCCAGCTTGAGCTTTTTTAAAGAGTATATACAAATATAGAAAGTTTTTTTTCTATTATTTTTAATCATTGATTGATAGTGATCGGCGTTAATCAACTTAAGACATCACTACAAGAAACTGGCAGTTTAGCGACGCACAGCTAACGACGAAATGCAATGAGTCACAACAACGACAGAATCCATCGCCCCGTGAAGAGTTGATTTCAGCGATGGATTCCGTCGTCTAAAAGGCCGCAGAAATTTTGCGGGAGAAAGTGGCATGCCTTGGGCGAGACATTTCGTCGCCATATTTGGCGCCATAATTTCCCGCAAAAAGGTGGGGCGATGTACCCCGTCGTTGAAAAAGGCGCGAATTTTCCCGCGAAATAGGATCATGGATTCCATCGTTGCGTAATATGGTGGGAAATGGCCTCCGCCAAGTGAGCGACGGATTCCGTTGTTCCACTTTAAGGAGGGAAAATCTCCCGCTTATAGGAACGACGCATTCCATCGCTACCTTTACAGTGTATAAATTGATGTGTTGGGCAATCAGATTTATTCATCATCAAAAACACCTTGTTACTTCTTTTTGCGATTTTATTTCTTATAATATCCAAAAAAATGCGTGAATAGATGTATGTTTGTCTATTAGAAGGCTATTTGAACGATTAGTTCGTAGCAGAGGTGGAAGAATTTGTGGAGTTTTGTGAAAGTACTGTTGATTATGATCAGAATTGCAAAATAATACGATGTCCATGCAGAAAGTGTAAAAATAAGAAGTTATTTTCTTCATTTGATGTGAAGAAATACCTGTATAGTCGTGGATTTGTGAAGAATTATTACAGATGGGTTTATCAAGGGGAATCTGACGATCAATATAATGCAGCATTGGAGCGAGTCGTGTTCTATCAAGGAAGCAGCTCGAATGCAGTACCGAATGTGGAAGAAAAATGTGATGAAAGACAGCAAGAGTATGGACAGATGCCGACCAGCCTCACTCGTCTTAGACGGCTCGTGCGACTAGAGAGACTCAAGAGCTCGGCGAGAGCAACGTGTCTCTTAGGGCACAGATTGTACAACTTTAGGAGAGCAACGATTGTCTGACGGCGAATATGACGATGGTTCTTGATCGACTCGATGCGTCTGAGCGGGCTCTTCTTGAGTTTGAGAGGTCGATGAAGGCTACAGTGGATAGTCTTCTGGCTGCCGTGCGAGGAGGAGAGGGTTCTTCGATGTCCAGTTTTGCTCCACTACCGCCCGAGCCTCCTCTGATCAGCAGTAGATTTTGTATATTTTATGGATATTTTTTGTCTTGCACGGTTTATATACATTTTGAAACATTTTTATTCTTTATATAATATTCATTTTATATTTTATTATTTAATTAATTTACAATTTCGAATTATTAAATAATTTAATTAAATTATTATTTTAAAAAAAATATATCCAAAATGAGCGACAGAAGGCGTCGTTGAGCTTAAATTGTGAAATTGATACGTAACGATGCATTCCAACGTATAATAAATTATTGTTCCGTGGACTCTGGACGACGCATTTCGTCGATAATAATAAAGATAACTAACCACGTAATTTTTCGTTGTAGTCAATATGTATCTTTGACTTTCAACGATCCATTTCGTCGTTAGAGTCAACAATCACCTTGACTTTTTAACGACAAACTACGTCGTCTAGCTCTTGGTCAACATAAGCCAAAGATGGAACCTTTTTTCCTCGTTAATGGACGAGGCAATTCGTCGTTAATGTTGTCCAACGATGAAAAAAATAACGTCAAGCCGTTTCGTCGTTAATTCCGTCGTTATTTCTCTTTAACGACGGAAAAGGGGCCCGTTCCATCGCTAATCCCCCGTCGCTATTAAGTAGTTTTCTTGTAGTGTTAATAATCATTTAACATAGATAACCGTTAATAATTGATTCACACGAAAAAATATGCTACATTTATAAATATTTTTTTTAAGTTATATTAGATTTATAATTAACTTATTTTTTTCACCCCTTGTTTTTACGTCTGTGCATTTGAATGCTTTGTTATTTTATTTGTTATTCGTCCAATTCTACTATTAACTATTTGAACTTTTATTCGAAAATTAATAAATATAAAATTCAATAAGGGAACGTGTATATTTAAGTGTTATCGAAATTCACTGCCCATAATATGTTGGATGTAACCATATATTTTAAATATAAAATTTGAGAGGTGAAAATAAGGTAAAAGGTAAAGGAATAAAAAGTATATTTTTATTTTCATTTACTGTTATTTGAAAGAAATAGTAATTGGTTATCGTTAATGCGTCGTTTAGTTGTCGATGAAAGTTTCAAGCGAGGACTAGTAGTTTTTGACGACGTTACGGTTGTGGCTAGCTGTTTCCGATGACAGTTTCATTTATTTCAATTCTGTCTTAATTTCAAAATTTAATACATGATTAATTTCGAGAATTAATTATGTTGAATGAGTTACAAAATTGATTTTTTAATAAATGGCAAACTAATATTATTGGCAAGGTGGGCATTCGCTGGGATCATTTTTAGGCGATTTTGCCTGCCGCCGCGGCGGTGAGTCTGAGTATGGTTTTTGGCTTTTCCAAGCCAAAAACCCGAGAAATGGCGCCGCGCTACCAAGCGTTGTTGTTCTCCTATCGTGTCCACCGCCGCGGGGGCTACTCTGAAATTTCGATTTTCCCTATTTTTCTTTGTATTTTTTCCTTTTATATTTATATTACTTCTTGACCTAATTCTTTGTATAAATATGGGTCTTTGACCATGAGAATCAATGAGAAAAACGTTCATACAAATTTTATCATGGTATCAAAGCGGGTTAATCAATGACCTCGCAAGAAGAAATACAAAAGCAGAAGAAAATCGAATCTAACATGGGGATTGTCAAACCTCCGTTAGATTCATCTTCTCCATACTATTTGCATCCTTCTGATGGACCACAAATCACAATCTGCCCAATTGTGTTGCGTGGTGAGAATTATAATGAATGGGTCCGATCGATGCGAAATAACTTTCGCGAGAAGAACAAATTGGGTTTCATTGATGGAACCATAAAGAAACCAGTCGGGATCTGCAGAAGAGAACTTATGGGTGACGGTGAATTCAACTCTTGTAGGGTGGATCCACAACACCTTGGATCCAGGGCTTAGATCTTCCGTCCCTCAACCTGATGATGTGAAGGATATGTGGGGCGATATTCGAACGCGCTTTCTCGATTGGAAACGGACCAAGGATTCACGAATTGAAAACACTCCTTAGTGGGTGTAAACAAGAGGCACAACGATAGTTACCTACTATAATGAATCGAGGAAGATTTGGGATGAACTAGAAGGGTACACAATTGTACCAACTTGTACGTGTGAGGCGGCGACAATCTTGGCTAAACAGAGGGAAAATGAAAAGGTACATGATTTCCTTGTGGGGTTAGATTCGACCTTGTACGGTAATGCGGTATCGAATATTTTGATGATGGAGCCCTTGCCGAGTCTAAATGTCGTTTTTGGTAAGTTAGTCACAGAAGAAAGACATCATACAATTGCTCGTTCTCAAGAACCAAAACTAGATGCGATTGGGTTTGCTATGCAAGGAGCCTCGAATAAGGGAAAACCACAGACTCGTGGTGGAGATAAATCAAAAGCTAATCTATTTTGTTCTCATTGCTCTAAATCAGGACATGACAATACAACCTGTTTCCAGTTGCATGGGTATCCTAATTGGTGGCCTTCTAATGGAGGGCAAGGACGAGGAGGAGGACGATCCGGTAGAGGCGGAGGAAGAGGTGGTAGTGGCCAGGTGGGCAAGTGGCGAATACGGCCATCACAACAAATTGTGAGAAACAGACACACCTATTACGACTCTTGATCGAAGCGGGTTACATGGCCTTTCGATGATCAATGGGCTACATTGGTGAATATGTTGAATTCGAAAGGTCAATCCTCTACCACCGAGAAATTGAATGGTAAGTCTGTTGATGCGGTTTGTGGATCATCGATCCTGGATGTTCCAATCATATGTCCGGGTAATGCTCACTTGTTTTATAATTTGGTTGATATTTCTCCTATCTCGGTTGGTCTTCCTAATGGAAAGCAGACTTTTGCACGCAAAACGGGGATCGATTACTTTGAGCGAAATATGAAGTTAGATCGTGTGCTATACATTCCAGTTTAACTTGCAATCTTTTATCCGTCTCTCAACCGCTTAACGATAATTACTATGCTATTACGTTCTTGACAAGCTTTGTGTTATTCAGGACCGAGGTTCGAGGATTATGATTGGAGCGGGTGATCAATGTGATGGGGTTTATTGGTTTTGTCCGCTTCAACATCAACAAGTGAATCAGGCGGTTGTGACGATTAATAGTGAATTGTGGCATCGTCGTCTTGGCCATCCCTCAAGAAGTGTTGAATCTTCTTTATCTAGTTTATTTTATTCTTCTAGCGATTAAGAAAAACACTAGTTTGCATCAATCTTGTGACATTTGTCTTCGTGCGAAACAAACGAGAAGTGTATTTCCTTTGAGCTTTAATAAATCGATTGCTATTTTTGATTTGATACACGTGATATTTGGGGACCATATAATCTTGCTTCTAGTTGTGGGGCACATTACTTTCTTACTATTGTAGATGATTGCTCCCGAAGCGGTTTGGGTTTTTCTTATGACTCACAATCAAGTTCCACAACTATTGCGAGATTTCGTAAAATGGTGCAAACTCGGTTTAATACAACTGTGAAAGTTATTAGAAGTGATAATGGTAGAGAGTTTACCTCCCTCCATCGATTTTATGGGGACCATGGAATTCTTCACCAAACCTCTTGTGTTGACACACCCCAACAAAATGGGAGAGTGGAAAGAAAACATAGGCATATTCTTAATGTTGCTCGGGCTCTTCTCTTCCAAGCTAACCTTCCTACCTCTTTTTGGGGTGAAAGTGTCTTAATCTTGTGTATCTTATTAACCGAACCCCTACTTCTATTCTTCACTACAAGACACCATATGAAATTTTATTTAATAACTCCCCGTCTTATACCCACTTGCGTGTCTTTGGTTGTCTTTGTTTTGTGAAGAATCAACCTCGTGTTAAAGATAAGTTTGGTTCTCGATCTCGAAAATGTATTTTTGTGGGATATCCGTTTGGGAAGAAAGGGTGGAGAGTTTATGATCTTGAAACTCATGAATTCTTTGTTTCACGCGATGTAACCTTTTGTGAGCAAAGTTTTCCCTTCCTAGATAATGCTTCCTCTCCCGACATAGGCCTTTCATCTTCCTCACATAATAACCCAGGTTATGATGATCCTGTTCAAGACGAAACTCTTGTTAGTAGTGAGACTTTACCATCTACTTTGCCAGATGATGACGGTTTCTCGGTGCCTCCTATTGATACCTCTAATGTTGTTGGTGACGTGCCTATTGATTCTTCTTCTTCGAATGTACCTACTGATGCTTCCCCGGATGCCATTCCAACTGGAAGAGGACATCGGATTAAGAAGAGTTCAACGAGGCTCACAGATTATGTTACCAATACCGTTCGTCCTATAAACCCCGTCACATCACCTTCTTACGCTTCATCATCATCCTCAGGTACTCGTTTTCCTATTGCTTGTTATGTAAATTGTGATAGATTTTCGCACAAACATTCTTGTTTCTTGGCTGCCATTACTACAGGAAAAGAACCAACCTCTTTTCACGAGGCGATTCAGGATGCCAGGTTGGCGTCAAGCAATGAAAGAGGAGATTGATGCCCTTGAACGTAATCTTAACATGGACCTTGGAAGATCTCCCACCTGGAAACGTGCTATTGGTTGCAAATGGGTGTATAAGATCAAATATAAGTCCGATGGATCCGTCGAAAGATTGAAAGGTCGTCTTGTGGTTCATGGAAATCGTCAAATTGAAGGTATCGATTTCAATGAAACTTTTGCACCGTTGCCAAAATGGTTCCTGTTCGGACTTTCCTTTCTTTGCTATTGCTAGGAAGTGGGAGTTGCATCGGATGGATGTTCACAATGCGTTTCGCATGGTGATCTTGATGAAGAGGTATATATGAAATTGCCTCCGGGTTTTGCCTCTTCACGCCTGGTAAAGTTTGCCGGTCTTCGTAAGTCCTTATATGGACTTCGACAGGCTCCTCGCAATTGGTTTGCTAAATTATCTTCCGCATTGAAAGATATAGGTTTTGTTCAGTCTTACCCAGATTACTCTCTATTCAGCTACTCGAAAAATTCGGTTTCTTTGCATGTGCTTGTGTATGTTGATGATCTGATTATTACAGGCAGTTCTTCTAAGGCCATTGCTTCTTTCAAGAAGCAACTCAGTGACAAATTTCATATGAAGGACTTGGGTGCATTGAAATACTTTCTTGGTATTGAAGTAGCTCGTGGAACTGATGGGCTTTATTTATCTCAACGTAAGTATGCTCTTGATATTATTGGAGAGGCTGGTTTACTTGGAGCCAAACCTGTTTCTACTCCTATTGAACAAAACCATCGACTTGCTCTTATCAATGGCAAATCTCTTGATGATCCTGAGAAATATAGACGTCTCGTTGGCCGTCTTATTTATTTGACTATTACTCGTCCGGAGCTTAGTTATTCGGTTCATATCTTGGCCCAATTTATGGGTAATCCTCGTCTTGAACATTGGGATGCGGGCCTGCGCGTTTTGCGTTATTTGAAGGGATGCCCTGGTCAAGGTATTCTTCTACGTGGTGAATGTGATTTTCAATTAACTGCTTATTGTGATAGTGACTGGGCTAGTTGCCCTTTATCTCGGCGTTCTTTGACTGGCTATTATATCCTTTTGGGTTCTTCCCCGATTTCTTGGAAGACTAAGAAACAGGTTACTGTGTCCCGTTCCTCTGCTGAAGCGGAGTATCGATCTATGGCCTCTACGATCTGTGAGTTAAAATGGCTTAAGTCTTTATTATCATGTTTTGGTATAACTCACTCGCAGCCTATTCAGCTTTATTGTGATAGTCAGTCAGCTTTACATATTGCCGCTAATCCGGTTTTTCACGAACGAACAAAGCATATTGAGATGGATTGCCACTTTGTTCGTGATGCTCTTTCTGTTGGTCTTGTTCGCGCGGCACATCTTCGAACTGATCTTCAACTTGCCGACATTCTCACTAAGGCTCTCGGTAAAGCTCGGTTTCAGTTTCTTATTGGCAAGTTGGGCATTTGTGATCTTCATGCTCCAACTTGAGGGGGCGTATTGGCAAGGTGGGCATTCGCTGGGATCATTTTTAGGCTATTTTGCCTGTCGCCGCGGCGGTGGCTTCTCACTGCCGCGGCGGTGAGTCTGAGTATGGTTTTTCGCTTTTCCAAGCCAAAAACCCGAGAGTGGGCGCCCGGCCAGTGTGTGGTGGGTGCGCGCGCTACCCAAGCGTTGTTGTTCTCCTATCGTGTCCACCGCGCGCGGTAACCTCACCACGCGGCGGCGGTGGGCTACGAAATTTCAGTTTTCCCTATTTTTCTTTGTATTTTTTCCTTTTATATTTATATTACTTCTTGACCTAATTCTTTGTATAAATATGGGTCTTTGACCATGAGAATCAATGAGAAAAACGTTCATACAAATTTTATCAAATATGCCTTAGTCTTCACTCATCAGAAATCACTTCTCTTGAGTTTCTCTCTATTTTTTCTGATTTTGTTTTCGTTTTATGTATTCGTTGGAGAGTACGTTCTTGTCGAGTTCTGTCAGAGTGAACGTATCTTGTTGATGATCGTTCATCACATCATCTTATCATACGAGATAAATTGTCATTAATTGCAAACATCCTGAGGCAGGTGACTATTATCTCAAGGACAATACAACTATATGATTCAGTGTTCATCGAGAAGTTTTTGCTTATTCTCCTTTCAGTTAAATTCTTACTTTACTAATGAGTTTCTATTAGTGCATGTATGATGTAATCAGTATCCATTTTATCAATCAGTGTTGTTATTCTTCTACTTTTTGTGTTCTCCAATTTTCCAACATAGTATATGATTAGTAATTATAATATTATTGAACGAATGAAGTGAGATCCTCTTCTCTAAAACAAGTAATCATTATTTCTCCATCCATGTGATTTATTCATTATTACTACACAATATCATCATCGACTGTTGTTTTTTTTTTTTAAATAAAAAATTAACAAAAAGTTAAATTGTATATTTGATGCACATATTTTATTATTTGTGTCAGTTTTGATTTACCTATTTTTTAATTTTTTTTTTAAAGTTTCATTTTAGTATTTGTATTTTGTTACAAGTCAATTCAATCCTTATATTCTTAAAAGTTTCATTTTAATACACATCTTTAGTTAAATCATATTAGTATTCTCCTCCATAATTTTTTTTGAGATATTATATCAAATTGGGAGAGAGGAGACTCGAACCTTCGATCTCATTGGAAAGGGAGCATGCGCCTAACTATTTGACTTATGCTCGTGTTGGCCTATCTTTATCACTCATAATATTGTCTCAAATTTATTATTTTTTTATTAGCATGATTTTTCCATCAAATTTAAAACTATTCATCAATGATTATAGAAACTATCAAGAATCTGCACCGACTAAAATAAATCTTTAAACTGTACGATATTGAAGTGATAAATTTATGGTATAGGAATATTAAGGAAGCTCACTAAAGACTACCTAACAGCATCTTGTTAAGACATACACATGGGCTGATTAGTTAGTTTGTTATATTGGTTATGTAATTATCATTTTTACATTTCTCTTTACTATAAGTATGAGACTTGTATTTTGTCCACAGATAATAATAATTCATCCTTTCTTTGTGGTCAACTATCTCTAACTCTAATATGGTATCAATCGCCCCTATGCCTCACTGCCTTTCTTGATTGAAATTCTTCTTCGAAATTTCTCTCAAAACCTCTGGGAATCCTGTAATGACAACCTCTTCCACCTCCACTGATCTTCCGCACACAATCTCTGAGAGTTCTGATTCGAAAGCTGTAAATCTTGGAAACAAAACCTCCATTATGAAGCTTGGGGATGACAATTACCTATGGAAGTTTCAAGTCTTGATAGCAATCGAAGGCCACAATCTTGAATTATACATTGATGAAGATACTCGTCCTCCTGCTCCTTTCATTGCTACTGGTTCAGGATCTTCTACTACAAGGACTGCAAATCCAGATTTCATCTTCTGGAAAACTCAAGATAAGCTTCTCTCTTCCTGGTTGATTGGATCAATGACTGAATCCATTCTGGCTGAAGTTACAGAGTGTAAAACTTCAAGCGAAATCTGGCAATGTGTTCAAGAATTGTTCATGAATCAGAATATGGCCAAGATTATGCAATTTAAAGAAAAGCTCCAAACCTCGAAGAAAGAGAGTTTATCGATGAAAGATTATCCTCTGTAAAATGAAAGGTTATGCTACCTCCCTTTCTTCTGTTGATACGAAAATTACAGATCAAGAACTTATCATGTATGTACTATCTGGATTAGGATCTAACTATGATTCTATCATATCTGTCATTTCTGCTAAATCCAAGAAACAAACAATGAAGAATGTTTCAGCTTTACTTTTGACCCATGAAGCACGATTGGAAAGGAATTCTGTTTCTCATAATTCATCTTTGCCATCTGTTAATCTAACTATGCAAAGATCTTTCTCTGGAAATACCAACAGCAATCAACAATAGAATAATGGAAATCAGTCTAGACAAGCAAATCAGAAGAACAACAAGAACAAGAACAAGAATAATAGAGGAAGAGGGTGGAATCAAAATGGAAAACCTCAGTGTCAGCTATGTGGTAGATATGGTCATACCGGATTAAAGTGCTTTTTTCGATTTGATCCCAATTTTACTGGATATCAGGCTAATTCTAGTTCAACAAATAGCAATGGAGGAATGTCAAATAATGCTCCTTCTGGATATCAGGCCAATTTTCATGGATCTTCACCACAAAATCCATTTAATACATCATATCAACCTAATCCCATGTCAGCTATGATGGTTACTCAAGATCTTGGCAATGATCCTAATTGGTTTCTAGACTCTGGGGCCACCAATCATGTCACCAACAATCTGGGAAATTTGAGTTTTGGATCAGAATATGCAGGATCAAGTCAGATTCAAGTAGGCAATGGAGCAGGTTTAAATATAACTCATTTTGGTTCTTCTACTTTAGTATCTCCAAACTCTTCTAAACCTTTTCTTCTTACCAATTTATTTCTTGTTCTAAAAATAACCAAAAATCTAATTAGTGTCAGTTAGTTTGCTCGTGATAATAAAGTGTTTTTCGAATTTCATTCCAATGTTTGTTTTGTCAAGGATCAGGAAACTGGACAGGTGCTGCTTGAAAGACAACTTCATGGTGGGCTTTATCGATTCAATCTCAAAGTTCAGCATCCTTCACAACATGACAGCAACCTCAAATCATCAAATCTTATAGACAACAATCATTCTCTATACAATCTGTCAATTGTAAACCCATCTCCTATAGATATTTGGCACAGAAGATTAGCTCATGCCAACTTAGATACTGTTAAACTTGTATTACAATCTTGTAATCTTTCTCATTCATTGAATAAATATGCACATTTCTGTCATTCTTGCCCACTTGCTAAAAGTCATAAACTGCCTTTTCATTCTTCTAAATCTATCTACACAGCACCTTTACAACTTGTAGAATCTGATCTTTGGGGTCCTGCTCATTGTGTATCACGCACAGGTTTCAAATATTATATGAGTTTTATTGATGCATACTCAAGATACACTTGTTTTTACAATCTAAATCTGATGCTTTTAAAACTTTCCTTTTGTTTAAAAATCAAGCAGAAAAGTCACTCAATACTCATATTCTTTCTTTGCAAACAGATCGGGGAGGAGAATTTCGAACTTTTACTTATTTTCTTCAAAAACATGGGATTAACCATAGAGTTTCTTGTCCTCATACATCTGAGCAAAATGAGATTGTGGAAAGAAAACACAGACACATTGTAGAATCAGGCTTGTCCATGCTAGCCCAATCTTCCTTACCTATGCACTTTTGGGATGATGCATTTGCCTCTGCTGTCTTTGTGATTAATCGATTGCCCACCAAAGTTCTTCAATCAGTATCTCCTGTGGAAAGACTTCTTGGCAGCAAACCAGATTACACATTCCTAAAGGTATTTGGTTGTACTTGTTATCCTTAGCTTAGACCATATAATAATCATAAATTGTTATATAGGTCATCAAAGTGTACCTTCTTAGGTTATAGCTATAAACATCATGGATACAAATGCCTTGCTTCTAATGGTAGAATATATATTTCAAGACATGTGATATTTGATGAATCTTTATTTCCATATTCTACTATTTTCAATGTTGCTCCTCTTTTACCTACCCCACAAACAGTTCCCCTTATATCTATACCAACTCCAACTTTATCACAACCTGTAGCTAATAGTTTTTCTCCTATTTTACCTACTCCATCAGAATCATTACCTCCTAATCCCTCTGCTATTTCATTCCCTACTGATATTCCTGTTTCTTCTCATCCACTTGAGGTTCCTATTTCACCTGCTCCAATTGCACATGAGAACCTACTTTCTAATCCTGTATCTTCTGCTTCAACCTCTATTCCTACAGTGACTAATTCACATGCCATGGTCACAAGAGGTAAAAAAGGCATACATGTACCAAAATTTTTTGCATCCACTATTACAGATGATACTTCTGCTATTGAACCTAAGAATGTCAAAGAAGCTCTCAAATCTGAGAATTGGTGCAAAGCTATGCAATCTGAATATGAGGCATTACTTAAGAATGATACATGGGTTCTTACTCCTCCACCAAAAGACAAGAAGATCACTGGCTGTAAGTGGGTATTCAAGATCAAGAGAAATTCTGATGATACAATTTCAAGATACAAAGCTAGATTGGTGGCAAAAGGCTTTCATCAACAGCCTGATCTTGATTATACAGAGACATTCAGTTGAGTTGTCAAACCTCTAACAATTCGTATCTTGCTTGATATCAATAATGTCTTCCTCCATGGTATTCTCAAAGAAGAAGTCTTAATGCAACAACCCCCTGGTTTTGAATCTGCTTCTACTACCCTTCCTCTTGTCTGCAAACTTAAAAAGGCAATCTATGGCCTCAAACAAGCACCTAGGGCCTGGTTTGAAAGACTAAGCACTTTTCTGTTGTTTATTGGTTTTCATAATTCAAGGTCAGATTTATCCCTCATGTGCAGATTTCAAGGAACTTCAGTAATCTTCATCCTGATATATGTTGATGATATAATCATCACAGGCAGCTCTTCCATTGAAATCTCTAATCTGATTTGTCACTTGAATGAGACTTTTGCTTTGAAAGATCTTGGTCCACTCAGCTTCTTTTTGGGAATCGAGGTATCATATACATCTCAAGGATCTCTTTTCCTATCACAAACCAAATATTTTACAGATTTACTCAAAAAGGCAGATATGCTCACTGCTAATCCTATCTCCACTTCTATGATGAGTGGTTCAGTTTTGTCAGCTCATCAAGGAAATCCACTGCCTGATCCAGGAATCTATAGAAGTATTGTGGGAGCTTTGCAATATGCCACGATTACTAGACCTGAACTATCCTACTCGGTTAATAAGGTATGCCAGTTTATGCAACATCCAACAGAAACACACTGGAAGGCAGTCAAGAGAATTCTGAGATATATTAAAGGAACCATATCTCATGGCATGTTGCTGACCAAACCAAAACACTTGAATCTCCAAGCTTTTGCAGATGCAGATTGGGCCTCAGATCCGGATGATCGAAGATCTACCTCTGGCTTTTGTATATTTCTTGGAGACAATCTGATTTCATGGAGTTCCAAGAAGCAGCATACAATCTCAAGGTCAAGCACAGAGGCAGAATATAGAAGTCTGGCAAATGCTTCATCTGAGCTTGTTTGGATGAAATCCTTACTTCATGATTTGCATATTACATCCACTGCTCCTCCCCTTTTATGGTGTGATAACTTGAGTGCAGTCCACCTCAGTGCAAATCCTATTCTTCATTCAAGGATTAAACATGTTGAGCTCGATATCTATTTTGTTCGAGACTTAGTTCATCAAAAGAAAATAGATATTCGTCATCTCCCTGCTTGTTCTCAACTTCCTGATACATTAACAAAGCCACTGTCAGCTGCTGCATTTTTCAAATGGAGATCACAACTGGGAGTTCTTGCAGCAAATGACATTGGTTTGAGGGGGAGTATTAAGGAAGCTCACTAAAGACTACCTAACAACATCTTGTTAAGACATACACATGGGCTGATTAGTTAGTTTGTTATATTAGTTATGAAATTCTCATTTTTACATTTCTCTTTACTATAAGTATGAGACTTGTATTTTGTCCACAGATAATAATAATTCATCCTTTCTTTGTGGTCAACTATCTCTAACTCTAATAAGGAATATATTTTTTTTTAAAGTATTAGAATCGAACATATATTTTAACCTTTACTAAACAAGAGTAATCACCCATGAAATTCAATTTAAGAGGAACAACTAATCACATATTTATAGTCAATGATTCCAAATTATTATTAATATTTTTTTTGAAATATTACATCAAATTAGAGAGGGGAGACTCGAACGTTCAACCTCATGGGAAAAGAGCAGGTGAAATATGTTATAGCCTAACCACTTAAACTAAGTTCGTTTTTGGCGATTCCAAATTATTATTATGATTGTAGAAGAATATTGAATTTGCATATTCTAGGCATGACCTTTGATTAAAATTTTACAGAAATCTGAGCAATACTCAAGGCCAGAAATTTGCAGATTAATTCTTCATAAAATTTATGACAATCAATCAATAATCAAAGAGAGTAATGCATTTTTTTTTTTCTATACTAAAACAAAAAAGAAGGAAATCCAGAAAAGCTATCTTGAAAATTCTCTCTTCCGAAAAAGCCTTGATTGAGTTCAAGGAGAGACGACATGTCGTTTGGGAATTCCCGAATTTCCATTTCTTCAGCCGTTTTACTATCAATAACTAACCTTTCATTTTCACTGCAAACGGAAATGGAAGCTTCTTTGAATGTCTTGATATTATTTTTCCTCTTGAAAATGGAAGCTTCTTTGGCGTTGAAGCCAGTAAATTGCTGAACAATGTCTCTGAATTCAATTGCATTACTTGCTTTCATCATCAATGGGCTTGAAATATACTTTATCTTGATGGGTTTTCTCTTAAATCTTGTGGGATTTTGGTTTTCTCCTAATTTCCCCATAAAAAGAGAGAATATTTGTAAGTTAAGGTTGTGAAAAACGTTCGTTTCACGATTCGAACTGTACGTTTCGATTCACGATTTAACAACCTTGTCAGTATGTACTTGTACTAAAATGGTCTATATATATATATAAGTATGGAAGTTTGCTTCCGGGAAGCAAAGGTTAAGAGACTATTCTTAGAGAAGAAAACATGCAATTGACTAAGGAATAATAATTGAGGAGAGGGAAAGCAGAAGACTACATGCTGGCTATATTTCTTGGTCAATTTTTTATTTAATTTTTGGTTTTGATTGATCTTTTATAGTTGTTGGCATATATGCCCCTTCTAAATTGTCTGCTTAAACGTCATAATCGACTTGAAAATAAAAATAAAAATTATTTCCATTAATTAATTTTTTTAAGTTAAGTTATATAAAATACCCCCTTATATATAGGTTAGTTTTGATTTTGTCATTAACGTTTTTAAAATGTTTCAATTCTTTCCTCAAACTTTAAATTTATTTCAAAAATACCTTTTGTTGCAAATACTATTTTAAAAAGTATTATTTCTTTTGAAAATTACTCTCTGTTTCAAAAACACCATCAATCTTTTGATTTCGATTAAGTTTAATGGAAATTGCACTTGAAGGGTATTATTGAAAGATAATTTCCCGAACAAATAATATTTATTAAACAAATTAAAAGATTGTGGGTAAAATTGGAGCATTTTAAAACGTTTAGGGTAAAATTAAAACTAAACTCATATATTAGAGGTATTTTGTATAATTTCATATTTATATAATATAATTTAAATAAATATTAATGAAAAGGAATTTGTTTTAGTAAAATTTAACAATGAGTATTAGGGGTAAAAGAAGACTAAATATAATTTTAAATATATTGATGACCTTGGGAAGAAACTTCCATTCCCACTTATTAGGGGTATGAATAGAAATCATAAATATTTGATTTGGTCAATTTTATTAATTAGGGTCAAACAGTTTGATTTTTTTAATAACTTGAAAATTCAAAATATTTTTATTGATTCTGAATACATTGATTTTTTGGTTACAAAAATATATAAATTGATTTCAATCAATTATTTTAAGTGTTAGTTTGGTCTATGCTATGAGATCCCTACTTATATATAAGTAATTGGGTTTATCTTCTAACTTCCATTAAATAATAATAAATCAGGTAAAAATGAAAAACTCTACTATATTTATTTTTTATGGTTATTTTTATTGATAATAAATATAAATAAATAGGAAATTCTAATAGATGATATTTTTTACGAGTAATTTAAAAAATAACAAATGCTTTGAAATAATTCAAAAATGACATGTCTCATATTGGGATTTCACCAATCTCAATCTGAGATTAGACCCAATATTAATATGAAATTGGTGAAATCTCAGTATAAAAAATATTATTTCCTAAAAATTTTCAAAAATTTTACTATTTAAAAAGAAAAAACTCTATATAAATTATATATAATTATCTCATTCTCACCGTTACCATGAATGTTTTTTTTTTCCAATCTAGTAGGTGCACCTTATGCCCCTGACCCAATGTGATATAACTATAATGTCTTTGACAAATGCATCATATAATACTTATCACCATAATTCTAATTAATTAATTATCTTGTGGGATTTACAAGATATTATCTTAAAAGTGTTGGAAAAAATATTATTAATATTTAGGTTAGTTGGAATAAGACTCCAAATACCTATGTTAATGATTTTCATTTAATATAACTAAACATTCGTTTTGGTGACAATGATATTCGAAAGGCACTACAAGAAATTTGAGCAATACCGGCGAAAATTTTCGCCGGCATTGGCCAAATTTTCGCTGGTAAAGGCTAAGCCAGTGAATTTTTTTAGCTGGGACTTTTTGCAGGTAAAGGACCTTCGTTTTAGGCTATACCGGCGAAATTACGATTTCGCGAGCATAGGCTATGCCGGCGAAATGGTTAATTTCGCCGGTATAGGGTTTAAGTGGGAATTCATTAAACCTAACCTATGCCGGCGAAATTTCGCTGGCATTAACTTTTTTTTTAAATTTTTTTTAAGGCTATGCTGGCGAATTTCGCCGGCATAGCAAAAAAAAACACATTTTTTTAAAAAGGCTTTGCCTGCGAATTTCGCCCGCAAAACCATTGTAATATTTGAAATTTTGTTTTTTTACGATTTCGAATTATTACATTTCAAATTCCTGTATTTTCAGTCGAATGAAAAACAAACTCCACGTATCAAACTTCTCTACTTTTTAAGCAACATCAAAATTTGCATATACCATTTATATCACATACAAAACGTCCATCCAAATACAAAAAAACCATCCAAGTGTTCAAATACATAGTTTTTACAAAACTATCTAGTATATACTAATCATGTGCACTACTATCCGGAAATGAAGGAAAGTAGTTCTTCAGGTTGCCCACATCTTGTGCAAGACCGTCATACTTCCCCTGAAGATCTTTGTAATTACCTCTAAGTTCATTGCACTCTCCTTTAAGTTCATTGCACTCACTTCTAAGTTCTTTGTTCTCTGCCAGAAGCATCTCCACCCTCGGATCTTCTGTGGCGCGTGAGCGGCTCGGTCTTACAGTAGAAGAGTCCCTACAGTGAGCAGGTCCCGCCCCTAATCCTTTGATATAGCCGGATCGATAGCCTCGCACTTTCTCAATGATCTCGACACTAGTTAGGCGCGGTTGGACCTCTCCATCCACCTCCATATCAGGGGCGACCATCAAATCACACATCATGTTCTGCACTTATTACAAATAACATACAATTTATAAATAATACATAAAACATAATCTTATACTTAACTTTTAATGTCTTGTGACTTACATATTCTTTCTCTGCCTCATCATTGATCCAATCACCTTTATCATTAGTGTGCGTGACACGAAATAGATCAATTTCATTGAACTCTTCTTCATGATCTTCGTCTTCAGCTTGCTTTAAAAAAAATGAGAATGATAAGAAATTTGAGCGCACTAGTATATGAAGTTGTTTTAGTACTTTCCATATCAAAACTAAACATATACTTACAAAATCCGTCATGACTCGCACATGTGACCTTGAACCCGTCTTGTGATTGTATTTCATTTTTCCCCGATTTTCGACATTTGCATCCACGATGGCCTACAATAAAGTCAAAGTAAAATTACAATATTATTAAGTTATAAACAATAGCCTATATATGAAGAGGTTATGTGTTAACCTTGAACTTCGGTGTCTCCCACATGTCACATAAAAACACCCAATCATCCATGCTCTCTACTTGTTCGTGGTTTGATGCACGTGCTACTTGAATGCCATCTTTCGCTTTAATCTTCTTATAGTGTCTGTGCAATTTCCCACGAAACTCATTCAAAGCCAAGGGCATCTTGTGATTAAGATAAACAGTTATAGCCTCTCGAGTAGGGTCGAAAATAAAGTTATCCTATGTCATAAAGAGTGGAAATGAGTAATGAATTTTACAAACTTAGGAAAAACGAATAAAAATGTACTTACCAAAAGCCTGTGAATTATATTGTCCTTGTCTGCTTGGGTAACAAGCTTCCATTTAACCATACGACGAATGGGAATATAACCCCGACAAAGAACCTCGATCTCATTGATGAACAATGTCGCATTTGCACCCACGGGCGCACATAACTTGTTGGGGATGTCCACAAGTAGTTTCCCTCCATTGTTTCGAACGGCCTGAGCAAGTGCTAGGCTTTTGGATGGCCCTCTGCGCTTTGGTGACTGTGAACCTGTTCCAAATTCAAATAAGTTATGCATGAAAGTTAAAAATCTTTGAAATATATGCAAGTTAGTAAGTACCTGAAGTAGGAGTACTCCCTCCGGCCTCATGATCAGTCGTACTATGTGGGTGTAATGCAGCTACACGGGTCTTGCACGGACCAAGAGGAGGCCTGAATATGTAAGAAAATGAAAACTCACAATATATACATTTCGTAATTAAGACGTCTGCCTACATTAAATATTTATAAAAGGAATTACCTACAAGTACCTAATCACTAAAATCAGATTCCGATGTTACTATGTTTGCATCTTCTTCCTCAATGAAATCATCTTCATCATCAATGAAATCATCTTCTCTAGAATCATTATTACCAATAGCTCGGTCCATAACGTCGACATTTACCAAGTCAGGTGGTACATCTTTTCTTAACATAGCGATATCATCCACAGTATCAATAACTTCCGTCTCAAGCGGTCCAATATTAAGGTCATATTCTTTCTGCCTCTTCATCACTATCTATCTCTGGAATGTCCCAAACTTTTTTTGGTTTCAAAGATTGGACCACTCGCCATTCCCCACCATATTTTATGTCTTCCAAGTATAACACTTGTTCAACTTGATTGGCAAGAATGAACGGTTCATTCACATACCACCTACGGGATAGATTAATGGACAAGATACCAAGGTCGTTATGGATTTTATGGGAGGATGTGTCTATCCATTCACAATTAAATAAAATTACTTTATTTCCCCCTACATATGTACACTCTAAAACCTCGCTCAGCAATCCATAAAACGATATAGAACCGGTTTCATGTTCCCCTGGAACTGAAACACCGCAACTGTGAGTAATACGAGCGCTTGAACAATCTATTGTGTGAAAGCGCAAACCGTTCACACAACATCCAATAAACGAACGGGCTCGAGTATCTGGTCCTATTGAAATTGCATAAAGATCCTCACAAACTTTCCCGCATAGTGTAGTTCTCGTGCCTGTGACATAAGCATATGATTTGGATAAAGTTCAAACAATTTTTTGGATACACAAATAGTGAAAATTACACTCTTACATGAGCTTTGAACCATTCTGGGAATTGTCTCTCTTGACGTGTGTATATATTCACACTTGATCTTTCACTTTGAAGAATGTAAAAATGCTTCCTATAGTGTAGAAAGCTAGTATATTTAAGGCACGTTACATGAACATTGCATTTAAAGATTATAATTGTCAAATTAGCTACACGTATCGAATGAATGGTACGACTTCGTCACAATTGTTCAAAATGTACCAATGTGCTTTGTTCATTTCATCTTGTGATAGTTGTCGAAATATAGACCTCCCAATTGGACGAGCTTAGAGTATAAAAACATAAATATCCCGTTTTGCACGATTGATTGATGATCGTTCATCGTTCTGGTCAATCCTGTTATGTCTTGTCTCAATGTTTTCCAAATACATAGAACAAAAACTTATGGACTCGTTTAGCACATATGCCTCAGCAATCGATCCTTTTGGTCGCGATTTGTTCCTTACATTTTGTTTTAATGTTCTAAGACTTCGTTCAATTGGGTACATCCAACTATATGTAACAGGCCCAACTATTTTAGCTTCATATGGAAAATGCACACACAAGTGAACCATGACATCGAAAAATGCCGGAGGAAAAATCCGTTCAAGTTTGCATAGTATGGTGACAATGTCTCTTTCCAACCTATCCGGTTCTTCAACCCGAATAACCTTCAAACACATAGAACGGAAAAAATTACTAAACTCAGTGATGACACGATCTATGTTCTTGTCCACAAAACACCGAACAACTAGTGGTAAGAGACGTTGCAATAGAACATGTGAATCATGACTCTTAAGTCCAGACAATTTTCCATATTCGACATTGACACAACGAGATATATTTGATGCAAAACCGTCGGGGAATCTAACACCTTTCAAAAATTTGCATGCCTGAACTCTTTCTTTCGAAGATAAGGTAAAAGATGCCAAAGGTTTTACAAACTTAGTACCGGCCTTGTATACATGCAGCTCTTTCCTAATTCTCAAATCTTGCAAATCTAACCGTGCCTTTAAGGTATCTTTGTTTTTCCCTTCTATTGAAAATAATGTCCCTATCAAGTTGTCACAGACATTCTTTTCGATATGTATGATATCTAACTTGTGGCGTAGAAGTAGGGTTGACCAATATGGGAGAGTAAAGAAAATACTCATCTTCTTCCAGTTATGGTTGTTTTCAGGTTTTTTTTCGCTTTTTGTCAAAGTTGATAGGATTTTTACCTGCTTTAACAAACTGTAAACGAATTATTTCGGATAATATCTCAGAACCGGTCTTAACCATAGGTTTATCTCGTAATTCATGAAAACCATCATGTAGCTTACTTCTACGCATTACATGATCTAATAGTAGATACCGCCGATGACCCATATAACAAACTTTACTTCTCAACCCTCGTGATGATGTATCATCTAGGCATAAAGGACACGCCTTATAACCTTTAGTGCTCCATCCTGACAAATCACCATATGCGGGAAAGTCATTAATCGTCCACAAAAGTGCAGCATGCATTTGAAAGAATTCGGATTTTGAACTATAAAATGTTCTAATCCCCTCATTCCATAACTCATACAACTCCTCAATCAAGGGCTCTAAAAATACATCAATATCTTGCCCCAGTGATTTTGGTCCCGGAATAAACAATGACATAAAGAAACTAGATTCTTTCATGCACTTCCAAGGAGGTAAATTATACGGAATTAACATAACCGGCCACATACTGTAAGATGTACTCATGTTACTAGAAGGATTAAAACCATCTGATGCTAGAGCCAAACGCACGTTCCTTGGATCAGATGCAAACCATGGATATGTTCGGTCAAAATGTCTCCATCCTTGTGCATCTGATGGATGGCGAAGCACACCATCTGTTTCCATCCTCTTATCTTTATGCCATCGCATATCAGAAGCGGTGTGTTTAGAAGCAAACATACGTTGCAACCTACGCTTGATTGGGAAGTGACGCAATACTTTCTGAGGAACTTTCTTACTCTTCCCATTTATCACCTCTTTATATCTTGATTCTCCACACACCGGACAATGCTCACAATTAGCAAACTCTTTCCTATATAATACACAATCATACTTGCATGCGTGAATCTTTTCATAACCTAAACCCAATCCACTAAGCATTTTTTTACTAGAGTAATATGACCCCCGTATCTGAGTCAAGTGGCAATGCTTCTTTCAATAGTTTGAGAAGCATATCGAAAGACTTGTTGCTCCATTTGTTCAAAACTTTTATATGCATCAGTTTCACCAAAAAATTTAGAGCAGAAAACCTTGTACACCCAGGATATAATTCTTTTCCAGCTTCACCTAATAAATGTGAGAAACCATTATCTGTGGATATATCATTCTCAACATTCTCATGTAACGGACCTTGTATCTCCTGAATAACTTCATACATTTCACTCACTCTCTCATCATCAGAATGTCCCTCTAAATCCTCATGAACTTGTGATGTACTTTCGACACTACTCGTGAACCCCCTAGCATCTTCTTGTTCTCCATGCAATACCCACCGAGCATAGGTCGGAGACATTCCATTAATATACAGGTGTCGCTCTATACTATCAATTTGCCCAAATACAGTGTTCACACATTTCATACAAGGACAACGAACCCTCCCATTTTCATTGACAACGGTCCTCGCTACCTCTATGAAAGACTTAATACCCTTGACATATTCATTACAAAATCTGTCTCTAAGTACTATCCAACTCCTGGAACCATAACCTAAGTAGTAATAAAGTTAGGTTGCTACTTAACTTGACTCTATAACCTAATTCTAAAAAATGACTATGGTAGGTAAATAGAGATCCATAACAATAACATATGACAATTTTATATGTGTGGCTAACTTTGCTGCAGGTTAGCCACACCCAAGGTTTATGTAAGAACAATGAAATAAATTATAACAGAGCTTGTGTGACTAACTTTGCTGCAGGTTAGTCACACTCAAAGTTTATGCATGAACAATGAAATAATTGATAACAGATTATGAGTGACTAACTTTCCTGCAGGTTAGCCACACCCAAGTTTTTAACAATTCTAAAATAAAAACTATAATATAATATTCTATGATAATCAAGTCTGATAAGTACTTGAAAACGTACCTATCATTGCTCGCCATTTCCGTTGTTTGCCAAAATTAAATTACCTTATTGTGAACTACAAATAAAAAAAAACAATCATAAGTAAAAAGAAAATTTAAAAGTACAAATTAATTTTGATCAATTCGAGTAATTCGTAAAATATTTTGACATTCAATTAATTGAAAATTGTACATTTAACAAAGAATTCAAAATTTTCATATAATTAAAACCAAAATAACATTTATCTTAAAAAAGTTAAATTTTCAATAAAAAAAAAAGTGTTTAACTTGGGTTTAGTTCTTTCATTAATGAATATTCATCTTTTACACATGAAATACAAAATTGAAGAACAACCTATGTAAAATCCATTTCTAAAAAATCATAACCTAAACTAAGTATGGAACTCACATCAATAACACTAATTAACACATAGATACAATCAAATTTTTATCATGTAAGCACTAATTATTGATTTGAATCAAACATTTAGCAAGAAAATTGAAAGATTGAAAAAAAAAATCCAAACCCTAACTTTTCTAATCATTTGTTTTTGAGAAAATCTTCAAAAGAATAGGTGTAAACTCTAAAATACAATCCTAAAATGAAATCTAGGAAGAAAATTGGAAGAAAACTTACCTTAAATCGAAGTCCACCGCGCCGGAGAGCAAAGTCGCCGAAGGGGAGCTGCTGCCAGGAAGGGGGAAGGGGAAAAGGAAAATGAAGGGGGAAGGGGAAAAGGGGGCGGCTGGAATTTAAAACCAGGGCAAAGCCGGCGAAATTGTAATTTTCGCCGACTTTGCCCCAAAGACGCGCCCCCTTTTCTTTAAGTTACAAAGCCGGCGAATTTCACCGGCTTGGCCTTTTTTTTTTTTTTTTTTAAAATACACCCTATGCTGGCGAAATGTCAAATTTCGCCGGCATAAGATATTGGTAAAGCCGACGAAATTTGAAATTTCGCCGGCTTTTCTCTTCTCTATGATGGCGAACGTAATTTCGCCGGTAATGCCTAGTTTTTTTGTAGTGAGGGCCCTCGAATAGTCACATGTATCACCAATGGTTGCGTTGTTAGGAAGTAACCACTGGATATAGTGGTTATAAGAATGAATGGTTTCCAATACAATTGTGACTTATCACAAAGTGACTATGAATGGATGTATCCGTTGGATGGGTAGTGACTGTTGAATAAAAGTGGTTATTTATTCAATACATGCAACCTTCCATAAAGGTAGTTATTTATTCAACTGATGCAACTTTTCATAAAGATAGTTATTTATTCAATAGTTACAACTTATCATAAAGGTGGTTACTTATTAAATAGATGCAACTTTTCATAAAGGTAATTAATTATTCAATAGTTACAACTATTGATAAAAGTGGTTACTTATTGAATAGTTACAACCTTCAACATAAAGTCACAATTAAATGTCACTTTTAAATGGTGGTTATATTCTAAAGGTAGTTATTTACTAATAGATATGACTTTTCACAAAAGTTACTTTTAAGAGTCATGACTATGTCTATAAATAGGTCTCCACATTTCTGAATAATACACTTGAAAAATACAAAAGAGAATTCTCTAATATTTCTCTCTACTTTCACATAGTGTTATTCTGCTGGATTTACTCTGCAACTTCGGGATTGAGTTTCGTTCAAGTTTTTGGTTCGACTGTCAAGGTTAGTAAAGCGCTTTATTAACTTTGGTTAGAAGTGTTGTATCTTGAGAGACTATTGTCTATTATCTGTAGCACCTAAGCAGTGGACAAATATTGTCTTAAGGAAATTTGCATATCTGCATACCCAACTTCGTTTTAAATTTCCTTCGCTTATATTTATTTGATTTACTGTTCCTATATGCAATTCTTCTTTTATCTATTCTTTAGCAAATCATTTAAAAATTTTACCAACAAAAGGTAAATCAAAAGCCATGCATGTTTTTCAAACTTTTAGAAACATGATAATCAATCAATTGCAGGTTTCCATTCTTTGAACTATAAAAGAAGTGTCCTATATGTATAAACATTATGAGTCCAACTTTTGGTTTAATCTTTTGACCAATTTAAAGGAAATCCAAATTAATTATTTAGACACCTCTTTAATAAACAACAAGATCCTACTTTACCTTTAATAATCTTAATCAAATCTATTATTAAGGTTGGGTCAAAGCACAAGAACTTTCCGGTAAAACTAGCTCTATGAAAGCAACTTATAGATTGTTTGATTTTTCGGTGTGCATTGCTAAAACAAAGATCAAGAAACTCAAGTCGAAATAATAGCTTCATCTTGTTAATTATTGGTGTTGGTAGAGGTGAAAGATGATTTTTTTAATTGTTTTTTTAATAACATTTTATGTGTTAATATTATTGAAAATTGGGGCTCTTGTAAAAATAGAAAAATTAGCTTCAATATTTATAAAAATAGCTGTAAACAACTTATATCCAAAAATAGCAAAAAACTCAAATTCGTGCCTAAAATATTACAAAATTGCCACTAGTTTTGCATGAGTAATGAGTGATTTTCTCATAAGTAATCACTGATTTCTACATAAGTAATCACTAATTTTACTCATATACTTGATATTTTGTGCATGAATAATTGATTATCTAATAGTTATCACTGATTATCTTATAAATTATCACTGATTTATCTGATTTATATAAATGAGGGTTTTTAAAAAACTGTTATATTTACAAATACTTTTTAAAAATACTATATTTATAAATATTGCAGGAAATTCTGCTACGAATGAAATCTCCCTTAAAAATTTCCATTAACAATATCTTTTTTTTACTCAGCAAGCTCGAAACCCAACCTGCATAAGTATTTAAAATTGCCATTTATAAAAATTTAAAAAATATTCATTATTCTTTTAATAGGTTCAAGTTCTTATCCATCTTTTGAACCTAACCTATAAATGAATTTAGTCCCATCTTATTTTAGTTCATGAACTTTAAAAACCTTCGGTTTTAATCCCAAGTTGAATAAATAGTAACTTTGTATTAGATAGAACACCAAATGAACTTTTTTTAATACGAGTTATTTTTTATATCAGATAGTAAAAATTGATTTTTTTTTTCCACTAATTTTTAAAAAAATAAAATAAACAAATAAACGCAATAACACATTTTCCACCATAGTTTCATATATAGCAAAAATTGAATTTATTTTAAAAAATATTATATTTTATTAATTTCATTATATTAATGAATTTTCTTTCATTATATTAATAAATTTATTTTCATCAATTTCAACTTTTGAATTGTAGAATGAAGAATCACATCTATGTTAGAATTCATTGATTTTTTTATTAGTTTTATTATTTTGATAAAGGGTAAATTGTTTAGGGTAAATATTTATTTTGGAATTTAATTTGATAAAAACTTATTTGAAAGTTTGACAATTTTGAATTGATTTTTTGGAGATATTTTCTATGTTAACATTTTCCTAATTTAAGTTTTAATTGATTGGGTTGATTATCTTAAATTTAGCTTGATTGATTTAAATTAGTATAAGGAAAATATTTTGTAATTTGAATGGACGGCCCATTTTGTTGTTCACGTATATGGATTGATTTGGTGTTCAAATTTCTAATCTAAAATTGATGTCTTACATAAGGAAATTCTTTGCATGCCTTGTGACAACAGAACATGGTTTGACAGATTTCATTTTGTCAAAGTTTCCTTATTTGAAGTCTTCTTTATTTTACCTATAAGATAAAAGTTTTTCTATTAGCTTGATTAACCAAGTTTTTTATATTTTCTCCCACCTTTAATTCAGCATATTGTGTTAATGTTATAATTGTTGTGAGAGTTTATTTTGGGAGAATTATTATTTCAACACACTTTATATCGTAATTTGCTTGGAGAGTATTTTGATTCTTCGGGAGGAAGAAGTCATCTTGCTCATACATCAAGGAAGAGAGTTTCTCGATCCAAATCCATAAGGGGAGCTTGTGGTATAATCAAAACAAGAATGAGAAGTTCTTGAATCAAATCGTCACAAGAGGAACTTGTAATCGAATTCATCGTAGACGTCGTCGTTGCAAAGAGAAATCAAAGACAAAAACAAAGAAGGGAGTTCTTTTTATTTGTGCTTTGTGATTTATATTTGTATTGAATGACTAACGATTCTAGTGGATCGTTTGGCCCTGTGAGTTTTTACTAGTTGGAGGTTTCTCACGTTAATCATCTCTCGTTGTCGATCTCTTCCTTATGCACTGTTTCTTTATAATTCTGTTTACTGCCTTATGTCAAGCATTCTTTGTTGCAACACTGAAATCTGTGGGCTATATAAATCAGTATTGCAATTCATAATTGTATGATCGTCTTAAGTTATGTCAATAACGAAATTAATCGGAACTAAACTAAAATTAGGTTCTAACAGTAAATAACGCCCATGTGGTTTTCATCAAATTCATGAAAGACCCCTCTAGTTTAAAAATGACAAATCACACTCTTGTAGTTCCAAATTATGTCAATAAAACTCATCCCCTCCAACCTTGTAAACTTTCTTTTAATCATAACTTCTTCGTTTGAACTCTGATTTGGATGATTCAAAATGTTTTTGAATCCCCATTTCGGGCTCTACGTTATGGTCACTTGAAAACTTCAAAATTACTAGTAAAAAATGGGTTAATGGCTTCAATCATACCTAATAGTTTGATGATAATAAACTTAAGTTTTTAAGTGACCATAACGTAGAGCTCGGAATGAGGATTTCAAATATCTTGAATCATCTAAATCGAAGTTCGAACGAAGAAGTTATGGCTGAAAGAAAGTTTACAATATTGGAGGGGAGAGGTCTTATTGGCATAATTTGGAACTACAGGGATGCGATTTACCATTTTTAAACTACAGGGGCTATTCATGAATTTGACCGAAACCATAGAGGTATTATTTGCAATTTACCATTTGATAAATTCATTGATTTAATGATTTCCTTTCATTTCAATTAATTAATAAAGGTTGAAAGTCTATTTTTTTTAATTTTTTAAATACCCCTAATTTATTTTATTTTATTTGGTATATGATTTTCTTTAAAAAAAAAAAAAAGGAAAAATATTATTTGAAACCAGGGAATTCGGTGTACACGAATGGAATATGATGCAATGGAATCATAAAATTAAATATTTAATTTAATTTCTTTAATATTAATAATTTATTTTTAAATTTACTGTGAAGTATTTTTTTTTAAACAAAACATTATTGATAAATTTAATCTATTTTTATAAAATTTTATAATTAGATAATAATTTAATAAAAAACTAAACTATATCTTACAAACTCATTACTTATTCCAAAACATATACACATGCTATATATTCTGAGACATATCATTCACATCTCTAAGTGTCCCTTACAAGACATGGATAGAGTATTTAATATTACATAATAATTATAAAAATAGTTTCAAACTCAATAGTTCATAGGTAACTTAAATAAATCATTTAATATTTAAAATACCAATTATATACTAACAATAATTAATGACTAAAATATCATAAATGGTTAAGAAAAAGGAGATCACTTTGACTTTACATATCCTCAGTCAAAAGGTATAGTTTGGATCTATTTGATGATTGATTTGAATGTGGAAATCAAGTATACAATTTTTGGTCCACAGTCCACACACACTATATTTAGCCTCCAATGTTAACAAAGTCAAAATAATCTCTTTTTTAGTTGTTGTATAATTTGGCTTCATGGACCATCTAGAAAGACACCTTATCTTTTAGCTTGCTAAATTGTGTATTATTATAAAAAAAATAATGACAGTTTTTTTTTTTTTTGGTGCTCTCTTGTTTTGACAGTAAGACTGATATTGATTAATATAATTACAGAAACTAATAATAATCTCTGTGGTCCAAAAATTCTATGTTGTTAATGGAAGAATAATGTTCTAAATTTCAGCAGATTAATTAGTTTTTAGTTAAAATTTTCCAATTAGAATTGTTTAATTTTAGTTAAATTACAAATATGTTTACTAAAGTTGTGACATATCAGAAGTTGAAGTGTTGTATGAAAGCAGCTGCTATAATTCCATGGGATAAAGACATAAAAACTAACTTTTAGCATTAAAAAGTGAGAAGTTGAGAGCTTGTAATCTAATTTGAGTTCAACATAATTCATGTGTTCTTGTTCTTCACTTTTTTAACTTTCTTTTCTCAATTTTCCTACAACTCTAGAGTGTTCTAAGAGTGTTTGCTTAACACAATTCTACTTTACTGAAATCTTTGTCAAAATTTATACTCTTAACTTGATCATCGGAGTGCAGTTGGCAGACTCCACATTGGTGTCTAGACACTTTCTTTGAAGATTCCGACTTGGGACTAATATGGGAGATAATATGTCAATTAATTTAGGTTTCCTTTTGTAATTGTTATGATTAAATATCTAGTATTCTAGTTTAGTTTGGTTAAATTAGTTTTTTTAAAGGCTATATAAAGTCGTATTTAGGTTTATCAATGAATCAAGGATTGAGAGCTTTTTCTCATCTTTTGCTATGAGCTTCCTCCTTAGCCATGAATTTTAGCTTGGTAGGCTTCGTCCTAACTGAGGGGCCTTCCGGTCGTTCCCTTTTTATGCTTAGTTGGTGCATAAGTAGAGCTAACATGTACATCGACTAAAAAATAAGAGAAATTATTGGAGGAGGCTGTCTCATTGAGAAATTATGCCAATGAGATAATCGTTAATCCATGTTGAGAATCCCACATCGGAAAGATGTAGGGAACTCATCACATTTATAAGCTCTAAGGGCCACTCCTCTCATTACCAATTGGTTTTGAGATGGATGCCCACATTATTAATATGGTATCAGAGTCCAACAAGCCTAAACGGGCATTCGATCCAAAAATGAGATTCGACCCAAGAATGGTGAGCCCAAAAGAGGCACCATCTTGAAGGGGCATGTTGAGAATCCCACATCGGAAAGATGTAGTGAACTCATCACATTTATAAACTCTAAGGGTCACTCCTCTCATTACCAATTAGTTTTGAGATGAATGCCCACATTATTAATAATCCAAGAGCATTATTTAACACAAAAACCTTAAAATAATCATAAATATCACTAGCTATTATCGATATAATCATAATAAGTAATCATGGATTGTCCATTTCGTTCCCTAAATATTATTTTCTTGAAAGTGAAAAAAGAAATGAGCTTATACATTATTAAACCGAAGCCAAAAACTCATTCTATATATATATATATATATATATATATAAATCATGAATCTCTCATATATATAAGACAAGTTCCACACTATCTATTAACATAGGAATCAGCTTGAAATCCATGAAAAGCTTGTGTCCCTTCTCTCCATAAATAGCTTTGGTCAACTTCATTCGAAGACTGCATATTTTCATTTTCATAATTTCCAGAGACAGAATAATAATCCTTATTATGATCGAAAGAAGCCATGATGGGAGGAGGAGGAGGAAAGAAAAGGTTGTTGATTTCTTGTGTATGAGAGTTTTGGCCAGTTAGTTTTTGAACTATGGCTCGAAACTCAGACTCGTTTTTAGCCTTCACCATCATTGGGTTTGAAATGTATTTTACTTTGATGGGGTTTTCTTTTCCTTTCTTGGGATTGTTTTGGCTATTTCTAAGCTTTTCCATCACCAAAAAAAAACTAGAAAGAAAGAAAGAAGAAGAAGAAGAGAAGTTTGATTAGTTTTTTTTGTTATGAGCCGTTTTGTAGAGGTTAAGAAAGGGAGTTTCGTAGAAAGAGGAAGACGGGTGGGTTGTAGAAAATATGGTACAATGCCAAAGACCATAAAAAAAAGATATTTGAGATTCAAAAAATATATATATATATATATTTTGAATCTCAAATATCTTTTTTTTGGTCTTTGGCATTAGTTACTTGTCTATGTTCGATGTGTTGTTTTCATTTATTATTTGATTACACCTTTCTTAGATGGCTTCCCTTTTAAATTAGTTATTTATAATGTGGATTTTTTTTTATATTTTTTATTTACATTTTGTATATATGTATTTTCATTTACAAAATTTGTCTCAAATACATAAATTATCATAGTAATTACTAAAATGTCAGAGCTTTTAAAAATTAATCAAATAGTATAATTATAGTTCGATAAGTAATTGAACTATACTTTGTTATTTTTCATGGAGAAATTTCATGGGTACCAAATTTTTTTTCAATATTTATAAAATCTAGCAGTTTTAAAAAGTATTTGCAAATATAGTAGTTTTTTTTAAAACCTTCATTTAAGTGAATTAAAGAAATCAGTGATAACTTATCAGGTAATCAGTGATTATTATATGCATGAAATATCAATTGATATAGTGAATCAGTAAAATCAGTGATTACCTATGCGCGAAATCAGTGATTACTTACATAAACTAGTGACGATTTTGTAATATTTTAGGCTCAAATTTGAGTTTTTTTGCTATTTTTGCAAATAACTTTTTGATATGCTATTTTTGTAAATATTGGACTTTTTTTAGCCATATGTGCAAGAGCTCCTTTTTCATGGGTATTTTCAATTAATTTCGTCGATTTTTACTTTTTTAAGTTCACATTCAATAATTTATCGAATTATTTGATTTTTATATTAATTATTATTTTCAATTAATTTGTTGGTTTATTTACTTTTTTTTAGTTCAATAAATTATTGAACTATAATTATGCTATTTATTGAGTAATTTTTTAAAAAGTTCTGACATTTCAGTAATTAATATATATGTAAAAATATGCTATTTCAGTGATTGACCATTTCATTTATGTCATCACTTTTAATTATTTAATTAAATAACAATTCACTAATTTATTGAACTAGTTCAATAATTTAGTCAACTAGAAACAATATGCTATTTTGATAATATTGTGTAATGATAATTTAGAAAATGAAAGGTTTAGTTAAAAAAATTATTTAGATAACAATTATAAGGTAATCAGTGATTATATATATAAAATATCATTTGATATAGTGAATCAATAAAATCAGTACCTATGCGCAGAATAAGTGATTACTTACGCAAACTAGCGACAATTTTATAATATTTTAAGCACGAATTTGAGTTTTTTGTTATTTTTGCAAATAACTTTTTAATCTGCTATTTTTGTAAATATTGGACTTTTTTTAGCCATATGTGCAAGAGCCCCTTTATCATGGGTATTTTCAATTTAATTTCGTTGATTTTTACCTTTTTAAGTTCACACATTCAATAATTTATCGAACTATTTGATTTTTTTAATTATCATTTTCAATTAATTTGTTGGTTAAATTTACCTTTTTTTAGTTCAATAAATTATTGAACTATAATTATGCTATTTGTTGAGTAATTTTTTAAAAAGTTATAACATTTCAGTAATTAATATGTAAAAATATGATATTTCAGTAATTGACCCTTTTATTTATTTCATCACTTTTAATTATTTACTTAAATAACAATTCACTAATATATTGAACTAGTTCAATAATTTAGTCAACTATAAACAATATGCTATTTTGATAATATTGTGTAATAATAATTTAGAAAATGAAAGTTTTAGTTTAAAAATATTATTTAGATAACAATTATTCGACCTTAAATACAAATTAAAATAATGAATATTAAAAGGAAACAGTTTAATAATTTAGTGAATTAGAAACAATAAGTTATTTTGGTAAATTTTTAAGTTAGGTTAGTGATTATATATATTCTTCTATTTAGTGGGTAATATTTGTTTTTAATGAATTTATTAAATATTAATTTTAAGCATGTTAATTAGCTAATAACCAAAAAGAAAAAGAAAAATAGCAGCTATCAACGATAAACAAATAATAATTATTTTAAACAATTAGCGACAATCATAATAAATTAGGGGCATTTGCAAATCTAATAATTCTTTTAGTAATATTTGTAAAAATAAATCTCAAAAAAATATTTGTAAATTTAGTAAATTTTGATCAAGTTTATCAATAATAAACATTGAATTACATATTTTTACACTAAGTTTATCACTGATAAACACATAAATAACTGATAAACATGATAAAAATTACTATTTTTGCAAATACTTTTTTGAATTGATATGTTTACAAATATTACATAAAAATCTGTCACCCAATGAAATTTCCCAATAAATTATTGATCCCACACTAAAAATTGTGACGAGGTCATTTTTTAATTAAAAATTGTGCCGTATAAATAATTACATTTTTTTAAATACTAGTTTAATAATTCCCCCATACACACATCACAATTCTCAAATTAAGCTTCTGATTATATATATATATATATATATATATATATATATATATATATATATATATATATACTTTTTTTTTTTTAAAATATAATTTGAAAATTAATTAAAACTAGTCTTAAAAAAAAAAGCTATTTTTAGAGAGAGCTAAAGCAAAATTTTCAAAAATTGTAGATAAAATTAAAATAATATAATTTGATTAAATGATATTTAATCACCTAGCAAAGCATACGTAAGGTACTTGATAAGTACTTCTCTCACCAGCTTTTTTTTTCTTCTTCAAATAGTCACAGTCGTTAGTAATTGGTCATTATTTGTAATTATTCTCCACAAATAATTCAAATCATACGGATAAAGGAAAACTTTTTTAATTTATAAAAAAATGTCTATATGCTCGTGGAAATTTGCAATCCTTTTGAGCTTCTTTTTAGTCCACCATTTCAACCTTTGAGAATTACAAAGCATCAATGTCGTTGAACTGAATTACAGGCACCTTTTTTTTCTATGAAAAAAAAATTACATTTTCTTTGATCGAGAAAATATTTTTAATTTACATTTACATCCACCTATAAATTAATGTAGTTTAATTAAGGTTTTTTTTTTTTGGAAAATAATGTGTAAATGTAAATTAAATATGTATTTGTTAAACTTTGAAGAATGATATTTTTTCGTATTGATTCTAATGGCATATAGCCCATATTTATACATGATAAACATATATGCAAAAGATTAACTAGAAAAGAAAAAAGATAAAGAAAATTTCTAGAAAAATAGAATTGTGGCCGCGGCCGTGGGAAGCTGGTGGCCGCAGCCACGAAATCAGAAAAAGTATTCTTCCACTTTGTGGGGGCCACGGTGACAGGATCCACTGCCGTGGCCCCCACTCTCGGGTTTTTGGCCCAAAAGTGCATAAATCGCTGCAAGCCGCGGGCGCCCCTACTCACGACCGCAGCCCCGGGAGAAAAATCTTCCTTTTTGTCTTATTTTCCTCCTAAATCTTAACACTCCCCCTCAAGTTGGAGCATGGAGATCACAAATGCCCAAATTGGGAAGAAGAAGAGAAAACTGGGATTTCCCAAGTTCCTTGGTCAAAACATTGACAAGTTGATCACCAGTTCGAGTATGTGAGGGAGAGATGATACCATCAGAAAGAGCATCCCTAACAAAATGTAATCCATCTCTATATGCTTTGTGCGTTCATGAAAAACAGAACTTGTTGTGATGTGAAGAGTAGCCTGACTATCGTAAAATAATTGGATTGGCTGATGATGATCAATCCCAAAACAAGTCAAAAGAGACTTCAACCATTTCAACTCACAAGTGGTACTGGCTATAAAGCAATACTCGGCCTCCGCAGAAGACCGAGAGACAATAACTTGCTTATTTGTTTTCCATGAGATCAGAGATGAGCCCACGAGGATATCATATCCCGTGATAGAACGTTTAGTGAGAGGACAACTAGCCCTATCACTGTCACAATAAGCTGTAAGTCGAAAATCATTCTCCCCTTTAAGAAGAATTCCTTACCCTGGACATCATTTCAAGTATCGTATAACACGTAAGGCAGCTTCCCAATGTTCAATTCGGGGAGCACCCATAAATTGTGCTAAAATGTGAACTGATTAGCACAGTTCGGGCCTTGTGATAGTCAAGTAGATCAAACGACCATCAAGAACTTTACAATTAATAGTTGCAAGATGATGATTTTGTTCCATTGGAGTAGAGATAGATTTATCTCCAAGAAGACCCGATTCACTAATAATATCTAATGCATACTTTTCTCTGAGATAAATACAAGCCATCTTTCCCATGAGACATCTCAATACCGAGAAAGTATTTCAAGATACCAATATCTTTCATATGAAATTTTTCACTGAGTTGCTTCTTAAAGGAAGATATAGCCTTAGAAGAAGAACCTGTGATAATTAAGTAATCAAAATAGACAAGCACATGCAAAAAAACTGAACCTTTCTGATAGCTGAATAGAGAATAGTCAGGATAGGACGGAGCAAAACCAATGTCCTTTAGTGCAGAGGACAGCTTTGCAAACTAGTTTCGACGAGCCTGACGAAGTTCATATAAGGACTTTCTTAAATGACATACTTTTCTAAAAGAAGAAGGAGTAAAAACCCGGGGGTAACTGCATATATACTTCCTTATCAAGGTTTCCATGGAAGAAGGCATTGTGCACATCCATTTGATGAACTTCCCATTTTCTAGCTACAACAATTGATAAGAAAGTACGCACTGTGACCATTTTAGCAATAGGAGCAAAAGTTCCATTGTAATCAATTCCCTCAATCTGCCGGTTTCCATGCACAACAAGACGACCCTTCAATCTTTCGATATTACCATCAGACTTGTACTTGATCTTATACACCCATTTACATCCAATTGCTCTCTATCTAGGAGGAAGATGTTCCAATGTCCATGTACCATTACGTTCTAGAGCATCGATTTCTTCTTTCATTTCCTTACGCCAACCTGGATCTTTAACAGCTTCGT
Source organism: Gynostemma pentaphyllum (assembly GCA_028015215.1). Lineage (NCBI taxonomy): Eukaryota > Viridiplantae > Streptophyta > Magnoliopsida > Cucurbitales > Cucurbitaceae > Gynostemma > Gynostemma pentaphyllum. The sequence continues at coordinate 34,324,029 of CM051348.1, forward strand.
AAAAAGAAACAGATTTCTTTCCTGAAGTAATGGATGCCAAGAAACACGTATGGTTTGCAAAAAATCTATCATAATTGATATAAGAAGTAAGTGGAAAAGGAGTACTTGAAGACTATGGTTGAGCAGAAGTAGTTGATGTGATGGGGTTTACTATTCGTACTGTGTGAGTAATGTAGTCTACTAGTCTGCTTGAGGTCTTCTTTATGCGATGTCCTCGTCCTGTCAGTTGTTGTTCCATATTATCAACCACTGCCTCAATACTTTAATCAGATGACTCATCAACATCAACTTGAACAGTTTCAGAAACATCAATATGCTCAAGCACAACATTATCTACCGAAGAGACACCCTAAAAAACAACACCATTATCTTCACTCACAATTTGTGAGATAGACTCAAAAGACGGATGGCTATTAGAAGATGTGACTAAGTTTTCGGTGGTCTTATCTTCACTATAAGAGAATTGGTCCTCATTGAAGGTTACATCACGGGAAACAAAGAATTCATTGGTTTCCAAATCATACAAACGCCACCATTTTTCCCAAAAAGATAGCCAACAAATAAACATCCACGACTTCTGGGGCCAAATTTATCTTTTTCACGAGGTTGGTTTTTAGCAAAACAGAGACACCTAAAGACATGAAGAAGAGAGTAGACTAGGGGTGTATTGAACAAAATCTGATAAGGACTTTTGTTCTCAAGCAAAGGTGAAGGAGTTCGGTTTATGATGTATGCTGCAGTTAACACACTCCCCCCTAAAAGGAAGTAGGAAGATTAGCATGAAAAAGCAAAGCTCTAGCCACATTGAGAATATGCCTATGTTTATGTTCTACCCTCCCATTTTGTTGAGGTGTCTCGACACAAGAAGTCTGGTGTATAATGTCATGTTCAGCATAAAAACGGTGAAGAGAAGTAAACTTTCTCCCATTATCACTACGTACTATTTTCACCTGTTTATCAAATTGCGTCTTGACCATAGAGCAACAATCCTTAATCAATTGAGGCACTTCGGACTTAACACTCATCAAAAAAATCCAAACAGCCCTAGAAGAATCATCAACTATGGTCAAGAAGTATCGAGCTCCACAATTAGAAGCTAAATTATATGGCCCCCAGATATCACAATGAATCAACTGAAAAATCTCATCAGCTTTATTATTACTTAAATGAAAAACATTTCGAGTTTGTTTAGCTCGTAAACAAATATCACAAGAATCAACAACTTTATTTTTAGTACTGCCAAATAAACTAGATAAAACATAATCTACTTTGCTGGAAGGATGACCCAAATGCCGATGCCACAAATCTTGACTAACTTCAATCGTTGTTTGTCACACACGATGCTGCAGGAAAGGCTAAAACCAGTAGACCCCATCATATTGTCTACCCGCTCCAATCATGATCCTCGAAGTACGATCCTGTATAACACATAACTTGTCAACAAAAGTCATAAAATACCGTTTATCTCTAAGCAATTGATAAAAAGATATAAGATTGCAGGAGAAGTTTGGAACATAAAGAACATGATTTAATATCATGTTTTCACTGATTCGTATTGACCCTTCTTTACTAGCCATAGACCTCTTTCCATTAGGTAGACCAACTGATGTAGGAGGAATATCTATGAGATTGTGAAATAACTGCACATTACCAGACATGTGATTTGAACATCCTGAGTCAAGCATCCATTGAACAGATTCATCTATCTTATTGTTTAATTTTTTAGATGTTTGATCTTTCGATCCATTTAGCATGTTCATCAACTTATTCCACTGCTCATCTGTCAGACTAGGAACTCTACTATGATCGCTTTGTTGAATAGCCTCTCAAGTGGTTGAACTAGATGCAGTTGCAGCATTAGCTATTTGTCCCCGTCCACCCCCGTTCATTCCTCTTACAGATCTACCTCCTCATTTTGCTTGTCCTCCATTAGATCTATTCTCCCACCATTCTGGATAGCCACGTAATTGAAAACAGGTTGTATTGTCATAACCTGTTTTGAAACAATGAGTGCAAGTCAAATGTCCTTTAGGACGATCGTTTCCACGACCCTGATTCTTCCCTTGAAAAACTCCTTGAACAACAAAACCAATAGCATCTGTTTTGCATTCTTGTGCTCAAGCAACCGTGTGATGTCTCTCCTCCTTTCCTATTTTTGTAAAAATTGTATTCAATCCCGGAAGTGGTTCCATCATCAGAATATTTGATACAACATTCCCATAGAGTGTTGGATTCTCTCCTACAAGGAAATCATTTAACCTTTTCATTCTCCTTTTCCTTTGTATGAACAATAGCAACTGCACATGTACAAATTGGCATAATCGAGTATCCTTTTAGTTCATCCCAGATTTTTCTCAATTCATTATAATAAGTAACAACCATGTTACCTCATTGTTTGCAATTATTTAACAACGTCTTCAGTTCATATGAATTCGAGGATTGTTTCCAATAGAAAAACGCATCATAATATCTTCCCACATATCTTTGACATCGTTCGGTTGAGGAACTGACGATCGTAGAATTGGATCCAATGTATTATGAATCCATCCTACAAGAGTTGAGTTAACGGTCACCCAAAGAGTCTCTTCCTGAGATCCAGTCGACTTGACTATGCTTCCATCTATGAAGCCAAGTTTATTTTTTGCGCGAAAATTGTTTTGCATCGATCTAACCCACTCGTTGTTATTTTCTCCGCGAAGCACGATTGGACAGATCGTGATTTGTGGTCCATCTGAAGGATGAAGAAAATATGGTGATGTAGAATCTATCGGTTTCGTTGCCATGACTTCAACAATCGGTCTCGATTTCATCGTGGCTTCTATATTCTCCGGCGTTGTCATTCACGATAGGAATAGACAACTTGCTCTGATACCATGTTAAACTTTAAAGAATGATATTTTTCTTATTGATTATGATGGCATATAGCCCATATTTATACAAGTATCCTTAGGTTAAAAGATGATAAACATATATGCAAAAGATTAACTAGAAAAGAAAAAAAGAAAAAGAAAAATTCTAGAAAAACCGAACTGTGGCCACGGCCTTCTTCCGCTTTATGGAGGCCACGGCTACAGGATCCACTGCCGCGGCCCCCACCCTCGGGTTTTTGGCCCAAAAGTGCAAAAATCGCTGCAGGTTGCGACCCCTACTCACGGCCGCGGCCCTAGGAGAAAAATCTTCCTTTTTGTCTTATTTTCCTCCTAAATCTTAACATAACTAATAAATATTGAAAGTGTGAAGAGATGGAATAATAGCTTTAAAGAAAACTGGTTTATAATTTGAGTCTTTAAACCTGCCTATTTTCAATGTGAGTTATATTTTCAAATCAGTTATACCTATTATTGCAAATTCCATGTGCTTGTGAAATGTAATGTCTGTTTAGGATAGCTTATGAAAGTGTTTAAAAGAGTTTTTGTACAAAGAAAGTATTAAGGGACAATGCCTCAACAACTCCATATTGATATGATATTGTCCACTTTGGTCTTAAGCCTGCATGACTTTGGTTTTGGTTTCATTTAAAAGGCATCATATCAGTGGAGATGTGTCATTCCCCTTATACACCCATAATCATCCCCTTCCCTAACCGATGTGAGATTTGTTCGAACTCCAACAGAAAATGTTTTTTATAACCATAAAAAAAAAACACTTTTAAAACTTATCACAAACGGGCCTGTAGAGTCCCTTTGATTTGTAAAGTAAAACCACAACTGTTCTCCAACGAATCTTACATTTTTTTTAAATGTAATTTTTACTAATTGTTGTAGACGTAGAAATCTACCGTTGATGGTGCTCGTGAACCACAACTGTTCTCCAACGAATCTTCCCACAAAAGGAGGAGAAGTTGAAATGAACACCATTGAGATACCGATTGAGGAGGCTCTAGTGGTCAAAGTTAGATAGCGGGTTTTTGAAGAGAAACAGACAGATTGACAACTCTAGAGTATGAAATGTCATATTTCAATAGGAAGAAACTTGGCGGCACATAACACCTAACCAATGAGGGAGCCAAAGTGGGAATTTTATTTTCCTTTTGGGAAAATCCACATGGTTGCACCTCGTCTTAGCTGCACATTTTTGTGGAGTCAAGTTTTTTCCATCTCAATATTATATGGGTCTCTCTACTTATAGTTTGTCGAATATAGGACGTACCAAACCTAGAGGTGTGGAATCCTCAAGACAATAAAGACTCTTTAAGATGACCATGCGATAGAACCTAGTCATCTAGCGACTATCATCCGAGAAGGTGGTGAGACATGCAAGAATTTAAATTGGCTCAGCAACTATTATATATTTTTAATAATAGTTTTTCATCAGAAAAAAAAAAATAATAATAACAGTTAGTCATTTTATTCATGTAAATTACATTTGTTATCTATAATTTGAGTCAAAACACGTGATTAATTAACTTTCTGGTAATTCAAGCTGAGCCAGTTTTTTTTTTTAGAAAGTCAAAGATTGCAGCTAATAAATCTTGTCTGATCATTGGAATTGTATAAAAGGTCAATTTTTATATGGTAAAAGTTTCAATCTATTGACCAAAATCTTTTAATTGTATTTTGACACATCTAATACAAAAAATAATGAAAGGAGGGAAAAAATAAAAAATAAAAAAAAACTCTCCTTTACTAAATGGTGTGATATTGAATTACACGTAGTCCATAATCAATTCATCTCTAAAATATTTAATGAAAAGAAGATATTATGAATAAAATATTTTTTATAACAAAAAGATTAATGATTTGATCGAAGAGAAAAAAAGAACTTGTTTGTATCTATGCATGATTGATTCTTTTGATGTGAGTCCATGACCATATATATTAGTCCACGTACCAAAACAGCCAGTTATAACTGTTATACAAAGAAAATCAAATTAAGTCTAGCTTGAATTTGATCAATCAATTTATTTTATATTATATGGTTGCAAATTGCCCATCTAGAAACACTATCATACCATCACAATCAAATTAGATTTTTTTAAAAAAAAAAAAGAAAAAACACTTTGATAATTAGCTCCTCTTATTTGACTGACTAAAGTTTTATTTATTTATTTTTATTTTATTTTATATTTTTTTTACTACTTCTACTAATAAATAAAGAAATTGACTCAACTGAGATATTTCAAATACATAATTTCTTTTATGTCATTATTTTTAATTTATCATTGAAATAGCAGAATTTATAAATTATTAATATCAAATTAATAAATTATTAGCTAGGAAAATAGATTACAAATTAAATTAAAATTTTAATTTAGATTATAATAATTAAAAGTAAAGTAATTTGTAATAAAAGTAAAGTTTCAATTCCTAAAAAATTCATTTAGATTATAATAATTCAACGTAAAATAAAAATATTAAAAATTAATGAGTCAATAATTTTTATTCTTTAATTTTACTCTACAATAATTTAATGAGTTGATGTTAATAAATTATAAAATCAGTTTATTTCATAATTTTTAAAATGGGAATTATATATATATATATATTTAATGTTACTTCATATATTTGCATATATTTCCGGTAAGGCGTGGTCGCGGCCTGTAGATTTTTGGTCCAGGCCAAAAATCTGAGAGTGGACGTTGCGGCTAGGAGCCTTGCTGCAGCGGCGCCCACAGAGCTAGTCTAGCACGTCTTGTGCTCGTTGCCACGGCGACAGCTCCGGCTTTTCTGGGCTAATTATTTTATTTTATTTTCTTCCTTGAATAGGATTTGTATAGTTGTTTTTAGTTTAACCTAAAGGATTCTTATATAAATAGAGGCTTAATGCCATCATACTAAATGAGAAAAGATATTCTTCAAATTTTACATAAAATCTTGAAAAACTTCATGTATGAGGTTGCCAGCTTTCATCGAATTCCACGGGAGAAAGATTATCAGAAAAATGAATATTCATCTTTTATAATCTGAAGAAATCATTGTAGACTGAGGATAGAAAACCGTGGCAGTTTTTTTTTTTTTTTAAAAAAAATATTCGGTCGGATTTGAATAATCATTACTTTACTTTGATGGGTTTTTGGATCTTTGGTTTTTGGAAATCATGGAGAATAATTTCTAAGCTTTCCCATCCTCAAAAGTTTGAGAGAAAGTGAGGTTTGAATATTTTTGTGGTGTTAGTGTGAGTCAATTTTATAGGTCTAAGAAGGGAGTTTCGAAGAAAGGAGGGAGAGAGACAAAATAGAGAAAAAGTAAGGAAAACAAAAAAACAAAAAACAAAAAGAGTATCGTTGGAGAAGAGAAGAGGGATGTGAGACTAAGAAAAGAGATAGTTGGTCCATTTTTCCTTCTCATCACTCACACATCATTATACGTTTTCTAAAATGGCTGCCTTAGCCTTTCCAATTGGTCGTGTGGTCATGGAAGTGGTCTATAGGTTTTTTTTTTTTTTTTTTTAAAAGTTGATAAATATTTCATATATGAAATCATTTACTCAAGAGATGGATTTTAGTTAAAAAATAATAATAATGCTAATATTGAGTTGTATTCTATCCGAAAAATTTTAGTGGAGTTTTTTTTTTATAAATGATAAAAGTTTTGAAAATTTTCAAAAATAACATTTTTTTTTACTCATATCCAATCTCAGATTCACTACAAGAAAAATCCGTATTAGCGACGGAATATTAGCGACGAAGTGAGGCAGTAGTTCGTCGTTATAAGGAATTAACGACGTAATTAACGACGGAATGACTTGACGCTATTTTTGTCATCGTTAGACTAAACTAACGACGAACTTCCTCGTTATATAACGAGGCAAAAGTATTCCATTGTTGTGATTCGTTGACTAGAATAGAGCGATGGTTTCCGTCGTTATAGTTCGTTGACTAGATTGTTGACAATAACGACGAAATATGTCGTTGGATAGGGCAAAGTCATGTTTGACTATAACGACTCATTTAGTCGTTCTGGAATCAAAGTCATGTTTCACTAGAACGATAGAACACGTCGTTAATAGTCAACAGGTGTCTTTGACTATTAACGACTTGAACACGCCGTTATTTTTATTTTTATTTTTTTAAAATTTAATTAGGGTTTAGGTTTAGGGTTTTAATTACAAATTATTGTGATTTGAAAATTAAATTTAATTACAAAAAAGAAATGAAAGTAAATTTAAGAAAAAATAATATTAGATAAATAATATTAAAAATCCCAAAATAATACAAAATAATGTTTTTTTCCTAAAGCCTAATCCCTAATCGACACGAGGATCAGATGGAGGATCGGGAGGAGGGAAACCAAAACCGAAAGTCGAAGAACCCTCGCCGCGCATCTGCGCCATGAAGATGTCCATCGTTGCCTTCATCGACCTCTCGAACTCTTGCCTGGACCGCTCGGACTCATCGAGACGAGCCGTAATCCCTGCCACCTCCGCCTGGAGCCGTTCGTTGCTCTCTCGAAGCTCCGTAGTCTCAGCCCTCAAAGTAGTGTTGCTCGCGCGGAGCTCGGCAGCCTCGGTCGAACGAGCCGCCTAGGAAGACCGAGGCCGATCGGCGTAAATGACAGGGGCCGAGGTTACCGAGTCTAGGAACGATCACTGCCTGGACGTCTCCCTCCTGTTGCCTCGAGAAAAGCCGACTCGATATCCTCCTGTGTCGGTGAGGGTGTCCGGAGCTCGATAGCGATCGCGAGAATCGCTCGTAACGAGCCTGAAAAAAAACAAATCATTTCATTAACTAATATACTAATAATGAATAAATTTGAAAAAGAATAAACAATAATTAACACTTACCGCTTTCTCTCTGCCCTATCGTCTACAAAAGTCGTGTATCTCCACCTTTGGTGTGGAGACAGGACAAACGACTTCAAGCCAGATGAACCTGGACGACCCAATTTTTGCTCCTGTGAATGTTAAAAATATTTAACGAATAATGAATAACTTACGAAAATAAAGTAAAAGTTAATTAATACGAAAATAACTTACGAGTTGTTTCTTGTGCTCGTATGTGGAGCGTGACCCTCCAGGGTGCTTGACGGGTTGGCATTACGGTTGGCGCTATTGATCGCCAAATGCGCTGGGCATCCGGCGTCCCGAGTACGGGCCAAGATATCCGCCAAGTCCTCCGCAGAAATATGGGCCGGCCGTTTATCGGCGGGCGCGCGAATATTGTAGCCAGGTGTCCCTGTATCGAATGCCGCCCGATGATGCCAGGGAGTGTATATGACCTCGTCGCTTGACTCCTCTTGGAATATCAAAATATTCTTGAAAAAAATTAACTGTCAGTTTTTGAAATATTATATATATGTATATATATATATATATATTTAAATATAATATTTTGAATATGTGTTTACCTTCCATGCCTCAAACATCCGCACCTTGTGCGCAGCAGAGACGTTCTGCCAACGAGGGTGTCCCCGTACAGGAAGCATCTTCAATACCTCCGTAAATCTCCTCGAAACCTCACGGGATGGATGTAACCTATTGAAATGAAAAGGAAACATTGAAAAGTTAGAATTTGTAAACAATAAATGAAATAAGAATACAATAAACTAAACAAAACTTATCAGCCGCCTCCAACGACAAGGTAACCCTCCCAGAAATAGACATCTGGACTGGGCTCCTGCGTCGGGTCGATAGCCTCGTCATGAACGATCGTGTCAGGGGTATCCCCAAGACGGACATCATCCTCCTCACTGGGGACTCCGAACTGGCTGCACCAGGTGTGCCAGGAAGGTCTTGGAGGCGTCTACGGAAGGCATGACCTACAATACAATAATGAAGTAATTAAAATTCTAACCTATAAAATATAATAATTTCAAAACCAAATTAACATATAATTAAATGAAAACATACATACGCATTTCAAACTAAATTAACTAATTAACACATATACTTAAGTAAAACTAACTAAATACATATAATTAAATGAAAACGTACATAATAATTTCAAACTAAATTAACTAATTTAACATATAATTAAAAGGAAACATACTAATTTCAAACTAAAATAACTAATTAACATATAATTAAATGAAAACATGCATACTTATTTCAAACTAAAGTAACTAATTAACATATAATTAATTAAAACAAAAATTAATTAGGGAAAACTAAATACATATTATAGACATTATCTAAATTACACAAAATTAAATTAAAGTTAACTAATTTTAAACTAAATTAACAAATAACATGCTAATTACAAATTTAAACTAATTATATGAAAACAAATATTAAAGTTGAAGAAACTTACTCGGATTCGTTCCAAGGATTGAGGTTTTTAAGAAAGGGAAAGGATTTTTAGAGAAATGGGAAGCAATTGGTGAGGGAATCGAAGGAGGAAGAAATTTGGTTGAGAGGAAAAGAAGAAAAACGAGAGGAAGATGGTGAAAATGGAAGAAACGGCTCTTTTTTATAAGGGATTTAACGACGGAAGACGTCGTTAATCACTTAAAAACTCGTCGTGCGTGTTTTCATAACGACGGAATACCTCGTTCTAGCTATGCAGTTCGCCGTCTATGTTCTATGACGATGAACAACACGACGAAATGCATCGTTGATAGCTATGCAGTTCGTCGTCTAGGTTATAGTACACGACGCACTACGTCGTTCAATCAAATTTTCAAACAAAGTCAATGTGACTGTTCGTATTCATGGGCGACGAAATGCATCGCCCATTCACGCCACAATTTTCGTGAAATTTTTGATCTTCGCGCCGTATTTATTACATTTAACGACGCATTCGGTCGGCGTGGAATTTGAACAGTTTCCCAAAAAAACTATCCGTTTGAGTTGCTACCGATGCCTTTCGTCGTTATATTCAATGTATATCTTAATATAACGACCCATGGCATCGTTATATTCAATGTATATCTTAATATAACGACCCATGGCATCGTTATATTCAATGTATATCTTAATATAACGATGCCTTCCGTCGTTAATAGCATTCCCACACTTAGAAAAAATCATCCCATCATTGTGTTCTGTGAATATTAACGACCCATGGCATCGTTATATTCAATGTATATCTTAATATAACGATGCCTTTCGTCGTTAGTAGCATTCCCACACTTAGAAAAAATCATCCCATCATTGTGTTCTGTGAATATTAACGACCCATGACATCGTTATATTCAATGTATATCTTAATATAACGATGCCTTTCGTCGTTAGTAGCATGTTTTTTTTTTTTTTGAATTATTTCCCCTGTTACACATAAATACTTCAATCATCGTAATCAGAATCATTCATGTTTTTTGAATCAATGCTGTCTTCTTCAGTGTCTTCTTCGTTTGTTTCATCTGGAGAAGAATCTTTGTCATTTTCAGGTGGAACATAGACATTCCCTTCATCAAAAAGTGTCTCTGATGCGTCATTCAACGGACGCCAGTGTCCGAATTAATACCTTCATCGATTTCACGATTTTGCACTTCATCCTCCTGGAATGCAACGTAGTTCTCACTATTTTTATCAGGAGGCCATCATCTATTATCATCCTGTCTTACTTTACGGACAATTAACCAATCAGATAAATCTCGACGCTGAGCGGGATAGTTTAAGTAGTAAACCTGAATTGCTTGTTGTGCCAAAACAAAACGATCTTGGGTGTGCATGTGTTTTCTCCGGTTCACCTCAACAATTTTAAGATTGATATTATTGCGAACTCCACCTCGTCGCTACTGTTTCAAACCATGTGCGCTTAAAAAACGATTATACGTTTAAGACTCGGACCTGCAAATTGAAGCTCAATAATCTCATCAATGATACCATAGAAATCTTCCGCATTGTTCCCGAACACTTGACCCTTTATACATACGCCACTTGTTGTTTGTTGCCTGGTTCACTGAATGAGCTTTTATTTGAAATCGGAACCTTGCACCGATAACCGGTGTAAGCTCTTGCACTCTGGATGGACCTTTTGCGATCCATATTATACGTTGATCGACGATCGGAATTGTGGGATTGTCAACGTAATTGTAAAACCAGGAACGAAAATGTTTATCGATGATGTTCCCTTCTTTTGATTCAGTAATACCGGGATGCGATGGTCGTACACGTGAATTCACAAATAATCTACATAAAATTTATTAATTAATGACAATTTAAACAAAATTATTCATGTTAAATAAAACAAAACTCCATGAATTTAGAAAAACTTACTCAATATATGGCTCTACTTCCGCACAGTTGCATAATAAGTAAGTCTGGACGACATGGTACTCCTCATCACTTAAGTTTCTCCGCATAGATTTGCCTAAACCTTTTCCTGGTACGATAAACATATCCAAGTCGTTCAAGTCTACACCTTCTGGAACAGTGTCAACCACGTTACGGTTCACTGGACGAAAGTGGTCGGAGATATGTTGGTCGAAGTAATACGAACAGAACGTAGTTGTCTCGTGTACCAGGTACGCATTACAAATCGATCCTTCCACTCGTGCTTTATTTCCAACAGTTTTCTTCAATCTATGCAAATATCTAGAATTCGTGCAGTAAAATAAATCTAAAATTTAGCATCATGTGTATTTAAATATACTAAAAAAGGCAATTAACATAATAATATTTTACCTTTCAAACGGGTACATCCATCTGTATTGAACAGGGCCCCCAAGTAGTGCCTCATACGGTAGATGAACCGGAAGATGCTCCATAGAATCGAAAAATCCGGGTGGAAACATTCGCTCCAGTTTAATGATTCGATTGTCTCTCTTGTTAAATCTGCGCATGTCAAATCTCTGAAGAACACACTTAACTGCGCCAACGGTTCCCAATGTTTCTGTTCGAGGAACGGTCTGAACGCAACAGGCATCAATCGTTGCATAAAAACGTGACAATCGTGACTTTTCATTCCGAAAACAGTATGACTCTGCACGTCAATGCATCTCGAGAGATTAGAAACATAACCATCGGGGAACTTAATCGATCGCATCCATTCAAACAAGAATTTCTTTTCTTCCGTACTTAACATGTATTTGGCCTTGGCGTAGTGCCCATCTTCATCCTGGCTCTAACTCTGGGGCGACGGCATATTTCTTGGATGTCATACCGTGCCTTCAGGTTGTCTTTCGTCTTATTTGGCACATTTAAAATCGTATTGAAGACATTGTCGAACACGTTCTTTTCGATGTGCATTACGTCCAAGTTGTGCCTGATTAGTAAATCTCCCCAATACGGTAAATCCCAAAATATACTTCGTTTCTTCCATCCACTTGTTCTTACCAGGACCTTGTTTGCAACCTCGAGACCTATTTCAATAATTTTTTTCATGCCAATAGAATCTAACCTGGTGTAATATTTCGATTCCGCTATAAACTCGGGCGGCCCTGGTTGCGTGCATTACGACCCTTATACCAATCTGTCTTGTTTGATCGAAACAAATGGTCGCTTCGGTAAAAATCTTCTATGACAATCAAACCAACACATTTTCCGTCCATGTTTCAAAGAGAAAGCTCCAGGTCAATCATGCAATGAGGACAAGCAAACTTTCTGGATGTGCTCCAACCTACGATAAGTTTAAATTAATTATACATAGTATTATGCAATGAAAATAATTTATAATTAATAAGCTATCGTGCTTACCAGGATAACATTGAATATGCCTGGGAAGTCACTTATCGTCCAAATTACTGCGCTTTCATACGAAATTTTGTTTTCTCGATACATCGTAAGTCAACTCTCCATTATTCCACAAATTAGCCACCAACAATAAGAGGTTGGAGGTAGATATCTAACCTTTGTTTTGGACTCTTTGGACCCAGGTACAATAACCAGGTTAAGAATATCACAGGATCTTTCATACACATCGATGGAGGGGAGATTATAAGGTGTCAACATAACAGGCCATACAGAGTATTGTGCACCAGAAGCGCCAGTACAGGTTAAAACCGTCAAGACATAACCCCAATCTCACATTTCTAATCTCACTTGCAAATTCTGGATGACAACGATCCAAATGCTTCCACGCGTCGAAGATCGGATGGATGTTTCATATGACCATCCTCTTGCGAATGCTCGTAATGCCATCTCATATGAGATGCCGTGACTTCCGATGCATACGATCGTTGAAGTCGAGGAGTGATCGGTAAATAAAACATACGAGTATGTGGAATGAGAGTGTGTTTACCTTGTTTATATCTCGGATGGAAACAGACTTACAATTATGGAGACTCGAATCTCCATCACCCCAGAATATCATGCATCCGTTCGGGCAACAATCAATCTTCTCAACAGGCAACCCGAGACCCTCCACTAATTTTTTCGTGTCGTATAAACTTTCTCGCAACGTGTTGTTCGCAGGAGCGCAACGATGAAACCATTGTGCAATCGAATTAAAACCTCTCTCTGGAATATGATATGCCGATTTTATATTTAGAAGCTCGTCAGTTATGACCCAGGTTGACCGACATCACAACCCAGGTATAACGGCATACTTGCCGATTCGAGCATATGGTACATTTGTTGTGCTTCCTGGATTCATTTCCTCCTTCTCCTCTAGAATAGTTTGATTATCGTCTTGAGTATGATTAAACGTACCTTCGTATATCATATGATGCATTTGTCCATACTCTTGCTTGTCTTTCATCACAATCTTCTTCCAAATTCGGTATAGCATCTGAGCTGCTTCCTTGGTACAACACGGCTCGCTCCAACGCCGCATTATATTGATCGTCAAGATTCCCCTTGATAAACCCACTTGAAATAATTCTCCACAAACCCACGACTATACAGGTGTTTCTTCACATCAAATGAAGAATATAACTTCTTATTTTTACATTTTCTGCACGGACATCGTATCATTTTTCCATTACGATCAAAGTCCTCTGTACTTTCACAAAACTCAACGAATTCTTCTACCCCTGCTACGAACTCATCGTTCAAATAGCCTTCTAAGAGACGAAAATACATCCATTCACGCATATTTTTTTGCAGTAGAAAAAAAAAACGAAAAGAAAAAAAAATGTTTCTGATGATGAGTTCTTTCCATTCCTGATGCACATATATATACTGTGATATACCGACGCAATCCGTCGCTAATATCTAAATAACGATCGATTCCGTCGTTGATATGGCGGGAAACATTCCCTCCATAACGTTGGGCGACGCAATCGGTCGTCCATTAGCGCGGGAATGTTTCGCGCCATCGTATACGACGCACTGCATCGTTGATTTTTAACGCGGTAAATTTTGGCGCCATTATTACCGACGCTAATCATCGTTAATACCAAATTATTTCTTCCATTAAATATATTTGATTAATGAGGCGACGGAATGGATCGCTAAAGTCAAACTTTTCGCTTGGGCGATGAATTCCGTCGTTACATTGGGACGTATTTACTTTTCGTCGCTATCAGTTCGTCGCTATTACGGCAGTTTCTTGTAGTGATTGAGATTGGTCTAATATCATATTGAGTTGAATTATGAAATATTTCAAAATATTTATAGCTTTTAAAAATACTCACAAAAAAATGTCATCTATTGTTCACGTAGACAGCTGTGAAATATTATTATAACCACTCAATTTTTGAAACATTTAAAATATATATTACTTGAAAACATAATAAATATATTATGTTTTTCTTTTTCTTTAAATAAAAAGTTAGATTAGATTTTAACAACGGGTACTACCATTTAGAATTTATCAAAACTTGAGAACTACCATATAACTTTATGAAAAAAAATAAAGGGGAATTTACTCTCTTTAAGTACATGCACAATAAAGTTGTTGAAGCTCTCTCCCACACATAAATTATCAATATATGAGTTAAAATGATATGTTCAAAGATTTTGATGAATATTATGCCTATTCTAGGAAAGGTGCAATACATGTATCAATCAATCTGTAAGCATCAAAACACTTACAGAAACATAACTGATAATTTATTATTTATAAAGGTTAAAGATCCCACATCAAAAAGTTTACGAATAACTCCTCTCATTATCGATTGATTTTGAGATGGAAGTCAATAATTATTAAGAATCAAGAATAATAAATTTATCATTATTTGTAAAGAATAATGGAAACAATCTCATAGAGAGAAAAACAACTAAATACAGAAAAATGGGGAGAACTATGATAGGATTCCTTCTACTTTTCATTAGCTGTCTCAAGAATCTAATTAGTATAAAATTAAAGAAAAGAAAATTGTAGGCTACAATGCTAGGAAGTGATGGAATTTATATGATCCCCAATATATGAAGCAATTTATGATATTATAGCCATCTCGAGGCAGAGGTGGCTCCTTGCATTTCAAGCTGCGAAGGCATATTTGAATCTGTAGAACCCCATGAGGAGATGATCATTTGAGGAGGTTCCAGTTCAGACTGAATTGACAATTTACGCTCAAAGTGGGAGGGATTAACGATTCATCCGTTAGTCTGTACGTGGTAACAAGAAACTAAATCCCGAGTTCTCACGAATTAATGGGGGTGGTTCGACGTCTCCGATGTCTATTTGCTCCATGGACTTTGATAAATCATCGACTGAAAATGGAATGCTGCAATGCCAGAAACCAAGAAGTCAGGTTTTCATGAAGGGGCAAATATATTAAGGTTCTCTTTCGTTTACTAAAATGGACCGAGTTGGTATTTACTGCATACACAAAGTACTAGTTTATCTTTGATTTACTTCTATATAAAGATAAGAAAAAAACTGTGGTAATATATGACAAAAGAAAAATCCATTAGATGGATTAGAGTTGGGGATGACCTTGAATCATCATCCAATAGAAATGAATTACTAATTGCATGATTTGAATCTTCGGTCATGAGCACCCTCATATTGGATATAACCTAGGAGAACATTGGAATAATAAAAGCTTAATTCACTTTTGCATAAGAAATAAATAAATTCAAGAGATTTTAATGTGAAATTTTTTAAATTTGAACTAAAAATGAGGATCAAGTGTGTAAAACCTTACATCTGGGGATACACTATGTGTGCCATACTTGTCATCCCAGTACATCGTACTGATACGATACAGCTGCTGAATACTTAGTACCTATGATTGGAGAAAATGGTTTGTTCAATTTCATGGAAAAGGTAGAGGTAAATATTGAAACCACTACTTATTAATGCATCGGACACACGCAGAGATATCACTTACGGGGCATAAATCATGGCTTATTTCATCTAGCGTCTTCTTTGGCTTTTGATGAATGACCTGAAACATTATTAGAGCAACAATTTAACCCGGTTTTAAAAGGTTGTGTGGGAGGAATTGAACATAATAAAGGATGACGAGGTACCAGAAACCCAATAGCTTGTCTAATATGCTTTAGTTCATCCCAAGCAGAACCTGCATACTGTATTTTATTTTTTATCATTAACTAACTGTACTTAAAAAATAAAAAAAGGTAAAGTAGTAAATTTAAGGTACCTCATCAGTAGCCTTATAACACCAATGTTCTAATTCAGCCAGCCCAGCTTTGACGTATTCACCATTACTAAATGAACAACATTCTCGTCGTAATAGCAGACTGTCACAAAAGCAAGGCATGCACATTTATTAAAAAAAGCTCTTAGTTAAGTACCACAAGAAGAAGAAAATTATGGAAGAGCTCGGTACCTGTTAAATAGTTGAACATTTATAAAAGAAAATATTTGTATGAAGACTTTACGTACTAAAAATGGGGGTACCTACAACGAGATAAAAGTTAGGGAAAGGAAAGAAAACCTTCATATTTCATAAAAGGAAAAATGTTTAAAAACAATTGAATAGCTATTTACAGCTTGGTATACTTGTGAAGTAAAACAATCAGTAAATATATGATTTTGACTGGGATATCATAAAATACTTGGTAGACAGTGACTGGTCTGGTTTATGATATCAGTGAATGAATATGCAGAAGATACAGAAGGAAGAAATTGACAAAGGTTCCACATACATTATTTGCTTTCAACGTGTTCAAGAAATTCCCAAGGCTCTTCACGATTCCTTGCCAGTGAGCAATTAAGGCACGCTGGGCCTCTGTGTTGGCAACTGAACGTGATGATCCCTTGACCAAGCTTGCCCTAGATGTTCTTGGTGCCTTTTCCATATTATATGAACAATAAAAATATAAAATTAGTGGTAAGGAAGAAAGGGAGTTAACAGCTAACTCAAGAGGCTTATTTTCTATTTCTATAACAATCTATAATTGTGAGAATAGTTATAAATACCTGAATGCATAATCCTAGCAATGGAGAAATTTCTTTCTTCAAATTATCTCTAATCATTCCATAAATCTTCTCTACATATGCTGTGAGCTGCTGCTTGAAAAGCAAAGCCGGGTACTTAGCTTCAACTTGCCTTAACGTGTCCACTCCGCCACTAGGTCCACCATTGATTAAGGATAGGTTCACTCCTTGTGGAGCTCCACGAAAACTCTAGAAAAAGTCAAAGAAGAAAAAACCCAAATTTAAATATGATACTAATGATAAATGATTTGTGTATGTCTTTGTTCTTACTTGAGTCATCCTCCCAAATAAAGTAGCTGAAGATGAACGACGACGCTGTGGAGCCATTCCAGCTGCACCACTTGCCTTTAAAGTGCGCTGAAGTAGTAAGAGAAGTGTTGAAGCGTTGGATAACCAATAGGCCAAGACATCATTGTTATCCTGGGTCTGCAATGGAAATGATATTATTCATGTTAAAATTGGTTTAGATGTTAGAAGACAAGACAAAGGAGGGGTAGAGTAGAAGCTTAATAAATCTGAACCTCAATGGCATGGCCTATAGTTTGAATTATCCTATCAAAGACACTGGTGCGTTCAACTTCGAATGACCTCCATTGAAGTAGGCATTTGTAGATGATACAAGCAGCAATTGGTCTGTTTGCTGTAAAACCTAGGTGTTGAGCAATGCATCTAATGAGCAACTCCTGATTCTCTTGCTGTTTCTCATTAAGTGATTTTTGAGGTTTATCCTCTACTTCGGATTCTCTTTGGTTAAGAGAAGGGCTGTGTAGATCCTGATTTATTTTTACCAGATAGTTACAAGAAAAGGAGAAACATCAAAACATAATGACGAAAGGAACTTATTTATTCATTCAACCTATTTCTAAGTTTACGAAAAGCTTTACTAACCAGAGGTATCCTTCCTTCCCCTCCAAAATGACCACTTTCGGCACCCCTCTGTCATTTATCATATGATTTTTATATGTAAATTATATCCATCATCATATCATAATTACATTTGATCTATAATAGAATATGAATAATACCTGAAGAATTGATCTAGATCGTCCAGAGAGGAGTTTATTAGGTGCCATTGAAACTGATTGTTGACGTAAAACTTGATTCTCTGATTCCGAATTGGAAAGCTTCTCTTCTAGCCTAATCAAGAGAGTGTTCAGTTAATCACATAATGAAAGTCAAATTATGGCTCTTACTTGGGTTAAAGACAGCCGACATATTCTTTAAAACAGAGGATTGTTTCACAATCCGGTTCAAGAGTAAGAACTTGGAACAGAGAACTTATTTTATTTATCCGCATTTTTCAGAATTCAGATGATCAAGGAAGTTAGGGTATCCTCAAACATATTAGCACATTCATCAACAATATTCTACAGCATCCTAAATAGTTGAAAGACATTAAATATCTATCCACATAAGCTGAGTTTATCAGAATGGTGAAAATTCATTTCTATCAAGTTCCAAAAAATATCTATAAAATGAAAATGGACCTCCTACAGTTTATAGAAGCAATCCAAAAAAGCTGTGACAAAAATATTTATCTATCCATTCTTAAAATGATGATATTACCTGGTCACTGATTCCTGAAGGTGCTGAGATTTTTTCTCAGTTTCTTCTAACTTTTTACATTGTTCTTCTCTAGACTGTTCTACTTCACCATATTTTCTTTCATATTCATCAGCTCTGTTTTTCTCTGTCTCCAGAGAGGTCTGAAAAGCATAAATTCATCAGCCTTAAATCAATGGGATAAACAACAAAAAAAACTGTAATATTAACAATAGGAAGAGAGTATTTCAAAAGACTGGAAACAGATCGTACTGAATAAATGATATTTGTATAAGCCATGCCAAGGAAAATGCATTACGACTCACTATCATTTATCTTTCTCCCATGTTTTTAAGAAATAATTAAATCAACTCAAAGTACAGTAATTCATGAGATTATAAATTACTTGAAGCAAATATTTTTTCAAATCAATTCCAGAAATTTTGAAATTAAAAATCTTTATGTTATTATTTACTTTAGCCTGAAACTGCACTTGTTTATATTAAAAGTAAAAATGCTAATATTTTACAATATGTTTGGTAGACATATCTTCTTAAAATTACTGAAGTAATGAAAATGAGTAATAAACATCATGCAGTAAATCATATCAACGACAATAGCTTCACTTCCGTCTTATTATATCATGATGCCTATTTAGCTGTTAATCGACAAATGGCTCCACAAAGTGATTTTCACCAACAATTTAAATTTACGGAAATACAAATAAATAAACTGAATAAGAATCATTCTTAGAAAATGGAAATATATTAAAAAAAAGTTTAAAGAATTATGGTTGCATATCTTAATCCATAACTTCATAACCAATCATTAAATTTAAAAAACCCTTAACCCAAAAGTAGTAAAAAGAAAAGATCGAGAAATGTGGAAGGAAAGAAGGTACTAATATTATTAAAGCCAAATCCTCAAACTTCAAAGAACTTGAATAACAACTATCTTAGTATATTCTAAAGGGAAATATCATTGGGTAGGAGATTTTAATGTAATATTTGTAAATATATCATGACTTAAAACTATTTGTAAATATATCAATTTTTACTAATCAGTGATGAATGTGTGTATTAGTGATAAATTTAGTGTAGAAATATGTAATTCAATGCTTATCATTGATTTACCCGATCAAAATTTGCTATATTTACAAATATTTTTAAGAGATGATATTTTTACATATATTACTAAAAAAATTGCTAGATTTGCAACCCCTATTCTAAAATCCGAATAGGGGAAAAAACAAATGACAAAAAAATATGATTCAGCGAAATGCAGGTTATGGAAGGGGAAAAAACGCAGGCTGTGGTGAACTAAATAAATTACTACCTTTAAGCTTTCTACTTCTACTGTTAAATCATCAACTTTCTTAGTATCTTCTACAAGAACTTGGGTTTCTTGTATTACAGGAGGTGCTTCTTCAATAGCCTTCTTTGCAGCCTCTCGCTCCTTTACAAGCAATCCATTAGTTTCATCAACTTTGGCCTGTAATTCTTGCAAAGAGTTTTGTAATTTTGCTATCTCCTGAGCTTTCGCCTCTTCCAGATCCGTCTGCACAGATGATTCAAAGCTTTAGCATGCAAAAATATGCATCAGGGTACAATTATAATCTCCAGGCTCAACTGAAGAATGATAAAGACTACAAGTAATTGAAAGTTTAAAAATGAATAATTCATTCCAGATTTACTTAAAAAGGCATTAAAAGCCTCCCATGTATTTTTCCATCCAGGTATTCAAAGTTCTCATATAAAACATAAACCGTAAAAAATCTTAACAAATATAGTTTTGTGCAGAATAAAATTACCCTCAGACGTTTTTCCAATTGTATGCGCCATGTAAGTTCCTCCACTGTCTTTTCCAACTTATCCTTTGCTTCTTTAAGTGCACCAGTCTCCCTTGCAGCCTAAAAAAATGTACAAGATGCCAATATTGGAAACAAACAGATTCATGGAAAGAACTTGGTTCGGATACTCTATGAATAAGAAAATATTAAATGCTATTTATTTACATCTCAACAATCAGAGTATCTTTGTATTCAAGTGCTGATATAAGTATGGATCTTTTGATAATGAAGTTTACTTTTTGTTGAAAGTCAGATCTTTTGGTACAACAGAATGCAAATAAACATGAAATTAAGAATAAGAAACAAAACATTAACAGGCACCATTGTATTAAAAGCATCATAGAACTGCTACTATACTATATTAGTAAATATCTTACAATTAATTCTAAAATGTCAATAATTGCAATCACCCACAAAGAGTAATAATCTATTAATTAAAAAGTTTTCATTATCAATAATTAAAGTTTTCCTTCATGAATTTACTAGGTTTATGGAATTTATGTTGTATATATGTGTTTAGAATTTATTCAAACGAATGATCCCAAACACACACAAAAAGGAAAATACCCTAACCTTAATTTGGGTAACCCTAAGTCTTCTTCCAGTGGGCCCAACAAAAAATGTTGAAGCTCACACATTGATGTTTAGTCATTTGTATAATATATAGCAGATATTGATGTTTCTATACCACGACCTGACAAGGATATGCACATACCCAGCATATCCAGTGGTTAGTCCTATTGGTTGCCACCTTGGTACAATGTGTTAGGATGGGATTATAGGGACATATTAGTAAATAATGAAAGAGTTAGTTAGAGGTGAGTTATTATAAATAGGTACAATGATCCAAAAATAAAACTTAAACAATAAAAATTTCTCCAGTTAATGACATTGGTTAAGGGCAAAGTCTCATACTTAATTTCACCAATTAACATGATATTTTTCCCCTTATTGATGTTGTTTTTGTGTTAAGCATCATGAGTCTGCTAATCATTGTTCATTCATTGTGATTTTACTCGTTTTTTATGGATTTTGACTCGTTTTGATCTGTATTGGGTTATGCCTAAAGTGTTCGTTCTCTCTTCTCCATTTCTCCTTTCAGAAATTGAGGGAATCGCAAGAGATCTTTTTGGAACGGTGTTGTGGCAGCCGTTTTTTGGGTGATTTGGATTGAATAGAATAGTCGTATTTTCAACAATTTGATTCTTTATCATCATCATATTTGGGATCGTCTCGTAGTTTGTTTACTTATGGTCTAAAAGCATTGTTCACTTAGATTTTGGTTTATCTTATTCGTCCATGTATCTTGGAACTCTTTCTTATCTTTGTAACTTTTATTATGAGGTTTCCTCTACCTCTTGTAGGTACTTTTTTTATTAAAATTGTTGTGAGTTCTTATTAATCATGTCTGCTACTAATCATTTGAGTAATAGATCATTTCAACTCATACTTTTCGGTTTTTAATTATGTGAAACTTTATACTGGATAAAGAAATAATCTGTGCTGACCAATTTGAGCATCCTAAGCTCCTTCCTTGCAACTTTTCCCCTCCATCTGCATTGTGCTACTATTGAGCCTTTCTGTAGTTTCTTATAATATGAGGCAGCTTTATGGCAACGCCATCGCGCCTGCAGTTTTAAAGTTCAAAAGGAAAAATAATTAATCAAACAATAACAAATAAGATATCATTGGATCAAATAATAAATTAAAAGGAGACCTGAATGATGATTCCCGCTTTTGTCTGCTTCCTGAATCTGAATTCATTCCTAGCTGCCATTGCCCTTAAACCAGTTTGCAAGAAAAGCACTGAATTTTGTAGTCTTCTGTATTGTTTTCTCGCTTGAAATCTACGAATATTTTTCTGAATTTTTACAGCAGCTGCCTCCCTCTTCAGATTCTTGAAAAGTTTGCAAGCCAGTTTTCCTATAATCATGGCAGATAGATGTAATAAAAAAATGGATGTAGTAACCTGCTTAACTGGGAGTTATAAAAAATGGCATCAACTCATAGAAAGAATCTTATATAATAGGCTAATAGAATTGGTCATTTCAGACTTGATTCCTATTGCAAAGCATTTCAAAATGGCTTACCTCTCCACCTAGATTGCACATGTATGGTCGCCTTTCGCGTTGCAATAAAATGTTTACGAGCAATATGGGTTCGTGTGCGCCGTTGAATTGTTTTTGCTGCATTACTCAGCACCTGTGCTCTTCGTGCGTCTAGTTCAGCCATCTGACCAGCCCTAAGGAAGACCTTTGTTTTACCTATCTGCAAAATGTAAGTGAAAGCATCTCATTTCAAACCACATAAGAGTGCATGCTTGACTACAGCAACGCGTGAAATTGATAAATGTTTTGGACATTATACAGCCTCCATAATTTTCGTAAAGAAATAAAATCATATTCAATGAAATTTTCATTGGTTTAGATAATAATTGTGATAGCTTGGGAAATTTTTGTGCTCAGTGTATTCAATATAAGAAAGTAGTATTTTCATATTGAAATGTGTCCAAAAATCTGTAAAGGAAGTTCTCTCTTTACCTGAAACCCTTTAAGCCCCTGCTTTTCTAAAATCTTTTTGCACGCAGTTTTTTCATCATAGCTGCGAACCATGAAAAAAAAGGTGGTTTCAGAATGCTAAACATTTATTCCTTAAGCAATATGGTTATAGAACGAGCATCAAATTTTCTCCCGTTCCATATCAAAAAATTTAGAGAGCTGGAATTTATTCCAAAATAGAAAATGCTTACTTTCCTTCTAATGCGTCAGGGGCAAGAATTCCAAATCGGTTAATAAATTCAAAGAATGCACGGCGAGTAGGGTATCCTGCACAACTGATTCTGATTGCCTCTAAAACACCCTACAATTAGAGCATCAGATGAAGTTGAGTCTAAGAAGAAACAAAGAGCGGGAAACGACATTGAAATCTAATAACTATCTCAACAAAAGAAGAGTGAAGAAAAGAAGTACTCACACCACAGCGCAGTTGTTGCATTATGTTAACATTCTCAAAGATGGCGGGTTTTAAGAGGTTGTTTGGCTTTACACATCTGATGTAGTGAGGTTCTGTGGAATTTAAAGTCTCCATTAGCTGCTGTAGTTGTAGCTGCAAAATATAGAATCCAACAAATGAAATTTGGTTCCTTCAACACATAAAGGTAATTTAGTTTTTAAGGAAGAGAAAATTAGGATGGTACATTTAGATTCAGACCTAATAAATGAAAATTATTTCATCCTCATGCTTTTATCATGCAATAGGTTTTTTTGTTTTTTAATTAAAAAATTTAAATAAAAGACTGAGGTTTGATTTTTTTTTTTTGGTCCATTATATCATAAATAAATAATTGTGATTGCTACTAGGATTAAGAGAAAACTACCTTAAAACGAGATCCAATGGAAGAAAACTTTGAAGATTTTGCAGATTCTTCTTTTAAGGGAGGGAAAAGGCCTGCCACAAATGGACATTTGGAGGTACCCAACAAATCCTGATGTTCAGGAACCACATAGTCCTTGTTTTTATCCAAAAACTGTTCAGATTGATATAATACCTGAAAACAAGTATTATAATAGTAAGCCTAAAAATCTTTTGCCAAAAAAAAAAAAAAGTAAGCCTAAAATCTTCACTAGCAAAAAGAAAATTATGCTTTAGAGCTGATATTACCTCCCCAGCATAATGAGCGATACTAAAATCAGTTCGAGAAAGTTTTGGCTTTATAAACCGCTTATGAACTTTGAAAGTCTGATAGAGCTTGTTAGCAAAGGTTTCATGTGTTGACTTTGGAAACATGCTGAAAGAAGATGAAAAGGGACAATTTACAACACTTTAAATGCAGATATAACAACAAATGGTCAGACTTCATTTAAATGAAATATGACATTGACTATGCAACAAAATTCACACAAGCTGCAACCCCAATAATTGTGATCATGAAAAGGGTTTTTACAATACTGATAATGGGTAGCCTCCCTGGAAAACTGATATATCTAAGAGAAAAAGTAGAATTACGACAACTTACCAAGCTTCATCAAGGAGAGCAACAATTCCACCAGGTTTCTGTCAAAAAAAAGATACAAAAACTAGCTTAAATTTTTTTATTATATAAATCACAAGAGTGTCAAATAAATCATGTTTCAACACCATAGTCAAAACTACTAGAGAAATATTGAAGCCTAATTTACTAAATGAAAATAGTAATAAAGGAAAATCAAAATGATTATAATATTAGGTTTATTAAAGTTATTTTGGAACCAAAATCGGAATAGAGAGGATTACCATTAATATTGTTTGCTAACATTTGGAATGAGAATCAAATTTAAATAGGCATAGGGGCCAAAAGAAGTAGAGAGGAAAGAAAAGTAAAAACTAAAAAAGTGGTGACACCCACCAAAAATGAGGTAATGAGAATGACATTCCCTACCCTTCCAAGAGAAATGAACTAATAGAAAAAAGAGAATAAATATTTGGAGTCAACGAGAGGTTAGACAAAAATTGGGTAAAGTCAGGGAGAAACCAGGCTCTTGAATTCCCGGGATATCCTTGCTACTGTTTATATTTGAATTTGATTGAATACAGCCTTGTATCCTTTCTTTATTCTGTATTATGGACTAATCATGAATCCCATAGTTGTTAACAGGTGATAGTCTATTATTCTATTAACCTGTGAATATAGTTTTTTAACATACCAATTTGAATTCAATGCATAAAAGAGTCTGTGCAACCATTTCCATACACTGTCATTTTGACAAGAAAGATAAAGATGACCACAGCATTTTCACTCTCCTAATGTTTCAATTTCCCATTTGGCCTCATGAATGGGGGGAAAAAAAAAGAAAGGAAATTGATGACAAAGTGAGATATTTAACCTTTTCAATCATATCCAACACATCTTGATTGTCAACAAATTCTATGTAACTCCAATCAATCTCTTCTTTTGTGTATTCTTCTTGCTCCATTTTGAAAACATGCTGGATACAGAAAAGAAAAATATATTTTAATTCCTGACAAACTTACAATGCTAAATGGTGTATTGAGAAATGAAAGTTACCTGATTGAAATGTTGCTGTAACTTCTCATTTGTAAAATTAATACAGAACTGCTCAAAACTGCACAGCATGACATTCTGAAATTAAGTTACAAGAATTTCCAAAGTACAAATATGAAGTGAGGTGGGTTTCCTACAGTGCCATAGACATGCACCTGATACAGTGAATAATAATATGACCAGAAAAAATAGCAAACAATATGGCCATCTATAGGGAGAGGTTATAGAAAGGATCCATGAGAAGAGGTAGTTGAAAGTAGGAATGACAATGGGGATCGGGTCCCCAGGGAAAATTCCCATCTTTTATTTAAATGGATTAAATATTAATAAATATATAAAAAGTATACTTGTTAAGGTCCAAAAATTAACTTTAACTAGTTTATAGTTTAAAAGATCAAATTTTATAAATATATAATTTAATTTTTATCAATTTAAAAAGAAAATCATAGTAATTTGATATAAGTATAACTTCACTATAAATGCCAAAATTATAAAATGAAAGTCTGTTGATGAAAAATTGTTCTTCACACCAAAAACCAGTCGACTTTAATGCTCAGGCGTGTTTTATATTTTTCCCCCTTCATCCTTTTAATTCAATATTTGTGTTGATTTCATACTTATAATCAGTGTCCACATTGGCAGTTATTAATTCTTACCTATTAGCTTTGAAGCTTTCAAAACCGTAGATATCAAGGACCCCAATCAGGGACTTGGAAGTAGGATCTTGTCCAATTGAGACATTAATTTTATCGACCAACCTGCATATGGGAGAAAATATGCATTAGTTAGATCTATAAGGAACCTAGAAACTTCTTTCTACTTTCCTATTCTTGTATAACAGTATCTGAGTGCAGTTCAATAATTAGCCATTAATGTGGATGATATCTTAAAAAGATCTAAGATCTTACCAGTCAAATAATCGAGAATATACAGTCTTAGCTAAACCATCACGGCTAACAGCTGCACTTTGAGGATCCAAGCTCCGTTTTATCACTTCTTCTGGAGTGATCATGACACGCTTACACAATGCATCTTGAAGGCCTCCAGGATCACACCTACAACAAGTTCACTTTGATCATAACCACCATATAAGAAGATATAAAGATATGAAGCAGCAACACAATACGGGACAAGTACATGAGAAGCTCTGCAGTCATTTCAAGATGAAATCTGGACTTGTCGTCTTTCGGAACTGATGAATCTACTTCTTTCCCTTTAGTAAATTCAATATTTCCAATATGAAGAATTGCAGCAACAACTCTAAAAATTGCTTCCTGAGAAAGTAAAGAGAGAAATGAGGAAAGACATAAGCAGATGATTTTCTGTGTTCAATGTTAAAAAGTAGTTATAACATGCTCAGAAGAAGCCATACCTGCTCCTTAGCACTTATTCCAACAATATCCATAGCTCTTCTAGTGGCAAGATAGTCACGAGCATCACTTACATCAGCCAGTTCATAGCAACTTGACTGATTAAGATAATGGAATGACTTGGGGTTTCCCAGCTTGTATTTTTCAATTTCCTGTTACCACAATGCCAAGTCACATATGCACATTTGTCCTAAGTAATTTGAAATTCTTAGCTAGTGTGTCAAAGCAACAGCTGAATACCTCTTGTGGTGCAGCACAAAGAAGGTAAAAGCAGTGATAATTGCGCTCAGGATCAGAAACTTGGCAAACACGAGATCTCTCAAGAAGGTAAGTTCGGATGGCTGCTCCTGAGATTCTCCCATGCTTGTCAAACTGAATTTCAACAAATTTACCAAAGCGACTGTAGAAAGGAGATGATTCTCAGAAACAAGCCACTTGAAAATTGATAATATTCTATCTGCTAAAATTGGTTTCTAGAAATGAATTTTTTATGTGCAGCCACATTAGCAAAATAATTGCATCATTCATGCTTTACTCAGCAGTAAAGTAACCAAAAAATTTATGCGTTGTTTTTGGGAATTATTCCAAGTAACTTGTAAGTATTAAATGATGTCAAAATAGCTATAACTTGGACTCCAAGAGGAAGAGAAACAACTTTCTGTAAGTGGATGAAATTTACCTGGAATTGTTATTTCTAACAGTTTTAGCATTTCCAAAAGCTTCAAGGACTGGATTGGACTGCAAATAACAGGCAAGGTTACAAAATACCATGAGACTTTGAATTAAAAGGTAACTACAAAAAATTGAAGAGAAAGAAAGTTTAAAACTTGACTTGCTGCGACAAAAAAAAAGTGACGGATTTATCTGAATTTGAAAGTTCTAATTGATCATACCTCAAGAACTTGTTGCTCAACAGTCCGTCCTTCAGTGGCAGCACGACCACCTAAAAATGCAAGGTACCGCATAAGCATTTTTGTAGTTTCAGTTTTCCCTGCTCCACTTTCCCCACTGACTAGAATTGAATTGCTTTTACGCTCATTAATCATTGCCCTGAATTTAGTATAATGTTAATAGTTGCAGGAATTTGTTAAAAAAAATGACTTGTTGAAGTCTAACCTGTATGCAACATCAGCAACGGCAAAAACATGAGGACTTAGTTCTCCAAATGGTGCTCCCTTGTATTGTTGCATCATGTGACCATCATAAATATGGGGAAGTCTTTGGAATGGATTAATTGCAATAAGAATATTGCCAGTGTAGGTCTGAAATAATAGAGAATACAATAAGATATCTTTTTCTTTCTTGAACAGAGTGGCAGCTAGAATAGGATGGGTGGAAATTTACATAGATTTCATTGAGCTCGTATCGAATTTTTAAATTCTCTAGAACTCCAGGCTCATGCAAGTAAGATAGCTTTGTCATATCATCAACACCACCAGCTGGAGCCTCCACATCTTTTGGGTATATTCTGGATAATTTTGCAACAACCTAAATACCAAAATAGAATGACACTCAGTTTAACGAATAAAAAAATATTTGAACTATATATGAGGCAAATATTGACAGTGTGCTTTCAGTGCAAATTTGAAGATTTCCAGTTTCTATCTGATTAAAAAAATTGCAGCTTAACGATAGCTATAATGAGAAATATAGTGCTTAACAGACAGGATTAACATGGAGAGAATATTATAATGAATAAATTAAAAGAGTACTCAACTATAATGTTTTCTCATCAATTTATACTAAATTTTATCACTTTTCATGTCAAGTACAAGGTGAATTTAAAATTAAGTAGACTAGTAGTTAATCCTAAAGCCCCAGAAAATTCCTATAAGATGTCATTTTAACTAAGCCCTTAAAAACAAGAAGAATAGGGACTGAGACAGAGGAAAAAGTTAAAATACACTTCCAAAGGTTGTAGCTGAAATATTAACTTAATGTAAATTCTAAATTGAAAAATTTGAATTTAGATGAATCACAATTGCAATTGAAATATATGCTAAAAACCCAATTGCGTTTCTTGTTACAAGTAGATAAATAAATGATATGTAAAAAAGCAGGATGTTTGCCTACTTTTTTTCCAGAGGTGGTCTGGATCTCAGCTTCCTGTCCTGTAATCTTGGATACTTGTCCATCAACCCAAGCAAATTCTGGATCTTCAATCCAGACATGAGAACCTACAATGATGTTAACCGGAGTACCCTGCAAATATTTAAAAGAAAACTTTCATCAGAAATTATCAAATTTGATATATATGAAATCTAATAGAAATTTTGCTAAGTAGCAGCATCTAGAGACAATTTAAAATTTTCAAAATGACAACAGATAATTTTCTTATGTACAATTTTTGCAGATTATTAGAAGTCCTTCTACCGATATGAGGGAGGCACCTACCACGAACTCAACTATGATGTTTTTCCTCAAATTCTCTTATATTCAATAGGAGCACTGTCTGAACTGGGTTTCCAGCTGTTAAAGCCTTCAATGTGTGGTAATTCCTACACGCCATCATTTCTTACACTAATTTTCACCATTAAACATATGCCTAAATTTACATTCAAATTTTTGTTTATTCACACTATGGAAGAAAAAACGATCAACTATTACTCCACTAATAAATCAAGTCTCACAATCAATGACTTCGAGATGTTTCAGCACAATTATACTCCACATCATATCTTCGGTCCCTAACGTTTACTCCTATTTGAAGATCATGCAACAAAAACATCTAGCAATCTAGTCATCAGCATCAAATCATGATGCAATAAACACATCATCCAAAATCTATAGGAATTTTAATCTTCTAAATAAACATTATTAAGATTCAATCAATAATAACAAATGGGAAGTTGACAAACCATTGAAAAGGTAGCAATCTGAAGGTTGATGACAATTGGGTACTTTCTTCAAACACTTCAGCTGCCTAATCCATACAGAATTCCACAAACAAAATAACAAAAACCCAATATGAACCCTTCTCCAAAAATCATGACTGAATCAATATCAGGGATCCAAAAAGGAAATAACAGATCAAAGATGTGTTTTTTTCTTTTCAAGTATGAAAATGGAAGGAAAAAGACATCATTTTTTTCCTTTTTTTTGCAGGAAATGAAAGAAAAGAAGGAAATGGGAAAAGAGAAAGTGAAAAAAATGAGTGATTTAGAGAGAGAGAGCAAGTGAAAATGGATCGGAAGGATTGAGGAAGTGACATTGTTAAGAAAGACCGGTAAGTTCGGTAAAATCCTGTGATTTCGCGCCAATTTTGTGGCTAACAACTAAAAAGTCTTTCTTCTCTTTCTCCTTTTTCTCAAACGGAAATGACTTTATAACTAATGACTCAACATCAACTCTCCATCCTCACCACACGATTTAAATAATCATCAACATCTCTCACTCTCTAATATAATTTTTTATCTCAAAATTTCTAAATTAATTCTTAGTTAACGTGTGAAAAGTTCTAATCTGATCTTTTACGTTTTTATTATATTCAATTTTGATCTTTACTATTATATCTTTTAACTGAATAAAAAATTATTGTGGTACGTTTATTTATTGAATGATATGGATATTGAATATGCTGTGAAAAAAAAAAGTTGTGAGTTAATTGAATTAAATAAAATGGACTTTTAAAAAAAATAGCTTATGTATTTGATAAAAGAAATTTAATGTTAAGGACTAGATATAACTAGATTAAAATGTTAAGGAAAATTAGATTTTTTTTTTTTTTTTAATTTTTAAGGACTAAATTGGAAATTGTGGCAAAAGTTAAGAACCAAATATATAATTAACTTTTGACGAAAAAAAAAGTATTGAATTATTAAATTAATAAATTCTTAATTTATAATTCAAACCTCGATAATCATCATAATACTAAAAAAAAAAAAGTTCTTTCCCGACAACTAAATTCGGGATCAATTTCATCAATGAGTATTGTCGACCAAAAACATCATTGTTTGTTTAACTATCATCGGCAAAGGGTCGTGAGCTTCACCTTTACCGACGACAAGGATAATATATTATTTTTATATTGTAAAAAATAAATAATGAGATTTCTCATTATATAATACATAAGAAAAAAAATGAATACAAATAATTTTATTAATTTAATGAAAAAATGTTATTTTTTTAAAATAAACCAAACTTTATTTTACATTTTAAATTGATATAGAAAAAAGTTCGATTTGGTCTATTTTCTATTGTTTAACCAAATATAATAATTAATTAATTAATAATTCGATTGAAATCATATATTTATTCTTGCCGAAATTATAATCAACATAACAACAATTAGTTGACTGGATTAAAATTAAACATCAGTTAGTCTCCTGATTATCATCGAGTAACAAAATAAGAAATTGGCAACAAAACAAGCTTCACATAGTACATATTCAACTGCTGTTCCAAGGAAATGAAACCCAAGGTTCTATACTCTTTTTGGGACCAAACAAAGGAAGTTGTGGCCAAATCTGCTGAAAGTAAGGTATTACTTTACAAGAATCCCATGAGATAGCAGCACCATCACAACGATACGGAATCACTTCCAAGGTTTTGCTTTCGATGTGACAGCGATAGATGTTTGATCCAGACCTAATGAAAATAGATTCGGAATTTCGCCGAATAAATGATAATATCTGAGTTTCTTTAGATCGAATACCTGAATTCGGATGGTGTCTCCACATGTCTTTGAAGTTTAATCTGTGCTGTAACTCCCACCGATACTCGTAACAAGCGTTCATGGTACCAAGAGATGAGGAGTTATCTAGTTCCTTGCGTAGAACCCATGTCTCCAAGCCTAGCTTCCCACTTTGACCATACTGCAAAAGTCCATTGGATGATTCTCCAAGTATGGAGTCGTCATAATCATAAGTCAGCTGACCAACTGGTAGTTTCATTGAAGTCATGCGCCTTTCTCCAAATTCGGGGTCATAAATGGCTAAATTTCTATATGTTCCAAACCAGTGGATAACTCCTTTAATTACAGTAGCCACTGTCCAAGGACTCAAAGCAAAATCCGAAGAACAAACAACATTGGATCGTTTCCATGTACCAGTCAGAGAGGAGAAAGTCTCAATGGAGATGGTATTAATTTCGTCAACTCTGCATTCACAGTTTGCCCTGACAAGTTTAAATATAACCTCTCCACCAGAGTCTTGAGTCATAAACGCAGTACAGAGGTATTTATAGAGATTTCTAGGTCTAGGAACTCGGTACAGATGCTTGGTGACAGAATTCCACACATAATAAGTTTTCGGGTGTCGGCCACACAGGAGAAGGCCATGAGAGTAGTCAATGAAATAGCCAAGCTGCTTTAAGATCCCAGAAGATATTAGATCATCACCCTCTTTACAAGTTGAAAGCAGAGGAAGGGCAGGCTCAAATCGTGGGCGCCTCAACCCATTTTGTGGTCTGTCAATGTAAAGAAAATTGCATACAAAGAAACCCACAAGGTGACTGTTTGTGCCCCATTGACTTTGGTAACAATAACGAAAAGAACAACTACAAATCAAGTGTAGCCATCTCTTGGATACAAGTACAAATTTAAAAACAGATTTCTCTGGTAATCGATTGAGGATTTCAGTGAGGATGTCATCACATGCCAAAGCTGAATGAACACTATCGCCGGCCATTTTTCTCCCTCTTAGTCTGAAGAAACATTCTAGTGAGTGCAAAATTCCATTAAGCAAAAACCAAACGAAATAACTCGCTTGCAAGATAAGATGTAATGCAATTTACACAAAAGGTTTACCCAAAAGAAATGCAACTAACTAAACTAGCATGTGGAAATTACAGATGATTACAAATTTTGTATGAGAGTCGACTTCGTCGGTATAACAATTTATAAAAAAACCACGTCTGCAAATATTACAGCTGATATTAAATCACATTTTGCGCTATATAGAGCAGTTCCAAAAACTAGAGAATCAAGTGATGTGGTATAAAACACTCAATACTACATGATATTTATTTTTGTTTCTGTATATTTTACCTAACCATGTCTAAAACAATGAAAGGTACACAGACAAATGATTACTACACTACTCAGAATGTACACCAAGATGAGTTATGAGTATGAAAATAGATAAATAACGTCTTATACCTCATATGAGCCTCAAGTTGTTAGATCAATGCTAAACATGCCGATGAACAATAAAAAATGCTACCTGCATGAATGAAAATCAATCATGAACAGGAATTTAATAAAATGTGAAGTTGAAGACATCATTAGTTTGATATTACAGGCCACCTTTATTATAAAAAAAAAAAAAAAACTTTCTTTCTGTATTTCTACATTAGGAAGTCTTTCATTTCCCTACTACTTCATTGTACAAGTCAATCAACTGACCTTTCTCATTGATTACAGATGGAAAGATTCTGTTAGGAAGGGGTTAAGGGCATATTAGTAAATAAGTGAGTGAGAGGTGTTGTTAGGGAAACTAGTAAATAAGTGAGTGAGAGATGTTGTTAGGGAAACGGGGTTATAAATAGAGTAAGGGAGGGGGAGTTTAGGATATTCATATTATGTATTTAGTAGTCTTTAGACTTGTAAGGGAAGAGGGCTAAACCTCTTGTATGCTTACTACCTTCGTAATTGTTCTATTTCAATATTAATATCAATTCAGTTCCTATCAGATTCACAGGTAAGTATAAAACAACTTAATCCTGCAATGATAACCATCAACAACAAACCTCATTCATTTCCGGCTTTGCCACACAATACAAAATGTTATTTTCACATACAATGTACCATCATGGTATTTAGGGCAATGATTTTGAGCAAGGAGCCTCTTCTTTAATCTCAAATGTTTTTATGCAGATCAAAGGATCAAAGTAATGATATTTTTCCAAATGATCTAAAAAATATTAAAGAGCTGATCATAAAACAAGCAACTAACAGAATTTCAATCCAAAATTTCAATAAAAAGGACAAATATCCTGAAATATATATCGATCCCCCCCATTTTTTTATCTACCTAACAAAAAAGATTGAAGCAATATGATGCACCAGGTGGTCTATTAAACCCTATGACCAAACAAGAACTACAATTCAGTACTTAAAGATAAAGTCAACAAAAAGGATTAAGAACCAAGTGATCAATAAAAGAACCCAGTCACCGAACAAGAACTACAAATCAGCCCTTGAAGAGAAGTTTTCGAAGGGATGTAGAACCAACATGACGAATGAACATATAAATGTGGATAAAGTATTAGAAGTTAATCAAAACACAACATATTTTTTTTTAAAAAAGGCACATTTTTCAGATTCTTAATCAGTGTTTTGCAACCATTGAGAATTTGTCTCTGATTCAAAAAGAGATAAACGGAGGGAAAGTAACAAACGTAGAGGATTCCCTTAAATACTCTATTCTTTCAATTCACTCTGATAATATCTAATATTCACTCTCAAATCATAATGCCTTGAACATTATTTTCTTTCACATCCCCAACATGCGCGCACCTCAACTAGTCTCATAAGACAACCACACAACCTTACAACATGTGGCATCGGAAAACGAGTAGGATAACGTCGAGGTAGGTGACCACACATGGTTTGAACTCATGACCTACTTGACCACTAGATCAACCCAAGGTTGGTTAATGCCTTATACATTATCAAACCATAAACTCTTGAGGATTATACACTACAACTTTCCAATTCATCCTATAACTATTTAAACTAACACAAATGGGATTACTAAATGGAAAATTGGGGAAAAAAATGAAAGAAATCACAAAATGGGAGCTAACAATAATTGAAAATCACGTTGTTGTTCCATTTTTTGGGGGGTCAGCGCCAGATTGAGCATCCACAAGCAAAATCGTGAAGGCGATTCAAAAACTGAAAACCTAAACGAAAATTTAACATCCCAAAAAGAAAAAGAAAAATAGAAACTTGACCAGATTCAATTTAACAATGACATATATTATACAGAATGAAAGCAGAATACGCATGCAAAACCAAAACTCGTCTTCCATAAATCATGCAAAAACAAAAGGAAATTTTGTTATATATTACAAATTATTACCATTAAATCGATGAAAAATGGTTCACTCGAACAAGAAAAGAAAAGAAAAACTTAACTTTCCCCAAGAGAGGGAGAAATGGAGTATAAGAGAAGTTGATTTGGGCACCTGGTTTAGGATGGAGGGATCGCAGAAGCAGGAAAAAATTCACAGAGTGAGAATGAGCTCTGAGCAAGAGCATAAACCCTCCTTTTTTAATTAACTAAATTATTTTAGATATTTCGTCAAATTAGGGGGGAGGACTCAAACCGTCAATTTTATAGGAGCGAAGTATTGTCTAATAACTTAATGTTCGTGTTGGCTTAATTAACTATTTCAATGTAAAGAGAATAAGTTTTTTTTGGAAAAGATAAATATAATAACCGTTTAATTATACAAAATGTTCTAATTTAGAGGTTAGTTTCAATTTTACCCTTACGTTTGCTTCAATTTTACCCTTACATTTTAAAAGTTTCAATTTTACCCTAATATAATAATTTATTTCAAAATTACTTTTAATTAACAATTTTTGTTAAGTTTAATGGAATTTAAAATGTTAGAAGTAAAATATATTAAATATAGTAGGTTTTTAATTTTATCTCTACATATTTTAAAAGTTTCAATTTTTGTCATATAACGTTTAAATTTTTGTAAAAATTAACCGAAATCGCTGCAAAGAGCATTTTAGAAATAAATTAAAACATTGAACGTAAAATTGAAAATTTTTGTGGATAAGATTGAAATCAACCCCATAAATCATAGACATTTCGTATAATTTAACCTAAAATAAAATAAAAATGATGTGTACTCAAATTGGAACGATTTTTGGTCATGTTTGGAAAAGGGAATGAAAATGGAATAAAGAATTTTCATTTTAGTGTTCCATTGGGCATTCCCCAATGAGCATTCTTCGAGTTTATTTGGGATAACTTTTGAAAGTGTTTAAAAATATTTTTTAATGGTTATCAAAAACACTTTTAAACAATTCTAAAAATCATCCCAAACAAACACTTTACAGGAGGGTAAGAAACCTTTATACTTTTCCACTATTACCTGACATATTTTAATATTGTTTTATTAAATTATTATTATTTATGTAATACATGATTTTTTTAAGAGAATTACATAAATCACCTTTGAACTATAAATATTTTAATAATTACACTCTATAACTTTTATTTAAGCAATTGACCCTCTATTGGATTATGAAAAATTAATTTTGACACATTTTTTTGAATTGTTAAATTAAACATATGAAAGTCACTATAGAGTCGAGGAGATACATCAATAATGTCAACAAGATGAGAAAGAGTGATATTGAAGAAGAATTCCTCATCTTGGCTCTTATGAGGGTTTTGAGGTCAGGGTCAAAGACAAAGTTGAGGCAAAGCGGGGGCCGTTGGAGATCCGACCTCTTAGAGGTTTTATAATAAAAATAATCAGTAAATCAATAATTGTAAAGGATTAATTGGGTTATGTAAAAACCATGTGAGTCCAATTTTAACATTTTATAAAGTAAGGACAAATCGCTTAAATTCAAAGTTTAAATATGTAATTGTCCATTGTTCAGGGGTGGTTTAAGCAATATTCCCTATTTTTTTCCTTTTAATTACAATTTTTAGATATTAATACAACACATAATGTAATATTATATAGTAGGTTAAAAATATCTCGTTTTTATTAAGGATGTTCATAGGTTGGGTTAAGTTGAGTTGAAGTGTTTATTAAACCCAATTGAAAAATTCAGGTAGATCATGAACCTATAAAACCAACCCAATTTTGTACTCCAACTCAACCATCAAATTTTTGGTCGGATTTGGTTATCAGGTTGACTTATTTTAAAATATATAAAATATTACTGTTTACAATACAACTTATTCATTTTGAAATTTATAATTCGAAATCTTCAAACAATGTAATAAACTAATAAATTTTGAAATCATATATAAAAATAGTATTTAATAAACTTTAATCACTTAATATTTACGCAAATTGATATATATATTTTTTGGTTTAATTATTTAGTATAGTAATCGGGTTAAATTGAGCTAACCTGAAATTTTAAAAATTCAACCCATGGCCCGACCAGGAATTTCGGTTTGGGAAAAATTAACTCAATTTTAAATCCATCCAACCGATTGGATTTGGTGGTCCGGGTTGATTGGGTTGTTGAGTTTTTTTTTAAAAGCACCCATGGCTCTTCATAATGTAATTGTGTTTTTTCAATGTTAATAATATCATTAATTTTTTTTCTTCATATTATTTATTTTCACAAAATATTGGATATATTTATCTACCATTTACTTTTTTTTTAATTATAATAATAGCATATATGAATTCACTTTTTCTAATTAGGATATTAAATCTTTCAAGCAATATTAACATACATATTTTCATGTCGTGAGACTTTATTATTAAAATTTAAATTTTTAAATTCATAAGTAGTTAGTATCACTTTTTACTTCTCTTACAAAAACCCATGAATTGTCATAGTAGAAAAGATGGATTTTATGTTATCAGTGACAAAAAAAACTATGGGGCTCTTGTGAAAATAGCAAAAATAGGTCTAATATTTATAAAAATAGCAGTAAAAAATGGGGTTCTTGCGAAAATAGCAAAAATATGTCCAATATTTGTAAAAATAGCAGTAAAAAAACATATTTGTAAAAATAGCAGAAAAATTAAATTCACACCTAAAATATTACAAAATTGCCACTAGTAATCAGTGATATTTTCCCAAGTAATCACTGATTTACTGATATCCTGATTTTTGTGCGGGAATCACTGATAATCACTGATTATTTTATAAGTTATCTCTGATCACATGAATGGGGGTTTTTAAAAATCTGTTATATTTGCAAATACTTTTTAAAACTGCTATATTTATAAATATTGCTAAAAATTCTGCTACCCAATGAAATTTCCCAAAAACTATTGAATATTTGATGGATTATTTAATATTTTAAAATTATATTTGAGATAAGTTTAAATTAATGAACTGTTGCATAGCATGGATTGTAAAAAAAAATATTATTTTTATTAATTATCTTCTTTTCAAATGATTGAAAAAGGCTTAAAAGCGATAAAAGAAAAAAAAACGTTTAAACTTATTGGTTCGGTTTGGACAAAGTTAGATCTGAACCGAATTACACCAAGATGTTTTAAATTAGAAATCAGTCATTTTTCGAATTTCACTAGTTTTATTAATTCACTAAATTTATCATATAACGATATCTCTCCTTCATTATTTCACGAATGTTAATAAGTTAATCCCAATTTTTTTTACTATTTATGAAATTTTATGAATTAAAAAATTATTAACTTACGAGATGAATTTACATAATATATAACCAAAAAGTTATATAGATATAAAAATAGTAAATTACGAGATAAATTTACATTTATCCATTAATCCACCTACTAGAGTTAGACTCTCTATTCCCTCAACATTTGCAAGAAACCTATAAATTTACAAATTAATCCACATCAATCACATAACAATCCATCCCCCTCTCTCTTTTAGGAATATGGAAAAGAATTATACAAAGACGATGAAGAAGAAGAAAAAGAATGTCACGCTTGGTGATTTAAGAGATAAGAACAATCCCATTAACAAATCCTTTATCAAAAATTGCAAGAGAAAGCCAAATTCATGACTGATAACAAAGACCAACAATTGAATTTTCTTACTCAATTGGTTTTGTCAGATTTCATCAATTTATGTCCAAGAAAATTCCATGATGACAATACAAGTTCAAGTATGAATCTCCAAAGCAATCTCATCGGTCGATCATTATCGTCATTGCAGCCACCGTCTTTCGATATACCCGAAAGGTATGTTGAAAGGATCAGGGAGGTTTGTGGTACTAACATCGATTTCATAATACAAAAGAGACTCCACGCTTCTGATTTATCTATTAACAAAGGTCGGCTTTCGAAATCAAAGGTCGGCTTTCGATACCGTTACACGGTATTGCTGTGGATTTTCTCAACGAGGAAGAGAAGGGAAAACTTGAAGTGAGAAAATCAAGTGGGAATCCTCAAGGAATGAAGGTGAAAAGCCATGTTTAGAAGTTTCAACCATGGGGTTGATGACAGTCTTTATTTCGTCATTATCAAGTTTTGAAGAATTGTTTGAAAAAAAATAGTAACAACATTAGATGGTTTAAATATGTTATTAATTATTAGATGGTTTAAATATGTTATTAATTATTAGCTGCCAAATGTTAAATATGATGTGATTTTTTACTTCTATTTTAGAAGTAAAATTTAAGTTGTTTTGAAAACGATAAGATTATTGAGGAAAAAATCGGAATAGTCACTTTTGGAGTGAGTTTTCACTAAAATGACATTTTTTCTTAAAACTAACTAAAACAGCCATTTTTGTATTGTTCATCCCTACTTTACCCCTCTCGTATATTGTGTATATTCTAACATTCTGATTTTTTCTTTCCCAATGCAGGAAAAAAAATTATTTTTATTATTTATCTTTCCTTTTACTTTATGAAATTTGAAATTCATTTTCTCTCTCATTTATTGTATCTTTCATTTTTTTCTTTCCAATATCCACATGTTTTCCCCTTCATTTTCATTTATCTCTCTTTGTTTTACTATTATGTTTCATTATAATATTCTCAGTTTTGTTGCTATATTCCATATATTTTCATTTTTATATTTTGATTTTAATTCAATTCCGTACATTCTCTCCAATTTCTATGTAATATTTTATACATTTGGTACATCATCCTCTGCTTTGCAATTGAATTTGAGTTAAAGAGAAGATATGTATAATATATATTTGGTACATTGTCCTCCACTTTGCAATAGAATTTGAGGGAAAGAGAAGATATTCGCAATAATTCGTAATATACATGTCATTTTTTCTGCAATATATACAAACATAAAGTGTTAACAAAGTTTAAAATCAATGTATAGTTTACACAGTGCTTAATATACTAAATATACATAATATAAACACATAACAGTGCAACAAACAAACCACTTGATATGAACATATAACACTATTATTGCAAAACACACAAGTATGCTATTAAGGCCTCATATGCATAATATACATGATATACTTAATATGAACCCTAAACCTTAACAATTAAACTTTAAAATTTTGTATATTGTGAATGTTAAAATATATTGTAAATTATATATTTGATTTATCAATTAACATAATACACATAATATACATTTATCAAGTAACAGCGAAAACAGAAACAAAATATTATGTATGTTGCGAATGTTAAAGCCTCGAAAACATAATATATATTTATCAATTTACAGCGAAATAGAAACAAAATATTTTGTATATTGCGTACATTATAGGACACTTCAGCAAAACAGAAATAACGTACATTACGTATTTTATAGTACAGTTCAACAAATTTACATATAATACAATATATGTACATTACGTATTTTATAGTAAGAACGAAAAAATCCAGAATATGATAAAAAATTTAGAAAAACTCAAGAAAAATGAAAGAAATGATTTCAACAATAAAAAAACAAACCTTTTGTTAGTTACATGCCATTTAAGCTTTAGATCTTCAAGATCCATGCTGAATCTAAGAGTTTGTGAAGAAAAAAATGGAGGAAAAAAACTTTTTTTTCCAGATCTATGCATTTCTTGCTTTGGATTTTCAAGAAAAGCATAGATCAAAGATATATGATGACAAAAATGAATGAAAATGAAATAATGGGTTCGGTTTTCTTTAAATATAAAACTGAAAAATGATGAAAAAAGGTGAAAATGAAGAAACAAAATAGATGAAGAGAAAGAGAGTGAGTAGACTAACAAAATCTAAAAAATTGTGAGTTTTGTAAAATAAGAAAGAAGGGAGAGAGGGATAAAAATTAGGGGTAAAAAAATAAATCGAAAAAACCGAAAAATCGGACCAGACCGAACCGGCTCAGTTTTTCATGATAAAGGAACCGAACCGGATATACCGAACCGAAGCGGCTATCTCCGGTTCGGTGATCGATTACTATTTTAACGGTTCGGTTTAAAACCGAACCGGCTTATATTATATATATATATATATATATATATATATTTAAAGTAATAGTATTATATTACTGTTTTAAAAAAAAAAAGTAAAAATATTATGATTTTTTATTACCTTGCTCAGACC
This sequence comes from Gynostemma pentaphyllum, assembly GCA_028015215.1. Taxonomy (NCBI): domain Eukaryota; kingdom Viridiplantae; phylum Streptophyta; class Magnoliopsida; order Cucurbitales; family Cucurbitaceae; genus Gynostemma; species Gynostemma pentaphyllum. Next base: position 34,365,091 of record CM051348.1, read on the forward strand.
CACCGTTTACCAAGCCCAGGCCCACGCCTCTTTTTTTTTTTTTTAATTTCCCTTCTCCTTATCAGTTTAGTAAACATTTTCCATTTGACCTAAATTTTTTTCTTTTCATTTGCTAGAAAACAGCGACTGCCAGACGAAGAGAAAAAGAAAATGGCGATGAACTAAGCCCTAAGGTGGTGTTTGGTTCATTTGAAAGGAAAGGAATGGAATTAGGAAAGGAAAGGAATCAGAATCAATTACTTTGTTTGGTAAGATTTATGGAATCAATATGATAATTAGTAAAGGTTTCCTTTACCATATTTGGTTATCAAATAGAATGGAATGAAATTAATTTTTCTTCCAAAAATACCCTCAAGTATAATAACCATGGATTTTTTTTAAAATAATTATATCTCAATAAATTTGTATCATACTTTTCTAAAAAAATATTGATTTTAAAAAATATTGCTTATTAGTTAAAAGTTCTATATAATTTTTTTTTATACTTTCAACGGGACATCTAATATAAAATCAAAATATTTTCTTAATAGTTTCGAATGTTTTATCAAGATTGTATAAAATCATTCATAAAATATATTGATAATATTAATATGCAAAATACAAAATACAAAATAGTGGCTTGATAACATTCCAAGGTCATAGACACATTATATTATCTATGTACCAGTACAAAATAATTTCCTCCTATTAATTACAAAATACACATTTGAAGTAAATATATTTTAAGTAATCAGACCTTCAAAATTAGAGGAAATTAAGTAGTAGACTTCTACTATATAGCTCCAGTAAGAAGTGATCTCACCCATGAATCCTTTTCTTTGTCGGGAATGCTATAAAAGACATCAAGATTTGCAGGATCACGAGTAATAAGTAACACAGCTTTATGACGCGCTATCATAGAAAGAGTGGTGGTTTTCATAAGTAATTCATTAACACCCATTCTTTTTTCATGAATATCTTCTTTGATAGCATCACTCAATGAAGTAGATGAGTGTCTTATTTCTCCTGCAACGATATGAGCAGCATCTCGAATTGCATCACCAATATCACCCATTGCTACACCTTTTCTCTTTCTTTTTGAAGAACTCTCTAAACCACTTTGTGGTGTTTGGGGACATTGAGAGAAATAAGACATAAATGTAGGATCACTAAAATCCTGTAATGCCCCGTTACAAGGTAAGATTAATTTTGGAATTAAATTAAAATTTTATTTAATTTAATTAAAGTGTTTGGAATTTTGATAAATAATCTATTTTATTTATTTAGGCTTTTGGGTGACACTTTTTGATAAGTGTCACTTTTTGTAAATAATGAGGAGTCATGGATTAGAGGATAGTGATGACGTGGCAAGTAGTGATGACGTGGCAAGATAGCTCAAACCCTAATTTTAACTAAGGAAAAGAAGAAGAACAATTTTCTCCCTTCCTTCCCACACCCTTGCCGCCGCCCCTCTTAGAGAAAGAGAAGAAGAAGATCCGTCGTTCGCTCGTTTGTCGTTTGATCGTGAATCGGGTTTTGGATTTAGGCGTTTTGGAATCGATTTTGGTCACGAAGGTAACGAAATTCCTCTCTTCTCTTTTCCTTCTTGATGCCGTGGGGTCTAGGGTAGATATTGATGGGATTTTCGTCAATTGTTAATTAGGAGATCGGCGGAAATTGCCCGAAATCGAAGAAGGAAGATCGGAAGCCTTTTTCTTGAAATTCAATTAACGGGTAAGCTTTTGGGATTGATTTATCAATCTTTTTAATTCTGGATTTTTATTTTATATTCATCTTATGAACGCCAAGAACCCTAACCTTGGTTTCGATCTCCTTAATCGTCAATTTTTCAAACCGTGGCCAAATACCCAATCGATCTTGATTACCAACACCTAGAACCATCAAGATCGATCACCCTAACTACGAAACCACAACCGAACCACGTCCCGATGACCATGGCCAGCCGCGGCCCACACACCCCCCACGCCCCAACCTTAGCCAATTTCCTTCACCGTTTGATTTCCGTTCTTTGATACACCGAACCCCAAGCCTTTTGTATTAATTTAGTATATTTTAATTTGTATTTTAAGCTATTTAGGATCTCCGTTTCAGGTCTGGTTCGTCAAGGAAAGTAGCTTTGATTTTGGATTTAAGCAATTTTCGAGGTGAGTTAACGGTTTATTCGATGGTGGGGTTTTAGAGAAATCTAAAGCTTCTACCGTAGATTTTATGTTTCGATATGTTCAAATATATTATTCTGGAGCTTTAGGAAGTGAATTCATATTGGAAACATCGAAAAATTAATTGGAGAAAGAATTTTTCGGTTAGAACTAGTTTAGTCATTTTTCGGCTGTTTTTGTTGTTTTTCGATTTCTTTTGTTTCTGATTAACTTGGGAGTCAATTCTGGAATATTATGGACTATTTAATGATGATTTAATATGAGATTTGAGTTGAGCAAGATTGAGAATGAATAGTTGGTTTTGACGATTTTTCGGTAGTTTATCGTAAAATGTATTTTGCATGTTATAATTCGTATCTTTGGGACTGTTGTATTTTAATTACCCTTGCTGTTTATGAATGAGTATTATCAAGGGGTTAATGTAAAGAGGTTGTGTATTGATGATTGACAGGTGTGTTAAACTAGTATGAGGCTACGAGCTCATACTAGTAAAATATATATAGTTATGAGAGTAAGCTCATAACAGCTAATGGACGTTGCTCGTATGAACGATCCATTAGGGGTTAGTCATGGTTACGACTATAACTAAGTACCTAAGAATGGTTGTAGTCCCGTGAGACCGCCTTCTTAGTGGATGATTGATTTATTGATTGAATGTGTTTGTTAATTTAGAATGGGCCTATGTATCGGATTGGGATGTGTATTGGAAAGAGGATTATGAATGTGGATCTTAGATATGGAATTTAGATAACAATTGCCTATTCATGTAAAGAGATTGAATGTGAGGTCTAAGGGAAGTTTTGTGTGAAAAAGACATTGGAGAGTGTTAAGTGTTGGGACTCGGTTTAAGTTGTTAGAGACTATTTAAAGCTTTACCTTCGTTTAGATCGTTTTCTCACCTGGCTTTAGCCTCACAAGGCTATATTTTTTTTCCAGGTAACAATGGACCGAGAGGTGGTCATTGATGAAGTGGAAAAGATGAGGGGTTCATGTCACGGTGGCTAGCCAATGCATCATTTGTTTTCATTGATTTTAAGAACAAAGTACTTGAACTTTATTGACTGTATTTGTTTTGTGAGATTTGAGTTTATGATAGTTTGAAACATTTCGTTATGTGATTTAGTACATCGTTTCTTTTGTTTTAAAAATTTATAACTCCGGAGTTGTTGATTTATTTAAATGACTATTGATTGAGGATTTTTCATATTATTCAATAAATATCTTTTATTGAGTCTTCCGCTGCATTTACTATGTTTGTTTTAAACTCTGAAAAGTCGGGTCTTTACAAATCCTCTCCTAGGTTTTCCTCCATACCTTGATCATCAACATTTTGACCTGTCTCAATATCTTCCATAACATCAGCAGTACTTTCTGCATGTCTTCCCGTTGCACGATCTTTACCATATACAATACATAAGTCATCATAATGAGGAAAAGTCTTATTGCGAAATGGTGATGCATCTTTATGCTTTGTAAATAGGCTTCCCATACAGTCTTTTTTGCAACCACACACTTTTTATCTGGATCCCAACCGAAACCACTACAATTTGGGCCTGTTAGCATTTCATATGAACAATAGAAAAGTTAGCTTTCATAGTCTTTAATCTTGATTCAATATGTGGTTTTCCGTGTAGTCCACATCCAGGTAAGCTCTTTTCTAATAGACCCTCTAATGCTCGTAGATGACCCGCTTTAAAGCCATTTTCAGCTCTAAAAGTTCCTTCATTATGTATTTGTAATAAAGCTTCAACAAGCTTGACATCTTCCTCATACGTCCAAAATCTTTTATTCAATCATGGACCCTTTTGAGATAAATCCATTCTAACAAAAAAAAGACAACGCATTCAAACATTTACGAATATGAGATATAATCAAATACTATATATATATATATATATATATATATATATTGAACATCCAAGCTCCAATTGAACAAGTCAAAATAAACATAGAAAACAAATCAAGTTTCCACAAATTTTGCAAGTAAATGTTGATAACAAAAAATTGAGTCATGGAACATGTCTAGAAGACATCCATTCAGCATACATATGTTGTGCAAGGTTATCTCTCCATGCACTCCATTCATCAGATGTTTCTATTGAAGTAATTGATTGCGTAGATTGTGGTCCACCATCATTTGTAATATTTGTTGGTTCTTCAAATGAATATGTTGACATCTCCCTCCTAATAAAGTTATGTAATAAACAACATGCAAGTATGATTCGATTTTGTGTCTTGATGGAATAGAAGGAAGGACTTCTAAGTATCGCTCATCTATTTTTTATCACCCCAAAACATCTTTCAATCACATTTCTAGCAGCAGAATGCTTCATATTAAAGAATTCTTTTGAGTTATTGGGTTGACGTCCTTCTCTCCAATCGTTTAAATGATAACGCTGGCCACGATAAGGAGCAAGAAAACCATTGCAATTGGCATAGCCGGCATCAACTAGATAATAATAACCTATAAAGTAATATATCAATTTTCTTAGTAAATATAAATAATTTTTTATGCATTCGTTATTAATAAGTAGCTTACCGTGTGGAACAACCAATCCATTTCTTCTACTAATGGCATCACGAAGAACTCTACCATCAGCGCTGATCCTTCCCACCCAGGTAATACATAAATGAATTGCATATCGAAGGAGCAAACTCCTAAGACATTTGTTGCAATATCACCTTTTCTATTCCTGTACCTAGGTTTATCGGCTTGGGGTACTCTTACTCTAACATAAGTCCCATCTAATGCACCTAAACAATTCTATTACAATAAAAAAAATATTTAATATTTAATTTATAATTTATAATATTGATCAATGAACAACTTATATATATAAAATTTTACCTTAAAATAATTCCATCGTTCATCAGTGGAGTTTTCAAGAATGGGCTCAGGTTTTTCAATAGCTCTCCATGCAAACGTATGATTGCATATAATACATTGTTAAAATATCTACTAATTGTCTCTCCAGACCGCAAAAACCTAAATTGAATAACTCTATTTTTGACATGATGTGCTAAAATATGTAAAAACATAGCTACTTGCTCATCTACTAATAAATGATTTGATGCTTTCAACATACCCCTAGTTTCAAGCATTGTGCATAAGGTTGTAAAAGCACGCTATTCATCCTAAGTTGAGCTACACTAGTGACATCACTTTCATAGCACAAGTGATGAACAATTTTCCTATTGTTAAAGAAGTCTAATACGTAAGATTGGTTTCTCAATGAACTATTTTCACTACTTTTTATCACAATAAAGTGCAATAGTTCAAAAAACCACCGTGCTACATGTACTATATGCAACCAATGGACAAATATAGCAACCAATTTCCTCTTCTTCAAAATTTCTCTGTTAACCACATTTAAGCGAGCCATTACTGCACGAAATATAAAGAAACTAAATTGAAGAAGAAGTAAAATGGAAATATACATGTAATTTTAAAGTCCAAACGAAATTATCTAATTTAATAAGATGGTTCCATATTTAACACAATATATATAATTATAAAAACCAATAATTACATATGTTATAAAAAAACCAATAATTACGTATAATAATTATGGAAATTAATATAATAGATGAAATTATAAAATTTATATAACAATATAACAATTAAAAAGTTTAACTGGAGTAAAAAATTGTCTAAATTTAAGAAGTTCAAGTCTAACTCCTTCCATTGAAAAAAGAAATTTTTTTACTTCTCTAACCTTCATTTTCATTTGACCTTTTCTCAAAATCACATCTTTTTTCCCCTATATTTTTATTTTCAATTTGGTACAAGAGATACAACTTTAGGAGAAAAATAAAGGGTGATCTTTCAATAAAATTTTGTCTTTTCAATTTCAATCATGGTTTGATTTTTGCATTTTTACATTTTTTAAGAGGCCCAAAACTATATTTGTAAAAGCAGAGAACAACACCACCCACAAACAAAATTATAATAAAGTGAAATACATAATGAAAATGGTGTAAAATAAAAGTTCAGTAAAAAAAAAGAAAAAGGAAAAAAATCTCTAACCTGGGATTTGGAAGAACAGAAGCCAAAGATGGAAGAGAAAGAACAAACTTGAAAAAAAAAAAAGACCCAAATTCGTAGAGGAGAGAGCGTAAAATAGGAAAATGTTATTAATGGGGGTAGGTGGACTTTAATGGTAGGAAAGGAAAGAGTTTCCTTACTCTTGACTTTGGAAACTTGATTCCATCAAATCAAAGGAATGGGAGACCATTCCATTAAAAAAAAACCAAACCAAACATGGGAGAAGGATTCCTTATTAAAAATGATTCCTTTCCATTGTTGATTCACCTCTACCAAACACCACCTAAGGGTTTTCTAGACAGTGAAGACAACGATTTCTTGCTTCAATTTTAGTATTTTTCGTTAATTTTGACAACGTTATAAGGTAATTACTCTCTGAATTAGTTGGCCATAATTTACATATGTTATGAAATAAATCTCCATGTAAATTTCTAATTTTATTAGGATTTTTATGAAAAGCTGAAATGATTTGTTTAACTGGGGTTGTGTTTTTTTAACTATTTTTTGCTCTCTTTGTAGGTGTGATGATGTCTTCTTGGTGTAGAGATTTGATGGGTAATCACTATTTACATATTGTGGAGATTTTATGGACTTGAATATTTTTGTAATTTGAAGAACTTTGTGTTTTGATTTGAAGAACTTTGTACTTGAGCAGTTTATAATTTGATTTTAAACTTTGTAATTTAAAAACACTTTATGTTTAGGGACTTTATAATTTGATTTTGAACTTTGAACTTCATGATTGGATCAATTTTGTTGTTGAACTTTATAATTTGATTGATATTTGAGATGTCGTTTGAGTTTGAATTGTTAGTTTGAATATAGAACAATAAAAAAAATGATGAAAAAGTCTTATGATTTAGGTCAAATTAGGATTATGATGTTTGAAAATACCCAATAGAGGCCCAATTCACTTCAAGGAAGGCCCAATTCACTTCAAGGCAGGCCCAATTCACTTCAAAACATGCCCATATAGCAAATGCCCAGAACCGGCAGAAACCGAAAAACCGAACCGGACCAGTTTTGCTTTGAAACTGGTTCGGTCCGTTTTTAGAATGTTAAAAAACCGAACCGGTCGGTTACACTATTTTGGTTAAAAAACTGAACCGATTTCACCCCTAATAAAAATGGTGGAATGAGGGGGAGAGGTGAAAATTGTGATGAGAAAAAAGTAAAAAGAAAATTTAAACGAGATAGAGAGAGGGAGGGAATTAAATAATTAAAAAAAAATGGGGGGGGGGAGCCTTCTATGTGAAAGAGAGAGGGGATAGAGGGGAGAGAAGATTTGATTTGATGATATGATGATAAAGACTTTTTGGTAATCTCTCCCCCCAAATAATTCATTGTTCTAAAAATGGCTACTTTAAAAAAAAATCAATATTTTATATTTTTTCCCCAAGATTATTATTGAGTAAATAAGGCAATAATTTTAGATAATTACAGCCATAAATATCTAGCCACAAAGAAAAAATATAACATCCTTATTCTTCTATTTATTTTTTTTTCTCTGAGATAAGCATTCTTACTCGTTGCCGAAGTTTGTTTTTTTCTTTATTGAGCACTTATCATTATTTACATATGTATTATTTTGGAAGGAAAAATAATTTAAGAAAATGATAATAATAATAATAATAATTTTTATTATTAAATTTTATAATTTTGTTTGAAGAAGAGTATTTATTGTGCCACTTATTTTACTTCATTGGGTTTTTTCTCCCAAAGATAAACTTTAATAAAAATCAAAGATGGATATAAAAGGAGTTCGGGTTGACCTTAAAATAAATCATACAAGATGTAAGGAAATAATTCTCAACATAGTTAGCTGGAGAATGAGAGTGACATTATATAGAAAAGATAGTGTCCATCTATCACTAATGGTTGGTTACAATATAACAGAAAATAGAAAGGAATAGAGAAATAAAACTTTTTAGAATATTCTAATTATTCTTATCTCTAACATCTCCTCGTAAGCGAGTAGACCGTTGAAGAACAATAAGCTTGGTAAGTAAACTGGCAAAGCAATGAGATGATAACCCCTTGGTCATAATGTCAGTCAATTGGTCTTCGGAAGGAAGAAAACAAACAAGAAGTTGCTTAGAAAGAACTTTCTCACACACAAAGTGTAAATCGATCTCAATATGCTTACTTTTGTTATGCATAACTAGATTTGCAGTAAAAAAGATAGCAATGATGTTATCACAAAGGAAAAGAGGAGCAAATTTGGAGCAAACACCAATTTCTTTTAGCAAAGATTGAACCCAAGAGATCTTGGCTGTAGTATTAGACAATCCACGATACTCCGATTCTGCACTTAAATGAAAGACAACCTTTTTTTTACGACCATGAGATTAAGTTGCAAGCCAAAAAGGTACTGCTTGTATTTCGATGATCATAGTGGCAGCTAGCCCAATCATCATCTATGTAAGTTGTAATAGAAAGAGAAGAAGTTGGTGAAATAAAGATGTCATGAGTAGAGGTACTTTTCAAATATCGAAGAATATGTTGCATGGTTTGCTAGTGGATTGTGGTAGAAGTATGGAGGAATTGACAAACTTTGTTGACACCAAAGCTGATATCCGAGCGAGTTATTGTATAGTATTATAAGGCCCCTACAAGACTACGATATATGTTGGGCTCAGGGAGGAGAGATCACCATCATGCAATGATAAAACTAGACTAGATGCCATAAGAGTGTTAATAGGCTTGCAATCACTCATGCCAACATGTGAAAGTAGATCAGAAACATATTTTTCCTGAGAAATATGAAGAGAATCATATATATATGAAACTTGAACACTGAGGAAGTAGGATAATTGGCTCAAATCTTTGAGCTTGAATAGCTTGTGTAATGAATCAATAAATTGCTGGAAGAGAAGACCATTAGCTCTTGTTACAATTATGTCATCTACGTAAATAAGAAACACCACAAAGTCAGAACCATTGCGATAGAAGAACATGGAGCAATCAAAATGTGAGGATTTAAATCCCCATGATAGCAAACAAGAGCTCAACTTGAGAAACCAGGCACGTGGACTATGTTTCACACCATTTAAGGTTTTTTTAAGCTTAAAAACTGAGGAAGAATAGGCAAAATTGACAAAGCCAGGGGATTGCATCATATAAACATCCTTAAGTAAGTCGTCATTGAGGAAGATATTTTCTACTTTGAGTTGATGAAGTGGCCAATTGTGAGTCACGACTAGAGTAAGGACAATTCGTGTCTGGTTTTACCATCGGGCTGAAGATCTTAAAATAATCCATCCCATATGACTGATTGAAACTGTAACAACCCGAAATTTCCAAAAATCCCAAAACACATGGAATTTATAATTTAAAGACAGCGGAAGCAATTAAAACAAAAGTCAAGTTCTTTTCATTTAAAGTAAAACCAAATAACAATTCTGAACCGATCGGTTTGACTTTAAAAACCTCAAAACATCAAAACAAAACAATCTCGAATCATTGTTTAGAAATTCTCAAATAAAAGTATATTCAATATACTTATTTAAAAACAAAACAAAACATGAAGTCAAAAGACATTATCCCCGAAAACAAATAATAAAGAACAAGACTTCGCCGGCGTTGCAAATCCATGCCAACCGAACACCACATCGAACCACATCAGCCACCGAGTTTCTTCTTTCCTTTACCTGAAAAAAATATAGTTGTAGCATCATGAGGCTACGCCCAATGAGTAGAATAATGTAAAAAAAAGAACAATGCCATGAGAGGTTTTCTAAGACTTTAAGTCCTTAATCGGCCTCACTGACTTCCGAAAATACTCTTTCACCCAAAATTCTCTTAGCTATTACATTCCTCCACAATATATTTTAATCCTCAAATTAAAAGAATATAAACTTTCGAAACAGTTCTAAACTCCCTTTCTCATTTTAAAACTTTTCGATCATTAACTTTCCTAATACCTCTAATCTCATATTTGTCTGCAAACAAAAAGAGACTATACTCAACAAGGCATTTAAAACTGTTTTCACATTTTAAATTCTTAAGAGTTTTAAAATATTCTTTTCCATTGTACATATGGAATGAACCTGTCCCGTTAAATGCTATATAGTTGTGCACAACCGTATAATCTCCCTTAACGGCAAATATTCTTCTTTAAGCAAGGCCTTTGCTTAAAGCGAACCTACTATCATATTACTCGAGGTATTTAAGTAATATGATCCTACACATCACTACTATGATGTTCAAACGAGTCTAAACTCAAACTTCTCAAAACACCCTCGTACTCGGCCGAAAATTCCCTAATATTAAATTCTGGAAAATTCTCCTTTTATTCACTCCAAAACAACCCAAAATCACCCAACAAAACATCCTTGGGTCACTTCCAACAACTCTCAACGGTTTACAAGTCTGGAAGCGAAACTAGCCTAAACTAGTGTAGTTTCGCTCCTTTTTCGGACAATTTAAATATACTATAAGTCTAACTAAAATTCAGCGGCATAACGCCTGATAAATGCCTCCCAAAACAGCCCCTAAACATAAAGAAAACAATTTAAAAATCCAGAGCACAATATTTGTGAAAGCAACTAACCACCTAGGCAAATCTTTCGACTTAAGGGTACTAATCTCCAAATAAGGTATTCATGGACAGCAACTTAGAAACATCTTAAAACATCCAACACATGCATAAATATTTAGTTTCAAGGTCAAAGAACACAAGGAAACAATATATGCAAAACCCGAATCGATAGTCACTTTAAAGCATGCTTTAATACCAATTTTTTTCACTTTCATTAATCCAAACTTTAACTCCAAAATAAAACAGCCCCAAACCTCTCTTAACATACATAAAATCTCCCAACAACATGCTGTAAATTTAGAGGTTATAACTTATAAAGAGAGAGAAAAACAAACATGGTAATCTTCTAATCTTTACAAGTTCTACTCACCTTGAATTGCATTTTCAATAAGCTTACTTCTCTTTCAAAGTATGAAGGAATAATCCCCACCTTTTGAAACTAATCTAATTTCAAGAATAACGATAAATACAACCTACAACAAAGAATTAGGAAAGAAAAATCGATCAGAGTCGAAAAATTATATCAAACCCGAAGGGTTTTTAAGCCATAACTTTTTAAACAGAATTGATCTTGCTATGAAATTAGCGTTATTGGAAAGATAACGGAAAAACGGTCAGAATGGACTACTTACTTGCGTAAATCGAAGTCCGGATGAGGAAGTTATGGAGAAATCAATCCGGAAGATGTCTTTTAGGCGAAAATAGGAGAAAAGTGGTAAATGGAGGCTGATTTCGGATTAGGGAGGAGGAAGAAGAAGAATTTAGGGTTTAATCCCGATTTCAGTTAATTACGAAAATGCCACTATGCAAAAACGATCATAACTCATTCATCGGGGCTCAGAACGACGAGCCGTCAGTTGCGTTGGAATCGTAATGATGAGACGATCCACATCATCTAAAAATATTAAATTAAACTTGTGGTTTTAGTTTGGAGATTTTTTGAGAAATTACCAAAATACCCTTTTACTTGTTTACGGGTTGTTACAGAAACTTTGTGCCACCAACTGGGTCTTATAACATTCGATTTTACCAGTGGGTTGAAGTTTAAGACGATAGACCCATTTACACCCAATCTTACCATTAGGAGGGGGTGGAACTTGATCCCATATATGATTTTCAAGGAGTGTCTTATATTCCAGGGCCATATCTTGTTGCCATTCAGGTATAGAAGCAGCCATTTTAAAACACGTTGGCTCAGTAGCAGGATGAGACAGAGAACTAGAGGATTGAGCTAACCAAACACGTGGTTTAAAAATGTCATCCTTAGCATGGGTAACCATAGGATGAATGTTTGACAATGGAGTAGAAGAGGCAAGTAAAGATAGAGGTGTAGAGGATGGAGATGGTGAAGATATATTTGAGGAAGTTGTAGAAGGAGATGAAAGATGAGAGGGCAAAGGGATAGGTGATGAAGTATGAGAAGATGATGAGGGTGGATTAAAGGTAGATAATAATGGTGTTTGAGGAAGAAAAGTAAAGTGAGAAGTAGAGGGAGTGATACATGAGGGTGGAAGAGAGGAAGGTAGTTGAGAGGGTGGGGTAGAGGAGGGTAATGTAACAGTGGGGAAATAGAAAATATCATGATGGAAAAAGTTTGCAGTAGGGGAAGGGGAAGTGAGGGAAAAATAAGGAAAAAAAAGATTCATTAAAAATTACATGGCGTAACAAAAAAAAGCGTCTAGTAACAGAAGATAGACATAGATAACCTCTATGATTTGAGCTATACCCCAAGAAAATACACTGTGTGGAGTGATATATTGTAATTTGTAAGTATTGTATGGACGAACGTAACGAAAACAGGCACAACCAAAAGCATTAAGAAGGTGATAATCAGATGGAGAATGATATAAAAGTTATAAAGGAGAGGAGGAGTTAAGATATACAGAAGAAAGGTGATTAATTAATTGAACAGCTGTTTGAAAAGCATAAGACCAGAAAGTATGTGGAAGAGAGGAATGAGCCAGCATTGGATAAACCAACTTTGACGACACATGACAATTCTTACGTTTGACATGCCCATTTTGTTGAGGGGTGTGAAGGAAATTTTTTTTTATGGTGAATGCCATGTTGTCATAGAAAAACATAAATAGATTGATATTCACCACCCCAGTCAGATTGCAAACAATTAATTTTAGAATTGAATTGAGTTTTAACCATTTTCCTAAAGTGAATAAAGTAATAAAGAACATCAAATTTAGATTTAAGATTATAAAGCCAAGTAAAGCTAGTACAGTCATCAATAAAAAAAAAAAAGGAAAAATCTAGCTACAGTGATAGATTGCACACTTCTGGGAGATGATAATGAAAAAGGTAGACAATGGTTCTTCGCCATTTTACAAGAATTATAAAAAGAAAAACTAGAAGTAGCAAGACTAGATAGATTGCAAGATGTAAGAACTTATGGCACGATGGAGTGAGTTGGATGACCCAATCACAAATGCCAAAGGTTGGAAAGGGAGAGAGAGGCAGCATGAGTAGCAGGAGAAGAAAATGAAGGATGTGAACTAGACTGGGTAGAGTATATGTTGTTGACAAGATTACCCCTAAGAAGAACCTGCCTGCTCAAAAGATCCTTCACAACAACAAAATTTTGAGTGAAACTCAACAAAAACTTTATTGTCAGGCGTGAACATTGACCCCACCACCCCGCCCCATTTAAGGGTGTAATCGGGGTCGGGGTGGGAATTTTTACCCCATTTAATAAATGGGGCGGGGTCGGGGTGATGCAGTTTGACCCCATCGGGACCCCGACCCCTATTACTACTTGTAATTTTTTTTTCATTTTTCTTTTTTTTCTTTTATTTTTATCTCCAAACTCATTTACACCTCACCCCATTAACTAACCATTACACCCCATTTACCCCATTTTACAACTAAACTCCATTTACACCATAATCTCATACACACTCCAACCCCGCCCCGCCCCGCCCCGCCCCATTCCATTTCAATTTACCCCGACCCGAACCCGATAATTAAATGGGGGGTGAGGTTGAGGTGTAAATGGGGTACCCCGATTCCACCCCACCCCGCCCCATATTCACCTCTAGTTATGACACAATTTTGTGACGCTAATAAGATTTTTGGAAATATAAGGGACATGTAAAACATAATGAAGTTGTAAAGGATCAAAGAGAAGTGGTATTAACACCAGTATGAACATGATAAATGGGTAGAGATTTACCATTACCAATCATAACATTGTCATCACCAAGATACGGAGAGGGAGATTTCAAGTTGGAGAGATTGGATGACATATGGTGAGTGGCTTCAGAGTCGAGAAACCATTCTTCACCTGGATGTGGGAAGTAAAAAGTGTCAAATCTAGTAGAGTTATCAAAGGCAAGGACTGGTGTTGGATTAGGTCAAGTTGATGGAACAGTAGCAACATGAGCCTGTGGTGATCAGGGGATTGAAGGGGTTGGTGGATGGAAGGACATGTTCTCATGTTGATAACAGGTGAGAGCAATATGTCGCATTTTAGTACAAAGCTAGCATTGAGGATGCTAACGAGGAGGCCAAAGAGGATTGGATGAACGAGGCAGAGAATTAGGGTTAGGAGGAGAAGATTGAGATGAAAAAGGTCTAGGAGCAGAAGATGTGGAGCCAGAAAAGGGACGGAAAAATGAGTGGGATCAAACCTGGTATTTGGAGCAGTGGCAGAATTCGAATGATAATGCTTTCAAACAAGATTTTCCTGAACTAAATTAAAATGATCAACAGAATTTTGACGCTCCAAACGTATTTCATAACTATGTAATAAACTGTGTATATCCTCCATAGAAGGGCGATTCGTGTGATTCTGAATGGATGTCACAAATGCATTGTATTTAGAGCCAAGACCATCTAAAAGGTATCTAATGTGATATCGATAGAATAGAGGTTCACTAATAGAAAAAAGTTTATTAGCAATGGTCTTAAGCTGGGAGAGATATTGACTAACAGAAAATTCTTTTTTGCGAATTCGTTGAAGTTAAGCGAGAAGATTCATGATGCTGGCAGTGAAAGTAGACTCATATATAGTACAAAGAGAATCTTATATCTCAAAAGCAGTAGAGAGATTTATAATTTCACCAAGTTTGTCCTCTGTTAAAGAAGAGTATATCCAGATCATGACCAACCGGTTGAGCTTTTCCATTGTAAGAAAATCCAGATTAACCTAGGTTTGTTCCAGATCCAAATACTGAGATGGAGGTCAAATGGAACCATCAATAAAACCTTTAAGACCATTAGTAATGATGATATTAAGAAGCTGATTCTTCTAAAGTATATAATTGGAATCATTCAAGGACTAGATGGACTTGACTGAGATGTTCCACAAACAAACGAAGCTTGAAATTGAGGGTGAAGACCAGAGTATTGGACTGGTAGATATTGAAATGGAGCAAACTGGAAGAAACCAACGTAAACGAATGGAAAGGTTGGAAGAAATTAGGAGGAGGTTAAGCCTGAAAGAAATTAGGTTGAGGATAGAAAATTGGGAATGAGTAAATAGTGGAACATTTAGACGCAGATGAGATGGTGTACGAGGAGGTTGGTAAGGACAACAACTGGCTGTTTCTGACGTTGATCGACAGCTAGAGGAGTTGTTTGGGTAGGAGAAAGAAACATTTTGGACAGGGGTTTCTTCCGGATTGGTAGAAGAAGATGAGGCCCCGGGAGTAGCCATTAGAGCATTTAAGCCTCCAATACCATAAAATAAAACATAGAAGATGTGAGGAAATAATTCTCAGCATAATTAGCTAGAGAATAAGAGTGACTTTATATAGAAAAGATAGTGTCCTCTGTCACTAAATGGTTGGCTACAATATAACAGAAAACAGAAGGAATAAAGAAATAAAACTTTCTAGAATATTCTAATTATTCTTACCTTACAATTTATTATTTAAAGATTGATTAATATAATAAAAATAGAAAAGATAATATACTATATCACAATCTTGATGATAATAAAAATTAATTAATCGATGAGTTATAATTAATTAATTAAATGAAAATTTTATATAAATAAATCGTGATTTACAATTTAAGAAAATATTCCTTAATTTTTTTAGAGTAAATAGGACTAACAAAATTAGAATTTGCACATATATACATCGATTGAAAAAACAACAACTAAGTTTAACTAGAAGAGATTTATTCTTATTTTGTTTCTAAAATTTGATTGAGATTTTAAACGTATTTTTTAAAAGTGAGAAAGAAAAGATAAAGAGAACAGGGAAATTTCATTGGGTAGCAGATTTTTTAGCAATATTTATAAATATAGCATTTTTAAAAAGTATTTGCAAATATAGCAGATTTTTAAAAACCTTCATTTATGTAATCGAGATATCGGTGATAACTTATAAAATAATCAGTGATTACTATCAGTGTCGGTGATTCACCGCAAAAATATCAGGGGATATCGTGAAATCAGTGATTACTTGTGAAGATATCACTGATTACTAGTGGCAATTTTGTAATATTTTATGTGCGAATTTAATTTTTCTGCTATTTTTGCAAATATATTTTTTCACTGCTACTTTTACAAATATTGGAACTATTTTTACTATTTTCGCAAGAGCCCTTGAAGAAAAAGGTAGAAAATAAGTTTCATCTTTAGATTATATATATATATATATATATATAAAAAGGAAACTATACCAAATTTCATTGATGTACTACGGATTTTAAGAACCCGAGAGGGCGAATAAGCAAGTTCAATTAAAAAAGGCATTCCAGCGATAGAAAATATCATTAACATTGTAGGCCGATAATCAGTTGGATTAGAGGTAAGGAATTTGAAAGTTTAACAATCTTCTAATGATCAAGTTTCTTGTCGTTAAAAACTCTACGATTTCTTTCAATTCAAAGGTTCTAAAGAGTCAGATTTAACCATGTCAATCCATAAACATTTGGTTTTTTTTTTAATTTGTAGTTAAAAATCATGCTCTAAATGTCCGTTTGAGATAAATGTTAGACGTGTTTAAAATATTTTTGTGTATAAAAAAATAAAATACTTTTTAACATCTATTCTAAACGAATATAAAAAAATTTGAGTATGATAAAATAAAATCATTTATCATATTTGGGATTTCGAGTAATAAAAAATAATAATTTCATCAATTTTAATGAACTAAAAATATCCAATTTAAATAAACAAATATTCATGGGTATCAATTTACATTAAAAACCCAAAAATATTGCACGTACGGTTTTTTTTTTTTAATAACTTAATTTATAACATGATCTAGAATTTAGGATGAAAGAATATAATATAGTCTAAAGTGATGGTGCTTTGTTCTTGGGACTTCCATTAATTAATTAAAAAACAATATTTGTATAGCATGATGTGTGAAAGGACACACTGGAATAATTAATATTCATCTCTAAAGAGACTTTGAATACTAAACTTCTCATTAATTTAAAGTAATCAATAAATTTTCACTTAAAATTAAAAAACTGTGTTAATTTTATGAATTGTATGAAAATTTAGTTCATGAGTAAGGTATTTATATGTACTATTATTAAAGATTATAATTGACTCCTACATATTATATAAAAATTATGAATTAATTAAATATACACTCACCTAAAGATATTTATTGGTGCGGTTTGTGTCAGTTTCCGGCTAAATTCACAGTGAATTGCAAAATAAGAGAGAACTTTTAGAACCAATCTGAATCGCTAACCCTCGAGATCGAACTGAAACCGCACCGATAAGGTACTTGTTTCAAATAGTCGGGTCGGGTCTTATATATATATATATAGGTCGGAAGTCTATATATGTATAGGACATTTAAAAAAAAACTTCTTTCCAAAATTATGAGTTTTTTTAAATGATGATTTAACTGTTTTATAATATTTAATTTTTAAATAATTCTAAATTTGATTTTCAAATAACTCCAAATTTAATTTTTAAATAACTCTAATATTTGGTATTAAAACAATTTTAGAATAAATTGTTTAAGAGTAAATTGATAAATTTATTGAACCTACTTATTTGAAAATGTACAAATAAATTACTTAAAAGATGTTTAGATCAGGAAAATTGTGTAGTCATGACTGCACCAACAGGGGTGACTCAAGGTTATTCGAGGCCTTAGGCAAAATTTAAAATGAGGCCTTTTACGTTTTTTTTTCTTTTTTTTTTATTTAATATAAAATTAATATCTTATACAAATCTTATTTTTCTTGCCTTTTGAGATGCAAATTTTTTTATTAAATTTTTGTTATCTAAATTCATCAAAATATTCTTTTCAATAGATAAAATTGCTAATCCCATTTAATCTTTCTTGTGACATAGTTGATCTTAAATATGATTTTATTAATTTAAGTTTAGAAAAACTTCTTTTGTTACCAGTATTGTCAATAATATTCTATAAGCGATAGATGCATTAGGAAAAGAATTTACTTTTTTTATAAAGAATTTGTCTCAAATAGCATAAATATGTATACTAATTACTAAAATGTCTGAATTTTTAAAATTTCTCAAATAGCATAATTATAGTTCAATAAATTATTGAACTATAATTCAATTAATTATTGAACTATTTTTCATAGGTATTTTTAACGAATTTGTTTGTTTTTTTGGTTTTTTAAGTTTAAGGTCAATAATTTATTGAACTATTTGATCATTTTTTATTATTATTTTCAATGAATTCTTAGATTTTTTTATTTTGTTTGGTTCAATAATTTATTGAACTAAAATTATGCTATTTGAGTAATTTTTGAAAAGTTCTGACATTTCAGTAATTAGTATGCAAAAATATGCTATTTCAGTAATTGTCCCTTTTTTATATAACCTAATATTTTAACAGGACAATCAATTTCGTCTTGCAACACTTCTCTTAATACTTTAAGTTCAAAAAATAAATCTAAACCTCATCTATTGATTCTATTATTTCATCATTATTATTAATATTACTACCTATAACAAATTTATCAAGAGAACCTTTTTGAGATTGAATTAATTTCTCTATTCTTTTTTTCTTCTTAAGTTTCTCATATCCTGATTCATATTTTCTAGTAGACATATCAAAATCAATGATAAAATGAAAGTGAAACACAAACAATATTGTATGGATTAAAATATGCTAAAAAAAGAACAAAAAACCTGGATTTCTAAAGTTCACCAATGCTCCTATAGAAATGAGAAGAGAATGACAATGGATATGGATATGGATATGGAAGTCTTGAGTTTCTTTGAGTGTTGAAAAAATGCCAAGATTATTTTTTTAATTGAACTCTCAAATTACAATGGTGATGTGATTTAGAATTGTGAATGGTATGATGAATAGATCTCAAACTCACAGCAAAGACAATTATAAGGAAATTAATGAGAAGATGAAAAGGGCTTAATAAATAAGATTTCAATTCTCTAAATGAGTGGTTAATATTTGCATTTATAGTGAGAATTGACAATTTGAAGTTTTTCTTTTGAATTACTCAAGGAAAAGGAGGCTTATTTATATTTAAATAATTTAATTTAAATGTGTCTTTAATGTTTTTTTTTTCTCCAAGAGGCCTTTAATGTTATTAATAAAAAAGAGTTTAATATTATTTAGATTATTTTATATTATGAAATTATAAGTATAATAATTTAAAATTATCACAAAATATTTTACATATATATATATATATATAAGGCCTTCTAAAATCCGGGGCCTTAGACGATCGTCTATTTCGCCTATAGCTTGAGCCGGCCTGTGCACCAAGCCAATTAGGTGCAGCCACATGTGTTTTTTTAATTAAAAGAAAAGGCTTTTTTTTCCACACTTGGTTGCACAAAATTATGCAGAATAAGAATGCTAATGCTCAACATTCTGCTTGACGTCCTGACCTAGGACTAGTAGTCCCGAAAGCCTTTATTTGGTACTTGAAATTTCCTTTTTAGTAAGGTTATTCACTAAAAGAAAAAAAAATCAAATTTCAAAACACCAATAAAAAAATAGAATTGACATATATTAAGATGATAGTGTGACAGAAATTAGATTATTTTATTTATTTAATTTTTTTTTATACTATTTTAACTTTTGAATACTCACTATGAAAAAAAATTTGATTAAAAAAGCCACGTAAACAATGTCACTATTTTTACTGTTGTTGAAACTTTAAGAGTCAAATGGTAACTTTTTGAAACATGGAAATTTAAATTAAACCTAATAATAATTAGTATAAAAAAAAGGAGAGAAGTTAATAATATCATTGAAGGGTTTAAAATATCGTGAATGTTAAAGATTATTGGAAAGATAAATAAGTAAGAAAATATATGAAAATTTGGATATACTCAAGTGAAAAGAATAATGACTATGGTGTTTGTTTTATATTAATTACACTTAATCGAAGAAGTTAAGACAATCTTTAATGATTACATAATAATTGGTTTAACAATTTATTAATTTTTCCATTGAGAATTATTTTTTGAACATTTAAGAGCTTCAAACATGTGACAGGAAGAGTCAAATCGAATAAATTTTGTATGAATAGGGTATGAGCTTGAATTTTAAATAATTTCACCAAAGTTTTCTATTCTCTCTCTTTCAATTGTGTTTCATTTGTTGTATGGATAGGGCTAGGAGTTAAGATTTGTTGTATGGATATGGCTAGAGTTAAGATTTTCCCTCTAAAGGGGATTTATTTATTTTTAATTTCATGACACCTTTTTTATGTGTAATTTGAAAAATAGTAAATATTTTAAAATATTTAGAAAATGATATTTTTTTTCCACCAATCTCAGTCTGAGATTAGTAAATATCAACATAAAAAATATCATTTATAAAAGAATTTGAAACTTTTGCTATTTTGAAAATATTAATTCTTAAAATTACCTTTTTTTGAAAAAAAAAACCCTCTTATTTTCATTATTATTATTTTTAATACTATATCAAATAACGGAAGGGATAAGCTAAAACTCACGACTAAAGAAAAGATATTTTTTCATTGTTTTTTAGATATTACATCAAATAGAGGAGGTGAGACTCGAACCTTCAATTCTATAAGAAAATATTGATTTCTATTTATTTGAATGTTTTAAAACTGACATATTTAACTAATTGAGTTATATTTACGTTGTCAATTACTTGAGGATTAGAGTTGGGATTCAAGTTTCAATTAATGTTTATTTTTCTAAATCTCTCTCTCACCACACATGTGGGGACAGTCGACAAGGGACGTGCATCCCACCATCATAAGCGCATGCCACCCCACTCACAAACCCTAAATTTTTTTATCACCCATCACTACTAGTCTATCTTTCTCTATTATT
This sequence comes from Gynostemma pentaphyllum, assembly GCA_028015215.1. NCBI lineage: Eukaryota > Viridiplantae > Streptophyta > Magnoliopsida > Cucurbitales > Cucurbitaceae > Gynostemma > Gynostemma pentaphyllum. The sequence continues at coordinate 34,386,078 of CM051348.1, forward strand.
TTTATTGGGGGATTTACAAATCGAACAAATATTTTAGTAATATTTACATAAATATCAATTTTTAAAATTATTTATAAATATAGTAAATTTTGATAGGTGAATGTGAATTAGTGACAAATATTAAATTATATATTTTTACATTAAATCGATCACTGATTCACGCAATAATCGATTAACATAATAAAAATTTCTATATTTAGAAATAGTTTTAAGTGATGATATATTTACAAAAATCACATCAAAATCTACTACTCAGTAAAATTTCCCATTTTATTTCATAGAAAAAGAGAAGAGGCAAGACTTTGTCTCAAACGTCCCATACTAGCTCAACCACTCCCCCATTAAATCCTTCAAATTAAGACCAAATACAAACAAAATATTTAATCAAATATATATTAAAAAATAAAAACACATTATTATTCCAAGATTTCTTGAGAGAGAGGAAATAAAATAAATTAAAAATACTTCTTTTCTTTTTATCTCTTCCCTATTCCATACTTTCTTGTCCATCTCTAACTGATCTAGGCATCTCTCTCTTTTCCCCTCATGAGTTCTTCTCCCTAAACTTCATTACTTTACTTTTCTCCATTAATTTTATTCCCTAAGCTCTTAATATTTATATATTATATATTTATATTAATTTTCTTTTAGCCTAAATCACTAATTTCTCTATGTTTTGCTTAGTTTTGATCCTTTTTTATTGTCTTTTGAGTTTGAATCAATCCTGAATTATCAGATTTCAAATTGGAAAAAAAGAAGAAGAAGAAGAAGAAGCAAGATCTGAAATCTTGTGAATTCTCGAACGTATGGCGAACCGGTGGTGGACCGGAGCTCAATTGGGTCTTCCTGGAGTTGATCATGCTTCAACAAGTTCATCTGCTATGAGAAAACCAGATCTGGGGATCTCTATGAACGATAACGGGGGACCTGTAAACAGCGGTGGCGGAGTCGATGAAGATGATAGAGACAACGGTGGCGATGAGCCTAAAGAAGGCGCTGTCGAAGCTCCGAATCGACGGCCTCGAGGCCGTCCTCCTGGCTCTAAAAATAAGCCGAAACCACCCATCTTTGTCACTAGGGATAGCCCTAATGCCCTAAAAAGCCATGTCATGGAGATTTCTAATGGAGCAGATATAGCTGAAAGTGTGGCTCAATTTGCTAGAAGGAGGCAGAGGGGTGTTTCGGTGCTTAGCGGTAGCGGCACGGTGACGAATGTGACGCTCCGACAACCATCTGCTCCCGGTGCAGTCCTAACCCTTCATGGCCGGTTTGAGATTCTTTCCTTGACTGGAACTTTCCTCCCTGGACCAGCCCCACCAGGTTCCACTGGACTAACCATATATTTAGCCGGCGGTCAAGGACAAGTGGTCGGTGGGAGCGTAGTCGGTCCGCTCACAGCTGCAGGGCCGGTGATGGTGATAGCCGCCACATTTTCTAATGCAACATATGAAAGACTACCCTTAGAAGATGAAGAAGAAGCAGGTGGAGCACAAGGAGGTGGTGGTGGAACGGGTGGCGATGGTTCGCCGCAAGGTATCGGAGGCGGTTCCGGACAACATCAAGGTGGGGTTGCAGATCCTTCATCAATGCCACCACTATATAATTTGCCACCAAATTTACTTCCAAATGGAGGGCAGATGAATCAGCAAGAGGCTTATTCTTGGGCTCATGGTGGAGGAAGACCATCTTATTAGAAAATTTCAGAAAATAAAAGAAAAAAATTAAGATGGTTTGTGAAAAAAAGGTTAGAACTCTTAATTTAGGCTGTTTAATTTTAAAATGTTTTTTTAGTTGAAGAAAATTGAGAGATCAATAACTCCATATAATTAATGTTAATTAGTGAAATATTATTATTATTATAAATATCAGTGTGATTAAGGTCTGAAAATTTGTATGCAAAATACATGAAAATTAAGTTTAACTTCTGTTTTTAATTTTCTGCATCTTCATTCTTCTCCTTCTTAAAGCAATTCAATTTGATCAAATCCCAATTTCACAAAGCCAAATTGGGATATTAAGAAAGAAAATTTACAAAGTATTAAGAATTTCTGAGATATAATAAATTAAATTGTGCTCATGAGTTCACTTAATTAAATACTTTTGTTGGTTAATTGTGATTATTTTGTATAGATATACTTTTGCTGTTTTTGTCTGCACTTTTTAAAGTAGAAAATAAAGAAATTAGGGTACTCTAAGTGAGCTTTAATTTTAGTAGCAAACACATTGATCTCTATTTAACTTTGATGTTGAATTGATTACGAGTAGGGTTTGATTCATATTAATCTTAATAAGTTATAGTTTACAAATCCATTAATGAAAATTGATCTTTTAATAATCTATATATGCATGACTGGAATGGGAAAATATTGTCTCAAATACCCTAAGGTACTTCATATAAGCCCTTTGATTTGTTGCATTCAATATTTCTAAGATGGCCCTTTAGTAAGGGCACAAAATGGATTCTAATATTTATAATTTTATTAACCTAAAAAAATATAAAAAAAAATCAAATTCCTAGAGGCGTAATTACTGTTTATTGAAAAGTGGAGTAAATATCGTATAAATATATTAGTTTTAAGTCACTGATTTACCATATTAGTGATAGTATATCTTAATATATTTGTTATTGATTATCACTAAGTTACCACGATAAACTTTCATTGATATAACTCAACCTGACACTCATTTTCTCCAACAAGCCTTACTGGATTCCAATCAAGCCTCACCATATTCCGATCAAGCCTCATCAGATGCTGATTAAAGTTTAAGTTCTTTCTCTCTTGAAAAACAATAACATTCTTTTTTTTTTCCCTCTGATGAAGATGGAATTCATTGAAGTTCAGAGTTTCTTGCTTTTTTATGCCTTATATAAACAATCTCGGCCAAAGAAGCCGTGAAAAGGAAGTAAAGTTGGCTGGAACGAAAGTGTTGAGAATCCCACATCGGAAAGATGTAGGGAACTCATAATATCTATAAACTCTAAGGGTCACTCCTCTCATTACCAATTGGTTTTGAGATGGATGCCCACATTATTAATATGGTATCAGAGCCCAACAAGCCCAAACGGGCATTCGATCCAAAAATAGGATCCGACCCAAGAATGGTGAGCCCAAAAGAGGCACCATCTTGAGGGGGCATGTTGAGAATCTCACATCGGAAAGATGTAGGGAACTCATAATATTTATAAACTCTAAGGGTCACTCCTCTCATTACCAATTGGTTTTGAGATGGATGCCCACATTATTAATAGAAAGAAGGTAAGAAGCGTGAGTTATATTTCCATTGAAAATATTAAAAAGATGTGGTAATTTAGGAAGATGATAATAGAGCAAGGAAGATGATGGTAAACTAAAAATTAAAAAGATTCATTAAAGCGTCGTATTAAAAATACATATGTATAAATTATTTTTAAAAAATGATAAATAGATAAAATATTTAATCAAATTTTAACACCCATATAACACCCATATAGATTGACCTTCAATAATTTAGACAAACTAGAAATATTTTTTTTTCGAACAATACTCAAATGAACACAAACACAAGTATTTTAGTTTAATTATTTAATATCCCCATTTATCTCTCTATCTATACATAACACTATGGGAAAAAGAAAAACAAGAAAAGTAGTGGATGGGTGGATCTCATTTTGAAACAAATCTTTAGAAAAAAAATTATAGTATTTTTAGGTATTACTCTCTCAATCATGTAAATAATAAAGTAAATAATAGATCTCACTGTTTCTTTATTATTTATAATAAATACAATATATCAAACAAAAGTGTATGGATTTTTTTAGTAAAACAAGTATAAAAAAAATAGTCTACAAATATTTGTATATTTAATATCAATGCAATTAATTGAAAGAAAAATTGTGTAATAAACAATTGAAGAGAGAACATTTTCAATGGAAGAAGGTGGTCGGAAAGCAAAATAGGTATTTTCACCATTGAGAAGAAGAAATGTGGGTCCATGGTACGTGTTTTAAGCAAACCCTAACAAAAAAAAAACAAAAAAAAACCAAAAGGTAAAATTCAAAGTGTTAAATATTAAAAAAATGGTGCTATATGTTTTTAAGAAAGGTTATACCACACATATAAAATATAATATAATTTAATGAAGGGTTCATATGGCTTTGTTGTGTAGTGGGGGAGAGGTGGGTAAATATCATGAAAATGATGCAATCTATTTCATTTATGCAATTTCCCTAGACATTGTTGTTGAAGTTTGAGTTCTTATGGAAAATGGTGATGGATGTTCTTTCATGGTTGGGCGAGATAATTTCTGGTACTTCTGTTATATATAATTTTTCTTTCATATTTTATCTAATATGTATTTATTATTAATAAAAAAGAGTGATGTCCACTATTTTTATATAGACTAAAACCCTGTTTAGAGTAATCTTTTAAAAGCATTTTTAATAATTTTCAATAACAATTTATTTATTAAAAATTAATTTTAAACCATTCTAAAAGTTATCTTAAACGATTATGAAATATTAAAGGGATGAGTATTTACTACATCAAATATTAAAAATTCTCCCATAATCATTATGCCATTAATTATTTTTAAATTGATTTAAGTAACACGGTAAAGTAAGGGATGTATATTAATTTCATTGAAAATAATTGTTGATTTAAAAAAAATTCATTAGATTTCACAAACTATAGAGATCTTTAAAGTAATACTTAAAATCTCTCTCTCTCTCTCTCTATATATTAATCAATAGGGTGTAATCTGTAATTATATTAATCAATTCATTAATGTTTCACATTTCATAAAGTAACTCTCATGCATCTAGTTTTTACCTTTTGGAATTGTCAGTAATAATACAATAAGATTATTAAAATTATGATTAGTTTATAGCCACATGTTTTAATTGAGGATATCTTATGTGTATAGTTTTGGGAAAAAATAATTAAAGCAGAGTAACATTTTTTGACATTTGACCATTTCTTAATGTTTTTCTCACTTAAATGAACAAATTTGTCAATCAGTCAAACTAAAGTAATTCCTAAGCTAAAATTATATAATATGTATATATTGCATGCTAATTTGTGGCTTGAGGTTTAATAATTTTTTCTTTCTTTCTAAATTAATGCAACCTCATTTAATAAAAGAGTAATTTCTGAAATAATATATTTTTATATACTAATTACTGAGAACTTTTAAAAAATTACCCAAATAACATAATTTTAGTTCAATATTACATTAAACTTAAAAAGAAAAAAAAATCATTGAAAATAATAATGAAAAATACTGATTTTTTTTTTCTTTTTCAATTCAATATAATATTGAATTAAAATTATGTTATTTGGATAATTTTTTAAAAATTCTATCAATACAGTAATTAGTATGTAAAAATATGTTATTTGAGACCATTTATTTTTAATAAACTATGATCAATATAATCGATAAACAGATGCAACAATTTCCAAAAACAGGAAACACGAGAGAAGAAATTCTCTTAAAAAAACATTCACACTAAGTAATTGTCATTAAAAAAAACAAAGATTATTATTTAACTTATGTCTAAATAAGACACGTAAAAAACACCTAATAGAATTGGTAAAAAAAAACATCGTGTATTAAAACTTCAATATTTTTGTTTTTGTTTTTATCTTTCTTCTTTTATAATAAAATTATCAAGAAAAAGATAAATTTATCAAATTCCATACCTAGATACCCATTTAGAATAACTTTTGGAAATGTTTAAAAGTATTTTAAAAAAAAAAATATAGGGAGAATTTCAAATATGTTAAATTTTTATATAATATTTACAAATTTTTAGAAAAAAATATTTACAAAAATATTAGAATTTCAAAGATTCTGAGTATAACACTGAACTATTAGTATATCAATAATAGATTATCAGTCGATCATTAATAGTCTATCACTAATATATACTATTATATATCACTGATATACTAATAGTGATTGACTGATATACTCGCTTTTGAAATTAGAACAATTTTGTAAATATTTTTTTCTAATAAATTTATAAATATTTCACCCAATTATAACTTTCACGTATATTTCTCAAAAATATATTTTTGATAACCACTAAAAATATTTTTAAATACTTTTAAAAATTAGATAAGATTTCATCTCATATTCCATTATGATTAATAAATTCTATTAAGTCAACTGGACATGCACTTAAAGAGAGAAAGATCAGAAAAGGTTGTTAATTAAATTTATTTCTAAATCCTAATAATTTACATCATGAATTAACCATAAAATTCATGGCATAGACTTTGAGTAAATTTTTTAATTGATTAGAAAGTATATATTATATTAACGGTAGAAAAGTGTGATTTTAATTGCAATAGTTAATATCACAGCACATACAGTGGGGATTAAGATTACCTAAGCTGAAAATTAAAAGGTAGATTAGGTCACTAATTTCACAAGTAAATAGCAATGTAATTTTTGCTTAAAAAAAGTTGAATGTTTCCTTCAAAATAAAAGAACCATAGGGTTCTTGGAAGCAAGGGAGGACCCTCTTCACATGGATTCACATGTCATTGCCTAATAAAAAATTAATTTTAATTACTTTAGCCTACAACATTCTATTGGATGAAGGTGGCAATACCTATGGAGCCCACTTTAATCAAATTGAGATTTTTTTATTAATAAATTAGTCAAGTTGATTAAAATAATATTGGATTAAACCCTAGCAACAAAGGGCGTCCCTTCTTTATTCAAATTTAATAATACTATATTGTTTAATAATTACATACAATTTTTTTTTTTTTAATATTAAAGGTTTTTGGCCATCTTTTTGAAAGTCTAACCAAAACCCATTTAATTATTATTACTTTGAAAGAGAATCCACAAAACCAGCATTAAGGAAATATGGACCACTTGATAAAGTCTAAGTTTTGCAGGGAATTTTTTTAAAGGGAAACATAACTTCTTGAATTTTTTATTGATTAGAGTTGTTAATGGAGAATCATTTTTTTTCATCAGAAAATTGAGTGAGAAATTAATTGAGAAAGGCAATAGCTTCACTTTTTCCTTTTGTCCTTAAGGTTCTAAATTTCTTAAAAAGATGAATATATGTAAAATAAAATATAATAATATTAAATCTTTATTCTTTTGCATGGGTTTTTACCATGCTGTTTTTTAGTCTAAGTCTTTTTAATTTTGTTAATTTATTCAAACTTAGCTAACTTCATTTTGTCCATGTAACCTATTCTGTAATGCATTTCAGACCTTAAAAGGTAACAGTAATTAAGTATTCATAAACCATAAAAAATATAAATAAATATATACTTAATTGATTCAAGAAATATCTTGTTATAAAAAGTAAATGAGAAAAATACAAGTGTTTGTGTTCCAAATAAAATTTTAAAATTAATAAATAAAATAAAAAGATAAGGAGACCCTTTTCCCTTTCTGGGAGGGTGTGAGTGGGACTGTGGGAGAGCAGAGGGATATTTTTATTTAAAAAATTACATTAAATAGAGGTATTCATATATGAGGATTAGAGGATCATTAATTTCTAATGAGTTGAATTATATTAAGATTGGTTTGAATAGGTTTAGTTTAGATTTTTTTTTTATCAGGTTCAATTATTTGGACAATAAATATATATGTTCAATATCGAAAAACCTATTTAGAGAATGAACTCAAGCCAATCTAAGCATAAAATTTAAAAAAATTGGTTCAGTTGAATAGGAATTGTTTGAAGTATTTATTTTTAAAGTTTATTAAATAAAATAAATTCATAGTACTTTAAGAATCTATATATTATTTTTAAACATTGAATAAAATAGTACTCCAAAACTTATAAAACCATTTTCTAGTAATGATTGTTAAAGAAAGGGGAAAAAAGTCTAAAAGAGACATTACTAAGGGGATAAAATTATAGAAACATGTGTAATAATTAATTATTTTTTTAAATTAATAATTTCAGGTTAACTCACTCCAACCTCAGTTAATACTAAAAGAATCCTAAACAAATTTAACCTATATAAATTTAAAGAAATTTGTAATGAGTATGTCTTTTATTGTATATTACAATATTCTAGTAATTTGTAATAAATTAATAATTTTACAGATTTTTTTTCACTAATTAATTTTACGAGATGCCAATAAAATGTCAATCACAAAAGAGTTTACAAATATATATATATATATATATATACTACTCTTTCAATAATTCCTTTTATATATAGAGTATCTTCTTAAATAATTATAAATATGGTTTTTTTCATTAAAAAAGACTCATTAACCACTAAATTGATGATAATTATTGATTTACATAATTTATGATGAAAAATACTTGCCTCCTCATCAGGAGGAGCTCCTCCTAACTTTCCTAGATATTTCATTCCTATTGGATTAAACATGTGAATGGGTCCGTGATTATTTTTTAAAGAAGAGTTCTCTCTAGGCCGGTTTCTCTATGAGAAGGGTTGGCAGCCATAGGTGTTGATATAGAGACGTCCAACGTTAGTTTGTGGCGTCAGTGGAGGTATTGCCCTACCTCCAGTGATTATGTTGGAAGTTTATTGTCTAATAAAGCTGTGAATGTGGATGCCTTTTGTGTAGTCATGCCCAAAGTATGGAACCTGGAAGATAGAGTACATATAGAGAATGTAGGAACAAACCTGTTCCTTTGTACGTTCAATTCAGACCGGGAGAAATTTTGATTACTCCAATGGTGGTGTTTTTAATGAAAACAAAGTGTGGAAAGCAATGGGAGGCTAGAGTCAACCAGAATTTGAATATGGCTGGGTATGTAAGAGTGGAGGGTTTATGTTAGGATTCTCTTTTACTCAATGGGTCATATTGATGCGGTGATCGAATGAAATGAATTTAATTGGCGGTTTACTGGTTTTTATAGGACCCAAAAGCATGAAAAAAGGGTGGATTCATGGGAATTTCTCAAACGCCTTCATAATCTATCTCAGTTACCTTGGCTTGTTGGAGGAGATTTTTATGAAATTATGGATCAAAAGGAGAAAATGGGAGCTGCAAGACGACGTTCCAGCTTAATTAACAATTTTAGAGACGCTATTGACTGGTGCTCTTTAAAGGAGATGTTGTTCTTGAAGGGGCTATTTTACTAAATTAGTGGAATATTATTTAGTAAACTAGTCAACATTTAATCAACGATCCATTACTATTATGCAAATGTGATTAAACCTTCGACTAAAACTTTAAGGATTTTCGAAAAACGATAACTTTTATTTACATTGAGTAAATTATGCAGAATTAGTTGGTGGTTTCTTTACAGAATCAAACCCTTCAACACCGAATCTTCTAGACTATATCCACGAACGTTAATAAAACCTGATTGTGGGATCAAACTAGAAGAAAATTTAGGAAGAAGAAAAAGAATTTTTCTTCCTAAAATTGCTATAGAAATCGGCAAAGGAGGGAGAGGAGAAGAAGAAAGAATTTCAATTTCTAATAAATTGAATTGTGTGATTTATGAATGACCCAAGCCTCCTATTTATAGACTAATGAAAAATCTAATCCCATTAGGAATATTCCATGGAGATAAATATAAAAAGAAAAAGATTTTTCTTCTCCTTTATCTTGGTATAACCGAAAATACCATTGATAAATAGGAAAATATTTTATTTTCTTTATCTTGGGTAAATAAATCTATGCAAATATTTTTAGTATATAATTCAAACAATTATCTTCCTAAAAATTACATATATGGAAAAAAATTATGTCATTAATGAATTAATTAATCCAATTTAGCTAATTAATTATTTGGACCATTTTCAATTGGGTTCATTAATCCAATTGGGCTAGAAAGTGTCTCTTAAATTAAATAAGTCCAACTTAATTAATTATAATTTTAAGATTAATTTATTTATTAATTACCATTTAAATAAAATAGTTTATTTAAACAATTAATAATATTAATATTCTCTCCCAACTAAATATCATCAAATAATATTTAATTATTAATTTCCATTTAAATAATTTTCATTATTTAAAAAATTAATAATAAATATTTTAATTACTAATTTTTATTAAATAAACTCATTATGTAATTAATTAATAATTCTAATTGATAATATTTTCTTACTAATAATATTTCATTATTAATTTTATGTTTAAATAAACTCATTATTTAAACAATTAATAATGTTTCTATTAATTACCATTTACACATACTTTTGCCTATTTAAGTAACTAAATTTACTTAACTTCTTTATTTCTTCATTAGTCAAATAAATGACTTGTTTTGTTACAACGTTATTTGGGCTAGTCTAGGGACTAGATGGACCTACAGATTATGGACTTAACAATTAGTCAAATGAGTGATTAACTCATAATCAGTCAGTTACTTATCATCTAACTATGAATGATTCCACTATAGATTCATAACTAAACTCCCTTCACTATAGATGAGTTATGTCCACGTTGGAGCATCCAAACGAACCAGCGGAGGCTGCAGTGGCAGAGACAACAGCAAAAGCACTAGTCTCCGTTGATCACCTATTAGCAGGGGAAGCAACATAGGTGGCAGGAACTAACTAGGGTTTTGATACCAATTCGAAGAGCATTCGCTTACCTTTCCTAATTAGGGGTCGAGAGTTGCCAGTCCTAGGGGCTCAGAAAAATAACGAGAATCGGTGTCGTGGTGGTGCTACCATTGATTCTCTAATGAATGTTATTTATAGTCAAACTAGAAATAAAATACTTCTGTGATCAATAGATGTCGTGGCGCAACTTATTCATGTCTCAGATCAGTACATCAAGGGAGTTTTCAAAAGTTCCTAGACTGATTGGGTATCGCACTGATACCGTTAATTCATAGGAAAGTTATGAATGTCATCTCGTGTAAATGTGTTCCCAGCTACTATCTCGTTATGTTCCTAAAACAGGAGTGTATTGAGTGTTCATTCAGATCACTCTCAACCATGTGAATCAAAAAACATAACTCTATGAATAGGAGTCTACATTTCACTCAGGATTGAGATATATCACAACTAATAAATTTTGTTTGATATTTGATCATTTCTTGTAAACGATACAATTGACAAATTTGATCAATTATCGTGGTCCTGTCTAAAACAATCAACATTGCATATGATACTTCTATTTCATGTCTCCCACATGAATGATCTGAAAAGATCATTTGTAAACTATACAAAATGAACAGTTATCAACAATGTTACCAGGATAAGGTTCCCAAACGTTATCTATATACTGTAGACACTTTAAGTTACTCATCTCGACTTTAATTCTCTCGTATGACTTACATACTTAGTCATGATTTCATAAAAGTAACTTAGGATTTTACTATTTGAATGTTCACATATATTCCCAATATCATCAATAAATCAATATAGATAAAAAAAGAATTTATGTTTATTTATCTAATTTATTCTAAATAAATTATCTTTATTAAATAATTACAAGTTCTATGATACCATTCCTAACAGTTCCATGGTGATTCCTTCACATGGTGCAACAAAAATTATAATGTTACGCTAATTTGGGAAATACTAGATCTGTTTTTCTAGACAAACGTGTTTCAAATAAAATTTGGTGATAGTTTGGTAGAGCATATTGATTATCTAGTTCCAGACCACCGTCTCTTATTTCTCACCTTTCTCCCGTTGAGACAACGTAACAATCATCGTATTGTGTATGATGAGATTAAATTTGAAGAAGGTTGGCTCAAGTTTGAAGAAAGTAAAAAGATTGTGGAGGAAATCGGGAGCGATGGGATTGCTAATTTCCCTTCCAAAATTGCATTATATATTAAGGCTCTTGATTAGAATAAGAAAAGGTTAGGGGGCTCTCTGACAACAGCAATTAAAAAGAAAAAGATAAGATAAAGAGTTTATACTAGGCAAAGGATGATGTTCAACTACAGGAGGATAAAACTTTGGAGAGAGATTTGGAGCATCTGTTTGTGGAGGAGGAGATGTATTAAAAATTAGGAGGAAGTGAAAACTAGTTGAATTGGGGAGACCGTAATATCAAATGTTTTCATCAAAGGGCATCATACAGGAAAAAGAGGAACCACATTGGTGGTATATTTGATAAATATGGTCAGGGGGTGACCAAGGAAGAAGATATAGCAGTTGTAGCATTAGATTATTTTCAAACTATCTTTTCTGCCTCCAACCCATGTGAAGATTTCATGCTCCAAATGCTGGATTGTATTCCTTGCACTATTACGGACAAAATGAATGCTAAGTTATTAAAGGTGTTTTCTCGTGCAGAGGTAGAAGCTTCCCTTCGTGGTATGCATCCTTCTAAAGCTCTTGGACCGGATGGAACACATGCTTATTTCATTCAACATTATTGGGATTTGGTTGGTCATGACACAATCACCACGTGCTTGGACATTTTAAATGGAAGAAATTCTGTCTGTGAGCTTAATAGCACCTTTATAGCCCTTATTCTTAAGGTAAATGTTCCTAAATATATGTCTGATTTCAGACCTAGCTTGTGCAATGTCATTTACAACTTGTGGCGAAGACAATTGCAAACCTTCTCCAGCTGGTCCTGAACAATATCATCTTGTATTCCAGTAGTGCTTTTGTCCATAATCGGCTCATTACGGATAATGTTATTATTGGTTTTGAGTGCATTCATGCTATTAACAATAGAAGCGATGGGAAGACTAGGGAAGTGGAAATAAAATTAGACATGAGTAAAGCTTATGATCGAGTGGAGTAGAATTATATATGAAGACTAATGTTGAAAATGCGATTTGTAGGTCGTTGGGTCTCTGTAGTTATGGATTGTGTAGAGACCCCAACCTTCTCAGTTCTTGTCAATCGAATCCTTCGTGGAGATTTCTTACCCAATCGTGGTCTTCTTCAAGGGGACCTGTCTCCCCATATCTTTTTATTATGTGTGCTGAAGAATTCTCAACTTTGTTGCAATCTGCTGAAAACAGAGGCCGAATCACAAGTCTGAAAATAAATAGTTCCTTCCTTTTTATCTCATATATATATTTTTTATAGATGATAGCTTAATCTTCTTTAAAGCTAAAAAACAAGAATGTCAAATGATAAAGAAGATTCTTTCTGGTATGAAATGGCTCCTGAGCAGATAATAAACTTCAACAAATCTGTCTTTATGACAAGTAAAAACTCCAAGCAATAAATCATTTACTACATTAGAAGGGAGCTCCAACTGAATCATATAAATTGTTTGGGCAGGTATCTTGGACTTCCTTCTCAAAACTCAAGAGACGAGAAAACTATTTTCCAAAGCTTACAGGACAGAACATGGAACATTTTACAAGGCTGGAAAGGGAAGCTCTTCTCTTTTGGGGCAATGAGGTTCTGATTAATGCAATTGTTCAAACTATACCAATTTATACCATGACCTGCTTCAAGCTCCAATTTTCCCTCTACCCTGATTACACTTTATTATGGCCAAATTTTGGTGGGGCTCCAATGAGACTTCGGGGAAGATACACTGAATGAGTTTGAAGAGAATGTTTAAAAACAAGATTGATGTTGGGATGAGCTTTCGTGATTTATTTATTTTCAATCAAACGTTTTTATCTAAGAACGGATGACGAATCATCAACAATCCTAATAGCCTTGTGGCAAAAATTCTAAAAGGAAGATACTTTAAGCATGTGAGCTTCCTTAGAGCTGACCTTGGTAGTCATCCGGCCTTCCTCTGGCGAAGTATCCTCTAAGAGCGTGACCTTCTTAAAAGAGATATTAGATGGAAGATAGACAATGGTTTTAATGTATCCATAGACATATATGGCTGGCCCCCTCAAAAGAAGACGTGCATGTTAGATTGGGTTCCAGATATGTTGAAGGGAAAGTGTGTAGCCTCCTTACTAAATGAAGATGGTGACTGGGATGTTCCTTTGATTCAAGGTTCTTTTCTAGCCAATGACGCTGACCACATACTTAATATTCCAGTTGGGAATAGACTATTACCTGATATGGTTATATGAAGGTTTTCTGGTTATGTGATCTTTTCAGTCCATAGTGCATATAAAGTTAGGCTGACAGATGCTAGTTAGTCGAGGGATGGTTTTTCAGACTCATCAAATTCTTCTTTGTGGTGGAAGGCTTTATCGGGACAAATGTACCAGCTAAAATCTAAATCCTTGTTTGAAAATTTTATCTTGACATTTTCCAGTCCCTTGTGAATTTAGAGAAGGAGGGAATTGTTATTGACTTTTAGTGTCAGTTCTGCAAAACCAAGATAGAAACCCCCATCCAATCAGAGGATGCGCCATAGTAAAAAAGATTTGGTACGACCTCTTTCCAAATCTTAAATTCATTACTACAGATTAATGGAGTCCTACTGATTTTCTTTACTTGATGTTTGAAGACAATAGAGCAAGCCTGGAACGGACATTCACAGTGGTTTGGCATATTTGGAATAATAGAAATAACCGAATCTTTAACCAAACTTCACTTCATATCCAGGACTCAATTAACAAGGTGTTAGGTTGGGAAGAGGAATTACTATCTGACAACAGGAGTGTGCCATCTCAGACTCATACTCATCGGGTGCCTCCTCACCATAGCCTATGGGTCCCTCCTATGGAGAGTGTGTTAAAATTAAATGTTGACGCGGCTTCAAATGCCGCGAGGTTTAAAAGAGGTTTAGGTTAGGTGTTATTAGATCATAATGGTTTTGTTCTAATGGCTGCCTGTCTCGAAACTCATTTTTCAGCTTCCACGAAATTTTTGGAAGTTACAGCTATTTTGGAGTTCTTATTTAGGTGATCATCTGTTGACAGTCTACATTGAGTCTGATTGCCTTGAAGTTATTACCATCATTAATGGTAAGTCTAAAGATCTTACTGAGGTGGGCTCGATTGTGGTGAAGATTCTCTCTTTGTCAAGCAGTGATCAGAACTTTACGTTTTCACATACAAGAAGAAATTGTAATCTCTTTACTCATTTCTTAATTAAGAAGGCTGGATTCAGGCATTCACTGTAAGAAACTGTCGGATTAACGACAGACAGATAACGATGGAATGTTGTACGTCCCAAGATAATGATGAAATGCATCGCCCATTCAAGAGTTGACTTTCAGCGATGCATTCCATTGCCTATTAGGTTGGAAAAATGGGGTGGGAGGAAGTGCTTTATAATAGGTGAGCGAATTTGTCGCTATATTTGGTGCCATAATTTCCCGCGAAAACTAAGGGCGATGCACTTCATCGTTAAAACTGGCACGAAATTTCCTACGAAAAGGGACGACGGATTCCATCGTCCCTAATAAGGCAGGAAAGCTTCCCACCAAGGTGACGATGAAATCCGTCGTCCCATAATGTGGAGGGAAAATTTCCCACTATAGAGAGCGATGGAATCTATCGCTCCTTTACAGTTTATAAATGAAGTGTTGATCAATCAGATTTATTCATCATCAAAAACACTTTTTTACTTCTTCTTTTTATTTTATTTGTTATATTATCTTTCAAAATGTGTGAACGGATGTATGTTAGTCTTTTAGAAGGCTATTTGAACGATCAATTCGTAGCAGGGGTTGAAGAATTTGTGGAGTTTTGTAAAAGTACTGATGATTATGATAGTAATTGAAAAATGATACGATGTCCGTGCAGAAAGTGTAAAAATAAGAAGTTATTTTCTTCATTTGATGTGAAAAAACACTTGTATAGTCGTGGGTTTGTGGAGAATTATTACAAATGGGTTTATCAAGGGGAATCTGATGATCAGTGTAATGCGGCGTTGGAGCGAGTCGTGTTCTACCAGGGAAGCAGCTCAAATGTTGTACCGAATTTGGAAGAAGATCGTGATGAAAGACAATAAGAGTATGGACAGATGCATCATATGATATACGAAGGTATGTTTAATCATATTGAAGATGATAATCAAACGATTCTGGAGGAAATGAATCCAGAAGCGCATCGAATGTATCATATGCTCGAATCAACAAGTATGCCATTGTACCCGGGTTGTGATGTCAGTCAACTGGCTGCAGCTACAGAGTTTCTAAATATAAAAGCGTCATATTATATTCCAGAAAGAGGTTTTAATTCGATTGCACAATGGTTTTATCGTTGCGCCCCTGCAAACAACACGCTGCCAGAAAGTTTATACGACACGAAAAATTAGTGGAGGGTCTCGGGTTTCCTGTTGAGAAGATTGATTGTTGCCTGAAGGGGTGATGGAGATTCGAGTCTTCATAATTGTAAATTTTGTTTCCATCCGAGATATAAACAAGGTAAACGCACTCTCATTCCACATACTCGTATGTTTTATGAACCGATCACTCCTCGACTTCAACAATTGTATGCATCGGAAGTCACGGTTTCTCATATGAGATGGCATTACGAGTATTCTCAAGAGGATGGTCATATGAAGCATCCATCTGATGCTGACGCGTGGAAGTATTTGGATCGTTGTCATCCGAAATTTACAAGTGAGTAGAAATGTGAGACTGAGGTTATGTAGTGATGGTTTTAACCCGTTCGGTGCTTCTGGTGCACAATACTCTTTATGGCCTGTTATGTTAACACCTTATAATCTCCCTCCATCGATGTGTATGAAAGATCCTATTATATTCTTAACAGTTATAGTACTGGGTCCAAAGAGTCCAAAACAAAGGTTAGATATCTACCCCCAAACTCTTATTGTTGAGCTGACTAATTTGTGGAATAATGGAGTGTTGACTTATGATGTATCGAGAAAACAAAATTTCTGTATGAGAGCTGTAGTAATTTGGACGATCAGTGACTTCCCGGCATATTCAATGTTATCTGGTAAGCACAATAGCTTATTTATTAATTATAAATTAGTTTCATTGCATAATAATATGTATAATTAATTTAAACTTACAGTAGGTTGGAGCACATCCAGAAAGTTTTCTTGTCCTCATTGCATGATTGACACTGGAGCTTTCTCGTTGAAACATAGACGGAAAACTTGTTAGTTTAATTGTCACAGAAGATTTTTATCGAGTGACCATTTGTTTCGATCAAACAAGACAGATTGGTATAAGGGTCGTAATGCACACAACCAAGGCCCGCCCCGAGTTTTCAGCGGAATCGAAATATTACACGGGTTAGATTTTATTGGCATGAAAAAAAATTACTGAGATAGGTGATGAGGTTGCAAACAAGGCCGCTGGTAAAAACACTGGATAGAAGAAATGAAGTATATTTTGGGATTTACCGTATTGGGGAAAGATTGACTAATTAGGCACAACTTGGATGTCATGCACATCGAAAAGAACATGTTCGACAATGTCTTCAATACAGATTTAAATGTGTCAAATAAGACGAAAGATAACCTGAAGGCACGGTATGACATCTAAGAAATATGTCGTCGCCCTGAGTTGGAGCAGGATGAAGATGGGCACTACGCCAAGGCCAAGTACATGTTAAATACAGAAGAGAAGAAATTATTGTTTGAATGGATACGATCGATTAAGTTCCCTCATGGTTACATTTCTAATCTCTCGAGATGCATTGACGTGCAGAGTCATACTGTTTTCGGAATGAAAAGTCATGATTGTCACGTTTTCATACAACGATTGATGCCTGTTGTATTCAAGACCGTTCCTCGAACAGAAACAGTGGGAACCATTGGCGCAGTTAAGTGTGTTCTTCAGAGATTTGACATGCGCAGATTTAACATGAGAGACAATCGAATCATTAAACCGAGAGATTCCAGTTATAATATGCAAACTGGAGCGAATGTTTTCACCCGAATTTTTCGATTGGATGGGGCATCTTCCTGTTCATCTACTGTATGAGGCACTACTTGGCAGTCCTGTTCAATATAGATGGATGCACTCGTTTGAAAGGTAAAATATAATATATTAATTACCCTTTTAATATATTTAAATATATATGATGTTAAATTTTATATTTACTTTACTGCACGGATTCTAGATATTTACATAGATTGAAGAAAACTGTTGGAAATAAAGCACGAGTGGAAGGATCGATTTGTAATGCGTACCTGGTACACGAGACAACTACATTCTGTTCTTATTACTTTGATCAATATATCTCTGACCAGTTTCGTCCAGTGAACCGTAACATGATTGACAATATTCCAGAAAGTGTAGACGTTAACGACCTGAACATGTTTATCTTACCAGGCAAAGGCTTAGGCAAATCTATGCGTAGAAACTTAAGTGATGAGGAGTACCATGTCATTCAGACTTATTTATTATGCAACTGTGTGGAAGTATAGCCATATATTGAGTAAGTTTTTCTAATTCATGAAGTTTTGTTTTATTTAACATGAATAATTTTGTTTAAATTTTCATTAATTCATATAATTTCTGTAGATTATTTGTGAATTCATGTGTACGACCATCGCACTCCGGTATTACTGAATCAGAAGAAGGGAACATCATCGATAAGCATTTTCGTTCATGGTTTTACAATTACGTTGACAATCCCACAATTTCGATCGTTGATCAACGTATAATATGGATCGCAAAAGGTCCATCCAGAATTGCAAGATCTTACATCGTTTATCTCGTGTAAGGTTATAGATTTCAAACCAAAGCTCATTCAGTGAACCGAGAAACAAACAACAGTGGCGTATGTATAAAGGGTCAAGTGTTCGGGAACAATGCAGAAGATTTCTATGAAATCATTGATGAGATTATTGAGATTCAATTTGCAAGTTCGAGTCTTAAACGTACAATCATTTTTAACTGCACATGGTTTAAAACAACGCGACGAGGTGGAATTCGCAATCATATCAATCTTAAAATTGTTGAGGTAAACCGAACAAAACACATGCACACCCAAGATTGTTTTGTTTTGGCACAACAAGCAATTCAGGTTTACTATTTAAATTATCCCGCTCATCGTCGAGATTTATCTGATTAGTTAGTTGTTTGTAAAGTAAAATCGATGATAATAGATACTAGCCTCCCTGATAAAGATAATGAGAATTACGTTGCATTCTAGGAGGATGAAGTGCAAAATCGTGATATTGATGAAGGTATTAATTCTGACAATGTACGTCCATTGAATGATGCATCAGAGACACTTTTTGATGAAGGGAATGTGTATGTTCCACCTGAAAATGACAAAGATTCTTCTCCAGATGAAACAAACGAAGAAGAAACTGAAGAAGACAACATTGATTCAAAAAAGACGAATGATTCTGATGACGATGATTGAAGTGTTTATTTGTAACGGGTGAAATAATTGAATATAAAAAAAATACATAGATTAACGACGCATGGCATCGTTAATACAAAGAATAACGATGCCATGCGTCGTTAACTTCAGAAATTGGATTGAATATAACGATGCCAGGCGACGTTAACTTTAGAGATTGGATTGAATATAACAATGCCAGACGTCGTTAACTTCAGAGATTGGATTGAATATAACGATGCCAAGCGTCGTTAACTTCAGAGATTGAATTGATTATAACGATGCCAGACGTCGTTAACTTCCGAGGATGGATTAAATATAAAGATGTCATGCGTCGTTGAACTTAACGACGAACATCATCGTTAACCTATTGTAACAGATAGAATTATGGTGACTTTTCATTTTCCTGGACGACGAAATGCATCGCTAATTGCAATTAATAAGGCGCGAAAATAAAAAATTCCAAGAAAATTGTGGCGCGAATGGGCGATGCAATCGTTGCCCAAGAATATGAAAAGTCAACTTGACTTTATTTGAAGTTGACTCATAACGACGCATTCTATTGTTTACATGCAATCAACGATCAATTGCGTCATGTAGTTCATCTTCATAAGAACATAGACGACGTTCTTCATAGCGTGAACGATGGATTCCGTCGTTAAAGAAACACGCACGACGAATTTTTAAGTGATTAATGGCGCACACGAATGAAACAGCATCGTGGCTGCCATTTTCACCATTTCTCCTTCCCTTTTTCTTCTTTTTTCTCTCAACTCCACTTATTCTTCCTTCGATTTCTTTAGTCAATTCCTTCCCATTTCTCTAAAAATCCTTCCCCTCTTTCAAAACCTCCATCCTTGGAACGGATCCGAGTAAGTTTCGTCAAATTCAATATATAGTTTTTTTTATGTAATTAGTTTAAATTTGTAATTAATATGTTAATTAGTTAATTTAGTTTGAAATTAGTTGATTTTAATTTAATTTTGTGTAATTTGGATAATGTATGTAATTTTATGTAATTAGGATGTATGTAATTAGTTAAATTTATTTTAATTATATGTAATTATTTTATAATGTATGTAATTAGTATATTTTAATTTAATTATATGTAATTAGTTAGTTTTAATTAATTATTTGTAATTAGTTATAATGTATGTAATTAGTATGTAATTAATTAATTTTATCTTAATTATGTGTAATTCGTATATAATGTATGTAATTAGTTAATTTTATTTTAATTATGTAATATGAAATTAGTATTTAATTATATAATTACTTAATTAATAGGGTTTATAGTTTAGATTTTTAATTAGTTAATTATTGTATTGTAGGTCATGCCTCCCCGTAGACGCCCTCTAGTACCTTCTGACACACCTGGTGCCAGCAGCTCAGGGAGTCAGCCCCTCTTGAGGAGGATGATGTCCGTCTCGGGGATACCCCTGACATGATCGATCAGCGGGAGGATAGCGACCCGGCCCAGGAGTCCGTGGAGATTTCTATTTTTGGGAGGATTCGTCTAACGTTCGAGGGCGGCAAGTAAGTTTTGTTTAAATTTTATTTTGATTTCATTAATGATTTATTATTTACAAAATCTAACTTTTTAATTTTTTTTCCTTTCATTTCCATAGGTTACATCCATCACGGAGCATCTCGTCAAAATTTACGGAGGTATTGAAGATGCTTCCGATACGGGGAAACCTTCGTTGGCAAAGCGTCTCTGCTCCGCAGAAGATGTGGATATTCAAAGCTTGAAAGGTAAACATATTCAAAAGTTTATATTTATTATTCATTCATTCGTTTATAATATTTCTAAAACTGACAGTTATTTTTTTCAGCAATATTTTGATATTCCAACTGAGCTGACCGACGAGGTCATATACGCTCCCTAGAATCAGCAGGTCGGTGTTCGGTACAGGGACGCTGGCTACAATATTCACCACGCCCCTGCTGATAAAAGGTCGGCCCACATTTCCGCAGAGGACTTGGCAGAAATCTTTGGGCGTACTCAGACGTCAGAGGCCCAGCGTATTTCTGCGATCAATAGCGCCAACCGGAACACCAACCCGTCGAAGCACACTGCAGGGTCACTCTCGGCATATGAGCACAAGAAACGACTTGTAAGTTATTTTCTGTAATTAACTTTTACTTTATTTTAATTATTCATTCTTTATTAATTTTTTAACTTTCGCAGGAACAAAAATTGGGTTGTTCGGTTCATGCTGCCGAGGTGTTTCTCCATCTCCACACCAAGGGTGGAGATAAGCAAACTTTTGTCGACGATAAGGCAAGAGAGAAAGCGGTAAGTGTTAATTATTATTTTTTCATTTTTCAAATTTATTGATTTTTAGTATTTTAGCTAATAAAATTAATTGGTTTCTTTTTTCAGGCTCGTTACCAAGCGATTCTCGCTAGGGATGACAAAATTCCCCGCAAGGCCCCAACCCTATAGGGCGGGGAATCCTCGTTTTATTAGGGTTATGGTTAGGGTTAGGGGGGAAAATTTCCCCCCGATTTCTTATAGGGTATGGGGATGGGAATACATTCCCCCGCCTCGCCCCCGACCCAGAACCCGATATTTTAATAACATCTAATGTATTTTTTATGTATTTTGTTTACTTTTATTTTTTTTATTGAAAAAAAAATATATAATATGGTTATATTAACTAATAAATTATAAAATGTTCAGTATTATGTTTTCTTTTTGTCCTAAAAATGTATATTTTAAATATATATTTTATTTTTATATTTCTTTTTAAATAGTAATTAAAATATAAAATGGGGAATTTTCCCCGCGGGTAACCCGATCCCCGAACGGGGAATCTCAGAACCCGCCCCCGATTTTTTAATTAGGGGATAGGTTAGGGTATAGGGATTAAAAATCCCCGCAGGTTAGGGGATATGAAGTGTATCCCCGACCCCGCCCTGCCCCGTTGCCATCCCTAATTCTCTCCGATCGGTTACCGAGTTCCGACACTCTACCTACTCAAGAGGATATCGAGTCGACTTTTCTCGAGGCAGCAGGAGGCAAAATTCCAGACGGCACTGTTCCTGGACTCAAAAACCTCGGGCCTGTCATCTACGCTGATCAGCCACGGTCTTCCCAGGCAGCTTGTTTGAGTGAGGTTGCCGAGCTTCGCAAGAGTCAAGTCGCTGAGGGCTGAGACTGTAGATCTTCGGGAGAGCAACGACAGGCTCAAAGCGGAGGTGACGGGGATTACGGCTCGTCTCGATGAGTCCGAGCGGTCTATACTCGAGTTCGAGAGGTCGATGAAGGCAACGATGGATATCTTCATGGCGTAGATGCGCGGCGAGGGTTCTTCAACTTCCGGTTTTGCTGGGCCTCCTCCCGATCCTCCATCCTATCCTCCTATTGATTAGGCTTAGGGTTTTGAGATTTTTAATATTATTTATATAATATGCTTTTTCTTATTAATATTTTATTTATTTATTTTATTTTATTTAATTTCCAATTCACAATAATTTATAATTAATTTAAAAAAAAAATTGAAACACGTGGACGACGCATTCTGTTGTTAGAGTCAAAGATCACTTTGACTTAAATAACCACGCATTGCGTCGTTGTAGTCAATCTGTACCTTTGACTTATAAACGACCCATTGTGTTGTTATGGTCAACGGTTACTTTGACTATCTTAACAACGCATTTCATCGTCCATTTTATGGTCAACAAAAGTCAACGATGGAACACTTTTACCTCGTTGATGAACGATGCATTACATCGTTATTGTTATCCAACGATGACAAAAATAACGTCAGGTCTTTCCGTCGTTAATTCCATCGTTAATTATAGCTAACGATGGAAAAGAGGCCCGTTTCGTCGCTATTTCCCCATTGCTATTTAACAGTTTTCTTGTAGTGATTTCTTGTTGTTGTCAAGTTTCTTTCCCCAACTGGTTTGCTAACATCTCTTCTTTGTTTCTATTTATGTCTGTTTTTGTTGAATGATATGGAAAGTCAGGAGGAGCTACTCTTACTCGGTGAGGAGGCAAGTATTGTCAATTCATGATTGATCCAAATATTAATTAATAATAATCACCGGTTCTCATGTCCAATAATTTTTTAATTTTTTTTAACTCATTTTCTAAATATTTTATTTCAGTATTTTATTAAATTTATATAGTTATCCCTTTATTTTTATTTTGGAAAACGCTTTAAGATGAGAGAGATATAATTTGAAAATGAAAAATGTTACACCTTATATTTTTTTTTAATTAAATATGAGGAATTGGTTTTTTTTTAAAGTTATTAAACTATAGCCAGGGGTTGATTAATAAAATGTGATGAACCCAAATGAATGAACCAACCCTAAAACAATATTTTTTTAGGGTTGGTTCATTCATTTGGGTTCATCACATATTTATAAATATATTTCATTTTAAAAGGCCCAAAAATTATACTCGGCAAAAAAAAAAGTATATATATATATATATATATTCTAAACCAAATCCCTTAACCTTACAAGAATAAAAAAAACACATTATCCAATTAATTATTAAAGAGACCTTTTTCTTTAATATTTGATTATAATATATTCCATATAAACAACAGAAGTAGCAAACGTCAACACACACACACATATATATTTTTTAAATCTATACGAAAAAGCCAGCAGTTTAGAAGGGTGATCGTGATTTTGACCATTCAACTGATGATAATTGTGGGATCTTTTGTATTTAGACCAATTCATTAGATTAAGTAATATTAATTAAGATAGATCCAAAATTATTGAAAATGCTCTCTTTTTATTCTAAAATAAACAAATTATAAATTAACATCAGTGGATAAAAGATTGGCTGCCGAGCAACCACCTCCTTCAAATTGACATAGTATTATATAAATATTATATTATAGTGAATTGCAGATGTATTGATTGAGCTAAATTATATTTAATTATAGTTAATTACCATGGTTTAATGATGGGCAGAGTTTTTGTCAAAAAAAAAAAAAAAAAGATGGGAAGAGTCAACATAGATCATACAATTTCCTATGGTTAAACTGCCCTCTCTCTCTCTCTCTCTCTCTCTCTCTCTCTCTCTCTCTCTCTCTCTCTCTCTCTCTCTCTCTCTCTCTCTCTCTCTCTCTCTCTCTATATATATATATATATATATATATATATATATATATATATATATATATATATATATTGTAGATTGGAGGGTTTAAAACAAATTTGTCAAATTGATTGTAAAACTTGAATGGTTAATGTCCTTATTTGGATTTTAAAAAAATTGATTTTTTGATTTTTTTTTTTTAAATTTAAATTATTTGTTTAATAATTTTTCCTTTCAATTTCATGATTTTTAGAAACTAAAAACAATAATTTTTTTTTTATTGAGCTAAGATTTCAAAACGGCTTTTAATAAAATAGGATTAAAAAAAAAGTTATAGGCATGTGCTAAAGCAATTTGGATGGTGATTAGAAAAAAGTTTTTACATCTTTCAAAATATAGTAACATTCAAATTTATTTTGATCTCCACTTACTTTCATATACTTTTTCTATTTCAGTGCATGAGTTTTTAAAAGTTATGTTTTAGTTCTTAAACTTTATATAACTTTTTATTTTCATCCTTATTTTTATTTAATTTCTATTTGTTTTTTAACACACCTTATATGACTTCTTTTAAATATATAAGGTTGAGTAGATGTTTGAGTTTGAAGGTTGGATCTTTAGTAGAATGTGGTCTATATTTGAATCAAAAGGGAAAATTGGTAAAACGGTAAGGTTAATTGTTCTTATTCAATTAAAACGAGAAGGGGATATGGTGGAATGAGTTTTTAAAAGTTGAAAGTGAGAAGGAAGGAGAGGGATTATGATTTTCTGACATCCACTGACAAATAAATGAAAAATAGAGATAGAAATAATGGGATGGACTAGGAAATAAAATGTTAAGCAGTGTTTGAGGATTAAAACGAAACTTTTAAAATTTAGGAATCAAAATAGGAAAATGCTAAAGTTTTATGACTAAAAGAGCTAAAATTTGAGAACTTAAATAGATTTTGTTAGCTTATTTTTTTGTTGTTTACTAGGAGGTTTTTTTTTATTACAATTTTTTCGTTTTCTTTTGATGAGAGTATAATTTGCGTGATTTATAAAAGTTCAGGGTTTAAATTGACACTTCATGTTAATAATAAAATATATAAATTGAATTTTTTCATTAAATAAAACTTAAATTCAATGTCAAATATATTAAATCATCAATAAACTTAAAAATTAAAATGTTAGGGTAAATAAATTAATTAATTTTTTTAATGTGTTCTCAACACCCCCTTTTATATTTAGACTCGAATATTAACACTATTAAGATGAGATGGAGAGGAATAATTTTATTCTGATTTAAATTTAAGATATCTTATTTTGATATTATATTAAATAATCATTAGACTAAACAAATTAAAATTTTGAATTAAGATATTTTTTATGGGAAATTTCATTGGGTGGCAACTTTTTATGCAATATTTGTAAAAATATCAACTCAAAAAAGTATTTGTAAATATAACAATTTTTATCATGTTTATCAGTGATAAACAATGATTTATGTGTTTATCAGTGATAAACATAGTGTAAAAATATGTAATTCAATGTTTATCACTGATAAACTTGATCAAAATTTGCTATATTTGCAAATATTTTTTTGAGATTTTATTTTTATAAATATTACTAAAAAATCTGCTAGATTTGCAAATGCTCCATTTTTTCCCCCAATAAATTATCAATTAAATGAGCATGAACAAAAGAGATCCTTTCATAATCTTCGATTAACGTTGTCTCAAGCAACTTTTTAATTAGATTTTGTCACATTTCCAACATATATTGGGTGAAAAACAATCCAAAAACTTACGTGAATCAAAATTTAGTCTATTGATAAGACATGGAGGTTTGAATAATCTCTCTCATACATTATATTAAAAATATAAATAATAACCTTCTTTGGAATTTATATTTTCCAATAGAAAAACAACCAACAACCTCCAGTGTGGCATCATTTGGAGAGACGACCGTAGTCTTATTAATCTATTTCTAAAGATACTCTTAAGTTAGTATTGATTTTAAATTAGTTTAATACTTACGTTTTTTTTTAAATAATGTTTGATTATTTCCCATCTAAATTGTAATAGCAAAGAAAAAAATAATGAATTTTTTTTTCCCAAATTAATTTGGGCAGCTTCAAAATGCTTTTGGGCTAAAAAATGAGTTGTATCCTTAATTTAGATAGTAAACCAAACACCAATTCACACAACCCATTTTCATTTTATGGATTTGGATTCATAAAATTGGATCCAAATCATATACCCAACAGGCCCTAAAATTTCTGAGTCAATTTCTATTGATGATGATTTATAATTGATTATTCAAAAGATAAGATTTGCCGCTGTCTTGACAACAGCCAATAGGAAGAAATCACATCAGCTACTTACACAAATTAAAAATAAAGAAAAAAAATAGTTTTTTTAAACCAATTTTCAGTCAAAATTTGATTAAGTAATTTACTAGTATTAATAAGGGGAAATGGCAAATAACATCTATATCATTTCGGTCACATTTATAAACATTTCATGTACTTTAAAAATAGCAAATCACACTCCTGTAATTTCAAATTATATCAATAAGATCTCTCTTTTTCAACGTTGTAAACATTCTTTTAGCGTTAACTTCTTCATTTGAACTTCGATTTTGATTCAAGATGTTTTGAAATCCTCGTTTTGAGCTCTACAATATGATCACTTCAAAATTTCAAAATCGTCAATAAATAAAAGAGTTTTTTATCATCAAAATATTATGTATGATTGTAGCCATTAACTCTTTTGTTAAGGGACGATTTAGAACTTTTCAATTGATCATAATGTAGAGTCCGAAATGAAGATTCCAAAACATCTTGAATCATCCAAATCAGAATTCAAACGAAGAAGTTATGATTAAAAAATGGTTACAATATTGAAGGAAGAAGTTTTATTGGCATAATTTGAAACTACATGAGTGTGATTTGTCATTTTTAAACTATAGGGGTTGTTCAAGAATTTGACTGCAATTTCCCCTCTTGACCTACATATACTGACTATTTTTTATAATTTTATTATTGTTTGTCATTTTCTAAATTGTTAAATATGCAAATACTATAATACATACATATATATGTACATAGAGAGTATAGTTATAGTTTATAAATTCAAGCAGGGAAAATTCTGTAATTGTCTAGAGAAAAAAATTCAAAAATATATTTTCAGAAGTTTAAATTAGAATATAAAATTAATCATCAATAAAAATTATTTGAAAAGAACCCAAACTCAGCTCTTTCATAAATCAAAAGATGAAAAAAAAAAAGTAATGAAAAAAAATCAGTATATGGAGCTTCACCCTTTCTTCTTCCCTCCTCCTTTCTCTATCCATCCTTATTAGAAACCAATATAGTTTTCAATAACAATTCCTTACTATCAATCAACAGATGTATTTGTCTTCAATCCCTGCAATTAGAAAATGATCTCTCTTAATTCATGTAATATAATATATCATAGTTTATATATTGTTAATACTATCGATCGATAACCCGAATAAGTATTGTATTTTCTTCTACGGTACTTTGATCCTTGTAACATTTTGGTCCCGATATTTTTGTTTGTAATAATTTAGTCTTTGTATTTCCAAATATGTAATGAGATCAAAATTTTCATTATAATTGGATCATATAAATAGTTATACAATTAGACGATATTTGAATTTGGATTCTAGAAACTCCAGCGGTTCATTTACTTGATTCAATTTCATCACCGAGATATATTTGTATGAGATCTTTTAAAGTGATACGAAATCTACCAATTTCATTTACTTAATTATAACATTTCTAAAAGTATGTACATGACTAAGGGCACGTTTGTGATAGCTTTTGAAACCGTTCTTAATGGTTATCAAAAACACTTTCTAAAGTTATCTCAAACGGATACTAAATGATGGTAGAAAAGGACTAAAAATGCATACTTTAACCTAAAAAAATGACCTACTTTTTGAGTTTAAACGTTGTATTCCTTCACATGCATCCACTTTGTACAAGACCACTTGTTCCCTTTGATCACAGGGCAAGCACCTATAACACATTAATGGAAAAGTGAAATGATAAATCCTTCCAAAACAATCAAAATTGACGGGTTACTCTGAGCTAACGATCCGTCTCCGAGAAAATCGGAGAACACGGGAAAATATATTATAAATGTGAAATTGTTTTGGGATGTAAAAATCACTGACCATGTAAACTTGAAGGATCTAAGGAAGCATCAGGCTTCATGCTCCAAAATAGTAATGCATCACCCATCTTCGGTTTTACGGAAAGTCCGCCTTTACCACATTCAGACAATTCATTCCACCATGGCACAGAGCTGATATTTCCTTTGGCAGCAGGGAACACTGTCTCACCTCCTTCTTCAACATCCGACCTGCATTTATATCGTAATACTTTAGAGAGAGACGTTAAATCACGATAGACAAGCTTATGCTGTTGGGTTAAAGATAAATTCATTAACTTTTTTATATATTCTCAACCTTCCCCTTCACGTGTGAGCTAAGATATTTGCACGAGCCCAATCATATAAAACATTAATTAATGGCAAGAGAGAGAAATCTTACAAATACATGAGAAGTGTTGCCATTCTTTGGCCTCCTCTCTTAATGTTGAATTCATCAACAAAGTAATCATAATGAGCATCATACTTTTGCCCAACTTCATAGTGGAGAATTTGAAGTCCTTCTCCATTCTCTGCTCGGATTTTTCGATAGAAAATAATAAGTTTATTAAGACCGAGAATATCAGTAACATCAACAAGCTTAAATCACGGGTAATATAAGTTTAAATTACACGAATCTTCAGCCATTTCTCCGCCAACATTGAAGAACAAAAACAAAGTATTCAGATTAATAAGCTTGGAGGTTTAAATATTGATCACACTTACTTATGATCAAGTTTGAAAAGGTAAATGTTCTAATTAATAGAATTCTTACCAATAGGAATGAATGTAAAGTCTGCAATTCTTTTTTCTATTTTCCTGATGATTTTGTCCTGTCCTCTACTCAGAAACATTCCCGAACTAGTCCGCACCCTGTGAATATATACGAATGTCTTAGCATATCAGTTTAAATATCCGTCATGGAGGAAATGAGAGATATTTTGTTCCACCAAAAGAATTATTTTATTTTTCTTCATTTCAACGCGTTCTCCACCTTGATCAAATTCATTTGAGTCTTAACTTAACTGATCATTTATCAAAGAATGACTCTCGTTATCAAATGATTGAATAAGCGAGAGCAATTTACTTACGATCCTTAATTAATTGACATTCATAAAAAAGTATGCAATGAATTATGAATTCAATACATCAAGTTAGCAGAACAACAGGTATTTCTTTCCTTGCTCATTACCGGACGCGGACAATCACTTATTCACAAACTTGTAATTATCTCTTTTTTTGTGGTGATGAAATTGAGAAATACAAACCTGCTATCTACACTATTGCCAGTTTTGCTATCAACCACACTTGATTTCACCATATGAGGTTTTGCAAGGCTAATCAGATACAAGCATTCTTCCTTTGACTGTTCAAAAGGATATCCAAATATCAGCTTTCTTGTGTCTCTAAAGATTTAATAATGCCAAAAAAAAAGTATAAAATAAAATTAAAATAACAAATAAAACAAAAATTATAAAACTTACCAAGAAATTGTGATGAAGGAAAGCTCTTGGCTCCCAAGAAATGAATTCAACCCACTGCTCCCCTCTTTTCCCTAACCCATCACTTCAGAAAAAAAATTCAAGAGTAAAAGGAAAAGTTAGAAAATTCAAATGACTAGTTTTTTTTTTTAATTTTAATTTACAAGAACATATTAAAAAAAAAGTTGCCACAAGAGGAGAAATATTCTATCAAATCTTACAGAACAAATATTTAGAGTAGTACAAATTCAGTTTAGTAAAAGTAAAACTTACGCAACAATTATATTTAAAAATGGTTTTAAACACTTCGGTGTGGTTTGGAAAATTACAAATCACACCTCTCAACTGTTTAATTTTAACAAATTTTGTACACGTACTATGTTCCAACTCTATTAAAATAATTAGAAAATTTTAATATATGCGTATGAATTTTAGATTTTATTCACTGACATTCTAGAAATTGCACTCGTTTTAAAAAAAAAACTTCGATTATTTTTAATGGAATTAAAACACATGATAGATGAAGAATAAACACGTATCCGAAATTTGTTAAAACATAATATAGTGGTGCGATTTGCAATTTTACAAACCGTAGGAATGTTTAAAATCGTTTTTAAACAACAATGGTGTGATTGCAATTATCATTATTTAGAATGCAGATTAATCCCAACAAAGTTAAAAGTAAAACTATATATATATATATATATATATACCTTTCAATGGCAGCTTTATGCCTGATAGAAGTGAAAACAGCTGGTGAATAGGTATGAGAAATTTCTGGAGGAGAAAAGAATCTTAGAAGAAGAAGCATGGAAAACCCAAGAGCTAAAATCAAAACCATGATCATTTTTGATAGCTCAAATATAGACCATTTCTTTCCTGCAAATTTACTATACTTTTCTTTTGCCATTGAAGAATATGAAAAGGAAAAAAAAAATCTTCAAAAACAGTTAATTCTAACACATCCCTGTAATTATCCATATATATGTGTAAGAAAATCTTAGAATTGAGGGAAAGTGAGGGAATTTGATGGATTTTTTTTTTTTTTTGGTATGGGGCGCCCACAGAATGAGATGTTTGCTGATTTATTATTTTTATTTATTTACAATTTTAGAATGGTTTCTTTGGGTTTAAAGTTCATATGGTGGGCTGATTTCTAGCACAAGGTTTTTGTTATATTTGACCTTTTGGGAGGCTATGGAACTTTTCAAATTCAAACTTCTTAAATTTTCCAAGTCTTGCCTTCTTTTTTTTTTTCTTTTTCTTTTTTTCCCTTATTCTACACTTGGAAAAGATAATGAATGAGTTAAATCAGAGGTTTAGTTTTTGATGAGTTTTAGACCTATTTTAGTCCAACATTTTTTTAAGATTATTCAATGATCGAGTATTTTTCTCATTCATAACTATTGGAACTATGATTTTAATAAATTAGGGAAAATAGTTATTTAATTTAATGATTATAAGTCGAGGTGGTTTTAAAAATAGAACAGTTTTAATTATAAATTCTTAAAAATAACGGAAGTTTTTAAGATTTTTATAAATTACTTTTTTCTAACATTCAATAAATAATAAAATAAATTCATCATATAATAAATATGCAGTTAAATGCAAAATATACTCCATCATTTTGGATTATTACTAAATCATACCCTACATTTCAAAATTTATTTGAAGCACCTTGCAATTTTGTAAAATTGTAAATAACACCCAATTATCTGTTAATTTTAACGAAATTGAGACACATGCATATATTCTAATTCTATGCATGTCATGTGTTCTAATTTTGTTGAAAAAAAATTGACAGGGTAGAAATTGTAGAATAAATTGTTATATCAGTAAGGTAAAAAAATCTATAAATCACACTCATATATTGTTAATAAATAAATAAAAGGGTGTATGCCTTTAAAAATAAGTATGATTGAAGTCATAAACTCTTTTGTTTACTAATGATTTTGAAATAACCAAAGTAGAGTTCAAAATGAGCATTCCAAAACAATTCTTGAACTAACTAAATCAGAGTTCAAATGAAAAAGTTTTGGTTAAAAAAAAGGTACACTGCTGGAGGGGAAGGTTCTTAATGGCATAATTTAAAGCTACGTGAGTACAATTTATCAGTTTTCAACTAAAGGGGGTGTTATATATTTGGCCAAAACCAGATTGGTCTTATCTGCTTGCTTTTTCTTTTTATTTTTTTTCAACTTTCCTTTCCATGTCCAAGTGTTTTCTATCATAAGCCACTATCTTACCTTTGAAGCCATTAATGAACTACAACCAAAGTACAGTATATCTGCAAAAGTGTGATTTGGTCCAATGAAACATGAGTAGAAAGGACAGAAGAATGAGATTCAAAAAACAGAACAAATTACATCATCTCAGTGCTTGTCTTTAATAACAAAGAGGAAACCAGAAAAAACCAAATAAAAATTATTCTCAGGATTGTATTGCCAACAAATTTTCACAAGTTACAAAAACAACTGAATTCAATCCAGCTCCCATGTGTGCCACTGCCAACTGCTAATTCTACAAATATGGGGAAAAAATGAACATTTTCACCAAAAACTGTGATAAATTAAAGGATCCTAAAAAGATACCTAGAAAGTTAGTTAAAATTCTTATATTAGGATACCAGGATATCTGGTTCATCATCCATATTCATTGACTGGCTGATGCTGCTATATTTTTTTCAATTAAAAATATACAATCACTTCATGCAACGGTTAACGTAAACACTTCCCGATGAACTTCAGAAAATTTCTTTGACATGCTCTCTGCCCTATCATGAGACAGGCTTCCGAAATTTTCCATGAACCCATACCCTTTGCATGCTCTTTCCATTTCGGCGATTCAAGGACTTGACACAACAATATTCCAGTTCAAGCTGCATAGAAATGATGTTTTACGATTAGTGGCAAGGCATCGACTGTATATTTCTTATAAGGTCTGATGATATTATCACATCATAGCTTACAACCACTTACCAGGAGTTCAAGCACAAAATAAAGGAACGGGTATAGATTTGTATAAGCGTATAATTAAATGCCTAGATTTTTAGTTAATTGTTGAAACATGGCAGTTTTCAAAAAGAGAATAAATACCTCAACAAAGCCTGCACTGACAAACAAATTTCTCAAGGTATTTAAGCAGAAGAAATAAGAACGTGTTCCATCTAATCTGATATATTCCCTGAATCCCACTCTTTGATCTTGCCCAAATCGAAGCATGGTCATATCATACAGACCTGAATCCCATAAAAACCGGACATAGTTCAGCAGGTATCGTTTTGTTTAAAACACGATGGATGTGGCTAGAAAGGAGTAAATAGCTGAACCTTTCTTATTTTTTAGCAAACTAAAATATTAGTACATTATTTTATTACCATAATCCCGAAATAAGAGCAGGCCTCCAGGCTTCAAGACCATAAAGCACTCTCTGATAGATGCTGGCATCCTCTGGAGAGGCACCGCTGATAATGTAAATATCTGAAATATTGCATAACCAAAGGGAAACAATTGATTGATAAATACTATAAAGTAATAATCAAAATTCAAAGTGGATACCAATATCATGGATTAATGTTGAAGTAATTAGAAAAAAGATAGGTGCATACCAAGGTAAGAAAATCAACCCCACCAATGCAACATCTACTTCCTTCCATTGAAAATGAAGGATTGCCTTCAGATCCTAATACTATATTCCCTGCAACAGGAAGGATAAAGGGGTGTAAGGCATGTAAGAGTTCTGCAATTCATAAATAATGTCCAAAGCGAACAGGTAAAATATCAACCTGAAGTACAATTAGGCTGCTGCAGCAATGTATTTTCACGGCACAAATTGCAGGCCAACCATGTTGGAAACTTACTAATAGAAAAATCACAGTGGAACGGATGGAATCGTTCTTTAACAGATGCAATAGCAGCATCATTTAAAACCTCTTTAGCTCTCTCAAGAGTTTCCATACTACAATCGCAAGCATAGACAATGATGTTCTCATTCCCGCTACAAAGAAAGTAATCCTTTGTAAGGATAATGCAATTCCTCCTACTAGCAACACTATCTACGCTCAACTACACTACTAATTAATTGTTCAAATTTCTTCAATCAAAACAACATAATTTGAATATCTGCTTTCACCAATACTATCTTCACCTTATTATTTTCAATAAATTGTTATGAGTTGTGTTAGAGCTGCTGCGATTAGCCTTCAACGGATTTCGAGTATGCCTATGTAGTATTCTCCAAAGGATCATATATATACACTCATGAGGTGCACCTAATAAAGTTTCTGATGCAGCGGATTTAGAAACTAGCCAAATCCATAGCTAAACTTGACAAATCCATCCCAAAATAAGAACAAGGGAAATTTGTCCCAAGATGAGAGAATGCTCTCTTTATATCTATCTCATCAAATATTCAAAAGCTAAAATGAAAACCAAAATACCGCTTAATACAGCCTTACATGGAAACGTAATGTAACTAACTAAAAATCAAAATACCAATCAACAAATTAAAATAAAACATATTTTCTTAATAATGTCCGACATCAGTTACAACTGAGGAACATCTATGATTCCACTCTCAATAACAAAATTTAGAAAAACATAAAGAATGCTCATCAAACTGCTTAGGGAGTTCATATTGAAAAAAGCCCATTCATAGATCCCTCCCCTGTATCTCAATTTTACCGCCCGAATTCGCCACTCCATTATCAATTATCTCTATGGAATAATAAAAACAATGCATATATCATTATCAAGTTACCGCAAAATCGGAAGAGCAGTGCTTCCATTACCACATCCCACCTCCAAAACCTTAGAATATTTGTTACAAGAAACTAATTCAGGGAATTCCTTTAACAAATATCGCCTCTCCTGCATCCAAAATTATACAAAAAAAACAAATAAATAAACCAAAAGCGTCATCCTTTAACAAAAACTGATGTAAAAAAACAAAAAATTAAAAACCTTGAAGAATTTTCCAGAGGAATGGCGGAGGTGGAAGCGCTGCCAAGCACCGGAATCGGATTCAGGGATTGATTGAGAATCATTGGAAGGGTTAAAAGGAAGTAAATGGTATTGCAAAGATGGGTCATTTTCGATTAGGGTTTGAAGTTCATCCCAATTGAAGTCTTTGGAAAAATATTCAGTTGCTTCCCCCATTATTTTTTAAAGTTGTAAATTAATGGATGCTCCAGCTAATGTGGTTTCTTTTGTTGTTTCCTCATTGAGAAATATGTTAAATCATGATCAGATAAAAAAAAAGTTTTATATAAAAGAAGAAATATCTCTTAATTCTAGTACACGTTATTTTAATATCAGAATGTAATCCTCTAGGGGATTTAAAATTACGAGTTTGTTCCGTGGGTTTCTACAATAGATAATTTAATATAATATAGCATTAAAAATGAGTTTTTAAATGCCAAACACATACATCAAATTCAGGTTACAAAACTTTTAGACTTGATAAAATCTATATCATACAAATGTAGACTTCTCAAACCCGTAATTCATATAGACCCGTTAAAAAAATATGTGCTTAACTTTGTTCTTTCCTCTTCTTTGTATTTTCATTCTGTGATATAAAAACAATTGGATGGATCAATATTATGAGTAGGGTGTAAAATGTCGCTCAACATGTCAATATTTCGTTCGATATGTCGAGAAATTGACAGCTCGACATAAATAATAATTGGGAGAAGAAATATCTTCTCCCATATCGTTAAAATATCGCCGACAAGTCAATTTATCATGGATATTTCACATATATCTACGACATTAATAATAAAATCACACGATATGTCGAGAGGTTTGTTTAAATACAAACTCTTTTATGGGCCCAAACTTTACTAAGCCCACTCGAAAGTTGAAGGATTATGCTTAGCAAAAGACTATGTTTTATAGTGCTTTATGAAACCATATTTTTTGAATCTGATCGATGTGGGACAAGGACAATCTTCTTTAACTCCACTATTCTCTCTTTTTTTAAACCCTCCCACTATTCTATAAAATTTATCTTTTCCCTCATTTTTTAAAATTATATAACATAGATAATAGTATGGCATATTAATGTAGATGGCCAGATTTTGACTCATCTTTTAATAAATGTCCACTTCAATTAATTGTTATGTAAATAGCAGTAAAGAAAAAAGTAAAATACTAAATTACCCATATATCAAATCAACATATCAAATCAGATTTATTAAAAAAAATATATATATCTCACCCACTCTCTCTCCCTCTCTCTTTCACGCTCAAAATGGGTTTTCCCCCGTTTTTCCATCCCTTTTTTCTCTTTAAAGATTTGCTTTTCTCTCTCTCTTCCTCATTTCACTTTCTTTTCTCTCTCTCTCTTCATTTAAACCTCCAATCTTTCTCTCTTTCCTCTCTTTCTTTTTCTACAAAAATCCACCATTTTCATCTTCTACAAGCTTCACCTCATCAAATTTCCAGATTTTTTAAATTTACCCTCTCTTAATTTCGTCTCTTTCTCGAGTTTTTATAAATATTTTCATCGTTTTTTGTTGTTATTTTTCCTTCATCTTAGATCTTGTAAATCTTGAAGATCTAAACCAAGAATAGCATGAATTTAACAAGAGGTATTTTTTTTAGTTTTTATGATTGTTTTCATAAATTTCCATTATTTTTGTTCTTTATTTGTATTATGTAATATATGTATGTTGTTAATAGTGTTTTTTGTGATACACGTAAAGTATAAACTACAATATATATATATATATGATATACGTTCTGTCTGTCTCTTTTACACGATGGTTGATTCTCTAAATATATTTTTTTGTAATATATGTAATATACATAACTGCCGTTTTCTTCCTCATGTTCTATTGTTTTGCTTAACACATCGTCTGTAATGCACATGATATACATAACTATCTATTTTCTTCATCATGTTATGTTGTTTTGCTTAACATACAGTCTGTAAAATACATAACACATCGTCTGTAATACACACGATATACATAACTATCTATTTTCCTCACCATGTTTCGTTATATTGCTTAACGCACTGTCTGTAATACACATAACGCACCGTCTGTAATACACATAATATACATAACTATCTATTTTCTTCACCATGTTTTATTGTATTTCTTAACGTACAGTCTGTGATATACATTTTCTGTAGTTTGTTTGCATATCAAGTGTTTTTTGTATTTGTATTTGTGTACTAACACTTTTTGTTTTTCATTTGCAGATTAAATGATATGTATATTACGTATATTATACATACGTTTATATTTTCTCAAATGTACTTACAAAATAGACGACGATGTACCCATAATATACCAATAGACAAAATATTTACATGACAATACGATATACCAAATATACTAAAAACGATCTACAAAAATGAATTAAAATTGAAATATGTAGTGTAAAACATTATAGAAAATATTGAAATGTAAAAATATACTGAAAAATTGGTAGAAAAATGCATTGGGAAACAAAAATATTGAGAAATAAAATATTGGGAAATAAAAAATGCATTGGGAAAGAAAACATTAGAAAATAAAAAATGTCAGAAATGTCAGACATACGTAATATACGGATGTCAGTGTCAGACTATACTCGAAATACGAAAATGGTAAACTTGGTGTTTTTAAAATTGGTGAGGCTATTTTTTCCCCATACTGGCTATTTGCTTAGACATGACCCAAAATGTGGCTATGTTGATTTATCACCCTAATAGCTCACAAATTCATGACCAAACCTTGATAAATCTCTAGTTGGAATAAGAAAACTAAGTAGAAAACATAATAAAAACTATCTAAAAGTCATAAGAAAAATAGTGGGAGAAAAGATATTGAATTATGAGTCCAAAATGAAAAAAAAAAAACTTTACATATATATACTAAAAAATTATGGAAAAAAAATATTGGGGGGCCATGGCCCCCCTTAGTCCTCATTATGGTCCGCCTCTTACCTCAAAATTCCTATCCCATTCCCAACGTCCAATTTCAAGAAAATGAAAGAGTCTGAGAAAGATAGAAAAGGCCAATAGGGCCATAAGAGAAAAAATTCAAGGTTTGAATGGTGAGTAGTTCCTGATTATCATCAACCAACCAGCAATTCTTCAAATCAATCCCTGTATAATTTCCAAAAAAACAGAGAAATAAAAAACAAGAATAAAATAAGTTAAGTGTTTTTTAAATCCCCAATTCATACATTTTCCATAAATTCTTAGCTTTTCCACAGAAGAAAACATAGTTCTTTGAAGAGGTTGAATTTCCAGACCTCTATAACATCCTCTTCCTGAAGTTGAAAATCCTTAACGATGCAAACCCATTGTCCGTTGATGCAATCCATGATATTTTCCCGTAAATCCATCTCTTCAAGTACATAATTTTCATCTCAGAATTGAAAATTTTCATTTTCATTTTCATTTTCTTGATCCTATCCCCAGCAGCAATATCCAATTGCATTATCCAGCTGGTTTCTTCCCCAAGAATCAAAGAAACAATCTTCTCTTTTTCTGTCCGAATTGAAAGGCCATTCAAATCCTCCTTGCTTAGCAGCTTCTCAATTACCAACTCGATTTCATCATCATTCAAACCTAGAATTTTTTCTTTCATGGCTTTACTGCCCTCTTCTCTCTTTCTAAGACTCCTTCGTTTTCTTGGAACATTGGGGACGTCGGGAATGGGATCGACATTTTCAAGTTGACCCCTTTTTTTAGGTGGAAGATCCATAACAAAAAAAAAACTTCTTCTTTCTTTCTTCCTGGGAAGCGTAACATTGCGTTGTGAGAGAGAGTTTCGTTTCAGAGCGCGCGAGTATGAGACTTTCAAATTGCTTGCCACCTCATTATATATATATATATATATATATATATATATATATATATATATATATATATATTTTATATTTTTTTTAATGGTAAATTTCATTATTGCTAAAAGTTTTTAAAATTTGTAGAAACGTCACTTTTTTTATACTACTTTTTACAACGTGCAATAATTTTATTCCATCGCTTCGAAATTGAAAAATTTTAAATTTCATTTTCTTGATCTTGTCCCCCAACAACAATATCTAGTTGCATTATCCTTGTTTCTTCCCCAAGAACCAAAGAAACAATTTTTTTCTTTTTCTGCCCGAATCGAAAGCCCATGCAACTCATCCTTGCTTAACACCTTCTCAACTACTAATTCGATTTCTTCACCATTCAAACCTTGAATTTTTTTCTCTCATGGCCCTATTGGCCTTTTCTATCTTTCTCAGACTCCTTCATTTTCTTGAAATTGGACGTTGGGAATGGGATCGGAATTTTGAGGTAAGAGGCGAACCATAATGAGGACTAAGGGGGCCATGGCCCCCCAATATTTTTTTTCCATAATTTTTTAGTATATATATGTAAAGTTTTTTTTTTTTTTTTTTTTCATTTTTGACTCATAATTCAATATTGTTTCTCCCACTATTTTTCTTATGACTTTTAGATAGTTTTTATTATGTTTTCTACTTAGTTTTCTTATTCCAACTAGAGATTTATCAAGGTTTGGTCATGAATTTGTGAGGTTTTGTCCTTAAGTTTATTCATATTTTCTCTTTATTCATGCTTTCTCGTTACATATTTGATTATTGATTAATTTTTTACATAATGACCATATGTTCAATTATTAATTTATCATATGGCTAATTAGACTGATTAAATCCGTAATTGTTTAATTGTTCTGATACAAGTAGCATAATAACGTAAATTGATTGGGATATTTCTTTGCTCATGTTATAGGAATTTATGATCTAACTTTAAAAAAATATATGGAGAACAAAAGTAATCTTTCTAACCGCTCACCAATCCCCGAGCGGTAAGTC
This sequence comes from Gynostemma pentaphyllum, assembly GCA_028015215.1. Classification (NCBI taxonomy): domain Eukaryota; kingdom Viridiplantae; phylum Streptophyta; class Magnoliopsida; order Cucurbitales; family Cucurbitaceae; genus Gynostemma; species Gynostemma pentaphyllum. The sequence continues at coordinate 34,425,686 of CM051348.1, forward strand.
CTCTCTCCCAATCTTTGTTGCTCATGATTACCGTCAACCGTCCAAGCATTGTCACCGCCAGAGTGCAAAGTCCGTCCTAAATGGCCCAATGTGACCTTTGTGAGCGTCCGCGCCCATGAGGGTGGTGTTGCTCACCACCTTGTGATAGTCATTGGTCAAACAACCATTAACTAGTCACATTTGACTTATCTATAGGAGTACTTTATATATATATATATATATATATATATATATATATATGGGTGTTAAAACGTCATTCTTTCCAATGTGGGACAACCACATTCTTTCATATTAATGCACCATAAAAAGTTTCAAACATAGGTACTTTGGAAGCTAATTCTAACTAACCCAAACATGTTTTTGGCTAATTAAAAATTCATACTTAATAATCAGGTCCATATGGCAATAAACAAATCACAACTTATTAATTACATTAATGTATGTGAGACCCATAAGTTATTAACCTCTTAAATATGCCAATTAGACATATTTTTCCAACAAAGAAGACTCCAAGAATCAATGCCCGATCATCTGAATATCTTGAATCTAATGGGTTATTTAATTATCGCGTTAGAGATATTACTACAGAAGACAAAAATTTCAAGGAGGATACGATCAAGATAGAAGTTGTAAATATGCCAACAACCATGCGAGAAAGAATCAAAGCCATGGGTGGATGTGGTATCGAAAGAGGTTGACGATCGAGGACGTGAATGTTAGTGAAAATGAAGAACTGTTTGTTGTACCCGTTCGTAAAAAGAAAGTTGATTCTGTTCTCATTCAAGAAAAGGATAAGCCGATGAAAAACAAGATTGGTTTTGATAATGATGATAAAAAGAAAGTAATGAACGTACAGATTTTCAAATCTCTTCTGAGGATCATACTTTCGAGAAATCTATGGAGATCAGAAGCTTTCTAAATGCATTGCAACTCCGTGGAATAATTGTGTTGAAGAAATAGAACTTCAACAAAAGGATGGAATCAAATTTGGAGTTTTCAGATTCCGAGGAATGACAAATTCTCATATTTGTGTTTCGTCATATTTAAGCTTCCAAAGCAGGGTCAATTTTGGCACTATTCAATCGGTTGGTGGCTTCAAATTTAGGATGAGTCTACATACTATTAAATATATAAAAATGAGAATTTATGTTTAAAATTACTTAACGCGTGTTGGCATTTGTTGATCTTTAATGTAGGCGAAGTTTCCAGCCCAAGTTCGAATCCCGCAGAAGACAGAAAGTGTAGTTTTTATTATTTTTTTAGAATTTAAAAATAGATAATTTTATGTGAATAAAGAATTTACCTCACTTTATCTATTTAAAACTTATCATATATAAATTTTATGACTTAGAGTGTAAATCCTTTTTTTTTTCTTTTACAATTTTTCATTTATTATATTTGTATATTTTATAATTAATAGGAATTAACCGTTGTTAAATTAAGTTGATAAAAATATTTATTTTTCTTGATTTAATGTTTGACTCATTAAATATTATTGATCAATAATCGAAATAATTGTTTAGTTACTATTATGGAAAATTAAGTCCAATACTAGTATTTTTAAACTTAATTTATAATATAGAATTTTATTTATTTATTTTTAAAACGAATATTTTTCTAAATACAATTTTCTAAAATCTTTTATTTTATTATTTTTTTGTTATTGTGTATTATTAAAGTAAATTTATTTTTTATAATTTTTTTATATTAAGTATTATATGATAAAGGGCCCAAAATTATATATCATATTGAGCCCTTATTTTTATAGGAACGGCCTAGTTCTAAAAGTCTAAGTAATGTTGAAGTTGTTTATTAAAACACTTACACTATATTTGATTTGATTTGATTTGAATAAAAATGTTTTTCTTTTCTAACTTTTGTTAAATAATTAGTTTGAAGTCATTAAAATATCATTTTTCAACAAATACATGTAATATTCATCTAATATTTTTAATTTAATATATTAAAGTACTAAACTATGATTCTTTAAATTCCTAGTGCGCGCTCGTATTATTTGATCCTAACCTAATTTACCTATTAAAAATAAGATGAAAGGAATGTGAAGTTGAGTCTTGATTTGTGATCTGAATTTGAGTTAGACAAATTTCAACTTAAACAAGTAAATTGAATCCCACAATTAATTAGATTTGTGAACTTCGATATTGGAGATAGGGAAGACTCTTCAAGAAAATGAAAGAGAAGGTTCGGACAAGTAATTTTGGAAGAAGTTTTATAGATTATCTACGAGGTAATGCTATCAAGAAAGGTGAGAAAGGAAGAAGTCCTGGAAATCAAGATTGAAGAACAGAGAAGTATTTGAATCGAAGAAAGCATGGTCAATAGAGACGTAAGTTAAGAAGCCTAAGAAGGCTAGAAGTAGGATTGATGGAGATAGACAAGAAATCAGTGGGGCAAAATGAAAGGGAAGGTTGAGCATGAATGCAAAGAAAGCATGGGAGGACTTATTAAGCGGCTAAGAAGGGCCCTCCCCCCAAGATTTTGATAAAATATTTTAGGGTAAAGTACCCTTTTGGTCCCTGAGTTTTAAGCCTTGTGTCTACTTGGTCCCTATGTTTACATTTTGTGTCTACTTGGTCCCCGAGTTATTGATAATAGGTCTATTTGGTCCCTACCGTTAGTTTTCCATCCAATGCACTAACGGAAAGCTGACTGTGTAATTTTATTTTATTTTAAAATATTATTAAGGCTTATGTGGCAAATAATAATAATATTTTATTAGTGATGTAGCAAATTGATGTTGACAAGGATAAAAATAATTATATTCTATTGATGATGTGTCAGTTCTCTCTTTTTATTGTTTATATATGATTATTTTAATTATTAAAACCAATTAAAAACTAAAACTAAACATTAAACTAAAACTAGAACAAAAGAAAACCACGTTTCATCTTCATCCTTTCTTTCGTCTTCCTCTTTCTCACAAACAGAACAATGTGAAATCTCTGCTCCATTATCATCACTGTAAAATCAGTCTTTTGAAGAAGTATCAAATTAATTCTTCTTCTTCTCTCTTCTTTCTAAACAAAAATTGAGCTTTTTTATTGGTTCTCATTTGTAAATATGATGCATATCTGGAATGTGAATAAACCAGAAAACGGCTCATCACGTTCGAAATACATGATTTTCTCTAATCTGACTTGAAGATCTACTAAAAACAATGAAAATATGATGCGAAAAAGCTGAAACGACCTCTTCTATCTTACTTCTACTTGTTTCCCCTCTCTCATTCAAAAATCGAATGAAACCCTCAAATCTTAAAACCATTAAAAAAATGTGTTGGTTTGTTTGTTGATTTTGGAGATCGAATAAATCCACACAGATCTTATAGTTTTTTTTTCCTTACTGTGAGTTTCTTTGGCCACCATGAGGTTTTTGTCTGGCGAAGGTATGAGGTTGAGCAACAGAGTAAGGAGATTGAGGAGGGGGAGAAGAAAAGACTTTTTTTTAGTGAAAAAAAAAATGCCATGTCAATAAATTAAATAATTATTATTTGCCACATAAGCATTAATAATATTTTAAAATAAAATAAAATTACACAGTCAACTTTCCGTTAGTGCATTGGATGGAAAACTAACGGTAGGGACTAAATAGACCTATTATCAATAACTCGGGGACCAAGTAGACACAAAATGTAAACATAGGGACCAAGTAGACACAAGGCTCAAAACTCAGAGACCAAAAGGGTACTTTACCCAATATTTTAGGTATATGTGTTCAAATTTTTAAATGCTATAAATGTAACTTCTTAATTTTTGTGCTCAAAGTTTTTCAAAAAAATTGTATCTTAATAATTTATTTATTTCACAAATTATTTTTCATAAATTTTTCTTGAACTTTCACTTATTTTTAAAAGCTATAAATGCAATTTTTTAACTTTTTGTTTAGATTTGACTCGTTATCAAATTGATATTATTTATATATAATATATATTTATTTTATTTTATTTGACTACCGCAAGTATTATTTCGTGGGTATGCCCATGTAACTAGTCCTACAACAGAAACAAAAGAAAGATAATGCAACTCCAATGCATCAAATAACATAGAAAATATATGTGGAAAGAAGATTCTCATCAAGCATTCATGAACAATAAATCAGAAGATTAATAGATGAACAAAACATGTTGTGCATGATTGAAATTGAAGCAACAAAGCAACAAATTTCTTTCAAATAAATTTCAATGACTATAAATCTCATTCATTCAATTTCAAAATACAGAAGAAAAAAACATGAAAATGTAACACATAGAATCATACCAAGAACGTTTGAGTACGAGTAGCTGTGATAACGATACCAGTTCTCATAGAAGTAACCCTAACCTCAAAATTCTTCATTGTGAAAATGGGTAGAAAAGAAGGGGAATATGAAATTTTGAAGACTTACCTTTCACTTATTACTAATTTGCATCACCCTTTTCTTTGTAAGATTGGAAGTGGAGAGCAATGGAATTATGAGGAAGAAGTTTGAGTTCGAAGATGCAGAGGCTCTGTGTGAAAGGGGAAGGGATGGACTTTATATGTCGACTGTCTTGAGAAAGAGCCATCTAGATATGGGTGGTTATGACATCAGCTTACTAATTCAAAAGATATTAACACAAATCGATATGAGTCCAAATCATGGTCGAGTTTCTCTTCCAAACGATTTAGTGCTTACTGAGGAAGAGGAGATGTTGTTCCAAAATAATGATGATAAAAAGAAGAATGCAATGACTGTTCGGATTTTCGATTCTGATCTCAATGAACACATTATCTCTTTTGAGAAGTAGAAAAATGGGAACTATAAGTGAGAAGGTGTGTTGCTTCCTGACTCAATGGAACTCTTTTGTTGAAGAAACGAAGCTTGAATCTAACAACGAAATCCAAATTTAGAGATTTCAGATTATAAGAAATAATGGAGAATCATATGACACTCTCTTGTGTTTTGTTGTGATTAAGCTTCCAAGGCCCATAGAGGATGATGATGGAGAAGACAAGGTTGAGTAGAGTTAGTATAATAAAGTTGAGAACTGTAAACAAAAAAACAATCTCACTATGTGAACTATTAATTAAGTTTTTTTTTCTTCACAAACGATTCTTTGATTTGAATAGTATATTTTCCCTTAAATTTACTTATGTAAATCTAGTTTTTAACTCCATAGTTATCGTGAAAATTCAATATTAACATATCACCATTTTCTTTTAAATTTTTGTACATTTTATATATATATATAATTATAATTTTTTATTTGGTAAATTAAATCAAAGAAAGATTTATGTGCATGGTATTATACCTATCATATGACATTTGTGCATTTTTTTTATATAATTTTCTGGAGAAGGGAAAAAAATATCATTGTTAAATATTTTTGTAAAAAAAAATAAAACTTTTGTTAGTTTTGCAGATAAACTGAAGAAAAATATCAAGATTATCTCTAATGACAAACAAATTGCATTATATATTAATATATAGGGATTCCAAATATAAAATCTCTTCCCTCAAGTCGAATATTCGAGTCTATTCTCTCCTAAATTTATGTAATATCTCAAAAAATAATAATTAAAAATTAAAAAGTTATTTCCAGAAAATGACTCATATTTATATATATAAGGTAACCGCCGCACGCCGAATAATTTCTCCGTCCTTCTCAATCCTCTTGCCGAAGCGAATTCAACTCCTCCAATCCATTTATATATTTTGCAAGCTTTGTCAAAAAGATTAAATATATATATTAGATTACTGGAACTATCTTAGATTACAGTGAACCAAATAGGAGGTATTAATCTGGTTTTTAACTCCATTGTGTTATCGTGAAAATTCAATATTAACCTATCATCTTTTTTTTTTTAATTTTTTGTACAGTTTCTATATATTTATAATTTTTATATTTGGTAAATTAAATCAAAGAAAGATTTATGTGCTTTATATTATACCTATCATATGATATTTGTGCATTATTTATATATTTTTTTATATAATTTAATGGAGCAGGAGGGGGGAAATACCATTCTATTTTTGTTTTACTTTTTTGTAAAAAAAAAAGATTTTTTTTTTTTAATTTTTCAGATAAATTGAAGAAAATTTTCTCAAACATATTGCATTATTTATTAATATTTAGAAGCAATTACTGAAATAACATATTTTTATCTTCTAATTACAAAAATGACATATTTTATTGAAAAATTACTCATATAACATTTCAAAAAGTTATTGAACTAAAAGAAAATTGAATGAAAAATAACAAAAAAAATTCAATAAATTATTGATAATATTTTCTCAACATAATTTTAATTTTGAACTAATTTTAAATGATATGAAAATATAATCACTTATTGATTAAATATTCAACAAACTAAATATATCCATGCAAATATTTTACAGTGATATCAAGAGTTACTGTAAAAAATATTTCAATAAGAAACTTGATAATGCAAATTATAACAAATTCAACAACAATTTTATTATATGAATTAAATAGGAGTGTATAAGATATATTAATTCTTGTTATAAATTAAATTAATATATCAATAATAATGTTAATTTAAAAGTATAGCAATACCTTTTTTTAGTTTAAATAAATAAATTTTAATTAGATAAATTAATTATAAAAGATGTTTTTAATTTTATAAATAACAAACCATATGAGGTCATACCATACTAAAAAATAATAAAACCATACTTTGATATTTAATAATTTATTGATGAATACTTAAAGAAAATTATGCATATTTAAAATGCTACATAGCAACATTTATTAAAAGTAAAATTCAATTAAATGGGTAATAATAATAATAATTTAAAATTAACTCATAAAATACTAGTTCCAAATGTACAAAATTAAATAAACAGATATGAGTAAATAACAAAAATACTTTTGTTAGTAACACCACATTATTATTAAAATAGTAAAACCAACGGAGTTAACGAATAGGAATAAAGTTTTCACAAAAGAAATATAAATTACCAAATTAATTGCCAACAATTAAAAAAATTTAACCTACGTCAAATTATTTACCTATGATTCACAATAAAAGAATAAGATAGTTGAAACTTAAGCAAAATAAAATGGTAAAGATTCATACGTATAATAAAACTAAAGGAAAACTAAATGAAAAGAACTACCTTTAGAAAAGATTTGAACACAAATAATATTTAGAGAGGAAACTGTTTAGAGAGGAAATTATACGAGAAGTGAATATTAAAATTCAATTATTGTTGTGTATTTTATTTCTCAAGACCTTAGCTATTTATAGATAAGGAATACAAAACTCCCACCATATTAAATTGGAGAGTTTCTTAGTTCAATGGTAAAAGTAATACAAAGGAGTTAAAGAAAGTGACTTCATAACTCTTGAATTTATAACATATTTTAGAATTTATTATTTTTGAAAATACTCCTATTTTGTTATATGTGGTTTTCAAAGGCATTTAGAAATTACAGTATGTTTTTAGTATATTTGAGAAATTTTCAATAGAAATAATAGGACAATATTGTAGAATTTTAGCACCCAATTATAATACGTCTTGGGGGAAAGAAACATGTTAAAAAAATTTCTTTTAAATGAATTAGAAAACACTTTTCAAAATTTTATTTTTTAAAAGTAAAAATCAAGAACTCAACTATGGAAACTGATTTCATGAAAGATCCAACTACCAAGCAATATAAATCCAAATAGTGAAAAAAATAATGTAAACGAATACAGATCAACCGAAGTCTCTTCTTAAATTAATGAAAGAAAAAAAAATTTGAAAATAAATAAAGTATTTTCTATATTTAAAATTAAGCTTGGAATAAAATATTATTCGATATAACTTCTTTTTTTTTAAATTTCTTACACTTTTTTGCCTTTTATGAATTGTCAATAAACAAAACTCTCTAACAGCCTTCCTTCTTACTCTCAAACCCATAATTATTATGAAGATATTATTGAAGTTTTTTAGAAAATGGAAAATAAAGTTTTTGTTGGAAGGAAATTTGATATGTGGGGAGTTTCAGAGACAGATGAGAGGCAAAAATCTATACTTCCACAATAAATAAGGAGGTTTTTATTTAATTATCCATTTAAGTCTCTTTGATTATAAGATCTCATATCTTTATCATTATATGGGTTAAATGCACGACCCCTGTACTTTCAGACTTTTTTAATTTGTAATTCTGGACTATCAATTTAGCTTTTTTCACTGCACTTTCAGACTTTTTTAATTTGGAACTTTGAACTATCAATTTAGCATTTTTCACCCTTACACTTGCTATTTTCCAATTTCTATAAAAAGTATTAAAACTAATGGTTAAGTTTACTATTAGCCACTAAGATACAATAAATATCACATAACCACAAACACATAATATTGTACCAAAATACTATTTTTCCTCTCTCTTCTGCCAATTTTTTTTTTATATCTGCCCCCCACCCCATTTTTTTCTCTTCCCTCTCTATCCAACCGTACCTCCACCCCCTCTCTCATTTTCAAATTTCAAACATGTTTTTCTCCTTTTTCGTCTTCTCACCGTCCCTTGGAAAATGTCGAATATTGAAGATATGAGATCTATAGATCTAAGAGAGATCTTATAAAAAAAAGTTATAATTTTTCTTCTTCCAAACTCATTCTTTCTTTTATTCCATCATTTTTTTCATAGAATTATGGATCTAACACAAGACTTGAAGATTTCAAATTGTAAAAATATAGATATGATAAAAGATTTGATTCTTTTTTTTTTTTGTTAAATCGTTATCCTCCATTTTTATTTTTATTTTTAATTTCTAGATTTTGTTGTAAAATATATAAACCATATGTATTATGTTCTGTTTTTTCTTTGTTTTTCTCTTCTTTTTTTTTCTGGATTTTACTGTAAAATATATATTAAATCTGCATTATGTTATGTTTTTGTGAAACTTTACATATTGTACATGTATGTATATTAAATATAGTTTTTATATTGCGTGTTTAGATTAAATGATACGTATACTGCGTGTATTACGTACATTTTCTTTTTACTCAAATGCAATTATGACGCTGAGGGCGGATCTAGCTACCAAATGTATAAAAAAAAAATGTAAAAACACAAATGTACGAAATGTTCAAAAATTGACTATAAAAACAATGAACGTGATATCATACATATATTATGTACATTGAAAAATAACACGATACAAAATGTACAACAAAAAAGTACTAAATATTATGTTTATTAAATTAGATTTAGCATGAAAGCGTATGAGTAGGTCTAGAAATCCAAAATATAATTGTAGTATTCATTGTATCAAATGTGTGTAATTTCAATATCCATTGTATCAAATGTGTTGTCTAGAAAAATAACATGATACAAATGTACAAAAGAAAAAAAGAAGAGTATGTAATGTACATTATGTACAAATATGTAGAACATACATAAAACAGATTAAGCATAGAAGCTTGTGAGTATGTCTATAAATAAAAAATGTAATTGCATTATTCATTGGATAAAAATATGTTGTCTGGGAAAAGCAAAAAGCATGAACAGTGTTCATTGTACTTGTCTGAAAGACTATCTACACTGTATATGTCAGACAGCCTGTTCGCTGTTTACTGCGTCAGACTGCTTTTGAGGGTAAAAAGGGGATTTTTTTTAGAGTTGAAAGGGTGATATGAAACCCTAGAATTGAAATAGAAACCTTTTGAAAGAACAAAAAACCCCTAGATGCACATCCTAAAACCCCAGGAATAAGATTTTTTTTTTGTTATGTTTACTAAAAAAGTTGGAATCGGAATGAAAAAAAGTATCATTGATGTTGTTTACTATAATTTTAGAATGAGAATGATGTATTACCAGAAAATGTAGAGAGAAAATAAAATTAATAAAATAAAAAGTTGGTGGGACCCACAAAAATGGGAATGGGAATAGGATTGATGAGGTTGAGGTTGAAGAAGAAGAAGTGTGACGACCCGACCTTTTTTATTTAAAATCGACTAAAGCAGCGGAAGTCAAATTGATAAATAGATAAAATTCTCAAAACATTTTTCATTCAAAAGACGAGTTCCGGAACTCAGGTTCAAATAAAACATTAAAATCAAAGTAGCTCAACTTCATGATGTAAATTTACAATTCCAAAATCAACTCAAAGTAAGACATAAGTTCAAATGTACTCAAAGAACTCTAATGCATATATAAATTCTAGCCATCAATGCCAACATCGTCACGCGCCGAGAGCACCTCCACTATTACCTGAAATTTTTTTTTGGTGTAGCACCATTAACAACAAGGCTAGTGAAATGGTAAACTAGAATCTGAATGATTCTTTGAATACTAGCCAAAGAACCATTTGATCCCAACCCACCCATTACTAACAAGAGTTAACTATATTCTTTAATTAACAAAATATTATTACATTCTCATAAATCAAATTTTCAATCTAAACATAACATTATATCCCAACTACACATAACCATATCATTACAACATTACCATCATCATAACACTACTATATGCTGAACATTGGAATAGGGTAGATACATACTACTACAAATCTTAGTTTTTTTTTTCATATTAATTTCCCGTTCTCTATAAGTAAGATCATGATAATGGCAAGTTGTTAAAATAAAGTCAAAACCTATGTTTCTGTAGTTACATAAAATCTATGTTTCTTAAAGAAAATTGTATGTTCCGTGTTCCATGGCCCCTGTAAGAAATTAAGTAATAATCCATCAATTCTAAAATCTATCATTTCTCTAATTTCTTTCTGTCGACAAAACATTCAGTTTTCAATATTTTATAAAATATACCGTTTTTAAAAAACTTAGATGCTATTTGTGAGAGATATAATATTAATATTCACTCAAACAAACAGAAAGACTAAAAGATAAATGAAATTACCCACTCCCACTGGAGAGAGGTTCTCTAAGTTGTCATCTTGTCGGCGGACTGAGCCTTTCGGGTGAGAGAGGGCTAGACAAAAACATAGATAAAAGTGTATAAATTTTTTAATAATGTTGAATTTTATTATTGCAGCATTGAAATGATAATATGACTCAGAATACATGTGTTTGAGAGGCACATTCAGTAAAACTTTAACAAATCTATATATGACTCATAATTCCATTTGTTTTTTCTCAATTTGAACTACATAATAAAATTAAAAAAAAAACAATCATTTCAATCTTCTTGCTTAAACAAATAATGAAATAAAACGTAATTCGAACATGAGGGATTCAAGAGAAATTTCATGAGAATGGATTTCACAAAGCCCATTGAGAAGCTAAGACCTTTAGGAAAATCTTATGATTGATATTGGATTTCACAAAGGTCATGAGATAGAAAACTAACAAGAACGTCATCTAATTTATCTTAATTTAAACTACACTAATTTATTAGAAATAACTTCAAGTTGAGAGAAATTTTACCTCTATATCTCCATTTATTTCTTTCAAAAACTTTGTGCCATCGGTGTCCAGGATTACTTCATAACCATCATGGAATGCCTCGTAACAATATTCATAAAGCTTTTCGAAGAGACAAGGTAATATGCCGAGTAGCATGTTAATAATGTCGGATAAAGATATCCGAGTCGCTTCCCGTTCATTAAAACAAAGTTATAGTGTATCCACATTGATCATAAACTATTATAAAAAAATATTGATCATAAACTTATAGTTTTTTAAATCAAAACTTACCCCATCAGTGCAGTGCTTTAAAACGATATGTAGGTAAGTAGCAAGTCTAGGTTCATTTTGCTGTGGTTTATAATTGATGTCTCTCTCTAGCAACACTTTAAGTCTACCCTTTGCATTTCTGAAACGATTTTTATAATCTACTAATTCGGGCCATCCAGCTTCAAACCATTCTATAAACTTCGGATGTCTGTCAATCCGAGGATGATTAGAGGATAAAAAGTCTAATCTCGAAATAAATGCTTTTTTGTTGCACTATTCCACATAATGGGATGATTCAGAAGCCAGCCATAATATTTCCACTCAAAACTTTTCAGCCTATTTTCAACTAATTAATAAAAAATATTAACTAGCTTCTTCACTTTTTTCGTTGTCCAGGTACTGGATCAACGAGCCTAAGAATTCAAAATCTTTTGTAGCTGCTTCAAGATCTAAAATCTAAGAAAGAAAGAAACCAATAAGACATTTTAAATAATTGATCACAAACACATTTCATAGAGATATAGAAAGAAAAAAACAAAATCACATTCCATTCAAACCACCATTTAGCATTTGACTTTCTGTCAAACATGTAAACTAAATATCAATAGAACTTTTCTTTGGTAACGATTATATATATATATATATATATATATATATATATATATATATATATATATACATACATATACATATATATGGGTACATACATATACATATATAGGTACATATAACTAGAAAGATTACCTCCAATAGTTTGATATTGCAATTACAAATCCAACAAGCTTCAATGTAGTTCAATTCATTTTTTTATCAGGATTTAGTTCAATTCAAAGATAATAACCTAGGTAAGTGGTCAACATGATTTGAACCCAAGACCTCAAGGTAGGAAAGGAACCACTAGTCTTAGGATATTTGAAATATTGATCAACGGAAAATAGAAAAATATAATTACTGTTAGTCTTAGGTGGAACTCTCCAAAGAAATGCCCGATGACTTTCTACTTCAATGCAAATACCATTGGCAATGTTGCCATGGATTCTATTATGTTTGTGGAATATGAATTTTAATCCCATTATTATATCACTGGAAATTAAAATAAAAAAAACTAATTAGACAATTTTTTTATAAAAAGAAAAGAAAACGTCTACAATTTTTCCATACCTCATTATGGTAAACATCTTTCCTTCACCATAAGTCTATTTACACTTGTTCTCTTTCAACCAAACTAGTAAATCCACAACTTCGTGATTGTAGTGGACACAATATCTATTTGGATTAGAGAAGAAATGATGAATTATACTATCTGGAAACAAGATAAGAGACTCGGATTCATAAAATTCTTGGTTAATTCCTATAAAATCTATAGCCAAATCTTCATAATTAAATTCTATATAAGTCCCACTTTTTCCATATTGTTTCCTTAGATCGTACTTATGAGTAATAACTCCCTGCGTTTCATCTTGCAGATCAATTGAATGCTCTATAGAGTATTCAACCGTATTTATACTTCCGGTCGGTGGAGTTGTTTTTTTAATATAATTGAGGTTCATAATCTCAAATGCTTGATTGTAAATTATAAGAATATTCATATTATGTCTCCAAGAAAATTTATTTAATTCGAATAGATAATGAAATTACTAGGACGCCATCCTAGAACTCGATCAACCTTATTGACAATGTTGTTAAACTTCTATTTTCTTAGAAAACAATATATATGTGTACATACATATACATATATAGGTACATATAACTAGAAAGATTACCTCCAATAGTTTGATATTGCAATTACAAATCGAACAACCTTCAATTTAGTTCAATTCATTTTTTATCAGAATTTAGTTCAATTCAGAGATAATAACCTAAGTAAGTGATCAACATGATTTGAACCCAAGACCTCTAGGTAGGAAATGAACCACTTGAAATATTGATCAACGGAAAATAGAAAAATATACTTACTGTTAGTCTTAGGTGGAACTCTCCAAAGAAATGTCCGATGACTTTCTACTCCAATGCAAATACAATTGGCAAGGTTGCCATGGATTCTATTATGTTTGTTGAACAGGAATTTTAATCCCATTATTATATCACTGGAAATTAAAATAAAAAAAACTAATTAGACAATTTTTTTTATAAAAAAAAAAAAACGTCTACAATTTTTCCATACCTCATTATGGTAAACATCTTTCTTTCACCATAAGTCCATTCACACTTGTTCTCTTTCAATCAAACTCGTAAATCCACAACTTCGTGATTGTAGTGGACACAATATCTATTTGGATTAGAGAAGAAATGATGAATTGTACTATCTGGAAACAAGATAAGAGACTTGGATTCATAAAATTCTTGGTTAATTCTTATAAAATCTATAGCCAAATCTTCAGAATTAAATTCTATATAAGTCCCATTCTTTCCATATCGTTTCCTTGGATCGTACTTATGAGTAATAACTCTCTGCGTTTCATCTTACAGATCAATTGAATGCTCTATAGAGTATTCAACCGTGTTTAAACTTCCGTTCCGTGGAGTTGTTTGTTTAATATAATTGAGGTTCATAATCTCAAATGCTTTCTTGTAAATTATAAGAATATTCAAATTATGTCTCCAAGAAAATTTATGATTATTCATAATAATATTCATAAAATAATTTAATTCGAATAGATAATGAAATTACTAGGACGCCATCCTAAAACTCCATCAACCTTTTTGACGATGTTGTTAAACTTCTATTTTCAAATAAAACAATATATATGTGTACATACATATACATATATATGTGTACATACATATACATCTATATGGGTACATACATATACATATATAGGTAAATATAACTAGAAAGATTACCTCCAATAGTTTGATATTGCAATTAAAAATCCAACAACCTTCAATTTAGTTCAATTTATTTTTTTATCAGGATTTAGTTCAATTCAAAGATAATAACCTAGGTAAGTGGTCAACATGATTTGAACCCAAAACCTTAAGGTAGGAAAAGAACCACTTGACCATACGGAAAATAGAAAAATATACTCACTGTTAGTCTTAGGTGGAACTCTTCAAAGAAATGTCCGATGACTTTCTACTCCAATGCAAATACCATTGGCAAGGTTGCCATGGATTCTATTATGTTTGTGGAACAGGAATTTTAATCCCATTATTATATCACTGGAAATTAAAATAAAAAAAACAAATTAGCCAATTTTTTTATAAAAAGAAAAGAAAACGTCTATAATTTTTCCATACCTCATTATGGTAAACATCTTTGCTTCACCATAAATCCATTCACACTTGTTCTCTTTCAACCAAACTCGTAAATCCACAACTTCGTGATTGTAGTTGACACAATATCTATTTGTATTAGAGAAGAAATGATGAATTGTACTATCTGGAAACAAGATAAGAGACTCGGATTCATAAAATTCTTGGTTAATTCTTATAAAATCTATAGCCAAATCTTTAGAATTAAATTCTATATAAGTCTCACTCTTTCCATATTGTTTCCTTGGATCATACTTATGAGTAATAACTCTCATGCGCTTCATCTTGCAGATCAATTGAATGCTCTATAGAGTATTTAACCGTGTTTATACTTCCGGTCGGTGGGGTTATTTTTTTAATATAATTGAGGTTCATAATCTCAAATGCTTTCTTGTAAATTATAAGAATATTCATATTATGTCTCCAAGAAAATTTATTATTATTCATAATAATATTAATAAAATAATTTAATTCGAATAGATAATAAAATTACTAGGACGTCATCCTAAAACTCGATCAACCTTATTGACGATGTTGTTAAACTTCTATTTTCAAAGAAAACAATATATATGTGTACATACATATACATATATATGGGTACATACATATATATATATATAGGTAAATATAACTAGAAAGATTAACTCCAATAGTTTGATATTGCAATTAAAAATCCAACAACCTTCAATTTAGTTCAATTTATTTTTTTTATCAGGATTTAGTTCAATTCAAAGATAATAACCTAGGTAAGTGGTCAACATGATTTGAACCCAAGACCTCAAGGTAGGAAAAGAACCAGTTGACCATACGGAAAATAGAAAAATATATTCACTGTTAGTCTTTGGTGGAACTCTCCAAAGAAATGTCCGATGACTTTCTACTCCAATGCAAATACAATTGGCAAGATTGCCATGGATTCTATTATGTTTGTGGAACAGGAATTTTAATCCCATTATTATATCACTGGAAATTAAAATAAAAAAAACTAATTAGACAATTTTTTTTATAAAAAAAAAACGTCTACAATTTTTCCATACCTCATTATGGTAAACATCTTTCCTTCACCATAAGTCCATTCACACTTGTTCTCTTTCAATCAAACTCGTAAATCCACAACTTCGTGATTGTAGTGGACACAATATCTATTTGGATTTGAGAAGAAATGATGAATTGTACTATCTGGAAACAAGATAAGAGACTTGGATTCATAAAATTCTTGGTTAATTCTTATAAAATCTATAGCTAAATCTTCAGAATTAAATTCTATATAAGTCCCACTCTTTCCATATTGTTTCCTTGGATCGTACTTATGAGTAATAACTCTCCGCGTTTCATCTTGCAGATCAATTGAATGCTCTATAGAGTATTCAACCGTGTTTAAACTTCCGTTCGGTGGAGTTGTTTGTTTAATATAATTGAGGTACATAATCTCAAATGCTTTCTTGTAAATTATAAGAATATTCATATTATGTCTCAAAGTAAATTTATTATTATTCATAATAATATTCATAAAATAATTTAATTCGAATAGATAATGAAATTACTAGGACGCCATCCTAGAACTCGATCAACCTTATTGACAATGTTGTTAAACTTCTATTTTCTAAGAAAACAATAAATATGTGTACATACATATACATATATATGGGTACATACATATACATTCATAGGTACATATAACTAGAAAGATTACCTCCAATAGTTTGATATTGCAATTACAAATCCAACAACCTTCAATTTAGTTCAATTCATTTTTTTATCAGGATTTAGTTCAATTCAAAGATAATAACCTAGGTAAGTGGTCAACATGATTTGAACCCAAGACCTCAAGGTAGGAAAGGAACCACTTGACCTTACGGAAAATAGAAAAATATACTTACTGTTAGTCTTAGGTGGAACTCTCCAAAGAAATGTCCGATGACTTTCTACTCCAATGCAAATACCATTGACAAGGTTGCCATGGATTCTATTATGTTTGGGGAATAAGAATTGTAATCTCATTATTATATCACTGGAAATTAAAATAAAAAAAACTAATTAAACAATTTTTTTATAAAAAAAAGAAAACGTCTACAATTTTTCCATATCTCATTATGGTAAACATCTTTCCTTCACCATAAGTCCATTCACACTTGTTCTCTTTCAACCAAATTCGTAAATCCACAACTTCGTGATTGTAGGGGCACAATATCTATTTGGATTAGAGAAGAAAGGATGAATTATACTATCTGGAAACAAGATAAGAGACTCGGATTCATAAAATTCTTGGTTAATTCTTATTAAATCTATAGCCAAATCTTCAGAATTAAATTTTATATAAGTCTCACTCTTTCCATATTGTTTCCTTGGATCGTACTTATGAGTAATAACTCTCTGCGTTTCATCTTGCAGATCAATTGAATGCTCTATAGAGTATTCAACCGTGTTTAAACTTCCGTTCGGTGGAGTTGTTTGTTTAATATAATTGAGGTACATAATCTCAAATGCTTTCTTGTAAATTATAAGAATATTCATATTATGTCTCCAAGTAAATTTATTATTATTCATAATAATATTCATAAAATAATTTAATTCGAATAGATAATGAAATTACTAGGACGCCATCCTAGAACTCGATCAACCTTATTGACAATGTTGTTAAACTTCTATTTTCTAAGAAAACAATATATATGTGTACATACATATACATATATATGGGTACATACATATACATTCATAGGTACATATAACTAGAAAGATTACCTCCAATAGTTTGATATTGCAATTACAAATCCAACAACCTTCAATTTAGTTCAATTCATTTTTTTATCAGGATTTAGTTCAATTCAAAGATAATAACCTAGGTAAGTGGTCAACATGATTTGAACCCAAGACCTCAAGGTAGGAAAGGAACCACTTGACCTTACGGAAAATAGAATAATATACTTACTGTTAGTCTTAGGTGGAACTCTCCAAAGAAATGTCCGATGACTTTCTACTCCAATGCAAATACCATTGACAAGGTTGCCATGGATTCTATTATGTTTGGGGAATAGGAATTGTAATCCCATTATTATATCACTGGAAATTAAAATAAAAAAAACTAATTAGACAATTTTTTTATAAAAAAAAGAAAACGTCTACAATTTTTCCATATCTCATTATGGTAAACATCTTTCCTTCACCATAAGTCCATTCACACTTGTTCTCTTTCAACCAAATTCGTAAATCCACAACTTCGTGATTGTAGGGGCACAATATCTATTTGGATTAGAGAAGAAAGGATGAATTGTATTATCTGAAAACAAGATAAGAGACTCGGATTCATAAAATTCTTGGTTAATTCTTATAAAATCTATAGCCAAATCTTCAGAATTAAATTCTATATAAGTCTCACTCTTTCCATATTGTTTTCTTGGATCTTACTTATGAGTAATAACTCCCTGTGTTTCATCTTGCAGATCAATTGAATGGTCTATAGAGTATTCAACCGTGTTTATACTTTCGGTCGGTGGAGTTATTTTTTTAATATAATTGAGGTTCATAATCTCAAATGCTTTCTTGTAAATTATAAGAATATTCATATTATGTCTCCAAGAAAATTTATTATTATTCATAATAATATTTATAAAATAATTTAATTCGAATAAGATAATGAAATTACTAGGACGCCATCCTAGAACTCGATCAACCTTATTGACAATGTTGTTAAACTTCTATTTTCTAAGATAACAATATATATGTGTACATACATATACATATATGGGTACATACATATACATATATATGAGTACATACATATACATATATAGGTACATATAACTAGAAAGATTACCTCCAATTGTTTGATATTGCAATTACAAATCCAACAACTTTCAATTTAGTTCAATTCATTTTTTTTATCAGGATTTAGTTCAATTCAAAGATAATAACCTAGGTAAGTGGTCAACATGATTTGAACCCAAGACCTCAAGATAGGAAAGGAACCACTTGACCATACGGAAAATAGAAAAATATACTTACTGTTAGTCTTAGGTGGAACTCTCCAAAGAAATGTCTGATGACTTTCTACTCCAATGCAAATACCATTGGCAAGGTTGTCATGGATTCTATTATGTTTGTGGAATAGGAATTTTAATCCCATTATTATATCCTTGGAAATTAAAATAAAAAAAACTAATTAGACAATTTTTTTTATAAAAAAAAGAAAACGTCTACAATTTTTTCATACCTCATTATGGTAAACATCTTTCCTTCACCATAAGTCCATTCACACTTGTTCTTTTTCAATCAAGCTCGTAAATCCACAATTTCGTGATTGTAGTGGACACAATATCTATTTGGATTAGAGAAGAAATGATGAATTGTACTATCTGGAAACAAGATAAGAGACTTGGATTCATAAAATTCTTGGTTAATTCTTATAAAATCTATAGCCAACTCTTCAGAATTAAATTCTATATAAGACCTACTCTTTCCATATTGTTTCATTGGATCGTACTTATGAGTAATAACTCCCTGCGTTTCATCTTGCAGATCAGCTGAATGCTATAGAGTATTCAACCGTGTTTATACTTCCGGTCGGTGGAGTTGTTTTTTTAATATAATTGAGGTTCATAATCTCAAATGCTTTCTTGTAAATTATAAGAATATTCATATTATGTCTCCAATAAAATTTATTATTATTCATAATAATATTCATAAAATAATTTAATTCGAATAGATAATGAAATTACTAGGACGCCATCCTAGAACTCGATCAACCTTATTGACAATGTTGTTAAACTTCTATTTTCTAAGAAAACAAGGGTACTATTAAGTAAAAAAAAATCATTACATTCTCATAGATATAACTCAAAACAAACATTAGTCTTTCATTTTCAAACATCTTTAGAAAACATGGTATCTTAGATTACAAAAAATAAACAATGCCTTTAACCCTGACCTTCCTCCACCATCAAGGAGGTAATCTCCTCCCCAAAAATTTTACCCATCCCTCTCTTCTTCCTCAAACCATATCATGTTCATAGACTAAGCCACTATGGCTTGTTATATAGAAAGTGGATGTAGAATAGAAAATAAAATCTTCTTCCTAAGCAATGATAAGAATCAGAAGAAAGGAAGAGCTCTGTTGAGGGAGAAGAATTGTTGGTATGTTTTATCATTGGAGCCTCTGATGGTGGTGTGGATTAAAGATGTCCTTGATATGATGCTTGATAGACCCAAGAACCAAAGATTCTTTATGAAACTTGAATGAAATAATGGGTAATGTTGGGTTCAAAAGGTTATCAATAGAAGGGGTTACTTTGCAAATTTCTCCTAGGTGTCCAATTTGTTTGTTCCTACAGAAGTCAACAATGATGGTTGAAGGACTTTTATTAAGTTACTAGAAGGGAAGTTCGAAGGTTCCACAAATAGGACACTCATTTGCTTCAGAGAGTTTATTACGGAACAAACAACAATAATTAATGCATGCATGGATATTCTTATAATCCAATCCGAGATTACACCGTCTTTTTTGCTCTATATGTAGAAATTGGAATTCCATTTGACTTTGGTACCATGTCATGCAGTAACTTTAACAACTCAAAGAAACTAGTATCACTCCACCATATTTTGCCTTCATGTTATATAATTTTAGTAAAGCAGATATCTTTTTAAAATTTGTACAACCTGGATATAAAGGTTTCCTAGCGTCACTTAATAACTCATCAAATTTTTCAGAATCATCATCCAAATGGTTATTTGCAGCTTCAAACATCTCAGCGATGTTATCTTCATCACTATCATTATACGCTTTTTCTACACTATGATAAGAACTTTAATGAATTCAAATAACTGGAATTACAATACTCAAACTCCTCTTCACAAGATAAATTCAAAATAACAAGATGATTCTCTCCTGATACTATTCTCTCTCTTATAACAACCTTACGTTAGCTAATTACCTAACCAAAAATGACTCAACAATTTCTAAACATGGAAATTATCCTATGCTACACTTGTTTTCTTCTTTCTACTGTAGACCCGGTTAAACAAAGGCCTATCACACTATCTTGTAAACTTTCACTTGTTTCCTTTTTAGGTACTGATTCACCATGCCTAATCCACATCTTATAACTTTGATCAATACCGTGGACAAACAAGTGATCTCTAACTACATCTATATCTTGCAAAAAAAAAACTATTTGCACATCTTAGGCATGGACACCGTATGGATATATACCCATTTGAATGTTGTAATCCATTTTCAATGAAGTTATTAACACCTAACTCATACTCTGTAGACAATTTATCTTTCATCATCTATGACTTATCCATAAAAATGTAACTGTTCTGAAAGGAAAAACAAAATTAAATGCAACTAATCACTTATATCGTTTACTAAGTTGCACAAAACTTTATTATATGTATATGATTCACAATGGCCACAAAAAATACAAGATAGTCATTGTCCAATTAATCGACTTATATTATTAACTAAGTCACACAAAACGTCAATATATAATTCACTATGGCTACCATAACTGCAGGATAGAGTCTAAATAATCAAAGTCAGACAAAGGTTCAATTTAGAATTCACTATGGCTAACGTAACTGCAAGATAGCCATAGTCCAAATAATCAAAGTCACATTAAAGGTTCAATCTATAATTCACTATGACTACCATAACTGCAGGATAGTCATAGTCCAACTAATCCAATTAAATCCAATTCTAATAAGTAGTTGCTAATAATATTGACAAAAAACTGAAAAGGTTATAAAAGAAAACCTGAAACTTAACAAACAAACTCCTTAATCGATGAAACAACGAAAAGATTAACGAACTCCTTCAACAAACTCCTGTAGTTTCTTACAATAGAAAGCATCTCAAAGTTAGATCAGATAGAAAATCACGTGTGTAATTCAGTTCACAACATTTTTTTTTCTATTTTCTCTGCTTCCATGTATTGTATATTACGTTCTAAATTAGTGTCCTCAAAATTGTTTGAGCGAAAGTTCACAAATCAATAAGCATTTCAACTTCAAATGTAGGAAACATGCCCGTAGGACTAAAAAATATGTTGCTTCACAAGTTTATTACCTTGAAAACTTCTCTTTCTAGTTGTCAAATTTTGGAAAGAGTTTAGTTGAGAACATTGATCAATGTAGCAGAAATATTTTTAGTATCTAAATTCAGTTTCTTGTCAATAATATACATAGAAGAAACTATGTTTTAAAACTGATTCTAAAGCAAGCAACTAAGTATGTTATTAATATCTTAAACTAATAACATTAAAATAACAATTCCTAGCCAAAATCTTACAACATTGGGATTTTAAACATTACAAAGATGGAAAAATAAAAAGAATCAGAAATTGATGATGGAAGTTGATCAGAAATCCATAAAACTAAAAAGAAAAAATAACAAATGCTGCCAAATTGCAATAAGGTTTGGAGGAAGAATAACTAGACAAGGAGTGGTCATGTGGCTGTTGTTTCCCATTTAATTTTGAATAGACAAATCGTAATAATATTATATTGAGTAATAATCATCTAATCTCATCTTCAAAAATCTCAATAGGTTTAATGTGAACCACAATTCTCAAATCAATAATAACATATTTAAAAATATTATATAAAATATCAAATCGATTGAAACAACAAAATCACATATTTACAGCAATAAGAAAAACCTAGAAATTCAATTTCGGAGAGAGGAGGAGTTTTAAATAGATGTACATAATTGATTTTTCAGAGATATTGGAAAGAAAAAGTGAAATTAATTAAAGAGATTGCATAAACCATGACAGACCTTGAACTTCTTTTGTGGAGAAACGCACTAGCGAATGAACTTTGGTGGCAGTGAACAAATGGAAAAGCTGACGAACTCTAATGATGGTTAATTCAATGCCGATTCAAACCCTTGATGGAAGATGCTAGTGAATCCTTACGCGTGGTTGGCTTCGACTAAGCGAGAAATAGATGGAGAGAAGAGAGGCAGTTAGAATTCTAAAATAGGAAAATCAATAACAAAAATTAGGGCAAATCAATCAGAGCAGATATATAGATTACTAACATTTGAGATAATAGTAAAGCTCAATTCAAGTGAAATCATTTGAGATGAACATTATTTGAGAGAGAGAGAGAGAGAGAGAGAGAGAGAGAGAGAGAGAGAGAGAGAGAGATATTCAGTTTAGATGAAATCGTTGTTCATGATTTGAGACGAAACTCGTGTTTTGATGTTTTCGTTCGGCAAATGAAGGAGAAAGAAGCTTCTGCTTGAGAGAACATTTTCATGTGAGACTTAAAACTTTAGGGGAAAACAAAAGCAGAGAAATTGTCTATCTATCTAGTGAGAAACTTTCCATTCCTCTTTTACCCTTACTTTTATACTTTATGCCCATATTTTCCTTCATATTTTTTTATGGCATTATCCTTCATATTTAATAATATTTCATTATACACTTTCATACCTGGAAGATTGCGACAGATTTATTTTTTCCAACCTTGGAGAGTCTAATAGCTTTGTGTACCTTGAAGATTCCAACGTTTAAATATAATTCATCACATTTCTTTTTTTAACGTCTAATGATTTGATGATCTCACAAATGTCAATAAATAGAGAATCTGGAAGCAAGTTGAGACAAGAACAAAAAATGGATAATTCTTTTAGATATATTTGCAGGTTTAAAAATGGCAGACATAATGAAACTATTTGATTTATGTGTATATTACAAAAAATAGCCTCCAAGATATTTTTGCATACCAGTTTTACCCTTGCTCTAATCATTATGGAGAGGAAAAAATACATTACCTGCAATTGAAAAGAATGGTGCATTGGGACCTGTAATTATTTATATTATTTTAATTAAAAAAAATAGTGCTTCTTCTATCGTGTCACTCTCTCTCATCTCCTTCTTCATCTTGGTCCAGATTTTATTTCCAAATCCACTAGTTTTAAGTTTTTCTCTCCAGATTTCTAAGAAGAAAATTTCTCTCTCATGCAAGCTTCTTTTTCTCTTTAGATTTCTAAGGAAAATCTGACCTCCCACATTCATCTCTTCTTTTTATTTTTTTAGACAAGTTTAAATTTAACTTTTCCCACCATTTTTTATTCCATATATATCATTTCATATTCAGCCATATTCCTTCTTTTTGTTTTTAGATATCATCTCATTCATTTCTAATTCTTCTATTTATCCATTAATTCTTCATGCTCACTGGTACTGTTTTAAGGTAATGTTAAAAAGATGGAGGTTGATGATGGTCTGAATAAGCTGGGAGAAAATATAACGTATGTTTGTTAATATCATACATAATGTACAAGTTGGGAATGAAGTACACGACTACGACGAGATGGAAGTAGATGTCACGTTCGACAAAGTTGGTGATGTTTATAATGTACGAAATGTATAGATTATACTAAATGTACTCACTGTACTAAGTCTGCCATAGACGAATGTCTATTACTGTTTACAAATACGGGACGTGAAGACCAGCAAGACATTGACACAGTTATGAGGGTGCTGGACCAATAGGAATCACTCGAAGAATGGACAATACGTATTGTACGCATTATACCAGTCTATAAGACAACCATGTTGAGATACGTGTGGACAAAAAACATTTAACAGAGGAACATAGAAACAAATATATTCAGTACAATAAGAAAAATATATATAGTACAATAAGGCATATTATACAACACATACAACAAGTACGAACTTTAAGTTTTTGAGCAACATCATTAATACGGTAGCTGTGAAAATGTACATTAGTACTGAATATAATATTGTACATGATACTTACACAATACAAATGTATTAGTATAATTATAACATGTCAATGCACAACTTAATTATGTGTGTCCTTCACCCCTCTTTTAGAAGCATTTCCCCTTTTTTTGTCTATCGTCCCTACATTTCTCCCAACACTCTGTTATGTTCTCTCTGGCACCATCCTCTTTAAGAAGGAAATTTTTTTATAATTTAAATTCATATATATTTTTTTAATTTATCTACAAACCCAATGGAGCACGTGCCCCCTGGCCATACTGTAGATCCGTCCCTGATACAGATAATAGGGTGCAAAATTTTTATTCAATCTTATAAAAAGTAAGTAATCTCCTATTGTTTTCATATGAGCAAATAATCGAAAGAAAACTTCATCTCGAAAAAATTCAAGAAACAACTGTCATTCTTTTTCTTTTCTCTTCTCTTCTCTCTGAGTCTTCATATTTAAAAAACGAAACTGATTGAAACCTTAAGACGAAAAGAGAAAACAACAATTCTCTTTGTGAGTTTATAGAAACATACATATAATATGGTTCACGTTCAAGGTTTTTCGCTTCCTCCAAACAAGAGATTTATTCTCTAGGTTCCTAAAAGACGAGAGGACTCCAAGAATCGGCCGTCGAAGATCCCGGATTTGGTTATCTGAATACGAAAATTTGATTGAATAACACAATGAATTGAATTTGTGAACACTCTTCATGGGATTAACTAATTTCCATATTTCGAATCAAGATCAACTCAACTTTCAAAAGATAATATCAAATAAAAAGAAGTATAATCTAATGATAAATTGAAATTTTACAGATAACGTCAAATAAAAAAAAATTATTCGTTTGAAAAATGAAAATACATTATTATAATTATTAAAATATTTAAAAGAGTTTGAAAGAGAAAAGTAAAGTTATCCGGGCTAATACTTCTACAAAGAATTTCATTATCTAAAATAAATACATAATTAATTAATTAATTATATGGTAGATTAGATAGTTAATAAATTCGAATACACTTTCCAAATTTAAAAACTAAAGGTAAAGCAAAATTAGGAAAACATGGCCGGTTGGGATCAAGTTTAATTAAATTGAAAAGGCCTTTTTAGTTTTAGGAAAACAAAAATCTTTTAAATATATCATTATATCCTGCTTTGAGCAAATTGAATATCCAAATCACTCTTCTCACTTTCTGAATAACTTCTTTCTGTCATAATTATGTTCTATGGAGGAAGAGGATAAATCTCTCAAATATTTACCATTCAAAAAGAGATTCCGTCCATTTAAAAACGCCTCTCTTCCCACAACCATGATTTCTACTTTTCCCGAATTTTTTTCTAGACCAAGAACCATCATCCGAGGAGAATCATCTAATCATCACGATATATCGTTAAATGAATCTCGAAAATATTCAACTCTAATGAAGAGGGAAAAGAAGTTGAAAGAACTAGGGCTTAATTTTGCCGCTTCTGCTTCTACTTCTTCTCCTATTCCTACTCCTACTTCTCATGTTATTAGCAAAGTAGAAAACAAGAGAAAGAAGCCACGAGATGATATGTCTGTTTCTATTTCTACTTCTCTTATTATTACCAAATTAGAAAATAAGAGAAAGAAGTTACGAGATATCGGTCCCATTGTCGATATGCCCGCGGCCTTGAGAACAAGCATTCTAGCTATGGGTGGTTATGGTATCAGCTTAGTGATTCAAAAGATATTAACAGAAACTGATATGAGTTCAAATCATGGCCGAGTTTCTCTTCCAAACGATCAGCTCATAGGTGATTTAGTGCTCACTGAGGAAGAGGAGTTGTTGTTGCAAGATGATGATAAAAAGAAGAAGCCAATGACTGTTCGGATTTTCGATTCTGATCTAAATGAACGCACTATCTCTATCAAAAAGTGGAAGATGGGAACTGTAAGTGAGAATACGTGTTGCTTCGTGACTCAATGGAACTCGTTTGTCGAAGAAACGCAGCTTGAATCTAACGACGAAATCCAAATTTGGAGATTTCGGATTATGAGAAATAATAGAGAATCATATGACTCTAACTTGTGTTTTGTTGTTATTAAGCTTCCTATGCCCATTGAGGATGATATTGATGGAGAAGACGAGGTTGAGCAGCTATTAATATTATCAAGTTGAGAAAACTGTAAGCAAAACAAGAATCCCACAATGTCAACAATTAATTAAGTTTTTTTTTTTGACAGATGATTTTCTTTTATTTGATTAGTATATTTTTTCCCTTAATTTACTAATTTTGTCAATCTGGTTTTTAACTCCATTTGTTATCGTGAAAAATTAATATTAACCGCTTATCATTTTCTTTTCAATTTTTTTACATTTTCTATATATTTCAATATTCATTATAAAAAAAACATGGATACGTAAATTTGTAATACCTGAGGAAAAAATATTTTTAAAAATAATTTAATTTTTTCCTATATTATAAATTAGGGTTAAAAATACTTTTGATCGTAATTGTTTTATTATAACTACTAAAATTATTTTAATTATTGATTGTTAATATTAAATTTATAAAGATTAAATCAAGTCAAAATAAACATATCAATTTAATTTAGGGTAAAATGCAAATGTGACCCCTGTGGTTTTTTCCAAATGCATGAACACCCATGTGGTTTGAAAATGGCAAATCACCCTGTAGTTCCAATTTTTTTCAATCAGACCCCTCCCATTCAATGTCAATAATTTTCTTTTAGCTATAACTTCTTCGTTTGAACTCTGATTTAGATGATTCAAGATGTTTTGGAATCCTCATTTCGGGCTCTACATAATAGTCACTTCGAAACTTTTAAATGATTAATAAATAAAAGATTTAATTAACATCAAAATACTAGGTATGATTGACACTGTTAACTCTTTTGGTTATTGATGATTTAAAAGTTTTGAAGTGACCATAGCGTAGAGACCGAAATGAGGATTCTAAAACATCTTGAATCATCTAAATCAGAGTTTAAACGAAGAAGTTATGGCTAAAAGAAAACTATTGACATTGAAGGGGAGGGGTCTGATTGAAAAAAATTGGAACCACAGGGGTGTGATTTGCTATTTTCAAACCACATGGGGTGTTCATGCATTTGGAAAAAACCACAGGGATCTCACTTGTATTTTACCCTTTAATTTAACATCATTCAATTTATATTAATTATAATATATACGAATGTAAAAAATAAAAGGGAAAATCATTATTTATATTCTGAATTGACTACAAATTTAAATCATGTAATTTATATATGATAAATTTAATTTGATAAAGTGAGGAAATCATATTTTAAAATTTTATATTTCAAAAATCAATAATTAGAGAAACTGACAGAAAAAAACAGTTTAAATTGAAAATTTATTGAAAATTGAGAAATTTCATAACTAACCATTGGAAAAACTAATTTTCAAATTTACCTTATGGCCTATTATGTATGTAGAAGTTATCAAAATTGCCCCTAATTTTACATATGGAGGCTAGCCAATTAAAGTTAGTGGGATGACTATAACTAACCAGAGGATAAAAATGAAAGTAGCATAACAGAAGGGGTATTTTAGATAACACACCTTAAATTTAGGGTAGATATGATAAAATTCCTAGAAAATAAAACCAAATGTGTGCAAATTGGGTTCGAACGAGGCCTCGTTATTCCCCTACCTTAAAAGAAGGAATAGCCCATTGCGCCAATATATATTCTCCGGGTTCGGTTTTACATTTTAATATAAATGGGCCTATTGATGATTTTGGGCCACAATTGCACAGCCCCAGGGCTGGCCCTGCTCGATCAAAATGTTCTTTGCAATATGAAATGACTTGACTTTGGTATTCTATATAAATGCGGTTATCATCAAAACGTCCAGCATGAAAAAGATACATCTGAATTGATCTTATCGTTCTAAAAAGATTAAAAAAAAAAAAAAAAACAAAATGAAGGAACGAAAGAACATTAAAAAAATGGAAGAACGTTATATATTGGAAGAAAAATGATATATTACAAAAAGAACAAGAATTTGAAAGGAAAAAAAAAAACACACAAACCGGCTACTAAAAACAAAAACGAATTTGCAGCAAAAAGGTGAAAGAAAAACAATCAAGCAACTGAAAGCATACACGAAAGAAAGAATCGAGAAGTAATGAAATGAGCTAATAAATTTTCGTAAACATACATTTTATTCCAATATTATCAAATCAATCCAAATTCAAATTTGGAATTTTAAAATCATAATAAACATAATTAATTCAAGTTCAAACACAAGCTCAAATAATGTACGTAATTTTAGTAAATGGAGAATTTTTTCCGCCTCAACCCCATTTATGAAGAGGGTTTGGCGGGGTCGAAGCGGGGGTTTTGCTTTCACCCCTATTGAATATTATGTTGATTTTGGAAAGAACTAATTAAACTGGATTTGAAAAGGAAAAAAAAAAAAAAACAGTAAATTCAAAATTAAAAAACGAAATCATAGTGAAAACGAAATAAAAAAAAATCAAATAATAACAGACAATTAAATTTTTTAAAAAGGGAATTAAGAATTAAGATACGGTTGTCACAGTATAAAGCGACGTCTTAAAAAAAAAGGTAAAAACGTCTAAATAAATAAAAAATATATATATATCGCATAAATAGGGATGGCAACGGGGCGGGGTGGGGTCGGGTCGGGGATGCACTTCTCATCGCCTAACCTGCGGGGATTTTTATTACCCATACCCTACCCTATCTCCTAATAAAAAAATCGGGGTCGGATTCGGGGATTCCCCATTAGGTGATCGGGTTCCCCGTTTTACATTTTAATTCTTATTTAAAAATGACATATTCATTTAAAATATACATTTTTAACTAAAAAAGAAAACATAATACTAATCATTTTATATTGTATTAGTTAATATAATCATATTTCACATATATTTTGCAATAAACAAAGATAAAAGTAAACAAAATATGTAAGATATTTTTTTAAAATCAGGTTCGGGGTCGGGGTCGGGGACGGGGACGGGGACGGGGACGGAGGATGTATTCCCATACCCTTACCCTATAACAAATCGGCAGGAAATTTCTCACACTAACCCTATAAAAGGGGGATTTTCCGCCCCTATAGGGTCGGGGTCCCTAACCTGCGGAGAATTTTGCCATCCCTATGCATAAAGCATTAATTGAACAATTTTGGGGTGCATGCCATGCAATTAATCTTGTAATTAGGTATTCCGATTTGGTTTAGGGTTGTAAAAACCATATCTCTGGCTCCACTATTAAATCCAAATATCCTATTATTCAAATACCCTACTCATCTACGATTTTCTAGTATCTATGAAAATTGAAAAGAAACGGCCGAAATTCTATAAACTTAAAAAGAGGGGAAAGAAAAACCTTTTGAATCAAGTCTCGGTCAGATTATGTTTAAGAAAAATTAGGCAATAAAAAAAAAAGCTTATAACACCTGATACTAAGAGCCCGTTTGAGATAGCTTTTAAAAGTGTTTGTTAATATAATGGTTGTCAAATACTTCCAAAAATTATCCCAAACAGACACGAAATAAGTCTGATCCTAAAGGGGAAAAATAGTGGAAACAAACAAAACTAATGTTCAAATGGAAGAATTGAAACTAAAATCAACTTAAATTTAAAGACAAGCATTTCTCATAGAATTTCCATTTTATAAATTATAATAGAGATTTGTTCACTACACAGAAATAACTTTTAATTAAGTCAGTTAGTAGATATGGAGCAACTTTCTTTCCATCTGTTTCAGATTGAAACAACCCCATATTGTTGTAATCTTTAATTTTAATATGGTTAAGTCAAACCTTCAAGTTTTTATTTGAGCTAATCCCAGAAAATGCTTGTGGCTGTTTTCCCCTTTTACAAACCGTCTCCAGCAGTAGCGCATTGTAGGACTCTCTTAAGCTCATCGGCCATCACTTGAAGAAGAACAGGTTTTCTAATCACTCCATTCATTCCTATCTGAAGGCATCTCTCCCACACATATTCCTCTGCACTTGCGGTAAAGGCGATAATCAAAGGCCAATTGGAGCTACGGAATTTTCGGATTCTCATGGCCACTTCAAACCCATCCATTTCAGGCATATGAAGATCCAAAAGAACGACCACAGAACTATTGTCAACGTTACTGAGAATGCTGAGGCATTCGAAACCAGATGAAACAGCAGTCACTTGACAACACAACTTCTCAAGTAGCTTTTTTGTCACCGTCCTATTTACACCATCATCATCAACCAGTATAACCTGAAGGCCTCTAAAATTGGGAATAGAATTTGGCTGCTCTGACGAAATTCCGGTAGGGAATGAGGCTCGTCCAGCAGACGATTGAGTTTGAAATTTAAGAACGAGTGTCTTGCTTCGAGCTAAACCCAAAGAATCCAAGGATACCCAGATATCACCTTGCATCATCTGACACATAAAAACAAAAGGTGGGAAAAATAAGACGCTAACAAAACACTAATAACCAATTTTCAAAGCATATAATCACAAGGGTAAGAGTGAAAAAAGGTAGAAAGTAATAATATAGACAGATTATATTGCATCGACCAAATGGACGTTAGACGTCTAGTCTTGAAATAAAGCAAAGTGGCATACACACCATGCTTCAAGAAGCATGCATGGTTTCCAATGACTAGATGCAACAAGGGTGTGAAGCGAAAATAGCAAAATAGATAAGGTGCTCAAAAGATCTACATTAATTGCGTTTTAAGTTTAGGTTGCATAGCCAAATAATGTCAGGAAATTCTAGGAAACTGAATACTACAACAATTTGAAACTGAAACACAACCCTTCAACGTCCACTGCATTTGAAACCGAATACTACTACAATTTTGGTAGATATGAAACTTGTCGGATCTCAATACCTTCCACAATAGGCTCTCAGCTCTTCCAACCATGACATAAACATTTGACAGTAAGATGGTTCAAAAATGTCTGATTGCATAAAAAGTCACAAGCATTCATCAAAATGAGAACTAAAATGCAGAAAGACAATCATAAACTACTATAGTAGATTTTTACTAAATCTCTAAACCTTATGCCAAATGGTACAAGGGATGAAAACTTAATCGAATCGAGGTGCTGGAGCAAGTTTGGTTGCAGAAAGAGCAATTGTGACAACCTTTCTCAATTCAATACCACATACAAAATGCAATATACTCATGGATAAATATTCTTGAGCATATATATAGACACTACCATTAGAAAATGCAGATGCAACTTAAAAACAAAATTGTGAAAAAAAAATGACATATTTAAACCGAACAAGAATATGCATACCTTTACAAGCTTTTGGCACATACTGAAGCTTAGGCCATCCTTCATTCCATCATCGTCTTTTCTCCAACCATGCATTCTTGAGGCTGATCCATCCAAATTGGAATCTTCTTCACTTCTGGTAATTTCAAACTTCACATGCACGTTCTCCTTTGGCATGCCTGATCTCCAAATATTAAGAACATCATCTTCACAATCACTGATTCTCCCTGACGAAACTCGAAGGATAATTCTTCCTCCTTCATCACTAATGTTTAATAAATTCCCAACCATATGAGAGATTATTTGAAAGGACCTTATCTCATCACCAATCACCTTATTTGGCAAAGAACTTTGAACGTCAAGTTCAAAACCAAAGCGCTTATACACACATAAACACTTGGCAAAGCAAGAAACTTCCCTAATCATGTCATGTAGTTGAAATGTTTTCATCTCCAATGGAAAACTACTATTATCTTTCATTGAAATCATTATTGCATAGTTTATCAAGGCAGAAAGAACATTCCCTGTTTTCAGCATTGTGTCGAGAATAATTTTTTGTTCAACATTGGTGATCTCCTCTTGCAACATTGAAAGCAAGCCCAAAATTGAATGTAGTGGCCTTCGCATTCCATGACTCATCACTTTCTGAAATGAGTTTCTTGCCTGACTTGTCATGAGTGCATTCTTCTGAGCCTGTTGCAGTGCACGGTTTTGCTTTCCTAGTTTTTCTCTCATCAGTTGAGACTCTTCAAGAACAGCAGCATGTGAAAGAGCCACAGCCACCTGGTCAGCAACCACTTCCACTATCTCAATTTCATGATAATCCCATACTCTAGAATTGAAATTAGGAAGTACTAAAACCAGTATAGCATAACGAGTTTCCATAACTACCGGTGTCCCCCATTTGAAATTTGAAACCTGAAGCAAGGGCATCCGAATTGCTGCAATAGCTCCTGACTCGCTGGTTCCACCATTGCTTGCAGCTCCAAGTGTTGAGTCGGGTCTTAGGATGCTCACTCCCTTTCTCCCTTTTATCTCTAACACGTCTGGATCATCAATTGGCAAAGAGTGCCTAAAATCTTTTAAAGTCTTTAACTCGTGGGTTAGGTTCATCTCTGTTCCACTCTCATTTGGCATCCAGACAGCACAGTTATGTAATTCCAAGGTCTTAGAGAGCTCAACCAGTGTAGTATACAATATGGTGTGCATATCAAGAGATTTCCTAATTTCCTGTGTTAGCATCCGAACATGCCAACTTGCTTCCTTCTGTTTCTTCATTATCCCAACTTCTTGGTCTAATTCCAATACATTTTGCCTCAAGAACAGCTCTCTCACTTTCACTTTTAGAAGAAGGGGTATCAGAGTCAATAGAGTAATTGCAGTAGCACACGAAACAAGGGCTGTGAGGAATTTGGCTATAGTAAGAGATAACATCAATTGAAACATGGGAGGGCCATAATATGTCCATGCATTTAGCAGATGGGTTAGTCCGCAAAGGACAATAAAAGCGATAAATTGGACAAGTACCCATTTGAAAGGAACGTCAGAGCAACTTATAAAGTAAAGGAGCTCAATAGGAATTGAAAAATAGGCTATTGCAATCAAAATGTCACTCACTCGTTGGCTCTCGAGAATGGTTTGTGTGCTCCAAAAGCCTTCTTCATCACACATGCAATGAGTGAATTCATTGTCAATGGCAGAAACAGATAGAACCAGATAACAAAAAAACAATCCAGAAGCCAATGATCTTAACATTGCACCAGTGTGGTTAACTTTTTTAAACCCATCAATCTACAACCTGTATTCTTCTAAAGCCAAATATCATTACTGATTCGATAACTGGCAGTAAAGCAACCATATAATCAACTTCACTCGAGATTCACAGATCCAATGCGATTTCGAAATTCAAGACTCCATTAACCATCATCTTTGATTCTATAATCATACTCTTTTTGAATAATTTATACTATTAAACAGGCCCAGATAAATTTCTTGTCATATCTCTGTACTAAATTAAATTCACTCCTTCTTTTGTAGCCTTTTCATTATTGTCCACTCTCTCCAAAAAAGCACATTGAAGAATTCATTTCAAACAACATAATAGTAAGAGAAGACCAATGATTGAAACCAGCAAACTTATCCTCCAAGAAATTTAAGAGAAATTAAAGTAGTTCAGGGCAGAGAATAGCATCAGGATAAGGAATTGAGTATTACCTCCTGCATTTTAATTGAAATCTTAAACAAATTCAACTTTTTGATGAAAAATAACCAGAACCCAGAAATCAAAAATCAATCTTTAGCTCTCTGATAAAGGTGAATTTCCCACAAACAAGCAAAACCCAGTTGGAAAGAAGAACAAAACAATTAACAGAAAATACAGAGTGAGGAATCAGAGAGGAAGGTCAGTGAAACAGTGAAGTGGGGGAAGTGAAACCCAGCTCAGCATTTCAAATTTACAGACTATGATTGATGTTTTTTAAGGTTCCACTACTAGTTTACCTCTGATTTACCACGCGTAATGTAAAAAGGAACAATTTTTCTCTCTCTCTCTTCCTTCCTTCAATGAACGAAACTTAGAGAGAGAGAAATGCAACTGAGAAAGAGAGAAGTTTAAATGGAAATGGAAGAGACGTTGAAAAGAAAGAAATGGAGAGAGAGAGAGAGAGAGAGCATGACCCATGTGGGTCAGCAATGTATGAGGAGAACCTAGACGCTCTCGCTTTTCCATATCACGAATATTGTTATGTTTTTAACCTTTTTTATTTATTGATATATATATATATATATATATATATATATATATATTTTGTATTACTACTTTCAAAAAGAAATTTAAAATAGGTTTAAAAATAGGGTAAAATGCATGAACACCTCTTGTGGTTTGAAAATGATAAATTATACTCTTGTAATTCTAATTTATTTTAATGAGATCTCTCCCGTTCAATATCATTAATTTTCTTTTAGCCATAACTTATTCGTTTAAACTCCGATTTGGATGATTCAAGAAGTTTTGTAATCCTCGTTTAAAGCTCTACGTCATGGTCACTTCAAAACCATCAATAAATAAAAGATTTTTTATCATCAAAATACTATACCATTAACGCTTTTGGTTAATGGCTTTATTTATTTAAATAAGTTATGGTGATATTAATAATTATTAATGGGTCAATTAATAATTATTAATTACCATTGGGATAGTTTAAGAACTTCGGGTTTTGATTTATAAGTCAATAGTCATTAAAGGACGCAACCGTCATTTCCAAAATTCCTAAATATCTATTTACTATTCACTTCATCTCTTTAAATTGTCTTTGACCCAAAAGTTGACCATTTTCCTCCTCCATTTCTCTCTCAAAACCGTGGGGCTCAGAGGGGAAGGGGAAATTTTTGGGTTTCGCTCAATTCTCGACGGATCGATTCGATCTTTGTTGCATTGGAAAGCCCTCGAGTCTAGGATTCATTTCCAACTAACCATCGTGCCTTTCTCCCGTGATCCACGGAGTTCTCGGTAAGTTTATCTTGAAACCCTAAGCTCCAAATAGTATTTTAATGGAGTTTTCTCTTTGATTCTTCGATTTCTTGCCAGTAAACTCGATGATTTTAAGTACGGGGGTTGTTTTAAGTGTTTTTGGAAACAAACTCATAACCCTAAAACCGAGTTTCAATCGAAGCCCTTCCCATTTGAAATTTACCTTTTGGGGTTTGAATATGAGTTATAAATTATTGAAATAATGTTTATTGTAATTCAATTCGGAAAATTACATATTGTTCAAAAACTCTAATTATCGATACCCATTGAAATGGGGAATATCAAAATTGCTTGAAACCAACTCGAAACACATCTAAATTGCCTAAAAGCCGGAAAACCAAACCCGAGACCCACTTTTCATGGGGGGGCCGAGAGCCTCATGTTGGGGTTTGTTGAGTTTTTCGTCGTTTTGTACGCTTAGATGTTGTTTGATCGTCATTTGGTAAATTATTGATTGTTAGATGTAATTCTAATTGTAGGTGGTTTGAACTTTGCTTGATCGCTCTATCGAAGGTTGTGAGCGAAGTCTTCTTTTACAAAGGTGAGAATAGTTAGGATTTAAAGTAATTTTAGAAAGCGAATAAGTATAATGATTTGTAGAATTGGAAACTAAGACTAGATTAATCGTTTAAGATAGGATTTACTTTTATTATTGTGGCGGAGTTCGATTTACATATCGTTCTACCTGAATTTCCTATCTATTTACTTTATGTCTTTTACTTTATGCTTGTTTCGGCTACTTTAATATTCGCACTTTACGTTTATTTACTTTTGCGAGCATACCATAACATCTTGCATCATTGAAAAGAAAAGAAAATGAGAAACAAAAGAAGGGGAGAATGTTGGACCCTACGGGGAATGTCTGCATCACCTTCAAAGAAAAAGAAAAGAAAGTGAGAAAGAAAAGGAAGGTTGAATGGTGGATACTACGGAAAATGTCCCCGTTACCTTCATTCATGCATAAAGGGTGAATGCGAATCCTACGGGATGTCCTCGTTACCTTCATGCATATGATCGATGGAAATATATATCATGGATAGAGAATCGAGATGTTATTTTTATGCAAAGTTTATTTACTTTCTTATTTATGTTGTAACAAGTTAATGGATGAGGATTTGACCATGAGTGTTAGTAATAACATCCTTGGGAAAGTATAGAATGAAATTTACCTAGAGTTTGGAGAACTTTAGGAATA
Organism: Gynostemma pentaphyllum; assembly: GCA_028015215.1. Taxonomy (NCBI): domain Eukaryota; kingdom Viridiplantae; phylum Streptophyta; class Magnoliopsida; order Cucurbitales; family Cucurbitaceae; genus Gynostemma; species Gynostemma pentaphyllum. The sequence continues at coordinate 34,462,285 of CM051348.1, forward strand.
ATTGTGTCAGATTGATTGGACACGAATCGGAATACGAGTTTGAGGTCTACCTTTACTTTTTATTCTTATTATTCTCACTGGGCTTAAGTTGTTAGCTCATGATATTACAAAAATTTCAGGTAATGCCCTGGCTAGAGGTCGTGGGAGAGGAGATGGTGTTGCGTGATCGAGGGATGATAACCTCGAGATGGACTATTGGTTGTAAAAGTCTATGGATTTAATTTTGTGAACTTTAAGGATTTTTGTGATTTGTACATTTGTATTTAGCTCATAAGAGCTTATTGTCTTTATTTTATGATTATAAGTCTCTGAACTCCTAATTTGGGACTTAAAGTTCCTAGTGATTTTATTAGATTTTGAAATTAGGATGTAAATAGGTTTTTGGCTAGCCAATTTTCAAACATAACCACGCCAATTTTCTTAAAATATAAAGACTTCCGCTGTGTTTGTTTTTTTCTAATTTAAATTATTTAAAAGTGTCAGGTCGTCACAGTTGGTATCAGAGCTGACGGGTTCTGTAGACTATATGCGATGCATGTTTGTTTTTCATGTTTTGTTTTAAGTCCATTCTCAAAGTCATCATCTGAGATCAGCAGCACCAGGTATTCCTAGACCTTTATCTTTTAAACTCGCCTATTTATTTTGATTTGGTAAAGGAGTGGTGAATCCTCTTTTACTAGTAACTTATCAAGTTATATTGACTATGATGCAGTATACCTCCTAGAAGGGGTGCTAGGCGAGTTGGGGCAAGGGCGGTTGCTCCTGCGAGGGGTAGAGGCAGAGCTCGGAGCCCTACACCTCCACCACCACCTCCACCTGTGATTCCTGTTATACCGCCACCTGTTCAGGGGCGAGGAGTTTACATCGCTGAGGATGTTTATCTTGAGTTATTACGGGGTGTTGGTAGACCCGTTGCGCCTGTTTTACATCCACCTAGAGCAGCAGATATAACAGTTGATCAGGTTGGAGTTACTGATGCTGCTAGGACTCTGAGGGAGTATAGGCGATATGCACCTGCTGAGTTTGATGTTAGGTCTTTGGATGCATATGTTGCAGAGTTATGGGTTGATAGGGTTGAGAGAGCCTTCGAGTTTATTGAGTGCCCGGACCGGATGAAGGTCCACTGTGGCACGTATTCTCTTGTTGATGATGCCCTGTATTGGTGGAGAGGCCTTTACAAATCACTTTCTCTCACTATGGAGGTTACTTGGGAGATATTTCGAGAGAAGTTTTATGAGAAATATTACTCAGCTGATTTACGAGACCGATTAGAGGTAGAGTTTCTGACCCTAAAACAGGGTGATAGATCAGTGACAGAGTATGAGCGAGAGTTTGATCGATTGTCTAGGTTTGCTCCTGGACAGATTGCTGACCCTTAGAGTAAGAAGAAGAGTTTTATGGTGGGATTGAGAACCGAGATTGAGGGTCATTTACACACCTTGCGTCCGACTACCTATGAGGAGGCTTTGGAGTTTGCACTTTCTTTGGATTTGGCATCTGATGAGAAGAAGAGCAAACTAGCTGCTACAGGACAGACTTCCTCTCAGAAGAGGAAGGTAGAGGACGACCATACTGGTCGAGTACCACTGCCTCAGCAGAGACAGCAGCAGGCTCGGGGTAAAGTCCAGTTTAGACAGTCGAGGGCACAAGGGCGACCTTCCTGCTTTTGCAAAAACTGTTCTAGTTATCATGCTAGGATATGTACCCTACCACAGATGTGTTATACTTGTAGTCAGGAGGGTCATCTATCTAGACAGTGTAGGGCTCATCAGGCACAACCACCACAATATGGTTACCCGGGTCAGGGTGTTCAGCAGAGACCATATCAGGCACTACCAGCTTTCTATGCTCCTCTGGTTAGGGGCAGAGGTCAGGACCGAGGCAGGGGTCAGTATAGGGGTAGAGGTCAGGGTGGACAGGCTCAGCAGTATAGACTTCTGCCTGTTGTTCCACCGCTACAGATATTACCTCCACCACCACCGCCATTTCCTCCACCACCACGTTCGATACCTCCTCCACCTGTTCAGCATCAGGCTCGTGTATTTGCCACAAGAGAGGAGGTCGAGGCTACAGGTACTGCAGTGACTGGTACTTTGACAGTTTTGGGCCATTCGGCTTTTGTTTTATTTGATTCTGGGGCTAGCCACTCTTTTATTTCTTCTGAGTTTGTTGAGTTGGCTGCACTTGAGTCTGCACCATTAGGTTTTGAGATGCATGTTTCGACCCCAGTGGGGAAGTTTGTTATTGCTGATAGTATGATTAGCACTGATGATTTGTATTTTATGGGTTGTTGCTTGCATGCTACCTTGATTATCATGCCAATGTCTGATTTCGATGTGATTTTGGGTATGGATTGGCTATCAGCTAATCGTGCCACCATTGATTGTACTAAGAGAGTTATTGATTTTATGAGTCCATGTGGGACTAGTCTATGTTTTCGTGGGTCTAGTAGACGAGTAGCACCCACCTTGATATCTATGTTAGAAGCTAGTATGCTTCTAAGTGATGGAGCCTTGGGCTATTTAGCTAGTGTTGTCGATACTTCTGTACCGAAGACTAGCTTGAGTTCTGTGCCAGTAGTGAGGGATTTTGTTGATGTTTTTCCTGATGAGTTACCTGGTTTGCCACCGGTGAGACAGTTTGATTTTTAGATTAAGGTTGCTCTTGGGACAGCTCCATTGTCCAAAGCACCTTATCGTATGGCACCGGCTGAGTTGAAAGAACTCCAGAGCCAGTTACAGGGACTTTTAGACTGGGGGTTTATACGCCCAAGTGTTTCACCGTGGGGAGCTCCGGTGTTGTTTGTAAAGAAGAAAGATGGCTCTATGCGATTGTGTATCGATTATAGAGAGTTGAACCGTGTTACGGTGAAAAACAAGTATCCTTTGCCCAGGATAGAAGACTTGTTTGATCAGTTGAGGGGAGCCACTATCTTTTCGAAGATAGATTTGAGATCTGGCTATCATCAGTTGAGGATTCGGGATGAGGATATTCCCAAGACTGCATTCAGGACGCGTTATGGACATTATGAGTTCGTAGTTATGTCCTTTGGCTTGACCAACGCGCCTGTAGCTTTCATGGACCTTATGCACACTGTGTTCAGAAGGTTCATTGATTCTTTTGTGATTGTATTCATTGATGATATCTTGGTTTATTCCAAGACAGAGGAGTTGCATGCTATGCACCTTCGGGAAGTATTGACTGTACTACGAGATCAGAGATTGTATGCCAAGTTCTCCAAGTGTGAGTTTTGGCTGAGAGAAGTGGCATTTTTAGGCCATGTAGTATCGAGTAGAGGAGTATCCGTTGATCCCTCTAAGATTGAGGCAGTTACTAACTGGCCTAGACCTACGAGTGTGGCTGATATTCGCAGTTTTCTGGGACTTGCAGGCTATTATAAACGGTTTGTGCAAGATTTCTCCAAAATTGCTTCAGCTTTGACACGTTTGACCCAGAAGGGAGTTGATTTTGTATGGTCTGAGGATTGTGAGAGGAGCTTTGAGGAGCTCAAGAGGAGGCTTGTGACAGCACCTGTTCTAGTGTCGCCTGACAGAACCGGTGATCTGACTGTGTACACAGATGCTTCCCACAGAGGTTTGGGATGTGTGTTGATGCAACACGGGAAAGTTATAGCTTATGCTTCCCGTCAGTTGAAAGAGCATGAGAAGAAGTATCTGACTCAAGATTTAGAGTTGGCGACTGTTGTTCATGCTTTGAACATTTGGAGGCATTATGTGTATGGTGAGAAGATCCTGATATTTACTGACCATAAGAGTCTCAAGTATTTCTTCACTCAGAAGGAATTGAATATGAGACAGCGGAGATGGTTAGAGCTCGTTAAGGATTATGACTGTGACATTCAGTATCATCCTGGGAAAGCCAATGTAGTGGCTGACGCGCTCAGTAGGAAGTCTTCTCATTCATCAGCTTTGTCAGCCATACCCTTGAGATTGAGGTGGGATATGGAACGAGCTGAGATAGCATTTCTGACTGCCGAGGTCACTGTGAGTTTAGCTTGTTTAACAGTAGGACCTACTTTGAGGCAGAGGATGATTGATGCATAGAGAGATGAGGTTAATTTGCAGGCCGGTTTTAGAGAGGCTGAGTCAGATATTCCTAGTCATTTTACCTTCTCTACAGATAGTGCTCTGATGTATCGTAAGAGGCTATGTGTGCCTTTAGGATCGACTTTTAGAAGGGAACTGTTGGAGGAGGCTCACAGTTCTATCTTCTTTATTCATCCAGGTAGTACGAAGATGTACAGGGACCTGAGAGAGCATTATTGGTGGCCTGGGATGAAGCTTGAGATTGCAGACTTTGTCAGTAGATGCTTGACTTGTCAGCAAGTCAAGGCTTTGAGAAGGAGTTCATCGGGTTATCTTAATCCTAGTATCACGTTAAGGTCCTTTATTTTTTTACGAATTCCTTCAAATACCCACTTTGAATTAGGGTCAAAATTTCTTCCTTGAAATCAAAGCAATCAGAGGTGGTATGACCGTGATCTTTGTGGAAGATACAATACTTACCTTTGTTCCTCTTATTTGATCATGCCTTCATCCTAGACGGGCACCTAACCAAGTTTTTGTCTTTGATTTTCATGAGGAGTTGTTCAACTAGGACCGTGGTAGGTAGAGGTGAATATTGGATTGGTTTGGTTTGGATTTTGTCAAAATTTCAAATCCGATTGGATTTTCTTTTTAGATAATACGAATCGAACCAAACCGTTCAACATAAAGAACCAAACCAAACCAAACCAAACTAAAATGGTTTGGTTTAGATCAGTTTGGTTCTTACTTTTTTTGTTTTTTTACAATTATTCATAAATACTTAATTTACATCATGATAAATGTAACAAAATCTCGAAAAATTACTTCCCAAAATTGTTGGACTAATTTCAATTAATCTAAATATTCTAAAAAACACAAATTATAAATACAGACATGACAAATTTATAAAATCTTGTTATAATTATACAACCATAATAGTAACACAAAGACTCTTCCTATTCTTTCATCTTATTAAGTTTTAATGATAATTAAAGTCCAAATATATCATATATTATGTATTGGTTTGGATCGCTACAAAAATCTATTAAACCGAACCAAACCGTTATTAATTGATTTGGATTGGTTTGGATAAATGACGGTTTAAAAACTGAACTAAACCGGTTTTGTTTGGTTTGATTTGGTTTAGTTTGGACAATTGGTTTGATCATTTGGATTTGTTCACCCTTAGTGGTGGGAGTGTATTATTTAAACTTACAAGAAGGAAGACTCAGCTTCTCAAGTTGGTGTCCTGACCTCTGTCTCTTGTCATCCTCATGACGATCAGTCCTCCAGAAAAAGTCTTTTGTTCGGTCTCTCTTCTTGTGCTCTGATCATTTACTACTATATCCTTCATCTGAAATCTTTGTTGCACTAAACAACTCTCCAACGCTCATGTACTTTTGCGGCCGACAAGAAACTCAGTGTATGTACCAAGTGTCTTCTTGCCAAGTGACTATAAGAAGTTTTCACCTTTCAAACCAGCCATCATAGCAGTTAGTGTTACGTCGTCACTATAACCTTCTACATTCAATTCCTCACTGTAAAATCTCACTATAGTCTCAGAGGCTCTCCTCCGACTTCTGACGCACAGTTAAAAGGTGCGTGGCTGGTTTCTTATGATTCATTTCCACCAAGAAAATGAGTTATAAAAGATTGAATGAGGTCTTTAAAAGAAGATATAAACATTGGTTTGAGCTGCCTATACCACCCGTGCAAGGCCTCCTATTGTAAGGTGGAATACCCTGCACATAATAGCATCTCGGACTCCTTAGAACTTCATCCAGGTTTGAAACGTATGAACATGCTCGACTAAATCCTTTGAACCATCATATGTGGTCATAGTTGGCATTTTAAACTTGGTGGGAAGTTCCACCTCCATTATATCATAGGTGAATGGTCGCTCAGTTTGCTCAAGGAGATTTTCTAGTGCAAGGGGAGTCTTTCCTCGACACTCTTTCTCCATATGACCAAGTTGATCTTGGAGATTTTTCAACTCTGGCACCCAAGACTTAGCACTTTCACCAGTAGACTTCACAACATCTACATATGTCTTTCTCTTTTGATTGAGTACTTTTCGGAGGTCATACCTTCCTTTCATACTGGGATCCCTAATGCAAGAATACATATGGGAGGAAGATGAAGTTTCCTGAGTATTTAGCCTCAAGTTCTTCTTTGAACCACTCTTCTTATGATTCCTCGAATCTTCTAATATCCTTTATAGGATCTTTTCCTTTGCACTTCTTGCCTGGTTATTAGCGAGGGCTTGATGATCAGTTTTCTGAGTGAGAATTTCGAGTGCTTTGGCAAGATCTCGATTCACACCTCTCACTTGATCTTCTATGGAATCTACCCTTTTGACTGGCACGGGTGCATGTCTCACTACATCCAGGTTTTTAGCAATTTGTCTTTGCTCCTTAGTGCTTCGAGTTTGGTACCTTTTATTATGAGAACTACGGTTTTCACCGCGTCCTATACATCATCATCGTGTTGCTGACTTCTACGAATCATCCTTGATAGTAAAGCACTGAGTTATAAACTCTTCCCACAAACAGCGCCAAATTTTATTGCGTAAAAATGGTGGCCTTCCACGTAAGCAATGAACTTAGAAGATAGGATGGGTCGAAGGTCGTCCTCTGCACTAGAGGTGTTGCGTAGACGTAGGTGATGAGTAATGTATGTACCTACACAGAAAAAAATAGAGCATCGGTGTGGTGCCAGCCTAACATCCTCCGATGCTTATGTCAGAGTTAGTGTGCCAGAGAGAATTATAGTAGAATTGGTTACCTAATGAATGAATTTCTTCTCCTATTTATATAAGAAGAGGTTGATGACATCATCGTGTCATGTGTCGCATCAGGATTGGGTCATGTGTTACTTCTTAATTACGTGTCGCTTGCGATTTACATCACATGTCATTTACCAATCAGATACTTGTATTCGATCTCAAGTATGTAGGTCAGTGCTGGAGACTGCGTAGCCATGTCTTGTCAGGTGCGTAGACCTTATGGCCAGACACTGTGCTTAGATGATGTGCTCAGGTACTGTGCTTACATGATGTGCCCATGTATTGTGCTTAGACGATGTGCCCATGTACTGTGCTTAGACAATGTGCATAGACATTTTTGTCAAGTTATAAAATTTCACGTTCTATGTTATCAAATTTCACTCACAACATAAAAATCTCTCTCCCTTATTTATTTTATTTCAACTATTAGTTTAGTAACAAAACTGAAAAAAACAAACAAAGAAACTTACATGAACTTACAACAAAATGGACTTAGATGGGATTAAAAAAAAATGATGAAGAAAAACGATAAAAACACACGGAGAACACAATAAGAACCGGATAAATTAAGTGATGTTTAAATCAAAATCAAAGATTTCCTGAAAATTTAGTCTAAAGAGAGATAATGTAATAAAAGATAAAATGAGATTTTTCTATATGAAATCGTGAAAAAAAAGGCTACATTTAGATTTAAACAAAAATCTTGTTACATATTGAATTGATAGGTCTAAAAGTGACTATTATTAGAGTTAATCCTTTGATCTATTCATAAAAACAAACCGAAAATTTTAAAATCATTGAGACTAAATTTACATAAATTTAAAGAACCGAAACTAAATACTAAATCGAGAAAGGCCTCAAACAACTATATTTGTAATTAAACCAATATAACCCTAATAATAATTGGCAAAAACAAAAACAAAAACTTAGATATTAAATATGACAATGGGAAGATATTATTACTCACACTAGTAGCCAACCAATGGCAACCGTCCAGTTGGAATGAATCTATCAAAAAGTGATGACGAGGCACATTGATCGTTACGGTTGTTGCCGAAAGGCGTTGGAAGGAAAGAAGGAAGGGTTATGATAGCGTCCTTCTCATGGTACCATGTGGCCTGTAATTATCAAACACGTGGATCACATGGTTATGACACCTCACCACTTTTTTTTTTTTTGAAACACCACCACATTTGCTTTATATGAGGATATTTAACATTTTGATAATTGATCAAATGGTTATTTAATTAAGAAAAATTACTCTTTCACTATAATTTTATAGATAGCAAAAAAAAAAAAAATTAATTATTTTTTCCCTACTATTGTATAATGATGAATTTTATTATTTGATAGTTAATGGGTTGTTTCGAATTAGTGCTTGTTTTTAAAACAAAAATTAGTTTTAGAATTTTGAAATATTTATTAATTTGATGAAATAAAATTAATAAATTAATTGATGAAGGAAAATGTCCATTTTTTTTAAAAAAAAAAATACTATTAAAAAGGTTTATTTTTGAAAAATATCCTTGATTAAAGTTAGATGGTTCACTCTTCGTTTATTTAATTTCTATATTTTATCTAAAATCTTTTTTTTAAGACAATCTAAAATCTTATTTAATACAAGGGTAAAATGTAAATAAAACCTTTGTGGTTTTTTCCAAATATATGAACACCTCATGTAGTTTGAAAATAGTCAATTATACCTCTGTAGTTCCAAATTATTCTACTGAAACCCCTCTAAATTTTATTAATTTTCTTTTAGCCATAACCTCTAATGAGAACCCTCTCCTTCAACACTTTTTTTTTAATTATTATTTCAGAAACACCCCCACATAATTCCATTATATGAGGATATTTAACTTTTTTTTTTGAAGTAGGATATTTAACATTTTGATAATTGATCAAATGGTTATTTAATTAAGAAAAATTACTTTTCGTAGCAAAAATTTGTTAATTATTTTTTTTCCTAATATTGTATGATGATGAATTTTATTATATGATAGTTAATGGATTGTTTTGAATTAAAATTTGGTGGTTTTTTTTTAAAATTATTTTTAGCTTTAGGATTTTGAAATATTTATTAATTTGATGAAATAAAATTATTAAATTAATTAATGAAGGAAAATGTCGATTTTATTATTATTAATTTAAAATTATTATTAAAAAGTTTATTTAAAAAAAATTCATGATTAGAGTTAGATGGCTCTATGAATGGCAAAATTTGGGACAAATACGGATGTACACCTTCTCTAGAGAATATGTACTTGAATGTTAAGATTCTAAAATATTTATAAATGTAGACTATTTGTTGATGTCATGATTGGTGTCGGTATACCGTTTTTACGAAAATATCCTCTACACGAATTTAATTAGAGAGGCTATTTTTAGAGAATTAAATATAGAATGTTTTAATGTACTCTCTTTATGGAAAGTTGTAATTATATTAGTAATACAACATTCTACGTATTTAATAATTTTTTATCATTATTATAATATATTTTTATTAATTTTTTCTATATTAGAATGGTCAAAAATACTATTTGACGTAATTATACTCATAATAATTAAAAAAATATTTTAATTATATCAGTTTAATTTAAAATTATTCAATACATATATTAATAATATAATATATACGTATATAATAAATAAGAATAATTAAAAATATCATGATTTATATTTTTAAGTTATATATTTAAATAATTTTATTTCCAAAATCTTGACACAAAAATAAAGTTTATAGAAAACAAATTAAAAAAAATAAACAATAGACACTTCACGTGAGTGGAACCTTGTAACAGGAGGTAAAGTTTTGTTAGACTAACCAACGCACCATTGATAATCTTTACAATAAACCTTCAAAGTATTGTATCTATTACACAATCCTGTAGATAAGTAATGTACAAGTTAATTTTGAGAATAAAAATTATAATATGATAGAAAATATTGAATATGAAAATTATTAAAATTTATATTTCATACCTATTTAAAAAATAGGAGGAAAAAAAACATTCTACATAAAAAGTAAAAAACATTTCAATAAACAAAAACGTTTCAATAGATTTTGGTTATAAAAAAAAGTAAAATTTTAAATTTGTTAACATACAATACAAATGACACCAAATTAAAAGTAGATGAATTATTAAAAAAAATCAAATCTCTGTATTGTAAAAGAGAAAAAAAAAATTGTCAGAAATTAAAAGGGCGCCAAAATATTTTCTAAATGTAAATCTTTCAAATAACCAATTTGAAAACATAAATAGTATATTCAACAATTAATTAAAATGGAATTCAAAAAAAAAAAAAAAAACAATTAATTAAAATGAAAAAAAAATAATTAAAGAATTATTTGGTCTTCCACCACCTCTTAATTGAAGTTTAAGAAATCATTATGGAAATATTAAAACGTAATTCTAATGAAGCATTTAAGTAAGAAATTTCAAAAAGTAAAAAAAAAAAAAGGCTGAACTGGAAGAGGCTTGGTACTGAAACGTAATTCTAATGAGCTTGGTACGAAGATTGATAAAATGCTGAACTGGAAGAGGCTTCGTGAAGATGTCCGCAAGTTGGTCTTCAGAGGGTGTGAATCGAACAACGAGTTGGTTGGCTAAAACTTTCTCCTGTATAAAATGATAATTAATTTCAATATGTTTTGTTCGCGCATGCATAATAGGATTGGCAGCAATATAGATTGCGCTGACATTGTCGCATAAGAGAGTTGGTGAGCTAGGGAAGCTTGAAACATATTTCATTTAACATACTTTCAACCCAAACTATTTCTGCAGCATCATTAGCAAGGCCCCTATACTCAGATTCTGCGCTTGAACGTGAAACTACACGTTGTTTAGATGAGCTCCACGAAACTAAGTTTTGGCCAAAGAAAACACAATAGCCACTTGTACTTTTGCGATCATCAGGGCAACTAGCCCAATCAACATCGATGAAACAGACTAATGACATGTTTGGAGATTTGTGAAAGGAAATTCCAAGGTGAGCGGTACCTTTTAAGTATCGGAGAATCCTCTTAACTACAATCCAATGTGTAGTTGTTGGAGCATGAAGGAACTGACACACTTTATTGACTGCATAGCTCAAGTTTGGACATGTCAAAGTGCAATATTGAAGCCTACCCACAATACTTCTATAGGTGGAAGGATCTTCAAGCAAGTCCCCATCATGCAGGGATAAAATTGGACCTGATGACATGGGTGTGGCGATTACCTTACAGTCAAACAATTGAGCACGTTGGAGAAGATCGGTGATGTACTTTTGCTGACAAAGGTGGAGTGCAAAATGGATTCTTCTTGCTTCACTACCAAGGAAAAATTAAAGATTGCCAAGATCTTTTAATGCAAAAGTTGAATTGAGTTCACTAATGTAGTGTTGGATTCTTGATAAGTTGTTACCCGTGACAAGTATATCATCCACATAAACAAGGAAGATTGTGGTATTACCCTTGTCGTGAAGATAAAAAAAGAGATGCATCAGACTTGGAACTCGCAAAACCCCAACTCGTGAGACAGGAATGTAGTTTTAAAAACCACGCTCTAGGACTTTGCTTGAGGCCGTAGAGAGCTTTGTGTAAGAAGCAGACATGATTTGGCTTGAATGGATCTTGAAAGCCGGGGGGTTGTTCCATATATACTATTTCATCAAGTTCTCCATTTAGGAAGGCATTATCAACATCCAACTGTTGAATAGGCCAATCTTATGAGATGGCAAGGGACAAGATAATTTGTATAGTTGTTGGTTTAACAACCGGACTAAAGGTTTCAAAGTAATCCATTCCATACGTTTGATGAAATCCTTTTTCCACGAGACATGCTTTGTGTCTTTCAACATCACCATTCAGCTTTAGCTTCAACTTGAACACCCATTTGTAATCCACAATCTTGGAGTTGGAAGGAGGAGGGATTAAGGTCCAAGTCTGATTCTTCACCAAAGTTTCAAATTCATTTTTCATTGTCTGGTGCCATTGTGGACATGCTACTGCATTTTTAAAATGGGTTGGTTCTGTCATTGCAGGATCACATACCAACTTGGACGCACATAACCATGTCTTCGGTTTTGTAATGCCCGCTTTTAACCTGGTCACCATAGGATGAAGATTAGTGTGTGGTGGTGAAGCAAATGATATATCAACTATAGGCAGCTTAGAAAAGGTTTCATTTTATGGAATTAGAGCAGCAAGTGGATTAGGATTTGGACTTGGTGGTGGAGTTCGATTTGGTGAACACACACTATGAGATATTGTAGTTGTTGATGGAATTGACTCTTGTGAGGATGAAACAGTTTGTATAGGTATAATGGGCGGAATATTGATGATGGAGGGGGGAATGATCAAGATGAAAAGATTGGGTAGGAGTCAAAATAGGAGGTTTCTCCATGAAAGGAAATAATCACTCATAAAAAACGACATGTCTTGATATGTAAATTTTTCCTGTTTTACTGTTAAGACACAAATAACCTTTATGGTGGCTGCTATACCCAAGAAAAACGCATTGTTCAGACCGAAAAATTTAATTGATGTTTGTTGTATGGTTTGAGAAAGGATAAACAGCGCATCTAAAGGCCTTAAAGTGATGATAATTAGGTTTCCTATGATACAAGATTTTAAAGGGAGATTTAAAATTGAGAACAACAGTGGGAAGTATATTTATTATATAGGTGGCAGTTTGAAAAACATATGGCCAAAAAGAGGTAGGAGTTTTAGGTTGAGCAAGAAGTGATAATCCCATCTCAACAATTTGTCGATTTTTACGTTCCACCCTCCCGTTTTGTTCAGGGGTATGGGGACATGAAAGGCGATGGTGAATTCCATGATTTTTTAGGAAGGAAGATATAGTTCGGTATTCCCCTCCCCAATCTGATTGCAAGGCTTTAATGGATCTTTGAAACTGATTCTCAATGAGATTTTTAAATTGAATAAATAAAGGTAGTGTTTGATCTTTGCTATGAAGTAGATAAAGCCAAGTGAATCTAGTGTTATCATCAATAAATAAAAGAAAATATTTAGCACCATTAACAGCAGAAACAGAAGACGGTCTCCAAATATCCGAATGGACTAAATCAAAAGGCTTCATTGCTCTTGAGTTGGACAGTACAAAAGGTAATCTATGGCTCTTGGCCATTTGACATGACTCACAGACAATAGAATGACTCTTTCTAGGACTAGAAATACCGCAACTACTAAGAACTTTCTGAAGCACTTGGTAAGAAGGATGCTCAAGTTTGTGATGCCAGGATGACAAATTGTTGCTTGATGACACAAAAGTTGTAATGGGATTTGCAAGACTGTTAGCTACTAGAGAAGGATGACTATGATCGATGGAAGGTGGACTAAAGGAGTAAAACCATCTTCAAGGCTACCTTGGATTATTGGTTTTCTAGTCTGCAGGTCCTTCACAACAACAAAATAATTGTAAAACTCAACAAAGGCTTGGTTATCATTGCATAGTTTAGAGACATTGATGAGTTTCTTTGTAATATGAGGTGTGTGAAGAACACGTTTAAGATGAATAGATGAAAGAAAAACACTGCCTATATTAGAGATACAAATTTGCTTACCATTACCCATTGTGACTTGACCAATGCCATGGTATGGAATAGTTTGAGTGATAGTATTTAAGTCATTGTTCATGTGATGCGTAGCACCAGAATCCATGAGCCACTGGTCTACATTGGACGAGCTAGCAGCAACATTATTGGCGTTGTTTTGGAACTGTGGTTCCATACGATTCTGGAATTGATTGAAAAAGGCTTGGGGTCTATTGCCTTGTGGTTGGAATGACATGTTTTTTCGTTCATAACATACAAATGCAGTATGACCATATTTCCAGCAGATTTGGCACTGAGGTTTGTTTCCCCGTCCTCACTTTCCTTTGTTATTCCAATTGGAATTGTATGGTTGGGCCTTCTTGATTGTTGGGTAATTTTCCTGCAACGCTAGATTGATTGTTTTGAAACCCACTATTTTTTTTATATTGGTTAGGTTGAGATTTCCCATATTGCTGGAACGAAACATTAGCTTGAGCTACGATTAGATGATCCACCATGCTTTGTTTTTCCAAACGGAATTCATAGCTCAAAAGTAGACTTCGCACATCTTTAAGAGATGGTCGATCAACTCGATTTTGTATTGAAGTAACAAAAGGGTTATACTCTACCCCAAGTCCATCAAGAAGATGTGCAAGATAGTCATGATAAGAGAGAGGCTCACCAATTACGGATAACTTATCTGCAATTTCTTTAATCTGAAACAGATACTGTTGTACCGATATACCTTCCTTCTTCACCTCTTGTAGTTGAGATTTCAGCCCAGTTATTCTAGCTATTGAGGTTGACTCATAAACCCTCCTAAAAGCCTCTCATATTTTGACAGCAGTGGAGAAAGTTACTATCTCACCTAACTTGTCCTCTGTAAGAGATGAGTAAATCCAGCTCACTAAAAGCCTATTAAGTTTCTGCCAGTTCACAAAGAATGGGTTAATTTGGTTTGGGAACTCTTCAGTGAATCGAGGTGGGCATTGGACAGAACCATCAATGAAACCTTCTAACCCATTTGGTATTACGACATTAAGAAGTTGATTCTTCCACAAGAGATAACTATTTTCGTTCAACTTGTGAAATAATTTGAAGAATATGTTTTTCTCATTGAATCTCATGGCCAAAGACCGATATTTATACAAAGAATTAGGTCAAGAAGTAATATGAATATACAAAAAAAAAGATATAAAGCAAAATGTGGAAAAAATCAAAATTCGTAAGCCACCGTCGCGGCGGTGGACTCGTTAGGCGAAAGTCCATCGCTTCAGGGCGCCGCGGCGCTCAGTCACACCGCCACGGCACCCACCCTCGGGTTTTTGGCTTGGAAAAGCCAAAAACCATATTCATACTCACCGCCGCAGCAGCAGGCAAAAATCACTTTCTCGCCTAAAAATGATCCCAGCTTGAATACTCCCCCTCAAGTTGGAGCATGAAGGTCACAAATGCCCAACTTGCCAAGTAGAAATAGGAACGGAGCTTTGCCAAGCGCTTTAGTCAAAACATCGGCAAGCTGATCGCCAGTACGAATGTGAGAGGGAGAAATAAGGCCATCATGAAGAGCATCACGAACAAAATGTCAATCCATCTCGATGTGTTTTGTACGTTCGTGAAAACCCGGATTGGCGGCAATATGAATGGTTGCTTGACTATCACAATATAACGGGATCAGATCAGTAATATGAATATCAAAACAAGTTAATAAGGACTTCAACCATTTCAATACACATGTAGTAGATGCCATGGAGCGATACTCAGCTTCAACAGAGGAACGAGACACAGTCACCTGTTTCTTAGTCTTCCAAGAGATAGGAGAAGAACCAAGAAAGATGAAATAATCTGTCAAGGAACGACGAGTCAAAGGGCAACTAGCCCAATCACTTTCACAATGCGCAGTCAATTTAAAATCACAATCCCGATGAAGAAGGATTCCTCCCAATGCTCAATACGAGGATGGCCCATAAATTGAGCTAAGATGTGAACCGAGTAACATAACTCTGGACGAGTGATAGTCAAATAAATAAGGCGCCCCACAAGACGTCGATATTTTTCCGGATCATCAAGTGGAGGTCCATCAACAATGGCAAGATGATGATTTGTATCCATGGGGGTAGAAATTGGTTTGGCACCAAGAGCCCAGCCTTGCTGATAATATCCAAGGCATATTTTCTCTGAGAAAGATACAGACCATCAGATCCACAAGAAACCTCAATGCCAAGAAAGTATTTCAAGGCACCCAAATCTTTCATGTGAAATTTCTCACTCAATTGTCGCTTGAAGGAAGCAATTGCTTTAGAAGAACTTCCTGTAATAATCAGATCATCTACATAGATAAGGACATGAACAAAAACAGAGTTCTTCGAATAACTGAAAAGAGAATAGTCAGGATATGACTGAACAAAACCAATATCAAAGAGAGCAGAAGAGAGCTTTGCAAACCAGTTTCAAGGAGCCTGACGAAGCCCATATAAAGATTTCTGTAAACGACATACTTTACCAGTATGCTCAGAAGAAAAACCAGGAGGTAATTGCATATAAACCTCTTCATTCAAGTCACCATGAAGAAAGGCGTTATGAACATCCATCTGATAAAGCTCCCAGTTTCGAGCTATAGCGACAGATAAGAAAGTGCGAACGGTAACCATTTTCGCAACAGACGCAAATGTTTCGTTAAAATCAATGCCTTCAATCTAACGATTACCATGCACAACTAGACGGCCCTTCAATCGTTCCACTAAACCGTCGGATTTATATTTTATTTTATAAACCCACTTACAGCCAATTGCCCTCTTTCCTGGTGGAAGATCCCCCAAAGTCCATGTACCATTTCGTTCAAGAGCATCGATCTCTTCCTTCATCGTCTTTCGCCATCCAGGATCCTTAACCGCCTCATTAAAAGAGGTGGGTTCCTTGCCTGTCGTTATAGCAGCAAGAAAACAAGTATGGTTTGGAGAAAACCGATCACAATTTACATAATTAGCTAAGGGAAAACAAGTACCTGAGGATGATGATGATGCAGGAGTAGGTGATGTGATGGAGTTTCCAACTCGAACCGTATTAGTGATGCAATCATTCAGTCGACTAGAAACCCGTTTAGTATGATATCCATGGCCTTATGGAGGTGAGACAGTATGATGACCTTCATCCGTATCCCCAGGATGTGAAGGGGTCTCATTCATCAATGGTGCTTCAACTGGCAATATAACTTCACCGTTTTCCACATTACTTACTTCAGGTAAAATAGGAGTATCATCAACAACAACTATATTTTCACTCCCCCTTGGTACAATAGAGTCAGATAAAGGATTGCTAGCACCCGTAGATGACTCAATAGTAGAAAAAGGAAACACATCTTCACAAAAAATAGCATCACGAGAATGAAATAATTCCTGAGTGCTAAGATCATAAAACCGCCAACCCTTTTTACTAAAAGGATAACCCACAAAGATACATTTACGAGAGCGGGGACCAAATTTATTTGGAACACGAGGTTTATTCTTGACATAGCTAAGACAACCAAACACACGAAGCATATGAAACGAGGGAGGTGTGTTAAACAACAACTCATAAGGTGTTTTATTGCCAAAGAGTGGAGTGGGAGTTCAGTTAATAAGATAAGCAGCGGTTAAGATACTCTCACCCCAAAAGGAAGTAGGAAGATGAGCTTGAAAGAGTAAAGCTCGTGCTACATTCAAAATATGTCGATGTTTTCTTTCAACCCTCCCATTTTGCTGAGGTGTGTCAACACACGAGGTTTGATGTATGATTCCCAAACTGGCATAAAAGGCATGTAGTGAAGTAAACTCCCGACCATTATCGCTACGTAAAATTTTCACTTGTTTATCGAACTGTGTTTCCACCATCGTACAAAAGTTTCTAAGTAATTGAGGAACCTCAGATTTAACACTCATAAGAGAGACCCACACAGCACGAGAGCAATCATCAACAATTGTGAGAAAATAATGAGCTCCTGTGACGACCCGACCCAAATTCAATAATAAATATGCTAAAGCATAATAAGGCAGCGGAAGACTCGGTTTTAAAAGTTCATCATTAAAATTTCATTTCAAAAGAATCCCGGGATTCATAAAGTTTAGTAAAACTATCCTTTCAAAACATAGATAAATGTAACCAAATTATATAAAGTTTTACAAATATTCCATGAATATAAAACAATAAATCTAAATCTTAAAATCAAAAGAACATCTAGACCAATAATGCAAGGGTAATAGTCCATTTAACCGCCATCGCTAAGAATCGTCAAGCTCCCGATCCTCTTCCATTACCTGAAATGTTTTGGTGTGTAACACCATTAGCTACACTAGCTAGTGAGAGAAGAAATAGAAAATGAGTAGTTATTCAAAAACGGACACAACAACTCACTTGAGAGTTTTAAAACATTCTTTTCTCATTTTTGAAATCAAGTGTATCATTTATAAACCTCTTGTATCAAAACAAAACTACCTCACCTTTGAAGTAGCTAACATCAAACAATTTTTAGAATGTAGCCTTATGTGCCCTTTTCTTGCTTGGATCCAATAGACTAAGTACGCAAGTTAGAATATGGTCCAATTCTCAAGT
The DNA here is from genome assembly GCA_028015215.1 of Gynostemma pentaphyllum. NCBI lineage: Eukaryota > Viridiplantae > Streptophyta > Magnoliopsida > Cucurbitales > Cucurbitaceae > Gynostemma > Gynostemma pentaphyllum. Next base: position 34,480,240 of record CM051348.1, read on the forward strand.
AACAAGTAAGACTTGACTTACATAGCCAAAGTGCTTACTAGGTGATCACGGGTACACAACCCTAAGCTATAGTACGCAAGTATAGCCTCACCTTTATCCAGGGACCATAGCTACGCCCTTCGATCGTAGCGACAAGATAAAGGCACTAACGCTACATTCTCACAAACATGAAATGAAATCCTAATCTCTTTACTTGTTTGGAGCCAATAGACTAAGTACGCAAGTTAGAATATGGTCCAATAGGTGATCGCGAGTCGAAACCCTAAGCTATAGTACGCAAGTATAGCCTCACCTTCTCATAGAGACAAGCAAAAGGAAAAAGATTTCATTTCCACAATCACATGCAATTCTTGTTCATTCTTGGCAACACATGCCTAATTTCTCCATACTACCATAATGTCTCTCAATCCGTATGATTCATTTCCCTCTCATTACCCACTCTTAAACATAAACAGAGAATTTCCACATAACAATATTTGAGCATAAACCAGAAAATTCATATAACAATAAACGTATATAAATTCAGAAAATTCCCATGATGATAGTTAAATCATGAATGATGACATATACTTGAATGAAATGCTCATCCCACTAATTGGGAGCTCTCTACCTAAATGGCATTCATGAACAACATGTAAGATGACAATATGCAATAACATCTTTAATGCAAATCCATACTTAATTTATAAATAAAACTTGCAATTAAATGACATTTACTAAATAAATTATGATGCAATTTCATGGCTAGAACATATTATATAATTAAGCAATCAATTGACCTTGAAGGTCTATTCTCAAATACCCATCCATTTTCCATCTCTTAACTCACCTTTCTCAAATTCAATGTCCCAAACAAACAAGGTTAGTCAATTGAGTCGCTCAAACACCACCTACAATTTACAATTTAGATTTACATTTAAACACTATCCCAATACTAACAAAATAAATAAATAAATAAAAATATATATATATATAAAATATTAAAAACAGTTTCAAGTCATAGTCTTATATAAAATTATATAAATATATATTAAAACATTTATATATATATGCATAACAGTGAGCTTATAAGCCACTGTTATGCTTAAATACATATATAAGCTTATAAGCTAGAAAGCTTATACTTTTTATGTATATATATATAAAAGTAAAACCAAAATACAATGGTTAAACGGTGGGCAATTGAAAAGGGCGGTGGTGGAAAATTTATTGAAAACTTTAATGTAACATTATATATAATAACTTCAATAGAATACTATGTATATAATTAATAGTCAAGAATTTATAAAATTGAACAAAAGAAACCATGGAGGTCTACGGTTTTGATGAGAAAAGTGAACTTTCGGTTAAAGTAAAAAGAAGAAGACATTCCTCCATGTTTTCTCATCATGAAGCCAGATTTCAAATCCTTTAAAACCCAAAGAAATGGTATAACCATCAATGCTTTAAGTTTCAAATAGAGCCATTAATGGAGGTTTTCATACCTTGGGGGTTTCAACGAAAATAATGGATTTTTTTTTCCCAAAACCCTTGTGTCAAGGAGAAACCAACTCAACTTGAACAACCCACCAGAAATTTAGGAAGAGAGAAAATGTAAAGGGGCAAAATTTTGAAATCCCTCTTGTCTTCAAGTTTTGGCCCACGGTGGATTAGACTTGGAGGGGAGAAATAAATTACTTGCTCTTTTTTTTTAAGCAAACGGAAGAATAAGAAGGAAGAAAATAAATTTGTTGGTTTTTGCTTCCTAAGGCCGGCGGCTACATTTTGAGGAAGGAGGTGATAGTTCTCAATTTCCTTTTAGGTTACCTTCATCCAAGGGTTGGGGAGTGTTCCCTTCAAAAAGAACAAGATCAAGGGTCCCCTACTCCTCAATAAAAATAACTAACCATTAATTGTTTTAAAAAAAGTCTCAGTCAGCTTTCTCACAAAAATAATAATAATAATAATAATAATAATAAAAATAAAAACTATCAAGGCTAAAATTTTCTTTTTAATTAAAGGGTGATGTCTCAATTCCCAAAATTATAATTAAAAGATAACAAACCATTAAAATAAAATTTTCAACTAGAGACCTATCTCAATTTAAAATTCCAAAAGCATTTAAAAAAAGTCCAGGTCATTACAGCTCCACAACTAGAAGGAAGATTATAGGGACCCCATATATCACAATGAATTAAATCAAAAATATGCTCTGCTTTATTGCTACTCAAAGGGATAACATTTCTAGTTTGTTTAGCACGAATACAAATTTCACAAGGGGAATGAGAAACAGCAACATGACGACTTTCACTATTACTTGAAAATAAACTAGGTAAAGAAGACTCTATGCTCCATGACGGGTGTCCCAAACGTTGATGCCATAAATTCGTAGTTGGTTCCACACTTATCTGAAAAGCTTTCTGATGTTGAAGAGGACGGAACCAGTAAACTCCATCACATTGTTCACCCGCTTCAATCATTATCCTCGAAGTACGGTCCTGTATTATACATAGCTTATCAGTAAATGTGATCATATAGTATAAATCACGAAGCAAATGAGAAACTGATAAAAGATTGCAAGTAAGACTCGCAATATATAAGACATTATGTAGCTTCATTGTCTGATTCAAAGTGACAGTGCCACGTTTGCGAGCAAAAACTTGTTTTCCATTTGGAAGTCCAACTGATATAGGATCAATATCAACCAAGTCATAGAAGAAATTTATATTACTAGACATATGATTGGAGCAGCCTGTATCGATAATCCATAAATTAGAATCAACCGACTCACCATTCAACTTGTCATTCCAGGAAGTTGACCCTTTAGAACTATTCAGCAATTGCACAAGAGTTGTCCATTGATCGTCAGAAAGACCGTGAAGGCCACTCCTATCACTATTATCAAGTTTTGAAGTACCTGATTGCGTAGTAGTTACAGCATTAGCAACCAAACCACGCCCAGCACCTCGTCCACCTCCGTTTCTTCCTCCACCTCTTCCTGAACGACTGTTACCTCTTCCTTGCCCTCCATTATTTTTATTGTCTGCAACCCACCAATCTGGAAAGTCATGAAGTTGGAAACAAGTAGTATAGTCATGTCCAGTTCTAGAGCAATGTGAACACGACAAATTGGCTTTCGATCGATCCCCTCGATTAAATCCTTTTTCTTTATTAACCGCTCATTGAACTGCAAACCCAATTGCATCTGGTTTACTATCCTGCGAACGCGCTATAATATGATGGCGTTCTTCTGTCACAATCTTCGCAAACACTGTATTCAGTGTCGGTAAAAGATCCATCATCAGAATATTTGAAACAACATTCCTATAAAGAACAGAATTTAAGCCAACAAGAAAATCATAGACTTTTTCATTCTCCCTTTGTTTTGCAATGATTGACGCCGCTTCACAGTACACATTGGTATAATCGTGTATCTTTCCAGTTCATCCCAGATCTTCCCCAATTCATTGTAATAGATAACTACTGTGTTACCTCTTTGTCTGCAATTACTCAGAAGCGTCTTCAATTCATGAATTTGTGGACCGTTTCCAATTGAAAATCGTGTCCTTATATCATCCCACATGTCTTTCACATCATCCAGTTGTGGAACCGAAGATCTAAGTCCTGGATCGAGAGTATTGTGGATCCATCCCACAAGAGTTGAATTGACTGTCACCCAAAGATTCTCCTCGGCTGATCCTGGCACCGGCTTCTTTATGGTTCCATCAATGAACCCTAACTTATTCTTAGCGCGAAAATTGTTTCGCATAGATCGTACCCATTCATTATAGTTATCACCACGAAGCACAATTGGGCACATTGTGATTTGTGGTCTATCTGAGGGATGAAGATAATATGGAGAAGAAGAATCCAAAGGTTTTACCGACCCCATATTGGAATCAAATAGTTTCTTCTGAGCTTCTTCTTCCGTGTCCATCAAAGATCAATAACCTGCTCTGATACCATGAAATAATTTGAAGAATATATTTTTCTCATTGAATCTCATGGCCAAAGACCGATATTTATACAAAGAATTAGGTCAAGAAGTAATATGAATATACAAGGAAAATATACAAAGCAAAATATGGAAAAAAATCAAAATTCGTAAGCCACCGCCGCGGCGCTCAGCCACATTGCCGCGACGCCCACCCTCGGGTTTTTGGCTTGGAAAAGCCAAAAACCATATTCAGATTCACCGCCGCGGCGGCAGGCAAAAATCACTTTCTCGCCTAAAAATGATCCCAGCTCGAATAACTTGACAGACAAAGAAGTTGAATGGGGAAGGGAGGGCATGTCAAGTTGAAGTAGGGGAAATTGTTGGTTTATTTGTGGAAAGAGAGGTTGGTTCAAAAAAGACGGGTTCACATGAGGAGTTTGAATCGGTTGTTGTCTTTAGAAACCAGGAGGAGTGGAAACTGGTGGTGTTCCATGAACAGGTGTATTTGCTTGAGAAGATGAGTTAGCATTGGTGGTTGATGACCCAGATCCAGATGCCATTGAAGGCTTTGCAAAGCTCTGATACCAAGAAAGTTTGTGAAAAGATAGGAAAGACAGTAGGTGGCTGTGATGGAAAAAACCCTGCTACACTTCTTGAGTTAGCAAGAGCAACATATATTATTTATATAAAAGATTAAAAGGAGAAAACAACTCACGTGATGACCATTGGAGAGACCTAACCTTACGTAAAAAACATCATTAAAAGGCATGGGAGAGCTCAAGAGTAGAAGGCTAGACTAGGGTAATTAAAGGATAGTAAAAAGTACAAATTAAATATTATCTTTATCAATTTCTTGTGTGCGGCCTGACTTGATTGTGCCGGGGAATCCCCCGTTTTAACGGTTTGGGTTTGAGGACCGGAGGGGGGGGGAGAGTCTTAGGTACGGGGATGGGAATACATTCACTGCCTCGCCCCAACCTCAAATCCGATTTTTTATTAATATCTTATGTATTTTTTTACTTTTATCTTTATTTATTGACAAAAATATATAAACTACGGTTATATTAAATATTTAAACTAATAATTATAAAAAATTTAGTATTATGTTTTTAATATATATTTTAAATATATAATTTAATTTTTATTTTATTTTAAATGAAATTATAAATATAAAACGGGGAATCCTGGAACTCGCCCACGATTCTCTGATTAGTGGTTAGGGTCAGGAATAATGATTATAAATCCCTACTGATTAGGGGACGGGGAATGCATCCTCGACCTTACCTCGCATCGTTTCCATCCTTAGATGGCTCTCTCTAATTATTTTTAATCTTCATTTATTTAATTTCTACATTTTATCCAAAATCTTATTTAATTCAATATACTTTGTTTCCATTTCTCTGCAGCTTCTTTTTAATAGTTTGGGGTTATTTTGGTAAATTTTCTAAAAATGTGTTTAAAAATCGTTTTATAGTTTATTCTTAAAATATGTTTTGTATTTTTTTTCTTTTTTAAATTTAAAAATTGTGTAGAAAGAAAATTTTTATTTCAATATTTTTATTTATTTATTCTATATATTAAATTTAAAATATTACATTTTAAAATTAAATTATATATAAAATACAGTTAATAATAATCTAAGAGTAATTATTTTTTAGAAAAATTAAAGAAAACAGTATATAGTAAATTTAATAACAAAAATTATATTTCAAATTTACATAAAAAGTAAAAAAATAATGGATATTGATAAATATAAAACTTCACTCTTGACTGTTACATGTAACTCATAGTCAACAATATGTGTCCATAAAATACAAGAAAGGGATAAATTTGTTAGTTAATTAATGTTTGTTTAGGGAGAAAAAAAACCAATGATTCTTTTTAAAAATAGATATATCATTTCAAACTTATAATACGAAACAATAATTCGGTGAGGTTTTGTTACTGATTGTAAGGAGATTAGAAATCTCACTATGTAAGTTATTAGAAGCTAAAGCTATTTTCGAAGGATTACAATATGTGGTTTTTTCTGTTGGGATTTATACCGTAGAATTTGTGATTTGTAATATAATATTTTATGAATGAATAAAAGTATGATTTTAGTGAATTTTGTGCAATTTAGTGATTGTCGATATTTTTTAATATTCAAACAATAATAAGGAAAATTTCAGAGTTACTAATTCTGTAATCTTGACTAATATGAGAAGTAGATCTAGTTCAAGATAGTAACTCAAATAGTGTATAGTAAATGAATACGGTTTGGAAATCTTAATCTGGAAGCACTATTGATATTATTCATTGATTTGATCCAAATCATTAGCATTGTTGATATGCAAGTAAAAGTATCAATATAATGAGTTTATATAAGACTGGACCAGGATAATAAATCAATTCCTAAATAACACCGTTATAGGAAACGATTACATTATCAAATTAGGTTGTTAAGATTGATACATCTCAATCCTGGGTATGTTATGAACTCACATTGATGTAGTCTTTTCCTTTGTTCACATGGTTGAGAGTGATTTATTGATACACTTGATAAACTCTGGTTTTGGGGGAAATGACTAAGTTAATGCTTGGAAACATTACTATACAAGATGGAATTCATAACTTTTCTAAAAGGGTAAAATACGTTTTTGGTCCCTATAGTTTCACTTTGGTTTCATTTTCGTCCCTGTACTTTCAAAACTGACTTTTTTCGTCCCTGTAGTTTCCAAAACCCACTTTTTCCGTCCTTCTGTTAACTTTTCCGTCTGGGACATAAACGGCTGCTGAAGTGGCATTTTCCTTGCTTATGTGGCATTAAGTTGTTGGCACAAGTAAATGATGTGGCATAAACTGAATTAGAAATCAGATTTAGTAACTAATTGAGAAAAGAAACTGCCTTGCCCTAAATCGAAGGAGAAATCACGAAGAGAAGCACGAAGCACGAAGTGAAGCAGGAAGTGAAGCAGAAATCGAAGGAGAAATCGAAGGAGAATTAACGAATCGAAGGAGAAGTACGCAGTAGGTGAGTAGCAGCGAAGTACGAGTATCGAAGGAGAAGTATCGAAGGAGAAATTGTAAGTATTCTGATTAACTCTAAATCTGAAATTTCTGAACTGATTTGGGTATCACAGTGCTGTGTGGTTTCATTACGTGAAACCTGGAATGGAGATAAGTAATGATTTCTGTATCAAACTTTTTCAAAACCCTAGTATAAATGTCATTCAAGTGATTCATGTATGTGATTTCTATGCAGGAAAATGGGTGATTTAAGTGAATATTGTTTTCTAGTCATTCACTACAATGGAAGAATGGTGTATGCACCTCAGATGGGATATATTGGGGGGAGAGAAGAGGTTGTGACATACGAGGTGGATAGACTGTCCCTTATAGAGCTTGGAATGATAATGATTAGGCTGGAGGTCTACAATGCTGTGTGGTTTCATTATGTGAAACCTGGAATGGAGATAAGTAATGGATTTCACTGCTTGTTGGTTGATGAGGACATCCCTGAAATGGTTGAGTTGATCAAGGAGGACAGATTTATACACATATATGTAGAGCACAACCCTAATGTGGAGTATGCTGAAGTAGTTGAACCAATCACCACAATTCGTGAGTTGCCTCGTCTGTGTTGGTATGACAGTGAGGCTGAGTATGGATATGGAGATGATGAGAAGGAGTTTGATGATGAGAAGGAGTGTGATATTGAGTCTCAGACCAAGGAGTTTGAAGTACTATCATTAGAATGGCCAAGTCACGCCCCCCGGTCCCTCCACAATCTCATCCTTGCAACAATCCACGGTCCCCCCTTGCAACATTCCCCCATCCCCCCCATTGCCACATTCCCCCATCCCCCCCCTTGCAACATTCCCCCATCATCTCCTTACAACATTCCCCCATTCCCTCCTTGCAACAATGAAAATGAAAAACAATTTTCTCCCCCTCATTGGACCCCTCCTATTGATGAACAATTTGCTTCCCCTCATTGGTCCCCACCGAATGAGGAACCATTTTCCTCTCATTGAACCCCTCCTATCAATGAACCATTTTCCCCTTATTGGACCCCTCCTTACACTAGATCATACTCCCCTCCTATGAATGAAAACTGGGATTTGTCTCATGTAGTTGGGGAAGAGAGGGCTGCTGAATATGGAGAAGAGAGAGGTGTTGTATTTGAGGAAGAGGGAGGTGCAGAATTTGAGGAAGAGGGAGGTGCAGAATTTGAGGAAGAAGGATGTGCAGAATTTGAGGAAGAGGGATGTGCAGAATTTGAGGAAGAGGGAACTGGGGAGTCAAGTGAGTCAGAAGAGGCTGGGGAAGAAGGAGCAGAATCTGGGGAGTCAAGGGAGTTAGAAGAAGCTGGGGAAGAAGAAGAGGGACCTGAATTACAAGGAGGTGCAGTATCAGATGCTTCTGCAGATTCTGATATTGACTTGAACGAGGTTCTAAATTTTGAAGGAGATGTAGAGTCGACGTATGCAGCTTCTGATGACTTAAATACTCCTCCAAACTCATATGGTGAAAGGGGACCTAATTATCCAAGCTTTAATCCGAAAGTTGACATGAAGGATGTAGCTTTGGAGATTGGTATGAGGTTTCCAACAAGGAAGAAGTTGAAGACTGCCATCAAGTCGTATGCTGTTAATGGAGCCTTCAATGTGAAGCTTGTAAAAAATGATAAGGTCCGCGTGAGGGCTGTGTGTTCTGGGGATTGTACATGGAAGCTACATGCTTCTCGGGTTCAAGGTGAGCCTGAAACTTTCCAAATCAAAACGTACGTAGAAGAACATACATGCCCTAGAGAGTTCAACAACAGGAACATGAATTCGTCATGGATTGCGAAGAAGTATATGAATAGGTTTCGAGTACAACCCAGATGGAAGTTGCGTGAAATCCAAGCGAGTGTTAAAGCAGATTTCTTTGTCAATATTTCAAAAGCACAGGCCTATCGTGCTAGAGCAAAGGCTTTGAAAAAATTGAATGGCTCATTGGAAGAGCAGTTTCGTAGGTTGAGAGATTATGGTGAAGAATTGCTACGTACGAACGAAGGGTCGACTATGAAGATTGTGACTGATAGGGTGAATGAGGATACCCCCCCTGTTTTCAAAAGAATTTATGTGTGCTTGAAATGCTGTAGAGACAGCTTTCAATTTTGTAGACCATTGATTGCACTGGATGCTTGCCACTTACTAGGGCCATGCCAAGGGCAGTTAATGGCAGCGATGGGGGTTGATGGAAATGATGGTATATGCCCTATAGCTTGGGCAATTGCTGAAGCAGAAACTAGGGACTCATGGACATGGTTCCTCAAGCTGTTGGAAGATGACCTAGGTAGTTTCAGAGCAAGGGGAGTCATATTCATTTCAGATAGGCAGAAGGTATGTTCCATTCAATCACTTCTATTCTCATCTGGTTTACTTCAGTTACTTATAATCCATTACTTATATTCTCATCTACTTGTGACTGCTTCTGTTGATTTTGCATTGATTAAGGAGAATGAATGTTGAGCAGTGAAGGTTTCAATAATGGTCCCTCTGAGGGACCATTATTGAAACCTTGTCTGCTCAACATTCATTCTCCTCTAATTGTGTTAATTGCTTCTGCACTTGATTGCACATTGATTTTGTGGGAATAAATGGTGTGCAGATAAGGTTTCACTAATGGTCCCTCTGAGGGACCATTATTGAAACCTTATCTGCACACCATTTATTCCCATCTGCTTCTGTCCATTACATCTGGAATTGATATATCCTTGTTTATTCTGCAAATATTGGTTAACGGAAAAGGTTTCAATAATGGTCCCTCATAGGGATCATTAGTGAAACGTTTACTGTTAACCAATATTTCTCTTCTGCTTGTGTTAATTGCTTCTGGACTCTATTTTACAGGGACTTGTACCCACGTTTGAAAATGAGTTTCCAGATATTGATCATCGATATTGTGCAAGACATTTATATGCAAATTTTCAGAAACAGTTTCGAGGATTGCTTTTGAAAAACTACTTTTGGAATTCTGCTTCAGCTACAACAAGGGTTGAATTTGACTTATGGATGGAAAGGATTGGAAGGTTAGATATTAATGCCTTTCAATATCTCAACAACATACATGCTCGCTATTGGTCCAAGCATGCCTTCGGGCCTGAATTGCACTGTGATATGCTGCTGAACAATCTCTCTGAAAGTTTCAATGCAATCATCAAGGAAGCCAGAGATAAACCTATAATTCAATGCTTGGAAATAGTTAGGAAGCTTGTAAATAGTAGGATTACGAGGAAGATAGCACAATATAGGGCATTAACTGGACAATTAGGACCAAGAATCAAAGACAAGCTTGCAGAGATCAATAAAAGGTCACGGTTTTCAGTGCCAACATGGCATGGAGAGCAGATGTTTGAGGTTGAGAAGACGAGAGAACAATATGCGGTTGATGTAGCTCAGAGATCTTGTTCTTGTAGAGCATGGAACTTGACAGGCATACCATGTGAACATGCCATAGCTTGCATTTTATGGCTAAAACTTATTCCAGAGGATCTAGTTGATACTTGCTACCACAAATCAACTTTAATCAGTACTTACTCCTGCTTCATGTACCCTGTTAGTGGAGCACATACATGGCCTAAATCATCTTCTGAACCTGTGCTACCCCCTTTGATTAGGCGTCCACCCGGTAGACCGAAAAGGTCAAGAAGAAAGAGCGTTAATGAGGCTTCGGCATCAACACACAAACTGAAGAGGCAGTTTGGTTCAGTTACATGTAGTAAATGCAAATCACTTGGTCATAACTCAAGATCGTGCAAGGGGCCAGTCAAAAAGAGAACCCAAACACAAGAGGCTCATACATTCATGGGGTTCAATATTCCAAATGTAAGATATTAACTCCATTAAATTCATATTCTGCTTCATCTTTAACTAATCATACAAAGTTATGTATATGTAGGATGTGCCTCTCTTTGACCAAGGATCTGCATCTGGATGTGCTTCTAGACCTGAAAGAGGCAGGGGATCAAGAAGAGGTAGAGGAGCTAAAGGATCTGCATCTGGATCTGGTAGGGGAGCTCATATGGCTGCATCCGAACGAGAAGGGGGAGCTGCATCTGAAAGAGGGAGGGGAACTGCCTCTGGATCTGCATCTACATCTGGATCTGCAGCTGCCTCTGCCTCTGCCTCTGGATCTGCTTCTGCATCTGGACAAGGATGGACTGGATCTGAAAGAGGAATAGGCCGCACGTTTCTAACAAGGAGAAGGGGAAGAAGGGGAAGAGGAACTTGAAGAATCCGCTGCTATATTTATGCAGATTTTGCTGATAGATTTGCAAAATCTGATATTTACTTTTGATGGATTTGATTTTGAAGAAACTCCTGCTATATTTATGCTGTTTGTTTTGATTTAGAGATTGGTTTTAGGGATATCAAAACCAATCTGCTGTTGTTGAAGTTGTTGAATTTAGGGATTGTTTTTAGGGATAGCAAAACTTGTTGAAAGGATTGTTTTTAGGGATAAACAACAAAAACCAATCTGCTGCTATAATATTTATGCTGTCTTTTTTTTGTTGGTGAACAATTGTTAATATGTATGGAGGACCACATCCTTATTATGTGTGAAAGATTCTCTTTTATCTTTATCCTCAAATTCAATGGTCAAAGCACCTTTTGTGTGAATCAAAATATTCTCTTATGATATTTACCTTTCTATTTTGAATTGTACAAAGTTACCATTGATATCACAACTACCAAATCAACCAGATTTACCAAATCCAATCACATTTACCAGGGACTAAAACTGCATTGATTCAAATTAAGAGCAGGTGCCAACAACCAGGGACTAAAATTGAATTCATTCAAATTAAAAAAAGGGACTAACAACCAGGGACAAAAAAACTGCATTCATTCAAATAACATTGTCCATTTCCATTGATACATTCCTACTCACCTTACAAGTTCATACATTCAAATTAAAACCAGGGACTAAAACAAAATTCATAACACATGAACTAACTGTTGATCATTTGCAATACATTGAACATCCCAAATACATGCTCATACTCAAACCTACACCTAAAATCATAGTTATGTAACAGGCCCTTTTCCATTTCTTCAGGTTCTGATTCTTCTTCTTCAACTTCTGAACTTAATCCTTCAACTTCTTTATGACCACCATTTCCCGATCCATGAACTCCGCATCATACCAAAGAAAAAACCCACAGCCTGTTGAACCTCCCTATCAAGAAATATGAACAATCACAGATTACAGAGTTATATAATTTTAGATTAACAAATTACAGATTTTTAGATTAAAGAAATTTATCTTACCCTGTAGTTAGCACAACCAACAAATCTTCGCCCTGGGTTTGCATTTGTCCACGACGTCTGTAACCTACCTCGAACTCCACAATAGCACGACACCAATCTTCGATTCAGATTACTCCTCCTTGAATCATCGATTGAACTCTGATTCGAGGAATCCAGACTATTTTGCGTCGACATCTGCTTGCTCGACTTCAAAGCCTTGATTCTCCACTGCTTCGTCTTCGTCTTCCTATTTCCTTCAAAGTTCAGTTCGTCATCGTCCGTTTTCGTGAGGAAGATGAACTTCAATCCATTTGCCCTAGCGTGAAGATGATGGTGAAGCTGATTAACCCTAAAACTTATTCATATATGCCACATGTTGTCATTTTATGCCACATCATTTACTTGTGCCAACAACTTAATGCCACATAAGCAAGGAAAATGCCACTTCAGCAGCCGTTTATGTCCCAGACGGAAAAGTTAACAGAAGGACGGAAAAAGTGGGTTTTGGAAACTACAGGGACGAAAAAAGTCAGTTTTGAAAGTACAGGGACGAAAATGAAACCAAAGTGAAACTATAGGGACCAAAAACGTATTTTACCCTTTCTAAAACTATGAAAGTGTTAGTGTGGCACTTTACTAACTTAGAAACTTTAGTTAACTATGATTCAGTACTTAAACATGAGACCTCACCTTCTCATTGGCCAGAGAAGGACTTATTCTATAATTAGAACTGTAGAAACATGTTCATTAGAAAATCATCGGGTAAACAAAGATAAAAGAGATAATTACAAGGTTAATAAGATAATTTGACCCAGTTGTAATTATGAGATTGTCATGTGAAGGATATATCAAATAAACTTAATAATGAATAGACATAACTCATCTATAGTGAGGGGAGTTCAACTTAGAGTTTATAGTGGAATTACCCTAAGTTTATAATTATTAATATTTAATATTTTCAGCAATTTATATATAAATTGGAAAAGATTATTTTAATTTTTTCTAATTATAAATACATAAAATAATAAGACAAATATTCAAATAGTAAAAGATAGAGTTGAAAAATATCTTCCCTTATTTTATTGGTAAAATCGACAACATGGTGCTATTTGGGAGGAGGGAATTTTTCAATTTTTTATTAATTTATTTTAAGATAGATAGGAATATTAATGAGATTGATATACCAACTCTTTTCTTATAAATAGGATCATTTGGAGCTCATTATTGACATAACCTGAAATTTTTCAAAAAATCTCTTCTTCATCCTCTCCCCTCAGCCGATTTTGGCTAGAAAAAGAAGAATAATTTTTCTTCTTCTTCTTTTATTCTTCCAATTCGATTCCAATAAGTGGGGTTGGTTTATAATCGGGTCATACCGTTGAAGGCTTGATGCTGCAAAGAAACCTCCAACATTATTCTCCATATTTTCTACAATATAAGTTTTCAAAAACCTTAATTTTTGAGTTTAAGGTTTGATCACAATTGCATGATATTAACATATCCTAAATTAAATGTTAATTGATATACTAAATAAAGTCCGCTAATTTAGTAACGTAGTTCCTTCATCTTCTCCCATTAGCTTGGTGGTGGAGTCTAATTGCTCGAAGGTTATTCATCTCTTAAACTTTTTTTCTATTGACGTAATCAAAATTGATTATGTTATTTCAGACATCAGATCTATTTTCAATTCTTTTATCAATTGCGAGTTCTTGCATACTCATTGTTTCAGGAGTTGTTTTGCTCATCAACTAGCTAAAAGAGCTGCAAATTTGGGATTTAAAGGCTGGTGGAAGATCGTTTTCCCTTGAATGGTAGAGCTTTTTAATTTGTAGTTTTTATGTTTTGTTTTTTCTGTTATGTATCTTTAATTTATAAAAAAAACACCATTTACAAAATGTCAATTTGATAAATTTGTCCCAAAACACCCTAACACATCAAAATATAATGACCTTTTATACAAATAGCAAAATTAGACTAATATTTATAAAATAATTGTCCAAAAAAATATTTACAAATATAATTGAAAGCCCAATTCATGTATTTTTACAAAAAAAAAAAAAGTCCCTAATTTGAGGGGCACAATATCACAAATTAATTATTATGTAAATCACTGATTTATTGTTTTATATATAAATCATAGATTCACTAGAAACATACCTCAACACAAATGATCTTTAAGTGGTCCATCAGTTTTGGTGGTTGTGTCTATATGGTCTCTGAGTTTCAATTTGTGTCCAAGTGGTCCCTGAGTTTTGAAATTGTTTCTATTTGAAACATGAGTTTTCAATTTGTGTATAAATGGTCCCTGGATTATTAGAAATAACTTTAATTGGTCCTTAATTTATAAATTTCTTAACAGAATGTTGACTTAAAGCTGACCTAAAATGTTTATTTGGCCAAAATACTAACATGAGATTAATTATTATTTCAAATCTTAAGTATGGATTGATGAAAAATTTGAAATAATATTCAATCTCATGTCATTATTTTGGCCAATTAGACATACTATGTCAGTGTGTTAAGTCTATATTATGTTAAGAATTTAACAAATATGTTAAATTAATTACTAATTAAACTTATTTTTTATAATTCTTGAAAACTCAGAGGCCATATACACACAATGTCAGACCACTTAGACACAAATTGAAAACACGGAGACTAAATAGACATGACGTACAAAACTCAGGGACCAAATGCTGGGGTTTCTGCCCTAAATCTTATGTAATCCATTTAACTATAAACAAATAAAGGAATTATTTAATTGGTAATATTTACATTATCATTTATTGTTATATAATAAACGTAATCCATCATAAGATCCGGATTTACTTATGATAACTTAAGGTGAACATTGAATGTTGAAGATTCACTTAAGTTGTAACTCAAAAGGTCTGTGGTATTATGAATAAAGGTTGGGTGCCATATTTCTGGTAACACCACTAACACGGCCCACTTGTAAAATGATACAAGTAATCTCATCCAGATCATTCATGTAAAGACATGTGAGTGGGGATGTTGCTTCAATAGAGATTGTAGTAGACTAGACTAAGATGTACTTACTGTCTTCTGGTAAAAACGTTCAGAAAGACACTTTGTGTATCAATCAGTTGATTATGTACAATTGATCTTAATCTTGAGTGAATTATGAACTCTTGTTTGCAAGAGATAAACTATTGATTTGCATAGGTGACAGTGACTCAATATAGTTCGCTCAATATGCCTCCCACTTTGGGGATTGCATCTTACTTATAGCTGGGAACGTAATTACACAAGATAGAAATTCACTCTTTTCTTAATATAAGGAAATTATATAAGTAGTTCTCTTATGAACTGATTTAGGGCTTGAACAGTAGGGATACATATTCCTCTGATCAAGGAACTAAGAAAAGACGCATAATGGAGATTATGTAAGGTTGTTCATTAGAGAATCTATAAAGACCCGACTCGTTAAAATAAAATTAAATTGATAACGCAAGCGGAAGACTTGAAATAATAATGGAAAACCTGTAAATCAATAAAACATCCTTTCATTTCAAAATGAAATCCAAAATCCTTAAGCAATCAAATATGGGAAGCGCTTCCCTTTTCATAAGTTCAAAATCTAAGATAAGATAAGTTCATAATCCAGAAATTCGAAGAACGAATAAACATAAGTAATAATGCTCAAGGGAGAGCTCAACAACTCAAAAGAAAATAAACGGATAAAAAGAAAGTGTCACGACACGAGCCGTCTGACTACACAAATTCTAGTCCATCCATTATCATCTATCCAGAACCATGTCGCACCAGCTCCACGGCCACGACCGCAACCACACGTACCTGAAAGTGTAATATCATGAGCGGGAGACCCAATGAAGATAAATTGAAAATAAAGTAGCTTTAGATCCCAAATAAAGTAACTTTTGTAATATCATAAGTGCGATTTGTAATTTAGACAAACTTAATTTACAATTATCCCTTTACTTAATTAATCCGGCAATGATATCCATTGTAAGAGATGGCCTTGTGTGGTAAACCTAAAAATTTATGTGGATTGGGCTTCAAAGACTTGGTTGCTTTTGACCAAACTCTTCATCCAAACAAGTCTGGAGGATGTCTTTTTGTTGTCTTTGTTTTTAAATTTTAAACTATTATTTAGATTGAAAAATAGTTTAAAATTTTATCTTATAGAAGACAGAGTCACAATTATCAGCCTAGCTTATTAAAATTGTAGCAATAATTATACAAATTTTTTTCTAATTTTAATGGTGTCAGGTTCAATTTGACAAAAATAAACTATAAATTAATTCATTAAATGATTTTTTTTACCTAAAAAAAGAGATGCCTAATTCACCATTAAAAAATCCTCCCAGGTACTTGGAAAAGTAAACTTAGGTACTTGATCTTACTATTAATAAATAAACAAATGATAACAATGGATAAGATCAAGCACAAATGGACATGCTTGCACCAAACAAAAGGAATCTTTCTCACATTCTTTGCTTTTTGAAAGAAAAAAAAAGGATTAGGAAAATATTCCTTGGGACCTGAATTTTATTGCAAAAATAGTTACATCTTGGAGAGATATCTGGGATTTGCTTCTCAAAAAGATCTTTACTGTTTTCAAAGATCTTTTTTTTAAATAATAAAATTATTATTTTATTACGGATTATTGTTAAAATACCTACTTAAAAGTTGAACAAGTCAATGATTTATGCAAAGAAAAGAAGCCAAAAAGGGTTCACCTAAAAAGCCAGCCATTCAAATCCATTTTCAAAAGGTTTGAAAGTTTAGCTTATGTTATTGATAACCATTTTCAAATTATTCAAACCAAACATGATTTGAAAAGCTACCCTTTTTAAAGAGGTCAGTTTGACACCTACTTCATACAATTAATGCAAAGGGTTTAGCTTCATTCAAAGGTAAAAGTGGTGGCATTGTCAGTTTGACAACCACTTCATGCAATTAATGCACTGGTTTCATTAATGCCTTTCCTAATTCCAATCAAAGCGGTCCTGAAACTATCACGAGTATCCGAATCAGTTTACACATTTTGACTAATTTTACAAGACAACTATACGACCCTATAACACTTGACATCGAAAAGTTCGTTGAAGTTGCTTCTAATTTACACTACACAACCATATTTTACTGTATTCTATTAATGCATCAAACAAGATTTCATTTTAGGCCAGTAAGCAGCAGAAGGTAGATTACTGGAAAGAATCTCAATCACCACATGGTGTGTTTCATAAGATCCAATTGCAAAATGAAAGCTGTTAACAACTAATTAACCTTTGTTCATCTAAAAAGTAAAACAAAAACAGGAAATTAGAAATTAGATAGCAACTTTAACATGCAAATAACACCAGAAGAGGTGGACAGAACTTTGAAAAAAAGAAAATGCAAAGAGCATGAAACTGTAAGAGTCATCATCACCTTTACAGTATGGTGCATACTACAAAAGCAGAATTAGCTTAACAAAAGAGTGAAGATTGCTGCATGGAAACTTTTTGATATTGTACATTTATCTACCACAAACATTTCGGTCCCATATGTTAGATCTTAATCTGGAATCTGATCGTAATCTCCGTTTTCTGGAGATTGATGGCCCGTTCTTCCTGCAAAAAAGTTCTCTCTTTCAGTCCTGTTATTACTCATTTTCATCCCCATATACCACGGGTTCAGATAACAGGACAGATAAAAAGAATTGTCTGCCTTTTAGATGGTAAAATTGTTTTACCTGTCAAATCATAGGGAGCAGCATTTGAGGCATCCAGACCAGTCCTCCAATCCGTGGGCCGTGGAGATGTCAGATTCACTCCCCGGGATTGAAGCAAGAAATGACTCTCCCCAATACCTTGATGATCATCATTTCCTCTGACTTGATTGCCGCCAGATGAGTCAACAGTTGAGCCATAACGTAGACCTGATATCGACGTCCCACCAATGGGTGAGGGCAACTTGCCAGCAGAGGCATCACCTTTTACACCACCAACTTCCTTCTTGGGGTCAATTACAAATGTACCGACAATTACCTATTGATGGAAATGCCCAATGAGAAGGTATTATGCAGGAAGACTTTAAGCAAGAGAATAATAAATAAATAAAACTCTTTTAGCCTACTAAATAAAAGCTACAGGAATGTAATAAGACATTCAAGCATTTAAAATGCTCTAAGCAGTGTAGTCAACATAAAAGACTCCTGTCCCCTTCCCATGCTAGAAAATTGACGGAAATCCCACTTTCTCTATCCGGTGCCCAGAACAACACATTTTCGGGAAGTGACAAACTATATATAATCTCTTGATGATATACCTGTACGGGGCCAGCAGCCTTCAATGGTCCACCAACTCCCCCTCCTACGATATGGCCATCAGAACTGGACAGACATACACTGAGACCACCCGTCTTTCCTCCAATGTCAGTACGTACATAGGATCCGCATAACGAAACAATGTCAAAACGACCCTAATTTCACCAGATGCACGAAATCATTATAATATATAATTTAAACGAATATTGTAGAAGGCTAAAGATCACATACAGTGAAGCTGTCTAGTAAATATCTGAAGAAAAAGCAGAGAACATAATCTTAATGAGCTGCCACATTATCTTATTTCCATTTTCCACAAGAGTTCACAAAATTATATCAAGATTTTAACTTCTTTGTTGGCAACTACATATTTATGGCGTTCTGCTACAAAGCACCATTTCTCCTTTTCTTTTGCTTACACACCAAAAAGGAAGAGATACAATATCAGATGGGAAAACAAATACCTCGTATGTAATGTTTCCTCCTGATGTGGCTGGCTGCCGAAGAGATGCATTAGAAATCGAACCAGATGCAGAAAGGATACAGATTTCCCGCTTACTTTGTTGCATGAAGAGCATAATTTTCTGGCCCACGTCCTATTGGAAACAATAATAGTTTGTGTTAGGATTGTAAAAAGAACAGGGGATACCCATATCTTACATGCTATACAATGGAGTCTATATAAGCCAATATAGATGAAATTTACAGGTAAACCTGTAATAAGGAGAAATCAACTATGTATGTTTGTGCAGACGGCAACGGTTTGCTACAGAAGATGAGGGAAAAAGAATCAAGAAACCCATCCATATCTGTCCATCACTATCAGTTAAACCTACAGCTATAAACTAGTATGGCCTTGGTTTTTGAGGCTACATTTGCTATTAGCTTTGCACAAGGACCACATTAAGGAGAGAGAAAGCATAAGAAGGATTTCTCTTTTGAATCATATCTGCATTATTAATGGCTCTAAGAAAAAGAACCAAAACACCTTAACCTTCTTCATGTCTTAAGATTTCCAGATTGATCAGCACAATATTCAGAGATGATAACATGATTAGCAGTCAGGTAGTTAAACAAAGAATTACAAGAAAATGCTCCAATCTGTCAAGCAACCAGGCCTTAAAATCACTAAAATAATGAGTAAAATCCCCTACCTTCATCTAGATGAGTATCTACCCTTTCCACTCTATCATTAAGGTTTCTTGTAAAATCATGACATGACCCTCTTTTCCGATTTAATCTTATGTCCTCAAAGGGACATGACATGACTCTCTTGAAGATTTATTAGATAGGTTTTGTAGGCATAACTAGAAACGATACAACTAAATTGACAGAAGTCTACAGAGCAATAAAACAATAAAGTGGTTACATAAGTGACTACAGTGAAAATCACACATTAATACAATAGACGATAACCCACAAAAACATGCGCACTCCTTCCTTGACCACAAACTGTGAAGGAACTAACAATCTAAAGATTATCTATTATTTTATTTTTACCCCTCATTCCAATTCTATTTTTCAAGAATTCCCATTTGCATGCAGTAACTAGGCTATCAGAAAATCCAACAGAACCATAGCTGATGCTGTATATCACATCAGCTTGGCACTCTCTCATTCAAAGATGTGAAGCACAGAAATCTACCAAAGACTGATTGGTTTTCATACCTTACATATGCTCAAGTATGCAAATCTAAAACTTGAGTGAATGTACAGGTATGCAAGCATGTGTGCTGGTATGTGAAAGGGATACTTAGAAACTGTCCTCGTCCGCATGATTTCAACAGTTTTCCCTTAAACTCCAATCAACCTTTATTTAAAAGGATTATCAATTGTGTGTTTTCATGTTTAAATTAAAATTTCCCTGCATTACAACACCTTGTAATTGAGATTTGGAAAAAAAAAAAAGAAACAAAAAAGAGAAAAGTAAATATGTTAATTTTTCTTTAAAACTACCTGAATGGTTTTTTTCAGTTCCTCCAATATTTCAAATTACCATGTCTATTAAGAAGCCAAGTGGATATTCTTGTTTAATGGAACTCCCTTACAAGAAGTTTAAGAACAACCTGCATCAAGAGTATGGTCTTATATTTCTTCTACTACTGCACACTCCAAAAATCCCCAAGCAATCCATGTTAAATAGATTCCAAATTAGGATAAGACCACTGCCATTCAATTATTTAGAAGGGAAAATGCATGGGATCAATTAGGTGATTCCAAGATATTTGATATCATGGTTTCTCCAAAGAATTACATGGTTTTAATCCTTGTGTATAACGCTTACAATAACAAGTATAATAAATGTAAATAGAACTCTTAAATCACAAATATATTGGAATAGTATACATTTTAATGCTTTGCTCTGTCTTTTGAGACTATTAAGCTTTGTGTTTCATAATTTTTTTTTAATCATTGGATATATACTTATATTTTTACATTACGTATAGATGCTTTGTGGGTGATTATTTGTTCTCCTTTTCTTTCATCTTTTCATGTCTACTTTTTATCATTCTTAAAGAACTCGTCATTTGTTTTTATCAAAACTTAAAAAAGGAATATAGGTTACTAGTTTTTTTTTATAATAAACTGGCTATTTCATTGATAAGTGAAAAAGCCCAAAGATGCAATTAGAAGAAAGCTTGCCAATTAGAAGCAATAATAGAAAATTCAACATATTTAAGTTCTTGAGACAAGTGAGACATTTCTGTCTCAAAATTGTATTGACAAGCCAAAATTAATAACTTATCTAAAACCATTAGAAAAAACCAAAGGAAATTTTTTTGGCAATCCAATCATAGGGTATGACAGGCACATACAAGAGAAGAATCACAATTGATGAGTAGGCTTATTTCCTATAACAAGTATAATTTTATTTTTATTATTAAAAAAGCTACTTTAAAACGCTGTAACAAATTCTGAGAAGAATCACAATTTTTTTATGAACAGAATTATTTCCCAAAATAATATTTATTTTTTATATGATTAAAAGCTACTTCAAAAAACTCTGTAACAAAATCTCAATTATGAGTATAACCAGTAAAAAAATATCTCTACTCTAATCCATTAACAATTTAAAGACAGGCATTCTAAATTCCTAGCTAAACTTTGATGGAAGCTTTCCTTCAAGTTTAAAGCTGTAGGGAGATGCAAATTTAACAAACATCCTAAATAGAAACACTACATCTATGATCTATCAGAACCAAAACTAAATTAAAGTAAAGATCAACAGCCAGAAAATTAGATTAAATATAATTAAGTGTGAACACACCGCCTATAGAACCCTGCACTTAGATGGCAAATAGAATCCCTCAGAAAATTCTATTCCAAGACCATGAAAATTTTCTTGTGATCTTTAATTGTCAGTACTCAGATATTAATTGTCATTTTTTTCCAGAGAGAGAAACACTCTTCATTGAAATAAATGAAAAGTACAAGGATTCTCCAAAGAAGGGGTTCCCACGGCCACAACACAATAAAAGGGCACCACAATTAGTGTTAATGACAAAAGGAGTACAGACAAAAAACTGTTTAGATAATAAACCCCAAGAAGAGCAATGCAATATAGATAGATCATAAATTGTCGTTTATTTATTATGCTAGAAATAATATGCAAGGATGACATAAGTAATGCTCCATGCTCTTACACAAAACTAAAGAGCTATAGCAATTTAAGTCACATATTTTTAAAGCTAGCATTTCAAATCCATAGAAACTACAGAGATTCAAAGAATGTGTTACCTCACCAGAGGCCACATTAATTACATGTGGTGCAAAACCTTGGCCAGCATTACCTACATCTCCAGTTAAGAGAATAAACTCCACGTAAGTTTTCAAGCAGTCATGAGTGAAACAAAAACAAGTATTTGAAACTCAAAAAAGTGAATTTAACATAAGACAGTATAACAGAAAGAGTGTAAATAAATAGTGAATGCTTTTAGCCCCAAAATAATAAACATGTTATTTGAGAACATGAAACCATTACAAGCATACAATATGCAGACACAAGTAGAAGAATCACGGTGTGATCATAATCCACAGATAAATAAAACCAAGAAGACAACCATTAACTTATTTTAGTCATACATTCAATTTTTATTCTATATTTACTACCTTCTGCTCAAATTAAACAGTACATGTTCAACAAACCATGACATAATGCATCTTAATTCCATAAAAACAATGCCCTCAAAATTAAGAAATCAGTGTAATTTCCTATAAAACCATAACATATTACCTTTGCACAATAATTACCAAAACTACACTACCAAAAAAAAAAAAAAAAAACGCTGTTTGCTGCAAAAATCAAAACTCAAAAACAATTATCAAGCCAGCCTTGAACAAGTAAACAAGTTCCAAATTTCATTCTTCCAATAGTAGAGTTATATAACAGTTACATCATCGAAAATTGAGGAACTCATCAACATTTAATGAAGCAAGTAAGTAGGGTTTATATCTAGGGGTGAATTCCAGAACAGGAAATTCTTTCCAATTTTACCAGAAATTCACAAAATTGAGGGCAAAAATAAAATTAAAAAAGATAAAATTTTGAAAACGAAATTCACGAAATAAAGAAAAACCCACCAAGAGAAACGAACTGGGGTTTCTTGGCAGACCCAGAAAAGGGAGGAGAAGCAGAGACAGCATTAAGAGAAGCAGCAGCAGCAGCAGCGTGTTGTTCCTTCTTAGCCTTAGAAGAAGAAGAATGAGACGAAGCCGTAGAGGCTTTTTTAGCAGCTAAAGCTTCTTCAGGAGTACCATATTTTCTAGGTCTTCCTCTTTTCCTGCGAGCAGGTTCTAATGGAGAAGAAGAAACCGCCGCAGATGGAACAGAGTGAGGATACACAGCACCGTCAGCGGCGGCGGCGTTGGTGGCGGAGATGTGGTGGGTGGCCGGTAAAAGACCATTGGTCGGAGAAGTGGTGGTGGGGCTTTGATGGTGGTGGTGGTGATGGTGTTGTTGTTGTTGTTGTTGATGGTGGTGTTGATGGTGGTAGTAGGAGCTGAGCTGGTTTTCATTGGGTTCCATTTTTGAGATGAGAGAGAGAGAAAGAGAGAGAGAGAGTGTGTGTTTTGGAAAATAATAAAATTAAAAATAATTTAATAAATATTTTCTTTTCTTTTTATTTTGTTTTGTTTTGTTTTTGGAAAGGGATTAACCTTTTATTTTGTGTAAAGGTTATCCATAATATCTCTCATAAATAATTTGTTCTTTTTTCTTTATTTATTATGAGATTTGACCTTTTTTTTTTCTTTTCTTTTTTTATAACTTTGTTCCACCCTCACCTTATATTTAACTTCAAAATCACAATTTTGATTATGGAATCCAATTTTTTTTTAATAGAAATTCAAATCTAATATTCATGAATATATAAGATGAGGATTCTATCAAATTCTTGCTTAAATTTGGAATTTTCTTTTCATTTATAACGTCAAATATTTGTTAATTTTTCTTTTTAAGATTAAGCTCAAATATTAAATCCTAATTTGAAGTTTAATATTATCTAAAATTATGATTTATCAGTCTTGTAAATAATTTATAAAATAAGGAAGAAAATATGTAAATGAAAAACAAGAGTATACGGAGAAATTATATGTCTAATATTTATTATTATTATCTAAATAACTACATCACCATGTAACAAATTTTGATGGAATATTTATATCATTCTTAAGATTATTTGAAAATATAATAATTTTTACTACGTTTATCAGTTATTAATATTGATTAAAGTGTGAATTAGTGATTAACTTATTCTAAAATTATGTAATTCAATATATATCATTAATTTGCTATATTTATAAACGTTGATTTACCCGATCTAAATTCTTGTTGATATTTATAAATATTTAAAATTTTAAGAAAAAATTACATAAACAACCCTTGAACTATAGGGGTTGTAACACTTACCCCTAAACTTTTAATTTGACAGTTAACCCTCTAAATTTTGTAAAGTGTTACAACTGGACCCTACATTTTTTAATTTAATATCGTTTAGATTTTTAAATTACACCATAATAAATCATCATATATAGAGACGAATAATACAACTCTAATATTTGTCGGACGGAGAGGGATGAGATAAAAAAAATCCTTTCTCTGACACAACGAGAGTTTTAGGTTAAGGATCATGAACGAGATTGGTTATGAGTATAGAGGCTCTCGAAGACCATCTCTCAGAGATTTCATAAAAATTATTTGTAAATGATAATTTAAAGGAGATTGTCTATGAATTTAAAATTTATTGGGTATAATTTCGACATTTTACAAATTTTAAGGGGTCATTTACTCAAATTAAAAATTTTAAAATGTAAGTGTTACAACTTCTCTAATTGGAGGATAATTTATTCAACTTTCCCAAATTAGTTTTTTTTTCTTTGATGATTAATCTTTTATTCAAACCAAAATTTTCTTATAATTCAAACATAATCTAAATCTTTGATTAAACTTTTTTTAGATAAATTTAATCTAAGTTAAGTTTTTCTCAATCTCATTTTTTAAATATTTTTTTATCATTTATTTTAAGGTAAAATAGGTAAAATGTAGCATATTTAAATCTTCCCTCTAAACATTTAAAAGTTTCGATTTTACCTCTAATATTTTAATTTCTATTAAACTTAATGGAAATTACTAACCATGGATATTTTTCAAATATATTAAAAAAATTCAAAATGGAATTAAAACTTTTAAAACATTAGAAGTAAAATAAAAACCAACTCGCAAAAGTTAAAGATATTTTATATAATCTAACATTTTAGATATTTTATATAACCAACTCGCAAGAAATTGCCATCAGTCGCACATAATGGGTTACCCATCATGGGCGTACTTTCTACATTATTCACTTTTGAACGCAGAAATCTCTCACTCATAAATAGAGGAGAAACATATCCTCTTTCATCAGCATCAAATTCATACAAGAAAATAGGTCGTGCAACCATCATACTTTCAATTTGAGAGCTTGTTACTTTACAACGATTAAGTATGTAAGGTAACTCAACTGTGTATTTAAGTAGAGTGTATGATGTAGTTCCCTAGATAATTTAGTCACATTTGTAACTCCAAATCTCTTTTTTAAAATATTACCTTTGTATCCACAATTATACTACGAAAATACAATTGGTCGACTAGTGAATACAATATAAATGTGACACTAAAATGATCTTGTCATTTTCCTATAACTTTTCATTCCAAAATGACCGTTCTTCTATCTTATCATTAGATCGAATCTTTCATGACCATTGACAACTTTCTAAGATGGCTAAATAGGAGTGAATCTTCAAGATTTTAGTCAAATATCTTAAGGGTACTAGAAGAGTTCTTAGTCTCATGGGTTTCACATTATGAAGAAATAGATATCTAAGTTTTGTTACCCATTTAGGTCGGTTATAGCACATGTGGTATGAAACACATATTACAATACTATTCTCAATTTTTTATTGGTGTGTATGTCTCAATTTATACTGTACAAATGATAGTTCAGATACACTCAATATCTAATTTGAGTCTACAACTCAGACGATTAGGTGAATAGTGGGATCTATTCACCTTCGATTATAAATATAATCTCATATTGATTCTTTATCAAGGTGATATTTAGATTAAGTATATGCTCTCATAGTGTTGTTATCAACTAACAACAATATTGCTTAAAATATCTCATTTCTGTAAAACACTAAGTCATAGAAGTGATTACCTATGTGAAAAAGTCAATCTACTATCTGACATACTTTTAATTTAATGTACTGAACATTATTGTGTGTATGCAATTTAAAAGTACAAAACTTTATTCTTAACTAAAATTAGTAATACAGTTTTCATGTCATGTGAAATTAAAATCTACGCAGGCCTAGAGATTGAATATGGACATTAAAAAAAATCTCTAGACATGGGCGCTATAAAGAGATCTGCAACCATATTGCGCGTAGTTTCACATTGCACATTCACTTTTTTCTGTGCAACCATATCTCTCACAAAATTGTATTTAGTATCAATGTGTTTTGTCTTAGAGTGATATTTGGGGTTCTTTGTAAATGCAATAAGAGGTTGGCTATCAGAGTTTACTAACACATAGTTAGACATATTTTCATTGAATCCCAAGTGTAACTTATTACTTATTATATTGTCTGGTCTTGTACATATCATGGCATACATGAGGCTACCAATAGCACTCAAGTAAGGAACTTTTGTCATTTGCTCTATCTCTTTTGGAGTCTTTGCACACAATCTTTGACTTAAGCTTTCACCTTTTGCGATGAGAGTATCAATGTAACGTCCCAGTCTTTTCAGGTACTAATAATGAGTTGCTTATTTTATTAGATTATAAATTTTAAGTTTCGACTAAAGTTATAGAAATTTTAAATTATTAAATTTTGGGTCTTATTATATGTTGGTGGATAATTGTTAAATTGACTACTTAATATTTGTTGTATGTTAGAGTAAATAAATTTGAGTAGTTAAAACAAACTAATAATGATAATGATAAATAAATAAATGAAGTTGGACTTCACTTTTGGGCCATAGTCTGAATTTAAACCCAATGGATATACTCCAAAATTTTAGGGCAAGACATCTACCATTGGAATTTTGTAAAAATAAGAAAAAAAAAATTCTATCTTCTTCTCCACTCAGCCGCAGACCCACCTCCCCAATTGGAAGGATTTTTCCCTTCATTTCCTTATTACCCACCATTTTCTCCTTATCCATAAACTAATGGATTCTCCTTATCCATTAACTAATGGAATACTCTAAGCAAAGAAAAGACAAAGAAGAACGATTCTTCTTCTCCAAACCCAGCCACGCCGCCACTGTCTTGTCGAGAAGGGATGATTTTGGTTGGCTTGACTTGCTTCCTTGTGTTATGCTTGTGGGTCATTTAGTTTTGTAAAGATAAAAGAGTTGAAATAGGATTTAAAGAGAGAAAGCCATATCTACTATTAAAGTGTAAGTTTTTCCTCCTTTCAAGCTTGCTTTCCTTATCAATGGTGATGTTCTCAAGCTTCATCAAAAGTTGTTCAAATCTTAAACCCTTAACTATTTTCTTTTAAGAGAGGAAAAAAAACAAACAAACAAAAAAAAAATGAAAAATGAAGTGAAACTTACCAATTCTCACATGCCACCCCCCTCCTCCTTCTCCAAGCTGCTCACGGCATGGCCATGTCTCCCTTGACGTTTTTTTTAATTTCATTTTAGGTTTATGTTAATAAGTTAGTAATTTAATTATTTCCTTTAACTACTTAGTAGTGTAATTAAAAGTGTTTAGCTTGTGATTTGAATTTGTAGGTGGTGGACAAGCTTGAACTTCATTGGGTGAATTTAGGTGAAATTGGTATTAATATTGAAGTGTAAAAGGTGAGGAATAAATTGAGGTTTAAATGGTTCTTTGGGGAAACCCAAAGATTCATTTGATTGGTTAATTGCGTTGATTTTCTATAATGCATGAGCTAAAGTTTGAATGTAATTTTGCATGATCTTCTATATGCATTACCGAATGGGATGTGGATTGTTATTTTCTTTTTTTTAGTAAAAATTAGTTGCTATTGAATGTGATATGTGAATTGAAAAGTGCTTTAGAGCATGAATGTGTTATGATAAAGGTTCATGAATGATTGTGGATTGTTGATCTTGGTAGTTATTGTTTGGTAGAAATTGTTTGACTTATGTGGTGGTGTGTAATGCAAAAGTACTATATGAGTGTGAAATCAATGGATCATTCCCGGAGATACTTGTGTGCTCCAAGGTCAGAAAACCTTGAATGTTAGTGGGTCAGCAAACCCAAGGAACAAGCTCAAAGGGAATAGCGAATCCCGGATATGATCCCAGGGACAATCTCAAAAGGAACAGCGAATCCCGGATATGATCCTTTGTGGGACAGTTGAGCATTACACTCTGATGCCTGTTGTTTGTGTTTTGTCGTGATTTATGATTTATGATTTATGATATGATACGGGTTATTGTTGAATGATTTTATTATGAGATATTGATGGATGAATATACTATGAGATTGATTATGAGAATTATGACTCCGATGTGATAAGGAATAACGAGATGATATTTGATTTATTTACGATTTCGATTGATCTTTGATAATGGGTGGGTTGGGAGTCAAATGAGTCTTTGGTTAGTATTCAAACAGTCATTTGAATCTTGGTTTATTTCTCATACTAGCGAGTGTCGCTAATGTTGCTACTTTAAACATTTTTTTTTCAGGTAATCGCGGAGGTACCTAGGCGATCGTTGATCTACCATGGATGATGGCTTAGGAATTATAATTTTGAAACAAGACTTTTTTATTTTATTTTATAATTTGTCTCAATTGCACTTTTATCTTCTTGATGATATTTCTAAACTTGCATGATATCTTGATTTGAACATTATCTTTAGTATTCATGAATGATCTCGAGACTTGATTACTGTTTCAATTATGAGAACTGAGACTTCTCTGAGATTCATGATGGTTTATAGATGGATTATTTATGGATGTTGTTAAATAGAATATTGCGATGTGGACTGTTATTAAATTTGTATTTTCAGGTTTTGGGTTAGTCCATATTTCAAACGTTACCATGCCGATTTTTTTTTAAAATTTGAAATTAAGTCTTCCGCTGTATGATTTGGTTGTCAAAACGATTTAAAGAGCCGGGTTGTCACAATCAATGAGTTTGCAATCTTTCATTTTAAATCTCTCAACGATTTTCTTGATGTACTAACCTTGTGACAAGGCTAACATCTTTAAGAGCGGTCTATTTCAATCTTGACTCCAAGTATATAAGCTGCTTCATCCATATCTTTCATTTGAAAGTTTGATGATAGTCATTCCTTAATGACCAATACATACTTTTTGTCTTTCCCAGCCAACAATATGTCATCCACATGTAATTAAGAATTACAAACTTATCTTTATATGTTTTGACATACACATAGTGGTCCTCATCAATCATATTGAAATCATATGAAGTGATAACTTGGTAAAATCTGGTGTACCACTGTCTGGAAAATTGTTTGAGGCCATAAATTGACCTATTTAAATGGAAGTTAATAATTATATTAATTAATTAATAATAAAAATATTATTAATTAGAATTATTAATTAATTAAATAATTAGTTCATTTAATGGAAATTAATAGTTAAAATATTTATTATTAATTGTTTAATTAAAGAATATCATTAATTGTTTAAATAAAGCATTTTATTTAAATAGTAATTAATAAATAAATTAATATTAAAGTCTATAATTAATTAAGTTGAACTTATTTAATTTA
Source organism: Gynostemma pentaphyllum (assembly GCA_028015215.1). Taxonomy (NCBI): domain Eukaryota; kingdom Viridiplantae; phylum Streptophyta; class Magnoliopsida; order Cucurbitales; family Cucurbitaceae; genus Gynostemma; species Gynostemma pentaphyllum. Next base: position 34,509,990 of record CM051348.1, read on the forward strand.
AGAGAGATTTTCTAGCTCAATTGGATTAACAGACCCAATTGAAAATGGCCTAAATAATTAATTAATGGTAGCAATTTCGGCCATATATGTGTATTTTAGGAAGATAATTGTTAAAATTATATCCTAAAAATATTTACATAGATTTATTTACCCAAAATAATGCAAATAAAAGAAAAATTAAATTTTCCCTTTATTATATAGCAATTTCAGCCATATGGTGAAAAAGGAGAGAGATAAATCTTTTTCTTTTATGTTTATCACATAGAATTTCCAAATATATCCCATCAGCCTATAAATAGGAGACTTGGGTTAATCATAAATTACTCCAATTCAATTTCGTAGAAATTGAAAATCTCTTTTCCTCCCTTCTCCTACACATTACCGATTTTTCCTATTGTTTTAGGAAGAAAAATTAATTATTTTCTTCTTCCTAAATTACTTCTAGTTCAATCCCACAATCGGGTTTTGTTAACGTTCGTGGATATAGTCTAGAAGATTCGGTGATTAAGAGTTGATGTTGTAAAGGAACCTTCAACTAATTCTCCATAATTTACTCAATGTAAGTAAAAGTTTTAGTTTTTCGAAAACCTTAAGTTTTCAGTTTAAGGTTTGATCACAATTGCATGATATTAATGAATCCTGAATTATATGTTAATTAGTTTACTAAATAAAATTCCACTAATTTAATAAAGTAATCCCTTCAATTATGAATAAAATTCTCACTGAATAAAGGAAGAAAGAAATGGCAGCTCAAATAGGCCATAGAGACTACACGTGGAAGCATATAAAAGGAGAATACAAAAGGATAAGAACAACAAGAAAAATATTCAGCTACAACCTTGCTTATATTCCTATTCTATCATTGTCCCGCTCCAGTTGTTTGCAGTTCTATGACAAACCGACTCGCAAGATACGATAATGTGTTTCGTGTGATCAACAACCAGACACACAGAACCTAACAGAACCCTCAAGAACAACTCTCTAAAGTTTATTGTAATAACTCAACTTTTCAGAGTAAATACACAACAATTACACAGCGGAAGACTTATCAAAATCAAATATAAAATTTAATTCATAAATATCATCTCAAAACCAACAATAGTAATTCCGAAATTTATTTTAAACCAAATAAAGTAAATAAGTTTAAAAAGGTAATCACATCAGAAATAAGGTAAATGATTTAACCAATAATTCAATCGACGCAAAATAAAGTATTAATGATACTTGACATGACATGACTGCCGACAACAATATGAACACCATCTTCACAGCTTCATCAACCGCCACCTCTCGTCCTTTTATTACCTGAAAAAAAAAGATAGCACCATGAGGTCAAACCCAATGAGCAAACAAATTAACTAATAGGTAAAATTTTAGGTAGTCTCTAAACGATTCTAACAGGATCCATTAACCTCTAACACTCTCCAAAAACTCTTAAATTGCACTCCACTTCTAAACATCAAGTCACGTTGAAATGCATGGAAAGACGACTCTATTGGTTCCAAATCCAAGGCTATCTCAACTTACTTAATACATAAACACAAGAACTAAGTTAACGTGTAACCCAACTTTCAATCATTAATATGCATCTCCCATGCTTACACGATTAATTATCCAAAATAAGCGTTCTTAATTTCTATCTCAACAGAAACAATTCATACAACACTAGAAATGCGGTCCCTTGAGACTCCTCATATTTTCTACTACCTGGTTATAGGCACACCTATAACTGAACATCTAATACTCAGTCTTACGAGCAAAGAGTATTAGCATCTAGTTATGGACGCATCCATAACTGAATTCAACACCTAATGTTTTAAGCTCGTAAGACTTAAAACATTAGTACCCGGGTTATAAGTCCGTTCAACGATGACCAACCCTTACAACCTGACATTAAATCAAAGTGGCTTTTTTAACGTCTAAAATTCACTTTTAGATAATAAATATTCTTGAATTAACTCATAAGTACAGAAACTCAAAGCAGACTCAATAACTCAAACTAAAACTACACTTTCTATTTAATCGTAAAAACTACCGAAAAATCTGATTTTCACTATTTCCATTCCTTAACTAATTCCATTGTTAATATAACATATATAACTCAAAAAAATTCCAAAATCATCAATCATATCATTACAATCATAACCAAACTCAGAAATATCACTTTTCGCCGAAAACAGTAATTCTAGACTTAACCGAAAACTAACTCACCAAAATTTTCTTAACGAGTTTCCATTATTCTTTCTCAACCAAAAACTCCAGAATATATTTAATAAATATAAACTTTCTAAACATCTACAATAAGAGCTTTAGATTTCTCTAAAACTTCACTGTTAGTCAACTTGTTCACTCACTTCGAAATAGCAAGTTCCAACTTTTCTTTCGATTTCCAACAATATGAAAATTGAAATTCTAAATAATTGATATTACTTTTAAAAAAAACTAAATAAGGTTTAGGATCAACGGCACGAAAAAGTAAACCAATTAACAAACCAGGTCACCGAAAGGAAGAGACAGTAGCACAGAGGTGCTGCCTCTCGGTGTGACTAAAACGAGACCAAGGGGTCTCGGTTTGGTCATGCTTTATGTCTCGGTGTGATCAATTTTGATGGGTAATTATTTTGGTGTAGGGAAAATCGAAATCGATTGGGAAAAGGCCAAAAGAATATAAATTGAAAGGTGAACGATTTCGGGATCTTGGGTTGGTTTTTCAAAGAATTTATATAATTAAACGATTCAAAGAAAACTCACCCAAAACGATTAGAAGTCTAACCACATGAACTTCGATCTTCTCCTAGAATCAAACACACTTCGATCCATCACCTACCACATAAAAATTGAAGCAAAACAATCAAATTTTCCACCAAGGGGGCGGCTGCGACGTAAGGGAAGAAGAGAAAGAAACTTTACCTTTTCTTGATATCTGACTCAAATGAGACAAACTCTGATTCTTTCTTCCTTCTTTTCCTTAATTAATAAATTCTCTTCTATTCCAATAAATTGCAAACAAGTCCTCCTCATACAACTCAACTTTATAAGAAGTCTACAAATGCAATTTTATTATTCTTAATAAATTCCAAATTATTTAATATTATTAACCAAAAATGATACAAAAACCCTATGGAATTGTTTTTAAAACCCTTAAAATTAACTAAGGACCCTAAAATAACAAACCATTGAACCCACATATGCCATTCAAAACAACCCAAGGTGTAACTGTAAGTAAGGGAAAAATGATACCTTGATGATCAAATATCAAGAAACAAGAATGACTTCTTACCCCATGATTCGAAACACTCCACAAACAACTTGATCAAGGTTGATTGAATGCTCCTAAGCATGCAATCTAAAGCAAGACTACATAGTTGAGAGAGATGGCTCCCAGCCAAGGCAAGCACAATCGGCTAGTTTTCCTTATTTCATCAAATCTGTCTATTAATTGAATAATAAAAGCCTTTAAATAGGCAAAACAAGTTTCCTACTCCTAATATGACTCTAATTTCGAAAATATGAGATAAAGTGTTGAGAAGGATGACTTCATCATGACATCACCATGATGAGTCATCAAAAATAAAAACTACAACTCCTAGAAATTTAAAAATCCTAAAATTAAAGCCCTACACTACTTGGAACTTCCATTTCTACATAAAGTCTTCAATCCTTGGTGTTGAGCTTCTTTTGAATGTAAATTTGATCTTCTCCACAAATTACCATATCTGGAAAGTTCTCATTTCTGGAAAGATTCCATTTTGGGAAAGTTTCCATTTCTAGCCAAGCTTTTCTTTAATGTTCAACTTCTTAGCTCTTGATCCTTGAGTTAAGCTAATCTCGTTCATCTCTTTTGAGGCTCCATAATTCATATCAAAAAATAATATTAAATTCCAACTTAAAATAGTACCTTGTAATGGGGCATTACATTTATACATAAAATAAATGGAAAAAAAGAAGAACACAGAGAACACAAGAGAGAAATAAAAAATTATAAACTGATTTTGGGATTATTAAAATGTACAT